>CM062614.1:3195146-3897646 GCA_025617555.3 Puccinia polysora
TTTCTTAGTGGACTTAGGCAAAATCAAAAAACACCTCCACCTCATTCCCCACCACTTTCCAGCCCATCCACCTCTCCCCTCCACCTCACTGCTGTGGTGACCAATCCGGGACACCTCACAGATTATGAAAATTCTTGATTTTTTTTACATTCCCTTATCCATCACTGCTATCCAGAAATAAAAAATAAAAAAAATTCTCTATGGCTACCCACTCATTTCCCAGTTTCCCAGCTCTTCCCTGTTCTAGCAGTCTAGGATGCCTTGCTTTGTCATCCACTGCCTGCCTCCTCTGTTGAAATCCCCCCTTTCATGTGCTTCCCCCTGAATTTTTAGCCAAGCGCGCGCAATTGGCCCTTACCTCCTCAACTCATCAGCGCCATCCTCTTTCATGGATCTCTTGGGGTGATTGGTCATCAACCGCCAATCTCATTGGCCATCAAGCTTCCCATCATCCACCGCCATTGACCAATGACCGGGAGCGTTTCTTGCAGTTGTTGGTGACCCCCTGACTGGCCCCATCACCACCTGCTCACCTGCGCAAGATTGGTCATGGGAACAATCACTCCCATAACCAATCTCATCCCCATCTTTGCCTCCAATAACCTGAACCTACCTAATAACAAGGTTGAAAGCAATGACACGGTCACTCCTTGCAACGGCTGTCATCACCTTGCTCAACCTCATGATCAGCTCTGCAAAACCAACATCATTGTTGGCGACCGTCAGAACCCTTCTCACTCACTTTTTGACGCTGGCGGGCAATCATCTTAATTGTGCGCATGTACAACAGACTTCCCTTGACTGACCATGGTTGCGGCTTGTCACAACCCTCATCATTCGCTGCCCTTTTCCGCAACCCAGGCGGGTTTCCTGATCCTCTTCACCTCTTATTTTTTTGTTTTTTTTTCATGTCATGCGGTTCCTGTTGCCAAACTTCATGTATATAAAAAAAAAAAAAATCCGCCCTCATTTGTAAATCTCTCTTGTAGGTAGCCTACAGGGCTCTGGTTTATAAAATGAGGGGCTCTCCACTGCCTTTTTTAATCCATCTCATCTGATTAATCCAACATAGTAATAAATAATCTGATCATTCCAAAGGGCCTCTTCCCCTCCATCTGAAACTTCTATCCTGGGTATATCTGTTGATTGCCCCTTGATCTTTTGAGCCTCCATACTCAAATTTTTGATCCGTTCATCTGTGACCCTGATCCTTATCACCAACCATAGCCTTGCTGGTTGAAGAGAATTCTGTCTGTTGGAATTCTTGAGTGTTTTATACCACTCCTTTATCCCTTTTTCCAACCATACTGGTCTTGATCCTTCCTGATCATCTTTCTGGAGCCAATCACAATTGATTGAAGAGGTCTTATTAAGCTTAAAAACTGGAGTGTTATACCTCCCTTTCTCCTTTAAAGTTGAATTCCGCCACACTACTCTTGAGTTTCCTGAGGATTGTTGGGTTATTCTTGTTTGAATCTGTTATTGCTTTGCTCCTAGAGCTTCACAAAAAAATTGCTTTTGTTTTGTTCAGCTACCCACAGTTATCTGGTACCCTTCAAGTTGTTGATTGTGGAGAGTTGTGCAGGTTCATTGAGAAACTGGAGGTTGGTTTGGATTGAGTTGATCTTTCCTAATCTTCTGCTGACAACCAGAGTTATTAGCTTGTGGGATTTGTTACTTGAAACTTCCTTGTTCCATTGAACTCTGAACAGAACTTTGACTTATTTTGTTCAAGTCTTTCCCTCCACCATCTTATCTCACATAGTTTTGATTCCTTTGCTACTGACTATTCCTAAACTCATCCCTTACATAGATCCCTTATTTACAAGTTCCTGGACCTTGATTCCGGTTACATTTAAATATTATTGTTACTCTTAGGAGGGCAGCCTAAACATCACCTTTGCCCTGTACAGAACTGCCTGCAGCTTAGCACCATTTTCAGTCTTACATTTGGTCCTCTGGGCTGGTATCAAACCAGCAACCTTGGGATTTACATTCCCATCATCATCATCAACATTTGAAATCAAACTTTGAAATCCAATCTTTTTCTTTTCTTCTCTGTTTCTCTCTCTCTTCTCAGATCTGATCTGTGGAGGAAAATTATCCTAGAAGTAAGTCCTCCCAATTTGTGCACCATTTGGGCAAGGTACTTGTTGTTTTTTGTGAAAACCCTACTCTTGCCACACTTGTGAGCCACTTTGAAAATCTGCTCTTTGGATCCTCTATGAATTCCATTATTCAAGATGGCATCTACTGGTACTCCAACCACCTCTGCTTGACCAAAGATGGTCAAGATCAAACCTCAGAACAATAACTTAGGGTTCAATGGGGTAAATTTTGAATTGTTCTTGGACTCTTACAAAATGGCTGCTGAAGTGGATGGAGAGAGAAAATACAATATGGCCTATCAGCTAAAATTCTTTATCTCTTCTGATGAAGTTATGGAAGTAATCAAGTTGCTTGAAGGATTAAAATCCCATGACTGGACACTTCTGAGGGAGGAAATGTTGGCATATTGGGGTAAAATAGATGTAGCTTGGTTTCCTTTGCAGGATTTGGATGCTCTTGTCTCTCAATGGATCTCAAATGGTGGTGTCTCTTCAGCCTCTGACTACCAGTCTTTCAGGAAGTCTTGGGATCCTATCCAAAATGATCACATCAATTCAGTGGACAAAGTTTGAGCACAATTCTTCAAATCTTTTTTGTTGTCTGTGCAGGAAAGGATTAATGACAAATTGGTCAAATCTGGATCTATGATCACCACCAGGGACAATTGATTCAAGCTCCCTGTTTTCCTTATCCTTAGGAGTACTGTTGATGAATTTATGAAAGTTCAAACTGCTTTAACTTTCAAAAAACCTAGAACCACTGAACCAGTCCATGCTCCTTCTTTTAAAGAATCCAACAACATTATGAATAAGATGATGGCAGATAAAAGACCTAAAGCAGATCCTAATTCTACTTGAGAACCTAATACTTTAGAAAAAATAACTAAGATACTTCAAGCTTTTGAGAACAAAATAGATCAAAAGATTACTTCTCTTGTTACTCCTAAAGCCTCTACTTCTTTCACTAAATCTACCCTGGTCTGTTACTAATGTCATAGTGAAGGCCATGGAACTGGACAATGCTTGGAACTCCAGAAGGATATAAAGGAAAAGTTTGTGGAGCAGAAGGGGAACAATTTCTTTCTTCCTAATGATGCTCTGATCCCTTTTGATTCATCTTGCCCTATTTGTCATTTGGTGCCCTCTTATCAGCCGCCACCTCCAATGAAAGCATCCCTTGCTTCCTTTGATTTCCAATCTTCTTGTGGTAATCTTCAAACTTGGTATCCTCCAGCTATCTCTTCCTCTAGTATTTCTGGGACTACTTATCAATCTGATCCAGCCAGTAAAAAACATGAGGAACCTAAACCTCACAAAGCCCCTTCCTTGCCAACTTCAATTCTTTGAAAACCAGTCAAATGTTGATCCTCACTTGATCCTCCTTCCTCTGATGTAGAAGACATGGAGGTAGAAAAGGATCCACTCATGGAAATTTTTCCAGATCACTCAGATCCCTCTCCTTCATCCAAGTCACCTCAACCTTCTGATCCCATCTTAGTTCCTGCTTCACCTGAACTTCCTCCCTCCACCCAGCCCAAAGTTTGATTTGAAAGGGGAATCTCCAAGGACCACCCAAATGCTGTGGAAGGAGTATTAAAGAAAATTTCTGATCTCAAAATTCCTGATCTATCCATGGCTGAACTCCTGTCAATCTCTCCATCTGTTTCTGAAGGAATGAAGAAATGGGTCTCTTGTTGACGTGTGGAGATTGGTCCTGAAAAATTAAAGGTCTCCTCTGGCACTTTGATAGAGGACTCTGGTGGAACTAGTCCTTTTTCAGATTCCAATCTTTACTCCTGTCCTCTTGGTTTTCTCCCCTGTGATCTTGGTGACTCAGCTAAAACTGTTTCTCCTCTTGTGGAATCTGGATCTCAGCTCAACTTAATTTTGGATGATATGGCCTGTAAACTCAAACTCAGTCCTAGGGTCAGCTTCAATTCTGCGGTCTATGGGATAGGTAATCAATCTTGTGAATTGGTTGATATTTCTGAAGATTTCCCAGTCATGATTGGTTGAAATATTTTTGGAACCTTTCATTTTTGGATCACTTGTTTGGAAGGGCCTATGATTTTGGGACAACCTTTCTTGATGGATTTTGGTGCTACCCTGATGTTTTCTGATCAAGTTGGTGAGAGAATTCTTCTCCCTGATGCTTATGGTATAAAGATTGAAGTTCCTCTCTGTTCTTTGGATTCTGGTTGTTGGGAAAGAGATTTTCCTGGTCATCCTTCTAAATCATCTTTAAAGGGGAAGCAGAAGGACAATTCCAATTCCTCTCATTTTTTATGGGAATAGTTGATCCTACTAATAGTTGTAGTTATTTTCAGCCTCAGACTTCAACTCAAGGGTCAACTCTTATCCCCAAGGCTTTTTTGCATTCTTTTCATCTTTTTCATCCAAACTAGAAAATATCAAAAATCAAAAACATGTCAAAACAGAAAAATCCAAAAATATTTCTTTTCCTTCTTTTTCTGGATCTGTTGTGTCTTCTTTTCCTTTTACTCTTAGGCCTGATCAATCTTCTCTCAGTTCTGGTTTGTCTCTCCGTAATGAGTCTAAGCTAGATCCTGATCTCAATTCTATTCTTGGTGGTTTTTGTATGGAGGAATATGGGCTTCAGTGGAGGCAATTTGGGGTACAAGTAAGTTCTCCCAATTGTGCACTGCCAGCGCAACCTTCTACCATCATTTTTTAAACCCTAACTTTTGCCACACATGTGAGCAAAGCATTATCTCCTGGTTCTCCCTTTATGGAAAAGGCACCCTTCAAGGATATTGCAGAACATTGGATGTGGAAAATTTTGGCACTTGGACTCACTTTTTGTAATCAAGTCTCACTGGTCAACTCTTGGAGGAAACAAGAATTTCTCTTGTTTGCCACCAAGTACAAGCCAGTTGCCAAGAAAGTCCAACCATTCAACCAGCCCATGCCTCTCAACCTCAATCCTCCTCTTATGTGTCCTTCCTTATCTTGTGATCCTTACTGTGGTCTTCCTCAATCTCTCACTTGTCCCTTTTTTCCCAATGGTTGAGTCACTGAAGAACTTCTGAAGGTGGTCAACTTTGGTCCAGATGGATGGCTTCTTCCTGATGAGTTAAATTTGATCAAAAATGTCTTATCTCTAAGGGAAAAATCTATTGCTTTCTGTGAAGAAGAGAGAGGTCTCCTGAAGGAATACTATGGCCTCCCCTATATCATCCCTGTAGTTGAACATGATCCTTGAAAAAAGAAGAAGATCCCTATCCCTGCTGCTAAAGTTGAAAAATTTATCAAGTTTGTCCAAGAACAAGTTTGTACTGGCCTATATGACCAGTCAGCCTCTAGTTATTCCAGCCCTGTCTTCTGTGTCCTCAAGAGTAATGTTAAACTTAGAATATTTCATGATCTCCAACCTCTTAATAAATTTACTATTAAAGACTCTGTTATTCCTCCTGCTACTGAAGAATTTGTGGAGTCTTTCTCTGGGAGAGCTTGCTATGGTCTAGGAGACATCATGGGAGGCTATGAAAAAAAATCCTTACATCCTATTTCTTGCCCTCTCACTACCTTCAATACTCCTCTTGGTCAATTTCAACTTACTCAATTGCCTCAAGGTGCCACTAATTTGGTTGCAGTCTATCAGGCTCAGATGATGTGGATCCTCCAGGATGAAATCCCTGATCATGCTGGTATCTTTATTGACAATGGTGGATTTAAAGGTCCAGTTTCTGACTATGATAATGAGCTCTTACCTTGGCATGCTGGAATTTGTTGTTTTATTTGGGAATATGCTACTACTTTGGAAAGGATTCTCTTTCAAATCAAGGAGTCTGGCCTTAATTTATCTGGATCAAAACTGGCTGCTTGTGTCCCTTCTCTGGAAATTGTTGGTCATGTGGTCTGCAAGGAAGGAAGAAGGATGGCACCAGCCAAAGTCAACAAGATCATCTCTTGGCCCACTCCAATCAATCCCACTGAAGTTAGGGGCTTCCTAGGTGTTGTCACTTATGTTAGAATCTTTATCCCATCCTTATCCAAAATATTTGCACCATTACATTGTCTAACCAGGAAAGATGCTGAATGGATTTGGACCCAAGAGTGTGAACATTCTTTTCAGTTTCTAAAAATGATGGTTGGAAAAGATATATGTTTGAAAAATATTGCCTATGGACCTGGGGCTGGCAAGATCAAGCTGGCTGTTGATTCTAGTTATCAATCTGTTGGGGCTTTCCTTACTCAGGAAGATGAAAATGGTTGGGACCGTCCTGATTTTTGTGAATCTTTGCTATTTTCAGATGTGGATTCTAGGTAATCTCAGCCCAAATTGGAACTTTTTGGTGTGGCTTGAATGATGAAGAAACTTCAAACCATTCTCTGGGGCCAACATTTCCAACTGCAAGTTGATGCTCAATCCATCATTGAAACAATCAATTCTCCTAGCCTCCCCAATGCTCCTATGACTTGTTGGGTGGCCTTTATCCAGCTTTTTTCTTTTGATGTTGTTCATAGGCCTGGGAAATCTTTCACTATGCCTGATGGTTTATCTCAAAAACCTCTTGGACACAATGAATCTGATGTTGGAACAGATTTTGATGAAGAAGAAACTTTAATCCAACCTTTCTTCTCTTTCTCTTCTCAAGATTATTCTGGCTTTCAACAAGGCTTCTGGCTTAAATTAGAGAAGTACCTTTTAAATCTCCAAAAACCTCCTGATCTCTCTGCTAAAGAATTTTGATCTCTTAAAAGAAAGTCCTCTAATTTCTTTGTCCAAGGCTCTAGGCTTATGAAAAGTGGAAATCCTTGTGCTCTTATTGTTGTTACTATCCCTTCTAAACAAGATTCTATCCTTGAAAGTCTCCATGAAGTTCTTGGTCATTGTGGGGAAACCAAAACTTATTGACAATTATCCAAACAATTCTGGTGGCCATCTCTGAAGAAATCCATCTCTCAATGGTGCAAGAGTTTTGAAGTTTGTCAAAAACGTGATCTTAGGTGTCCAGCAGAAACTTGTTATCCCACTGGTGAGTCCACTGTCTTTGGAAGGATTGCTATGGATGTGGTTCATATTAAGGCAGGTGGTGCTAAGTACCTCATTGTGGCTAGGGATGATTTTTCTGGATGGTTTGAACCAAAATTTCTTAAGTATCTTAGCTCTGAATCAGTGGCAGCTTTCCTCTATGAGACCTGGACAATGCATTATGGCCTGGCTCAATCTTACTCTACTGATGGTGGCTCCAAATTTGGTGGAAAACTTGCTGAAATGATTAAATCACTTCCTGGACAACATAGAGTCACTACCCCTTATTATCCTGAAGGCCAATGCATGGTGGAACAAGGCCATGCTCCTTTGAAGGCTGCACTTGTTAAGCTTTCTTGTGAAAGTGGCAAGCATTGTTGCAAATTCCTTCCTCTTGTTCTCTTCTCTGATCAAATCTCAACCAAAAGGACTACTGGTACTCACCTTACAAAATCATCTTTGGCCAAAGAGCAGTTCTCCCTTTGGATCTGGAAATTGAATCTTTCTTGGGTATCCCTTGGGACAAGTTTTCCTCAACTACCAATCTATTAGTTGCTAGATCCAAGCAACTGGAGAAAAGTGAAGATGTTTGTGATGAAGCTTATCAGAAGATGATGGAGTCCAGAGCAAAATCAGTCCAGTATTGGGAGGAAAAGCACTACAATCAAATAAGGGGCTCCCTGAACCCTGGTGATCTAGTTTTAGCTAATAATTGATCTTTGGAGACCCAGCGGGGCAAGCTTTTCTCAAATTGTTGGAACGGTCCTTATGCAGTGGTTTTCCAAATTAGAGGTGGATCTTATTTTTTGGATGAGCTGGATGGTACTCAACTGGCCAGAAGTTCCTCTGCTGATCAAGTCAAACAGTTTCATTGTTGTGGAGGCAACTTATCTCAGAAGTAAGTTCTCCCAATTGTGCACCTTCAGGGTTATTTTCTGTTTTTTTGTGGTAAACTCTACTTTATGCCACATATGTGAGCACCTGGGAAGCCTTCTGTGTTTTATCTCTACCAGCTCTAGGGCTCTTTTGGATGGATCAAGAGATTTTCCAACTTTTCAATCCCTCTCATGATCAAGAAATGGCTAATTCTCTGTTCAATTTCCTTGTATTTTTACTCCTCTTTATATCTTCAAGTTTGAGATGCAGACTAGGGACAGTCTGTAAGTTTGAGAGAGATGTGGTGACTATATCTTCAAGTTTGAGATGCAGACTAGGGACAGTCTGTAAGTTTGAGAGAGATGTGGTGAACAATCCAGGACACCTCATGGATTATGTAAATTCTTGATTTTTTTTTACATTCCCTTATCCATCACTGCTATCCATAAATAAAGAAAAAATTCTCTATGGCTACCCACTCATTTCCCAGTTTCCCAGCTCTTCCCTGTCCTAGCAGCCTAGGAAGCCTTGCTTGGTCATCCAATGCCTGCCTCCTCTGTTCAAATCCCCCCTTGCATGCCCTTCCCCCTGAATTTTTGGCCAAGTGCGCGCAATCCGCCATTCCCTCCTCAACTCATCACTGCCATTCTCTTTCATGGATCTCTTGGCGTGATTGGTCATCAACCGCCAATCTCATTGGCCACCAAGCTTCCCATCATCTGCTGCCATTGACCAATGACCGGGAGCATTGCTTGCGGTTGTTGGTGACCCCATGACCAGCCCCATCACCACTTGATCATCTGCGCAAGATTGGTCATGGGAACAATCACTCCCATGACCAATCTCATCCCCATCTTTGCCTCCAATAACCCGCACTTACCTAATAACAAGGTTGGCAGCAATGACACCATTGCTCCTTGCAACGGCCGTCATCACCTTGCTCAAACTCATGACCAGCTCCGCCAATCCATCTCTGACTGCCACAAACCAACATTGTTGTTTGCAACCTTTGGAACCCCTCTCACTCACTTTTTGACGCTTGCGCGCGTGACCAATGGACTTCCCTTGACCAACTGCCGTTGCAGCCGGTTGCAGCCCTCATCATCTGCCGCCGTTGTCCTTGACGCAGGCGGGTTTCCTGATCCTCTTAACCTCTTCTTTTGTTGTTTTTTTTCATGTCAGGCGGTTCCTTTTGCCAAAATTCATGTATAAAAAAAAAATCTGCTCTCATTGGTAAATCTCTCTTGTAAATAGCCTACAGGCCTCTGTTCTATAAAAGGAGGGGCTCTCCACTGCCTTTTTGCATCCATCTCATCTGATCCATCCAACATAGTAATAAATAATCTGATCATTCCAAAGGGCCTCTTCCCCTCCATGTGAAACCTCTATCCTGGGTATATCTGTTGATTGCCCCTTGATCTTTTGAGCCTCCATACTCAAATTTTTGATCCGTTCATCTGTGACCCTGATCCTTATCACCAACCATAGCCTTGCTGGTTGAAGATAATTCTGTCTGTTGGAATTCTTGAGTGTTTTATACCACTCCTTTATCCCTTTTTCCGACCATACTGGTCTTGATCCTTCCTGATCATCTTTCTGAAGCCAATCACAATTGATTGAAGAGGTATTATTAAGCTTAAAACCTGGAGTTTTATACCTCCCTTTTTCCTCTAAAGTTGAATTCTGCCATGCTACTCTTGAGTGTCTTGAGAAGTGTTGGTTTATTCTTGTTCAAATCTGTTATTCCTTTTCTCCTAGAGCTTCACAAACAAATTGCTTTTGTTTTTTTCAGCCACCCACAGTTATCTGGTACCCTTCAAGCGCTTGATTGCGGAGAGTTGGGAAGGTTCATTGAGAAACTGGAGGTTGGTTGGGATTGAGCTGATCTTTCCTAATCTTCTGCTGATGAACAGAGTTATTAGCTTGTGGGCATTGTTACTTGCAACTGCCTTTTTCCATTGAACTCTGAACAGAAATTTGACTTATTTTGTTCAAGTCTTTCCCTCCGCCATCTTGTCTCAGATAATGTTGATTCCTTTGCTACCAACAATTCCTAAACTCAACCCTTACATTGATCCCTTCTTTACAAGTTCCTGGACCTTGATTCCGGTTACATTGAAATATTATTGTAACTCTTAGGAGGGCAGCCTAAACAGCTCCTTTCCCCTCCACACAACTTCCTGCCGCTTAGCACCATTTGGAGTCTTACACCACTCCAACACTTCCACCTCACCCCACTCACACACTGCTCACCTTCCTTCCTCCTCCTCATCAAATCACCTCCTTCACCTCAGCAATCATTCCAACCTCACCAGCCTCATCAACCTCACCAAGCTCCCCAAAACATCCACCATCCAACTCACCAACATATTCAGTGAGTCCCCTTCCCTCTTTCTTTCCACTCACTAATCCACCCTTGCTTACCTCTCCTTTGAACTCCCCCCAGGTCTTCTCTCTCAGCTCCACCTAATCTCAATTGCATCCCCCTCCTCATCTGGTAAGCCCCTCCCTTCTCTTTCTCCCCCCTTTCTCCTCCTCCTCCTGCCTTGCTTGACCAACCCCCTCCAATAAATTAGGATTTGATTGAACCATTGAATCCTGATCAATTTATTGATTGATTAGGAATCAATCAACCAATTTAACCCTTATCAATCAATAAATCAATGGAAACCAAATCAATTGATCAATTGATTGATTTGGTTTTGATCAATTGATTGATTTGGTTTTGATCAATTTGAAATCATCAATTGATCAATTTGTTTTTGATTGATCAGGATTTGATTGGTCAATCAATTCCTGATTGATCAGAGGGGGTTGTTCAAGCAAGGCAGGAGGAGGAGGAGGAAGGGGGGAGAAAGAGAAGGGAGGGGCTTACCAGATGAGGAGGGGGATGCAATCTGGATGAGGTGGAGATGAGGGAGAAGACCTGGGGGGAGTTCAAAGGAGAGGTAAGCAAGGTTGGATTAGTGAGTGGAAAGAAAGAGGGAAGGGGACTCACTGAGTCTGTTGGTGAGTTGGATGGTGGATGTTTTGGGGAGCTTGGTGAGGTTGATGAGGCTGGTGAGGTTGGAATAATTGCTGAGGTGAAGGAGGTGATTTGATGAGGAGGAGGAAGGAAGATGACCGGTGTGTGAGTTGGGTGAGGTGAAAGTGTTGGAGTGGTGAGGTGGAGGGGAGAGGTGGATGGGCTGGCAAGTGGTAGGGAATGAGGTGGAGGTGTTTTTTTATTTTGTCTAAGTCCACTAAGAAAAAAAAAACAACTGAGCCTGGATACTTGGGTGAATAACAAAAAAAACTTACTGTGAATTTATTTTTCACCCATTTAAAAATAAAACATTACTCATCAAAGCAAGCAAGGGTGAGAGGCAGAATCTGCTCTCTCATAGAAGAAGATGAGGGACAAGATGAGACAGGGATGACTTGAGGTGTGTCAGAAATATCATATTCAAATATTTTGTTACATTCATCTTTGATGCTGGCCAAAAGATTTTGAAAGATTACACAAGTGATAATCCAGTTGATGAGGATCTTCTTGTCTTTGGTGTTTTGAAGCTGGTTTTTAATTTCCCTTAAGCTTGCCCATCTTCCTTTCAGGACTCCTATGGCATGCTCAATCCAAACCTGTGATTGGGCAAGATGATAGTTGAAATTGGTTTTTCCTTGATTGTTAAATGAAACGTTCCGGTATGCTGGAACCACATATTTGGCACTAGCATAAGCTGAATTGGCCAGAAGGTTTTGATTGTGGTCAAAGTAGTTCTCTGGTTGTTGGGCAATCTGCCTGCGGATCAAAACAAGATCAATTGGTTTTGATTGTTTTGCAATTGATCAATTGATTGTTTCACAAGCAATCAAGCTATTGATCAAGTCTTCTCCTCCGCCATTTTTTGGAGTTTTCTTTGGTGCTGACCTCCCCTTTTTTTTATTTTTTTTTCTTTTTAGGTGTCTCTGGACTGCACTGGAAGCCAACAGGGTCTTTTTTGATTATTTCAGGTTTTCTTTGCCAATGAAGGTATGTTTTTTTTTTATGATTTTAATTTTTTTGATAACTTTGCTTGTTGGTGTGTTGCATGGGTCACTCATGCCAATTTTTTTGGGGGGGATTCAGCTTCTGGTTTCCCTGGGTTCAAGTCCAGGTTTGGTTTCTTTTTTTTATTCAATCATGTTTCACCAACAATGTCTATTGGACTGACATTGTTTTTTTGTTTTTTTTTGGAAAACATTTCACCACTTTTGGGGAACATCCTATCCTTCTCCCACCCCCTCAAAATTTTACACAAAAATTCAAATCTATTCTTGTTCCTCACCCCAATCAAAGTATAGGATTGGCAGGGAACAAGATGGAAGGAGATGGCTTGAAAAACATACAGAGAGGTGGGAAGAGTAGGGCTCCTTGCCAAAAGAGGAATAAAATGAGAGATTCCAAAATATCTTTGGAGGTTTCTGAGGAAGTTATTAATGAAAAGTTGGTCTGGTCTGGTTTGAAACCGCGTCCTTTGGATCTGTACACTTCAATTGTTGCAAAAAAGAAAAACAATAGTTGAAAACCAACCCAGGAAGAGTTTGAGCAATCAAACCAAAAAATCAAATGGTTCCATTTGTTCCACCGTGGAAAATTAATTGTCCTCAATCAATCTGAGTATCAAGCCCTGGTTGCAATAATCAATTTTTTCCCATTGGAGAAACTTTCTGACCAAGAAAAGAAGGACATCAACTTTGTTACAACTTTCCTTCACCAGTCAAAAAAATTTGTCAACCCAGTTGGTCCTTCAAGATCTTGGGGTGGAAAGATGTGGGCAGTTGGATGGCAAAAATTGATGCACCCTTTAGAGTTTTTTGGAATTTATGTGAAGAAATCATCCATTAGATTTTCTCCTCAAGAGTATGATTTCCTCAACCTTAAGGCCAACAAAGTATCCCAAATTCTAGGACAAATGTTTTGCAAGTTTGCCAAACTTTCCTTTGAATCAAACCGTGATGCCATGAAGGACAACAACATCCCCTTTTTTTCTTTGTTGGAATTTGGTTCCAAGCCTACACATTTTGATTGATCCCCACACATCACTTTCACCTTGAATTATTTTTACAACTCTCCTCATATCCACAAAGGCAACGTCTCTGGCTACTCATTTTTACTTGTGGCTCCAACCAAGAAATCAAATGGTTGACTTATTGAAAATATGGACAAATATCAAGTATTGGATGGCCAATTTGTTTTCCTGACCTTGGCTTTGGAATTGATTTCAAGCAAAAAGGTATAGTCAAAATGGTTTGGGCTTCTAATAAGTGCAAGAACTGTAACTTTCCTGCTGTGGACACAGCAACCCATACCAGAATGGCCATGTCACTTCAAATTAATAAAACAACTAGAAAAACTTTTAGGGAATTGAATAATGGCCAAATTTACTCTAGAAAAAAAATAAATAAAAACAAAAAATATTTGTATGTTGGTGGGGTTAAGAATACTCTCAAACTTTTTAATCAACATTTTTTTTTTTGTTTTTCTTTCACCCATGCAAATATATTTACCAGCCCAGCATTTGAGTTATCTGCTGTATCTCATCTACTGTTCTACTGCTACCAATGTCCTCAGCATGGACTGAATTGGATTTTTGGGCATCAAAAGCGGCTAAAGGGGTGATGTTGGCATTCTTTCCAAATATTTCATCCATTTGAATATAAAAAGGACAAATGGAGTCCAACTTATCAACCACAGAGTTGATTACCTTGGCTTTGTCAGAGTTGGTGATACCAAAGCCGGTGGAGATTGACATGGAGTGGGCCTTTTTGTACTTGGCTCAATAATTCTTGAAAAGCTCCCTCATCTGTTTGGATGACAGATCCAGCCTACCTTTTGTTTTTTTCTTGAGTTCATTGGCCATGAGGAGATAACCATTAACCTTAGAGGATGGATGTTGGCCAACACATGTTTCATTGTTGGATCCAAAGCAGGTATCATAGTTTGAGCTAATTTTTAGCCAGTTGACCAGGATGATGTGATCAGCTCTCTTGAGCTGACTTGAGCCCTTGGAAGCTGATGGGGGAGGATTGTTTGTTGTGGAGTTCCTTGGCAATGTTTTCTTTGGTGTGTTGGACTTTTGTGTGGACTTGCAGGTGGAGGTTTGCTGAGGGGCCACTTGGAAAGAGTAAGGGCAACAAGTTGATGAGAGGGACAAAGTGACAAGCAAGATAAAGTGATGAGAGATATGAATTGACAAGGGCAATAAAGTGACAAGAGCAATAAAGCAATGATTGGATTCTTTCGATGAGGTTGGAGGTAGAGTGATGAGAGAAATGAAGCAATGAGAGCAATGAAGCAATGAGAGCAATGAAGCAATCAGAGTGATGAAGCAATGAGAGCAATGAAGCAATGAGATCAATGAAGCAATGAGAGCAATGAAGCAATGAGAGCAATAAAGTGGTGAGTGATCAATTGATGAGGGTGATAAATTGATGAGAGAGATGATGAGAGTGATAAAGTGATGAGAGTGGTGAATATTTTTATGATGAGGCTGGAGGTAAAAAAATTTGCAAAGAGGTTGGAGGTAGAAGGAGGTAGGAAGGAAGGGGTGGATGACATGGACAGGTGGAAGAATCCTTTAAATACTTTATTTGAAAAAACCCACTTATTTCATGCTAACTTTGACACGTCTGATGTGAAATAAGTGGGTTTTTTAACTTTTAATGGCGGGTTTGAAATGGCAGATTTGGTTTGAAACCCGCCATTAAAAAATGGAGGGTTTGGTTAACTTTGATACGCCCTAATGAAAGTCCATGGACCAGCCCTAAAGTAAAAATGCCAAAAAATACATGTTCAACTTGTGTCAAGCTGATCCAATGAGTTGGAATTGTATCAAACCCACCTCAATGTTCTAGCCCTAAATTAAAAACACCAAAAGAATTTTATTAATTCCCCCTTATTGGAAATGTCCTAAATGAAAACCAATAAAAAAGACTTCTATCAAGTCCACCTTAATAGACAGGCCCTAAAGTAAAAACACCAAAGAAAAAATCAAGTTCAACTTTTGTTAAGCTTATCCCGTAACCAGAAGTAAAAATACTCCTTATGTTGGGATCAGCCCAACGCAAGTTGAACTGACTTACCAATAAATTTCATTCAAAACACTCAACATAATGATCTTAACTCAAAACACCCAAAATGATGATGTTCAAAATGTGATAACCCTTTATATTAATAGAATTACAAGATCAGCAAAAGAAACCAAACACAAATGATGAAACCAAAATGATTTTCATAACTTAGAATACAACTTAACTTGATCTTTTAGCTGATCAAACCAACCAGATGATTTTTTAGAAGTCAAAGATGCAGATTTTGAATCAATGGGTGGGATTTGAATCATTTCTCCCTCAAGTACAAGATGAAATCATTGATGATTTTTGACAAAGCAAATGAAGATAGTATCCAATTTTTTTTTACACCCATCTTCATAGGATTATAAGTAAAACAAGAATCCAATGAAATGAAACATATTGGTCTTCCTTAATTATCAGCTGTGATTTTACCCATATCCAACTTTGAAAGCCATTTTGAAGAGGGAATCTTTTCATCGATTTCATTAGCATCAAGTCTTGGTTCTATCTTTTCAACATCTTTACTGACACCAAGGATCTTGGAATAGCATGTCTTATTTTTCCTCAATCTTTCAATCATCTCCTTTTGTACTTTAAACCAACTATGGTCATTGTACCCAAGTTATTTTGCCATGACTCTAAATCCACAATTCAAATCACCAACCGGATCCCAAACCTCCCCCAAGAACTTATGTCATTTCTCAGCCATTTGATTGAGGTATTTCACTTTGGGTTCCTATGATTAAAAACTAATTATCCACAACATTCTAATCACATTGATTAAAGCAACACTCATCAAAGATGAGCTTCTGGTTGACTTATCCACTTGTTCTTCCTCCTTAGAAAAAGATTCTGATTCCAAATGAAGGGATCCTAATTCACTTTCACTCTCTTCCTCTGGACTATGGAATTCAGATGAAGAGCATTCCTTGCACTAAAAAGATCATTTTCCCATCAGTTCATTAAACCACAAAGGTGAACAGTTCTCAAAATAGAATACTTAATACCTTTGGTCTTTTTGGTTCCCTTTTAACCTGTTTTTTCCTCTTAAGTTCTCTTTCAACCTGTTCAAATTTTAAAATTTCATGACGAGTGGCTTTGAATTTGGTTCAACCGCGGCTGGACTTTAAGACCTTTTGCTCAAGCCTTGGCTTGGCAATCAAAGTATCTGTATAATCCACCATGGAATTTAAAATCTCCAATCTAACATGTTGAGGTTTTCCAATAAGCATGGAATTTAAATTGTTAAACAAGTGGGATTTTTCAAGCCTTGGATCTGTGTCAATCTTGCAAAATGAAAAACATTAATTAATCTCTCAATCCTATAATTGTTACCCTTCAAAACCCCAAAAAGACAAATTACTTCACTGGAAGGGTCATAGTCTGAACTCCACTGATGATGAACATCCTCTTGATGCTAGTATTTCTGCTAATATTTGGGAACAAGGCAAGCCCATTTTTTTTGTATAAGACTTTGAGAACACCTTTCCATCATGTTCATGCTTTAACTTCTCAAATTTTTTTCCAATTATTTTAATTGCCTCAATTGACAATTGGTAACCCAAAGTTAAAAGTTTCTTTGGAATAATTGTTCCTAACTTTATTCAAGGGTTTTTAAGTGATTCATGCACTGATTGGATTTGTATTTCAATTCTTCCTTCCAGGTTTTTCCACAAATCCAAAATTCTCCCCAATCATCCTGCAAGTGATTTTTTGAAAGTAGAATGGACCCCTTCTACCCAAGATGATGTTTTATTTCCAAAGTCTGGGTTGACACAATCCCACACCATTACAAATGTCTCTTTGATAGGGAAAATTTTCTTTTCCATATACTCAAGCGCATCCTCATAGTCTTTCCAGAAACCTGTATACAAGTTTAAAAATAAGCAATCCCAGAAGAGATCAACAGAAGAAGCAATAAATTGGCCTAGTCTGAGTTCAGCATCATTGACTTCTGCCTCCCCCTTGGTTTTAGAGGCCCCATACTTGTTTTACAGAGTCATAAAACTTTGCCATCCTTCATCATCATTACTGAATCAAACTTGAAAATTTTCTTGAATAATTTTAGACAAGTTCCAGGAGTAGGACTGTCTGGATGACTCAGGGAAACTATGTTCTATATCACAAATCAGAGCTTTTTCACAGTCCTTCACAAAGACTTTGGGAAGCCTCTGGGGATCATAAGCCAAATCCTTTAATGCATTAAATTCCCAACTGTAGATCTCATATTTTTATTTTTTTATAGAAACAAAAGCCTTTGAAAAAGTGTTCCTGTTGGCTGTCATTCCTACAACATGCAATAGAGGGATTTTGTACCTATTTTTTTTATAGGTACAATCCAACAAATCAATATGATGGTATTTTTTTTCAAAGTTTTATAGACTCAGGATGAGCCAAGAAAAGGGCCTCTAATTTACCCTCTCCACCAAAATTTTACTTGGAAACCAACTGGGTTTCCTGTAGCATATCAAATAGAACTTCCATAACATCTTTCCCATCCAGTTCTGCTAGCTTTAGCTTCTTCTTAGTGTTATAGATTATTCTATCATCAACTTATTCTCCACCATAAATCTTGCTTAATTTCCTTTCAAGTTGCACTGTATTGAGCCCATCTTTCATGCCTTCTTTAAGTTGATCCAAGGCTTGACCAGAGATTCTCCTCAGTTGAAGATTCACTCAGGGGTTTTCAGATGGTTGATGATTCTGTTGGTCATTTCTAATGGAGAGATTCCACATGGGATCTGCTACTGTAAAACTTTCACAGGTCATGAATTGACACCCAACCTTCCTTTGTGAGTTTGCCTTTGCCGTTTGGTGAGTTATGGCCCCTCATATACTCCAAATCTGTTGCATGCTAGGTCAACATATTTATCCTTTTTTGACTTGGATGTATTCAATGTGTAGCCATGTGTGGCTGCCCATTTTTGACAATAAATATTTGCATCTTTCCTACTAGGAAAGGCTGTCACAGGAGGAGGTTCAAGGGGTTCTGGCACCTCTTAGTTACATATTTACATAGTAACACCCACATGGTTAAATTAGTATTTATCAAGCCAAATCCTTCTCAGCCAAATGGCATATGAAATGTGACCCACCAGCTTTAATCAATTCCGGTTGTGAAGGAAAATCTTGTTCCTCAATTTTAACCCTAGATGAGAATTCAATTGGGTCTTCCAACGTTTTCTTTTCCAACTCCCTCCCAGAAACCCTAGAATCCAAAGCTTTGTTAAAAACACTTTCAATTAAGTCCATTAATGCAGCCATGTTTAAACCAGGGGGGCTTGGGCTTGCCACTATTCCTATAATCCCCATTAAAAACCAAGTCAATGTATTATTCAATCAAACTGTTTTTGAAAAATCCAAAGTGTACTCACTTTTGGATTGAGAAAAATAAAGTTATCCAACAGGCAAGTGGTGTTTATGGTTTGTGTATCTGACAAGGATCAACTTTTGTGTACATTTTTGTATTCCCAAGTTCTTTTTGTTGTCCAATAATAGTCCCACATAATATTCCACATCCCCAAATTTGGGTTGAGGGCACTCAAATGTGGTCAAGAGGTGCCTAGGCACCCCAATTCCCCCCTCAAATGACCCATTTGGAGCTATTTTGCCCCAAATTAGCCAGGAAAACAGGCACAACCTCTACTCACAACTTGTGCATCCCTTTGGGGTTTACAAATCCCCAATTGCAACTCAAGAAGGGCTGCAAATCCCCAATTGCAATCAGGGATCCACAAGTCATAAACAATTTTGCTTGCTTCTTGTTGAGTCATGAATTTCTGTTCACAACACATATGGATTGTTCATGCCCATTTGCAATTTAACATTAAAAAAAAAAAGTCCATAAACTTTCAAGAATGATCTCTTTTTTTTTTTTTGTCTGTTTATTTAATCAGGCTTGTGAGAAATCAGAATGAAAAGAAGTTGGAAAGAGTGGATGGGGAAGAAGGAAGAGATCAATTCAAATTTATCCATCCATCCCTTTTTTTTTCTCCTCTTTTCTTTTTTTTTTTCTTTTCTGAATCAGAAACCAATTTCTCTAATATATTTTTTTTTTCTTTTCTTTTTTTTTTTTTTTTTTTTTTTTAGACTTAAAAAAAAATAAAAAGGAGAGAGAGACAGAAACAACATTGAAGTTGCAAGATTAGAACCAAGAAAAACCCAAGTTTGATTAGTTTTTTTTTACTTTTCAAAACACCATCATCATCAGGTCATGTTTGATCTTTGAATTTCAAAGCAGATCCTCAGGGTTGTAAGCCCACCCAGAATCCAGACTTGGAGAGACTGATTTCAGGAACAAGCTCAGTGATAGCTGTTGTCTAAGGTTTGATCACTGCAAGCTGTGTGACCTCTCAATTGTTGAAATGAAATCCCACCAAACTTACCTACTGGCCACCTTCCATTGATTCTGCTCCCCATGTGCCCCCTGCGCACATGTCTTTTCTCCAATTTCTTCTCCAATTTCCTATCTCATTGGCGCAACAGCGCCCACTCATCCGCATTGATCATCCGCGCAATGGCGCCCGCACTCTATCCCCTCATTGCTTCATCAATTCTCCTCACCGCTCACCTCACCGCTCTCATCGACTCATTGCATCATCTATTCCCCTCACAATACACCTCAACGCTCCCCTCATTGCTTCACCATTCACCACTCCTCTTTGCTTCCTTACCGCTTCTCTCATTTCACCCTCAGCTTCAACAAATAATTCTCATCTCCACTTCAACTCATCATCCTACTCTCTCTTAACCATCAGCTTAATACAACAACCTCCTCAACCATTGACCCGACACTCATCACCCAACGTCAAGAGGATTTCATTTCTCTAGTGTTCATATGTGAGATTGTCTCAGCACTAAACTTTACATCAGCTTCAAATTGTGCTTATATGTTCATCTGCGACACATGTCAGAATTTAGCTTTCTTTTCTTCATCTTTTTATTACCATCCTTCCTTGAGCGCCTAAATCTTTTGTGTCCGCCTAGAGTGAGAATCATTCTTTATTTTCTTCATTCCTTTTCTTTTCCTTGTTTTCTTCTTAAAAATTCTGTTGATTCTTTTGCGCTCAGTCTGTTAGTTCAGGAATTTAAAACATTCAGCTCTTCACGGTTAAAAGCCAAAATAGCAACAAACACACCAACGAGTCAAACTGACCATGTCTCAATCACCTGGACCAACAGATCTCAATTCATCCCTCCTTAAGACCCCCACAGACTCCATTCCCACCCTAACCAAATCCAATTTCTTGCTGTGGCGCTCAAAACTTATGACCATCTTTGCCTTGAAGGGAGTCGCTCAATGGCTTCAATTGCCTGAACCTGAAAAATGTCCTCCAGACATCAATCTTGAACTGGTAGGATACATTCTGGCTAAGCTCAATAACAGGATGTACATCAATTGCGTCAAGGATCATCATCTCACAAACGGAATTGGGCTCTGGAAATCAATAAACAAATTTTACGCCTCTTCCCAGACCGCAAACTGCTCTTGAGTATTCTTCAGTTTCCTCAATCTCCAGTTTGATCCCAAACAAGTCAACAAATTCATAACCAAAGTCAGATCTTGTCTCATTCAAATCTCTGAAATTGAAATTTGAATGGATGATGATATAGTTGCATATTTAATAATGTACAAGTTTCCACCGCAGCTAGAACATCTCAAGACAACTATCACTCATTCTCTTGGCAAATCCAAAATTGATGGTGACCTGGTGCTTTGTCACCTGAATCAAATCAAGAACAAGATTGCAGCTGGTACTTACGCATTGGCAATGTTGAATACTGGCGTCAAACAAGAGTTGGTCAAGTGCAGAGCTACCTGGCATAATCCACAATCCTCTCATCCCAAGAACTCCTGATGGTGGTTGTATCCACACCTTTGACCAAACAACAACAACAACAACAACAACAACAACAACAACAACAACAACAACAACAACAACAACAACAACAACAACAACAACAACAACAACAACAACAACAACAACAACAATCCCAAACATCATAACAAGAACAAACCAGCCTCTGCCAACCTCTCCTACACTTCCTACAATTTTTCCATGAAAAATTCCAGATTGCTCACCAAACACTCCATTGTTCTTGACTCTGGAGCATCTCAATCAATGTTCAACTCCCCCGATTTCTTTGAAAACCTCACTGAAGACCACACCGACATCCAGACCGGGAAGTAAAATACTTCACTCAACGCAGAAGGGATCGGCACCGCAAAGCTATTATCCGAGAACTGAAACGTTCTGCTTAGTCAGTCTCTGTACGTGCCTCAGCTAGCGGTAAACCTGGTGTCGTTAGGTCAACTCTTGAACAAGGGCTGATCACTCCACTTGTCCTGTCCATATAACTTTGTTGTGAAATTCAAACATCACTTGATTCTTGCTGGCTCCATTGAAGACAATCTCTTGGTAATCAAGGACTTTGCTCTTCCTCAGTCCAAGTCATCTCACGCCTTTCTCACCCTCACAACTCTCCACAAGTGTTTTGGACATCCTCACCTTGATCAAACCAAGCTGCTCTCAAGAGAATTTCCAAAATTGAGATGGAAAGAACTCTCATGTGAATCATGCGCTCTGGGAAAAATCCATTGCTCATCCTTCAAAAACCACATCTCCAATTGCTTGAAACCCTTTGTTTGTCTCCACGCCAATGTCTGCAGACCAATAAATCCCATCTCCAAGACTGGTAACAAATATTTCCTGCTGCTCACCAATTAATTCTCCCACTTCAAAACCTGTCTCCCCATCAAACTCAAATCAGACGTGACCAATGAGTTAATCAGATTCATCAAGATTCACTCAAATCAGTTTGGATATCAACTCAAATCACTTCACTCCAACAACAGTGGATAATTCGTTAACTCCAAACTCTCCAGATTCCTTACCAAATCTGGCATCATACACACCACGTCCAAACCTTACACTCCACAGCACAACCTCATTGCTGAGCAAGGAAATCAGACCATTGTTGAAGCTTCCCAAACCACGATCATCAACATGACTATCCCAATGGAGCTTTGGGACAAAGTTTTAATTGGATGTTGCAAGATTCTGAACCTGTTGCCAGCCAAAGAGTCAAATTTGAGTCCCTCCAAGATGTGGAATGGTTGCCGACCCAAACTGGACCTAATTCAAACCCTAGGATCCAAAACCATAGTCCTTAATCTCCAACACAACCTTGGAAAATTTGAAAAGAAAGGTTGGGAAGGAATTCTGGTAGGTCATGACCTGCAATTCAACTTGTACCAAATCTACATCCCAGAGCTTGGCAAGACTGTTTTCTCAAAACATGTTAAAATTCTTGAAAACATAAAGCTAACTGAATCTTCCTCTTTGCTTGAATCCCCTTTTGAAACTCTCCTCCTTCCTGACTCTGACCTACTGGACACACTGCCCTCAATCAATCATGAAAAGACCACTCATCCCCTTCCCAATCCAACTGATCCAACTTCTCCTGAATCAACTCAATGCATCTCTGATTCCGACGCCTCTGAAGAATCATCTCCATCTGATAAATCCGCTTCCAATGATGAGAACATAGCCAACCAACTCGCTCCGTCCTCCCAAACCCTCAGAGATTGTTCAACCCTTCAAAAGCCCCAACGCTATGGTTTCCTCTCCAGAACCGTTCCTTGAAACTATGAAGAGGCAAAACACTCACCTGATTACCAAAATTGGGCCAAGGGTATGAAATCTGAACTCAATGGAATCAAATCTATGGGGGTTTGGACTGGCTGTCATTCGCCTCCACAAGGAAAGAAAGCACTGTCCACTGTATGGGTTTATTGTCTCAAAACCAACCCCAATGATGATGGCGTCATTTTCAAAGCCAGGCTGTGTGTGCAAGGCTTTCAACAGCTAGAATTCATAGACTACGGCAAAAAATATGCACCCACTGGCCAAATTATCACACTCCAAACACTCCTTGTCTACTCCTTTCATCACGAGTTGCCAATCGTGCAAATGGACATCAAGTCCGCATTCCTGCATGCCAAGTTTGATGAAGATATTTTCATCAAAACCCCCCCAGATACAACACCAGTTTCCCTTATCTCAAGTTGAACAAAGCTCTGTACGGGCTGAAAAAAGCCCCAAAGAGCTGGTTTGACACTCTCAAACACTGTATTCTTGATCAAAACTTCACTACCTCCTCCGCCAATCCCTGTTTATTCATAAATCAAGCCGCTCAAATCTTCATTTTTTGCTATGTTGATGACCTGGTCATCATTGGCGACTCTCAAGAATTCTGAACAAAACTCAAGGCCAAGTTCTCTATTTCCCACAAAGGCACCCTCTCTAAGATCCTTGGCAACTACATCATTGAATTGTCACACGGGCCCTGTCTACACCAACCAGATCACATCAACTCAGCACTGGCTGAACTTGGACTGCTTGAATCCCGACCGATCAATACACGGCTGACCCCTGGAGTGGTGCTCAACCCTGCAACCAATTCTGACACTACTGCTTTCTCAAATCTCAACATCAACTACCGCTCATCAACCGGCTTCCTCAACTTCATAGCGACTCAAACTCGACTGGATCTCTCTTACACCGTTTCCTCTCTGTCTCGATTCAACGCAAAACCTGGCCTCTCCCATTGGACGGAATCCAAAAATGCTTGGCGGTACGTAAAAACCACCCGTGATCTGGCCCTCCGTCTCAAAAACAATTCATTCAACCTTGATCTTGAGACCTGGAGCGATTCCGATGGCGGCAACGATCCCATTTCACAAAGAAGTCACATGGGTTACCTGGTCCTACTCTATGGCTGCGCTGTCTCTTGGCACAGCAAACTGCAACCAACCGTCTTGCTGTCCTCAACAGAAGGAGAGCTCAAGTCTTTAGTCCTGGCAACCCAAGAGAAAATTTGGATCTTGAATTTAATAAAAGAACTGAATCCGACTATATCCCTCACTCATGGGTTGTATATTGACAACAAAGCCTTGAACAACTTGATCAACTTTGAATCCCACCACAATGCCCTCAAGCATGTGGATACCCAGATCAAATGGCTTAGGGTGCAAAAAGAATCCAAATTGCTGGTTACCAACCTTGTTCCTTCCGAATCTATGCTAGCCAATTCCTTTGACAAAGTCAGCTATAAGACCCTCCATCAAAACACTCACCTCAGCTGTTCTCCAATCTCTCATCCAAACACGGCGGCGTGTTGAAATGAAATCCCACCAAACTTACCTACTGGCCACCTTCCATTGATTCTGCTCCCCGTGTGCCCCCTGCGCACATGTTTTTTCTCCAATTTCCTATCTCATCCGCGCAACGGCGCCCACTCATCCGCATTGATCATCCGCGCAATGGCACGCGCACTCTATCCCCTCATTGCTTCATCCATTCTCCTCACCGCTCACCTCACTGCTCTCATTGACTCATTGCATCATCTATTCCCCTCACAATCCACCTCAACGCTCCCCTCATCGCTTCACCATTCACCACTCCTCTTTGCTTCCTTACCGCTTCCCTCATTTCACCCTCAGCTTCAACAAATCATTCTCATCTCCACTTCAACTCATCATCCTACTCTCTCTTAACCACCAGCTCAATACGACAACCTCCTCAACCATTGACCCAACACTCATCACCCAACGTCAAGAGGATTTCATTTCTCTAGTGTTCATATGTGAGATTGTCTCAGCACTAAACTTTACATCAGCTTCAAATCATGCTTATATGTTCATCTGCAACACATGTCAGAATTTAGTTTCTTTCTTTTCTTCATCTTTTTATTACCATCCTTCCTTGAGTGCCTAAATCTTTTGTGTCCGCCTAGAGTGAGAATCATTCTTTATTTTCTTCATTCCTTTTCTTTTCCTTGTTTTCTTCTTAAAACTTTTGTTGATTCTTTTGCGCTCAGTCTGTTGGTTCAGGAATTTAAAACATTCAGCTCTTCATCAATTGAGTCATGTGTTTCAACTTGGCCTGCCACCCAACTTCACTTTTCACCATTATTTTCCCCTCAGTCTGCAATCCTCAAGACTTTGCATTACCCCCCATCTAGTAATAATAAGAACCACAAGAGTTCCACTCCTTCTTTCTCCTCTTGAAACCCAATCTAGACCACCCTTTTTAAGAATCCTTCTCTCTTTTTTTTTCAATGTATGGTTGGTTGCGTTGCATTCCATCCAAGCTTAAGCCTTGTCTGTCAAAGCTTTTCATTTTGAATCATTCATTTAAAACAACTTTACCATGGTGCAAAATTTTTCACTAAAAAAAAGGACAAAATATAGGGGCAGTGGATGGTAGACTGAAATATATTTATATTCACTTCTATACCAAAACATAAAATCTGACAATCAGTTAGGATGATAAATCAAGATCCACGTGCGTATCGGGCATTTTTGATGGCGGGAATGATGAGGATGATACCAAAAACAAATATATAAAAAAATGATCAGAAACTCAAAAAGACAATCATGACATGTACTCTCAATGAACTTCTACAATGAACTTGTCTTAGATGCATCTATTTTTATTTTACGCCAATCTACATGCCTGTATTAGTGCATATCTTCGTCTATGGTGGATGGGGGTGGAAGGATTTCTAATACCAAGTCTATAATCCAGAAATTCGAAAGACGTTTCTCTCCAACCGATCTGAAGCAACAAAAAATCGAGAAATGGAACTAAGAATGAACGAAATCAGCAGAACGGAGATGGGGGCCACAAATGCCAACCTGGATCAAAGTTTAAGCCTTCCATCAGGTCGACAGAAACCTAGCCCCTGTGAGCTCTCCACCCGCTCTGAAGGAACGTACATAGAATACCCATGTAAAATTAAGGTTGGTTTTTTATTAAATGGAGTCCCTCGGGTCATTGATTGCAACGACAAAACACTCCCAAATACGCCACCTTTGATTAAAACCACTCAATTTGCGTATCCTGACCCCAAAAGAATCTTTCAATATCTTCACGTTCGGAACCCGGACGACACAGTCAAACTTGCGATCATTACTTGCTATCAACAAGCATTTCATCTCTTCAACCTCTTTGTCATCGAACCCTGGGTTCAATGTATCATGTAAATTTTTGATGTCCAATCTCTGCCATGTCGGGCGACCGGCACCTTCTTTGTCAGTAATTTTGGATATTTCCATCACTTGATCGGTTTCGAAGATTTCTGGATCGGAGGCTATAAAGTGAACTTCGATTATTTGGGATTGGTTTATGATCGGAGGGTCAATCCAGCCAATGCCAACCCAATCGTCTTTCTTAACCACTTGAGACGCAACATTTTGGTTTGGGTATGTATTTTGCGCACAAGTATCAATATCAATATGCGCGATTGTTACACAAGGAAAAAACACAACCCAATCGTCAACAAAATGTGCCTTGCTTTGACTCACATAAGAAACCGGTTTGGGTTTCTGATGCTCACATTCAGGAGATATCCATGAGGTGGAGTTATTGCCATCCATGGCCGCGGCATAACTAGATGCAGTGAAATCTTTTTCTCGCTGAGCCCAATCGGTTCGGCTTTTGAAATTCCTAGTCTGACCTCTAGCGCGACCGAGACCGAACCCAGTAACGCCAAGCTGATCTTCCCAACCAGCTAATCCATGTTCGAACTTTTTGAAGGACGGTCTTCCACCAGGAAAAGATTCGACATTGGTCATCAAAAAGACTCTGTCCTTTTGTTCCGCGGCCCTTATCATTCCACCATGGATCCCATCCGGATTGCTGGACATGCCTAGGGCTAGACCACTTTGGAGTAACTTGGATAATGTCTCCACACCTCGTTGCTAGCAGAATGAAAAATGCGGTCAAGGGAGGTATCATGCGAGATTTGCGTGTAAGTTGAAGCATTCTGAGAGAATTAGAATTGGTATTTTTTTTAAAGAAAAAAAGGGAGGCGTGGGTGGCAGGAGGGAGAGAACAAACGATGTAGACCCGATTTCTCTCCAGGCCAGCCGCACCATCGCTAAATCCACGATCAGAAAGGGGTAACCCGATAATTTGACTAGTCACAAGTACGTTCGGTTCGCGATTGAGAGAAGTAGTAAAGAAGTTATCGGCCAAGGCGACTGAATCCGATGGTATGGATTGTTGAGAAATCGCGGATAAAAATCCAGATACCGACGATTTGGTTACAAAAGAGCCGTGGCCCAACCATGCAAAACAAGTATGTAATCTATTGGGTCGGTCTAATGTTAGTTAATTTGTTAGTTTGTGGGAAGAAAAAAAATTGGGAAAGAGACAGGTGGAGCAAAAGCAATTTATCGAGATAAATCTAATTTGGAAAGAGATAACGAAGACAGGAAAATGCAAGACAGACCATTAAAACACCACTCCCAATTGTACATGACCGCATAGACGGGATCTGCTTGAACGACGACAGAAAACGGATCGGGTTGAAGAGATTTAAACTGAAAGTACATCGTTCTGATCAGATGTACGATGCAATCGTCATCTTGAAAATAGCAAAACTGAGTTTTCGATTGCAAGCAGGCCAAGTATCTAGCAAAAAAGTAATTATTTGTCGGCGAGTTATAGATCGACAGCTTGTGATTGGGGCATTTTGTGTATTCAAAATCCTGTGTTAAATCGATCATTCCAAATAAGAAATGATGAGCACCGTGAACAGCTCCCGGACTTTTTTATTGTCATGCACAAGTAGTAAGGCAATCTCTGATGATGGGGTAACATCAGCCCAAGATTTTTTGAGAGAAGGGCGACTAGGCAAGTTAGATTAGAAGATTTGGGACAGGGGAGACGAACCGACCTTGGGGGTTAACCTTCGACCTTGATTGTTATTCCAAATGACGATAGAGTCAAAAAAATCGTACTGACATAAATGGGCGACGATGACGATCAAGTTTTCCAATCGATTCCAATTTAGGATGATGGCTGTTACGTCGGCCTCGACGTGACCACGGTTAAGGAGAGGTAGATCGTTTTGTTCCAAAGGTCTTAGCCAGCGACCAGTTAGGCCGAGTGGATCATCTGAGGAAGAGTAAGGGTGGGCTAAGATTCCTAAATCTTCCAAGGTCTTGAAAGGATTATGTCTCATTTGGTGTTGTAGTCGACGAGTTTCTGCACCGGTTCGATGACCGGCCCTGAATCGAGTAGGGCCCCAGCCTTGATCATCAAGATTCTCATGATCGGCACGCCAGAGATCGAAGGTGCCGAGGATGATAAGGATAACGATGAGCCAGATCGCAGGTTTGGAAAGACCGAGGAATTTGAAGGAGGGGGAGAACTTGGCGGAAGCGTTGGATCGACCGGCATGATCTTCGAGGTTACGACTGGGGCGCTTGACGAGCCTAGTGGGAGTAATGATCCATAGGGATGAGATGAGCGCAGCTTTGAGACAAGAGGCGGAGTTGAGGAAGGGATGCGTAAGACGAGATAGTAGCCGACGATCAGGAGGGTGAGGATGATCGAAGGTGAATCGGCGGCGGGATGGAAGAGAAGGCCGGGGGGTGGAATCGGAGGCTGAAAAGTCTAGATGTGAGCCCCTGAGAGCGGAATCGGTGGCACGTCTGAAGCCATTGGAAGGTCGACTTGGGGTTGAGAGTCTTTGGGCCGAAGCAGGAGAGGCTGAGGAGTTGGAGGTGGCGGGAAAAAGGGTCGAAGGACGATTGGATGAGTTGGGGGGGCGCTTGGGAAGGGCTGACGGGGGGGCGATGGAACCACGAGGAGAGAGCGGAGGAGGGAAGACGGAAGGCGAGCTCGGGCCGATCGGAGGTTGAGAGAGGTTTGAGTTGGATATAGAGCGGGCGAGAGGGAGAGGAGGAGGAGTCAGAAGAGATGGGGGGGACTGAGGAGGTGTCGCTGGAGGAGACGGGGGAGTGGCCATCGTCGAGGTGAAGCTGACGACTGGTATGATTCATGACGCTCAGGATCGTAGGATGCAGCTGGGTGGAGGAGAGAAGGATGAGGAGGAGGGTGATGGGAAGGAGACGGGAAGAGGGAGAGAAGGGAGGAGGGAGAGGGAAGCAGAAGAGCCGAGGAGGAGAAGCATCCACGAGTCTAAGAAGAGCACGAGGGTGGGAGGCGAAACACTGTTGGGCCGGGGAGTGAGTCAGTGACTGTGGCCTAGTGTGACTGCAGCCGGAACGCTGTTGACCGCCGGATGGGGGGGGGGGGGGGGGGGGGGGGATGGGGTGACTATTAAATATTGGCAATCTATGCACTTACACCTTCGTAGCGGGTCACGATGATCGGATGACGTCATTCTCGCCCACAACCCAGGAGTGAATATTATTATCCAAGACGCCTGCAGGCTGGCACGTGGGTTGACTGCGCTACCAGGGAGCCAGCCACACTCCCAACTTCCAGACCAATCCCTACCCACTTTCAAGCTTGGAGATAGGCGTATCATCATCAGATTTGACTCATAACTAATGGTAAATCAGAAAATCCTTGGAAAGCTCACTACTCTTTGAGTTACTTTGAAGTTTGGCCAGGTTGAACAAGAAACACCAGCATTCAGCCACAAAATAAATTCACTAGCCCGGCCGCTCTCCTCAATTGTTCATCAATCCCTCAATGCTAAAAGAACAGAAAACTGATGTGTTGAAAAAAAAAAAACATTTTATGCAAAACTAGTATCTGGGGGGGGGGCATGGCATTGGCCTGGTGCAGTATGGACTTTACCTGGTGTAACTGCCAGAGGTGCATAACAACATTGATGAATGAATACAAATCCAAGTACCTTGATGCCAGCTGACGTGTGGGAAGTTTTTCAATCTTTTTAAGAGTGATCACCACCATCTCAACAAAATCCTTGACAACTTGAGGTGTGCAAGGGTGGATAACTGTCAAAACCCAAATTTGCACCCTTGTTGCAATCAATTGGGCCCATGCAGCAATAATCAAGCAGTTAGGAAGTTGGTCCCACCATTGTTGCTTCCACAAAATCCCTGCTCAATAAGGGTTAAGACTGCCCCTGAACAGGGCAAAAAAGATACTTTTGGGATCATTTTAATTTCCAACAAAAAAAAAAAAAATAGGAGTTTGATTGAGAACAATGTCAAATGGGTGGGGGGGGTTGTCAATGGAAGTGATGAAGTTCAAAGGGGGGGGGTAGGGTGGAGTTATGGAGGGGGGGGGGCAGGGGCAGACAGATTAGAGCAGGGTTCAACAGAAGTTTGCCTGTTGAGCCTTGAAAAGGATCCATAAATATATGGATCCTTGTCAAGGATTTTGTCCAGTCAACAGCTATTGAGCCCTATCAAGTGCACAATGGTGGCTTGATTGGAAAAATCCTTGATAAGTCTGCTTACTGATGTGGTAGGCCAAAACCTACCTATAGCCATCAGAATCACTTTTCTAGTATGATGACAGCTCCAACCCTCAAAATAACTTCAAAAATGGATTCTACACCAAAAATAACCCATAGTCACTCAGCCAAAGTACCCCTCTATCATTTATGGGTTAGAAGATACAGCTCAAATCAACCTTGACCTGCACAAACCCCAAATCAGGTGTCACAGATCAGTGAAAGACATGGACATAATCTGTGTTATGGGGTTAGCAAACCCAAATATAATATGTCAAGTGCAAGATATCACAAGGAATGTGAAAGTTGTACTTACTATATAATCCTAACATGCATGCACCCAAGAAATATAATTATGGAGTTTCCATTACCTTTCTTTTCCATATTCTGAGCTCTCTGTGTCTGCAGGTTAAAAGCCTACACTACCATCACCATTCCAGCCATTTCCAACAAACATTCCCAGTTTCCCCTCCAACCCATATACCACCGTCTTTTTCTCCATCACTGTTTGTTCTCCAACCAAGCTCTGATACCTTCCACATCACTGTTGTATGATCCCTAGAAAAGGCAGAGCAAGACCTGGAAGACCTGGACTAAAACCCATTGACAAAATGGGCCCTGTTAAAACCAATTCCAAACCTTCCCCCACTGATGGGATGAGTACGGTGTGGAAAGTAAGAGAGCAATACTCTCCTAGTTTTCCTCAAGTTCTGGTATTGATGGTCCTTGCGTCTGTAAGGATAAGGATGCTCCAGTAAAGAGAGAGAGAGAGAGAGATAGAGATGAATTTCCTTTCCTTTGCCCTCCATCCATCCATCCATGAGATGATTCCATGTCCTACAACCCAGAGTTGAGAGTGAGGTTTTTAAGTCCTCCCTCTCAACCCTAACCTAAGTACAAGCGCAAACAGAAAGCCTAGCAACAAATTTTAAGAAAGAAAACCCTAGCCCAACCCTACCCAATCCATCCACTCCCTCCAAAACCGTTCCCTTCCTTGTCACATACGTCCGGTTTGTCCTTCTCATGGTGCAGCAGAGGGCCGCAGCCTACTCAGAGCCCCCCATCCTTTATCCATCCGGGTGCCTCTGCAAATCCCGTGATCCATGGATTGTTCTGTGCCTATGCTTGTGCAGACCTCCCCAGCGTGTATAATTCTGCTATTGCCCTGCTCCTACTTCCCAAAATAGCCACCCACAAACTTGGTTGGGTCAGCTCCATCACATGGTCTGCATTGTCCAAGCGGGTTGCAAGCCTGCCACGCCTGGAGTAGGTCCAACCCGCACCCAGTGCTGAGCCCCAGAATTCCTACTGCTGAGCCCGCAGAAGGCACTGCTGACCCTGCAGCAGGCGCTTCTGAGACCGCACGCACCCCAAATGCTGAGCCCAACCTACCCAACTGCTGAGCGCCCAGCCCGCAACACAGTTCCCGATCCAAGGTTATAAATACAACACCACAATGGTGAGAGTGAAATTCTTAGCAAACCCTATGGAATATATTGCAAAAGTCAAAACACTTTGGCACAATTGAAGTAATATTGATGGATGGATAACTGGAATTGATCCAATTGGCCTTCTGATCTTTGGAAAGTCAAACTTCTACCCCAATATCAACAACCTCAAGTCCTTGAACCATTTCAAAAGCATCTCCCTCCAAGTCTTCTTCACCCTCACTGTTGAACAAGAATTGAAAACTATGGTTTTGAACTGACCATCCATGTGGGAGGCCTTTGAGACAATCTGGGAGAATTTCCAATTATCCAATCAAATCTGGCAAGTGGAACCCTTGGTGGAGCTGGTTTTCAAGCTGACTACAATGGAATCCAGTGTATTGTACCACCTCACCTGGATTCCAAACATCTTCATCAAACTGGGGCATTTAGGATTCCCTGTACTGGACTTGTTAATCTTGATGATCATGCAATTACTGATGCCACCACCCCCTGGAACAACAAGATCTCAGATGCTCCAGGGCATTGGGCCTTAAATTGAATGCCTTGAGAAAACAACTATGGCCAAAACCCAATCCATCCTGACTTTTTTCTATGCTGAAATGACCTGCAGTGGCTCCCCAAAAAATCCTTAATTGGTCAACACAGTGAACCCTTACACCTGGCCTTGGAAACAACCAAACAAACCACAAAACACAAAACTTTGTCCTCCCAAATCCAGATTTTATCATCAAAAACCTACAAACAAAGATATGAAGCTGCCCAGAACAACATCAACAATGGCAACAAACCAATTCCAGCCAAAATCTGCACCCAGCTAGGTGGCTCTTGCACCTACTGCCATTCCCCCAATCACTGGCAAGCCAACTGTCCCCTCCTCTGCAGCAACGCTGGACTAGCACCATCTGGATTACAATAAGAGGGACTGCCCCACATCCAACAACCAAAACAACAGAACCCATACTGACAGGCAACCCAGCAAGTCAATGCTATACCGGAACCAGACATAACCAAAACTGCCAAGGATTGCCCCAATCAGGCAATCATCTGCTCTGTTGCAGGGTTAAACCCCTTGGTGATTGACTCAGGGGAAACCTCAATGGTAAGAAGACATTTCCCTTCCTTTGTCAAATTCATACCCTTCCCCAAACCACTACCATTGCATTTGGTGGACCCTAAAACTGCTTTATACACTGTGGGAAGGGGGGGGGTAATCCAGTTTTCACAGACCCCATGTGGGAACCCTGGGGGCCCCCTTCTGAATAAGACTCTCTATTTCCCCAAAATTCATGGTACTCTCCTATCCCTGGGACAGCTCATCAAATCCAGATACTGTTGAACATACGCACTCTCAACCCTAACTCACAAATGACCTTGTTTCCTGTTTCCTTTTGTTTTTCTTTTTCACTTCTCTTTCTTCTTCATGTCACATGAGACCGCACTTGTAACTTGATCACCTCCTGAGTGCAAATACTCCATCCTCTCAATGGGGGACACAGACAACTCTCACTCAACAACTCTGCTTGATTCATCCAACTTCAGACCACTCAATTGCGCTCATCTTTTCTTCTCTCTCTTGAATTGTCTTCTCTAATTTTCTTCTTCTTGATTATTCTACTCCTCCTTATACTCTTGTTGACTTCTCAAGCCTCAACTTACTCAAAATCCCAACCTTGTGTCCTTGGACTCAAATTCTAATCAACTTGTCTGGTAAGACTAACAATGATACTTCCAAAGTTCTACCTGACTGCGTATTAACTCTGACCATTCATCATCAATCATCAGACTGCCATCAAACCTTTCCATCCCTTCCTAACCTAGATAAAAACTCCTTCTATTCATGCAATCTACCTAGGCCTTCTTGATGTCTGTTTCTTCAATCTCAACCTTTCTTTTATTGAACTTTCTTCACATCTCACCTACTAATTTTTGTCCTGTTCTAGCCCTCTTGAAACCATATTTTCTTTTTGTTTGATTCTTTTATCTTGGTAATCCAACACATTTAAAAGCCAAACGCCAGCCCAAACACTCTAACCAAACCAATGGAGGGATCAAGTTCTGGCAAAAATGGATTCAGACAAATCATTCTCAAGGCTGCTCTCAAAGCCTTTCCAATTCTAATGGACAAAAATTACTCTATTTGGAAGGAAAAAATGACCATGCTTCTGGAACTCAAGGGAGTTAAAGAAACCTTGGAAGACAATTCTAAACTGCTCGTCTTGACTGACAACATGGAAATTTGAGTCATCCTACTTTCTTGCATTGACTCCATCACCCACAACAATGTAGTCAATCCCTGGAACATCTCCTCTTCCAAACTCCTATGGCTAACTATCAAGGAACAATTTTCCTCCTCTGAAACTGCTAATTGTGCTCAAGTCTTCAACAAATTCCTATATCAGCAGTTCAAACCCAACGCAATAAACTCCTTTATCACTGAAACTAAGATCTCTATGAAGAAAATGCTAGATGTGGGAATCAATCTTCCGGACAATATCTCTTGTATCTGATCCTTTTCAAATTTCCCTCATCTCTTCATTCTCTTTGTCAACAGATAATGCACTCTGACAAGAACATTACAGTCAATCTTGTTCTCAACCACTTGAATCAACTCAAAAACAAATCCAAGTTTAAGTCAAAGGAGATCAAATCCAACAATACCACTCTAGTAACTCCTCGGAACCCTAAGAAGCCCATACCTTGCAAAATTTGATGCAAAAAAGGCCTCCACAATCCCCTTTCCCCTGATAATTCCAAGGACAAGTGCTGGCACAAGCACAAACATCTCAACCCTGACTGATGGAAAGAGGCCCAAGAAAACTGGAGAGAGAAACTCAACTCAAATTCTAAAGGCAAAGAAATTGCTCACTATCACGCACTGCTTACAACATGGATTGAGGAAATCAGTCCAATGTACCAAATCATTCTTGACTCTGGAGCCTCCTGTCACATGTTCAATTCTCCCGTTTTTTTTGTTCATCTCAACATCTGTTCTGGCTACAACTTCATCAATACCAGGAAGGAAGGCGCTAAAACTTCTATTAAATTAAAAGGAACTGTCAAACTCACCTGGAAAGAATCAGTGGTCACCTTGACAGATTGTCTTTTTGTTCCAGATCTAGTCATTAATCTCATCAGTCCTGGTGAACTTATCTCATCTAAAGAATGCTCTTTTGTGTCAAATAGTTCCCAATTTCATCTCTACTCCAAGAATACTCCGGTATTTTCTGGTTTCATTTGAGAAAATCTCTTCATTCTCAACCTTCCCTCTCTTGTTGGCCCTAACCACAAACTCTGCTATCTCTCTCAAAACACGTTCTTGACTGACAACATCAAATATATCCACAAATCTCTCATTCATGCCAGTCCTTATTTTCTGAAAAATCTCTTCCCCAATCTCTCTTCCAACTTGTTTGCCAAATTCCAATGTGAAGATTGTGTTTTCTCTAAAATCACCAAGTTTTCTTTCAAGAACATCTAATTGCCAAAGTCTTGACCCTTTGAGCAACTCCACATTGATCTTATTGGACCCATCACTCCCTCTTCTTTCAATCACATGAATTATATCATTTCAGTTGTTGAAAATTTCTCTGGATATATCTCTGCCATTCCACTTCAACACAAATCCAACGCAGGTAATCAGCTTAAAATAATTCTCAACCACAAACGTCAAAAACAAAATTGCTTCCCAGCTACCATCTGCACCAACAGGGGCGGCAAATTTGCCTCCACAAATCTCAAATACTTCTTCACAACCAATTCCATTCATCATCTCATCACTGAACCCTACCATCATGAACACAACAGTAAAATTGAGAGAACTAACAGAACTCTTACCAAATAAATATGTGCTATCCTCCAAAGCTCCAAGCTTCCTCTTAACCTGTGGGCCAAAATCTCCAAAACGGCTTGTCCCACCCTAAACCATATTCCCAAAAATCCTCATTCCCCTTCTCCTTATCGTATATTCACTAACAAAACTCTTCTGCACAGTTACTTCCATCCCATTGGCTCTAAAGTTGCTTACTTAGACACCAAAATTTCTTGTGGCAAAAAATTTAAAGACCACAGACTCACCAGAACGCTTGTGGGTTACAACCCTAGTTTCTTATTGTATTGGATTCTCACTCCCAAAGACACAATTATATTATCCAAAAATTGTCAAAATTATCCAAAATTCTACTCCCTCTCTTCCTGTTTCTCCCTCCTCTTCATCTTCAGATGAACCACTGTTAATAAAGTTGGAAGAAAATCTCCCTTTTCCTCTTTCTTCTACTTCTCCACCTCTTCTCCCTGTAACTCCCATTTCTCCTTCCTCTAATCCTACTTCCCCTTCACCTCAGCCCAACAAACACTTGTCCAATTCATCTTCAGAATCCTCCAAAAATTTGTCCAGTCAATGAGACCCCAGATACAAATTGAGGGACCAATCCTCTCTCAATCCCCCTCTTTGTTACGGTTATCACCACTACTATGTTCCTCAAACCTTGGAACAAGCAAAAAAATGTCTTGATTCTCCCAAGTGGGACGCTTCTATGGACACAAAACTTAACCAAATTGAAATTCTTAAAGTGTGGGATGACTACAAAGGGCCAGAACCCATCAATCCTCTCAACACAACCTGGGTCTATCAACTCAAGGACAACTGCCATGGCAATCCTCTTGTATACAAAAGCCAATTATGCATTCAGGGATTCAATCAAATATATGTACTAGACTATCAGGGCACCTTCTCTCCCACTGGGAAAGCTGCTTCTCTTTGAACAGCTCTTCTCTTTTGTTTATTCTACTCTCTTCCTATCATGAAATTCAACATCAAGAGCGCCTTCCTCCATGCTCCTCTATCCAACAAGGTTATTATCAGAACACCCAAAGGATCAAAAAGAAAATCCAAGTACCTCATTCTCAAGAAATTGCTCTATGGACTTAAACAAGCTCCAGCAAACTGGTTTCATACTCTTACGTCCTGGATCTGAGAACAAGGCTTTCACAAATCAATTTCTGATCCATGCCTTTACATCCACTCAGAATGCAACTCTGTCTTATTCTTCCAAGTAGACAACCTCATTTTGGTGGGCCCCGGAAACAAATTTCAAACTGCCTTCCTCAAGCGTTTTCCAAACTTGAGTCACCACAAACCCAACACAATCTTGGGTATGAAGTACAAGCGTACAGAAAACAAGATCATGCTTTCCCAACCAAAAAATATTGAGCACGCTTTGGAAGAACTCAAAATGAGCAACTGCAACACATCCTCCATTCCTCCCACTGTTAATGCAAATCTCACTGCCACCTCAGATGAAGAACACAAGGAATTCAAAGCTCTCAAAATCAACTACAGATTGGCTGTATTTATCATGAACTACATAGCTTGCATCACACAACTGGAACTCAGTTTTGCAGTCTCTAGCCTGGCCAGATTCTGGGAAAAACCAGGAATTTGTCACTGGAGGGAAGTCAAACGTTGCTGGAAATACCTCAAGACTAAAAAAAACCTCAAACTCACCCTTCAAATCCATAAATCAAATACTCAAATCAAATTTTTCAGCAATGAAACCTGGAGTGATGACTTGGAAACTTGACGCTCTCAATCTGGTCACCTATCTCTCCTTTTTGGTTTGCTCATATTGTGGAGCAGCTACCAACAAAGAAACGTTACACACTCAACAACAGAAGCAGAGATCAACCCTTTAGTCAAATAATTTCTGGAATACATTTGGATGAAAGAACTTGTGGCAGATCTCTGGAAGAAATAAATTGAACCAATTCTCCACTACGTCAACAACAAGGGCCTCAACAACAAGCTCAGAAAATTTGGAAGCAACTCCAAGAATTTGCCACATAAACATCAAAACTAAAGCTCTACAAGAGGAACTCTCTCTAGTTAATCTCATCATCAAATTAATCCCCTCTCCTGAAATGAAAGCCAACGGAATCACCAAGGCTCTTCCCTCAAAGAAGCTGGCAAATCTACTCAACCTCATCAACCCCTCTCACTCCAAACCGTCTTCAGTCCTACCAGCCACGGGGGGTTTTGAACATATGCACTCTCAACCCTAACTCACAAATGAACTTGTTTCCTGTTTCCTTTTGTTTTTGTTTTTCACTTCTCTTTCTTCTTCATTTCACATGAGACCGCGCTTGTAACTTGATCATCTCCTGAGTGCAAATACTCCATCCTCTCAATGAGGGACACAGGCAACTCTCACTCAACAACTCTTCTTGATTCATCTGACTTCAGACCACTCAATCGCGCTCATCTTTTATTCTCTCTCTTGAATTGTCTTCTCTAATTTTCTTCTTCTTGATTATTCTACTCCTCCTTATACTCTTGTTGACTTCTCAAGCCTCAACTTACTCAAAATCCCAACCTTGTGTCCTTGGCCTCAAATTCTAATCAACTTGTCTGGTAAGTCTAAAAACAATACTTCCAAAGTTCTACCTGACTGCGTATTAACTCTGACCATTCATCATCAATCATCAGACTGCCATAAAAACTTTCCATCCCTTCCTAACCTAGATCAAAAATCCTTCTATTCATGTCATCTACCTAGGCCATCTTGATGTCTGTTTCTTCAATCTCAACCTTTCTTTTATTGAACTTTCTTCACGTCTCACCTACTGATTTTTTTCCTTCTCTAGCCCTCTTGAAACCATATTTTATTTTTGTTTGATTCTTTTATCTTGGTAATCCAACAGATACCCAGTTTCTTTTGATTACACATCTCTTTCCCTGTCATTCTCTTCCTATCTGATAATGACCAAATATAAAAAACGTACATGGTCCATAAAAGAATTTTTCTCCTGTTTCCTCTCCCCCCTCTGTTTTTAAGATATCCATTCCCCTTTCCCCCCTTCCATATTATTTCCACTGTGATCTGGGTCACTTATCCAACACCATGGTCAAAAATTACCTCAAATACCACATCCCCAATTTGGTTGTCAAATCATGGTCCCCTTTTTCCTGAAAACCCTGTAGAATATCTAAAAGAACCCAATGGCACCAAAAATTCCTTGAATCAATCCCTAAAAACAAACCACTTGATCTCCTTTTAACTTATGTCCTGGTTCCCATCACACCAGAATTCAGTGGAAACCAGTACTTGCTGATGATCCATAACCACCATTCTATGTTCATCTTTGTACATGCATTCCTTAATCACTCAGAAGTTCCTAAACTCCTATTCTCCACCACCACCCACCTGAAGAGCGAACTGGGTAGTGCACCAATTCACATACAAGCCAACAATGCAAAGGAATATCACACTAAATCCCTGGCAGACTTGCTTGACATGCTGGGTACCAAGCTTATATTCAAATTGCCGTACACCCCAAATCAGAATGGCAATGCTGAATTGTTCAACTGAACTCTTGGGGATATGGTGCAGACCATGCTCAAATAGGCCCACCTAACCAACAAATTTTGGTCCTTTTCCTACCAACATGCATGCTTCCTACATAACTGTCTTCCAAACTCCCAAACAAATCACCAATCACCAACCAAAATCCTCTTTCACACCCCCCAAACAAACTTGTCTTGCACCCCTTTGGATACATCACTCTGGCCCGTTTCCCCAAAGAAAAATGTACCAAACTAAACAAAAGATCCAAGAAAATGGTATTCCTAGGCTACCAAGAAAAATTTCAAGGTTACATCTTCTTTAAACCAAAAATTCTTTCCCTTATTCACACTGACACAACCGAATTCCCTGGGTTCAACCCCAAACCTTTCATCCCAACACCAACCAACATAGACAACATCAACCCCTCCCTCCAATCAATCCAACTGCACCTTGGCAAAGTACCAAAGTGAAAGATCTGTGAAAAACAAGAATCTGCCCTGATCCATCTTCCCAACTGGCCCAAAAAAAAAACTTCCATTGAACATATCCCACACCCTATCCAACAAACTCCACCCCATTTTTGAACCCCTCTTACAACAAGAAATTGACCAGATTTTTGATATGGAAGTATAGGTATTTGTTGATTGAAGGCCCAGTATGAAGTTAATGGGTGCAAAGTATATATTTTCCCTCAAGCTTAAACCCAATGGCTCCATCAATGTCCCAAAGGCCCGGTATGTAGCAAAGGTTTTCTGTCAAAAACTGGGTGTTGGCGGCTACAAGGCATTTTCCCCAGCAGCATCTCTTTCCTCCCTCAAACTCCCCCTTTTTTTAGCTATATAAAAAAACTGGAAGCTCCACAGTTTTGAAATATTGGAAGCGTACCTGCATTCCCTCATCAATGAAATTTTATATGTTGAACCTCCCACCCATGTCTTCCCAGAATTCACCAGCAAGGCCATGAAACTAAAAATTCTCTATATGGCACCTGCCAAGCAGCCCACTTCTGTTGGAATTTTTTCCAGTCACTGCTAAGCAACCTTGAATTCACTGGCAACTGTGTTGAACAGACTGTTGATGTTTAGAAGAAGGGATGTGTCACTTTGGCCATCTGGCTACATGTTGATGATGGAGTGGTTTTGAGCATCAACACTGCAAATCTATCCAAACTAAAAAATCAAATGGTGGCACGCTTTAGAATAAAATGGAAGGATGGATGCAACAGGATTGTAGGGATCATACTGAATGGCATTAATGGAACCTTCCGTCTTGAACAATTTTTACTGGCTGATCAAATTTTGAGGAAATGGAAGGCAAATTGACATGTAAAACTAATCCAAACAACCACTTTTTTGCCTGAAACCAACCTATACACCCCCAACCCTGACACAAGTACCAATACTGAGCTATAACAGTCATTCATTGGCTTGTTGAACTACCTAGCCCTGGGAAAATAACCAGACATTTCATACACAGTCAGCTACCTCTTGCAATACAAAAAACACCCATCCAAGCCTCACTGGAAAGCCCTCCATCACCTTGTCCAATATTTTGCCTTTAAAACCAATTTAAAACTAAAATTCAAGCTTTTCAACTCTGGGTTACAGATGTGGAGAAATGCAAGCTGGGGGGGTGAATTCCATTGATCAACTTCAGGGTTCCTTGTCACAATGAATGGCTGCTCCATATCCTGGGCTTCCAAAAGACAGAAGACGTTTGTGATGTCCATGTTTAATTCAGAATCCATTTCAATTGGGATGGCAATCAATTTTTTTATTTCTTTGCACTCTATTTTAAACAAAATTCTTCCTTCTTTAGTTTCCTCAGTGTTTTGTGATAATTGTGCCGCGGTGTTAGTAGAAAACAAAAACAGTTTTAGGTCAAGGATGAGACACATTTGGGAAAAAGTTTTGTTCATCAATGACACTATCTGGAAACTAAATTTAAAATTTACATGGGTAAAGACTGGGGAACAACTAGCAGATTTGATGATGAAAAGACTGGGCCTGAACAAACAGCATGAATTTAAAACCCATTTTTTTATATCTGTATGGTCTGGTTTGTGTGTGGGGGGGGGAGGGTTATGGGGTTAGGAAACCCAACTTTAATATGTCACACTGTGGAAACAAGAGAAGTGTTATCCCTCAGTTGTCCCAAAGATTTGGAAGTTATTGGTCCCTTGCTTCTGTAAGGAGCTGAGAATACCATTCAATCAGCAACCTGAGAGAGAGTGTGTGTGTGAGTGAGTGAGTGAGAATAGTGAGAAAAAGAGATTGAAGGTTTCCTTCCTTCCTTCCAAGTGTTATGGGAGTTTGTTTCCTTATATTTTTTTGCTCTCCGCAACTTGGAGTTGAGAGTGAGGTGTTATTACCTCCCTCACAACCCTAACCCAGGTACACAAACAAGTGAAACAGGCAGCCCTAAGCTTCCACCCCCATGAACCCTCAATGTATTCCTGCCATTATGTCCATATGTGTTTGTCCTTCTCATGGTGCAGCCTTTTTAACACCCTCCTTGGAGCCTTCCCATTCCCGCCTTTGGGTTTTCTTCACAGATAGCCCTGTGCAACCATCCCACTCCTGCTTCCCCAAACTAGCAATACCTGCAAACTTAAGCGGATACACTTTTTTTCTTGATCTGCTTCCTCAAAGCACACAAGATTCTGAGCCTGGCTGTGTACAGGTGCTGAGCCCGCGGCAGCTGATTCTGAGCTCATTTTCATCCAATGTTGAGCACACATCTCACAATGCAGTTACCTATACCAACAATACAAAATGCCACCACAAAGTGCAAGATACAACAAGGAATGTGAAAGCTGTGCTTACTATATAATCCTAACATTTGTGCACCCAAGAAATATAATTATGAAGTTTCTTTTCCCTTTCTTTTCCATATTCTTAGCTCCCTGTGTCTACAATCTGGAAGACTTCAAATGCATACCACATACAGTAAAACTCAAACAGCACCCAAAATCCTGCAGAATTATACAGAATCAATATATTCAGGATACTACCTGCAGCACCAATCAAACCCCTGCAGTAGTATACAGAAGTAATATATGCAGGAAACTACATGCATAACCAAACAAACCACCAATCACCAGACCAGAGGCTGTGCAGAAGTAAACAGAATTAATCTATGCAAGGTATCATATACAGTACCAAACAAATGAACAATCACCACACCAGAGGCAGTGCAACCAATACACCACCCAAAACACACCATTACCATACAGAAGCAACTTATGCAGGATTTACCTGTATCACTTACCTCATCAGTACAGCACAGGAATATATGCAGGGGTTTACATGCATGTAAATCATGCACAGCCTCTTTCTCTGACTAGCCAAAATACCTCATTTAACTGTATTCCACTTTAGTAGGGAGATCCTCAGGGCCAGCCCTGAGGGCAGGATTTTCTATTTAAGGAGGGCCTCTCTGCCCTATCCAGGTTGTATCCCCATAATCCCCTCCAGGGATCATCATGCCTTCCAGGCATCTTCACCCCTTATAAATAGGTCATCAAACCATCACCACATACCTTGGTCACTGCTTATAAAGTTTAATCAACCCTTATAAGGAATATCAAACCCTCATAAAAAGATATTGACCATCATCAACAATAACCAACCCTTATAAATTATATCAAAATTTTTCAACATAAACCAAAACTTATAGGAAATATTAAACCATTATATGAATTACCACCCTTACCCCATACTTTTGACCATCACCCATCACCACTGTCATCATCATCACCTACCTTGACCATCATCATCATCCATCATCATCATCCATCATCATCATCCATCATCATCATCACCTACTTCAACCATCATCATCTTCTTCTTCTTCCATCATCATCATCCATCCATACTATCATCATCATCCATACATACTTTCATCATCATCCATCCATACTATCATCATCAAATTTTGATTAACATCATAAATTTTCCATTACCATCACCACCATCAGTTATCAAGTATGGTGTGTAAAGCATGCCTGGGTGCCTGTCCAAGTTTGAATTGGTGTGTGCCCAGCGGGACTTGGATAGGGGCCCAGAGTTCTTGATTATTTTGTACTTTCAGGGGTAAAAAATTGGTGCCCAACCAATCTCTCCTTTGATGCGGATCAAAGCAGTTTGCACCAAAATGACCATCCAACCTCCCAAAGACTTTCAACCATTGATTTTGTTTTTTTTTTAAAAAAAAAAAAATTATTTGGCAGGTCAAAGCGTCCAGCTTTGATTTTTGCCAAGATAAACTTGGCCTGGTGCCAGAATTATTTGGCCAGGAATCAATTCAACCTTGGCTGGGTGCCAGGAAAGCTTTGCTAAGTGCCAAATTGGATTTTCTAGGCTCCACGTGCATATTAGCAAATTTTTGAAAAACTTTGTTTGGTGCCCAAACAGGCTTTACATACCATATAGGCTCAGTCATTTCAACCTTATTATTTTATCAATGGAAAAATCAAAGTAGTATTCATCATTACACAAAGAAATAAAAACAAAAATATATAAGGGATAAGACAAGATGATATATTCTTCCCTTACTCAGCTTCTATAGACAAAGTCAACTATCTCTTCCACCAGTTCTTCCTTATCAAGCTTGATCATATTGATTCTAGGTCTGAAAGAGACTGCTATTGTAGAAAATCTATCTGAAAATAAGCCAAAAATCTCTTTTCTTTTATTTTTGTAGGACTTGCTATAGTACTCAGAGGGGAAGGAAATTCAAAATCACCCTTAGTATTCCTCTATCATATCAGTAGTTGTAGTACTAAATTTCCCCTCAGGTGACTGCCAGCAAGCCAATTTTTAAAATTTAAACCAATTCCAAAGGATTCTCCACATCAAGCTGACTTATCAAGATGGTGGTAGGTGCTCTTATAGAATTAGATTCTTGAGTGAGGTCTGACTGAAAAAAGTGTGTAATGATCGTAGTTTTGATTTATGACTTATTCCAGCTAGGGAAAAGTCTTGATTCCCTTTAAAAACTAGGTTTTGTGGTGCAAAAATCTAGACATAATGAAATTTCCACAAGATCCTGCTCTGGTGATGATAAATTTTTTGTGATTATCCACAAGATACCTTACAACAAATAATTTCCCAATCATTTCTGCCCTATTAGAATCCTACCTGATAGGTTCTTCTAGCCCCTGGTAGTCCTCACTCTCTAAATTAAAAAATTCAATAATTCTATGAAATCTCATATATGTTAGAGGTGATGTATTAACAATCTAAAAAGTTCATTATAAAATCTCATAAAAAGAAATACCCCTTCCCCTGATAACTATCTATGAGAATTTCCTCCTCAAATACTAATTTATCTACAACAATAAAATCTCCCACAACCATTCCTTCCCTCAAAGACATATACCACAAATAAATCCACAAAAACCTCTTCACATCAGGCCAGTCCTAAATTTTCTTTAAATATTTCCTTGTCACATTTTTACCACACATCCCCTTCACCAGGCCCAATTCCCTGCATTCAACAACCAAGTATCCAAACCATGCCCTCTCACAGTCATCAAAACATTCCCATAACCAGCCCACATATGTCTACTGTTGTTCAGCCAAATTGGAAAACTGATCATTCTTCCTTCCTTGCATTTATAAATTTCTGTTTCTCTCCCCAATCATCACCTAATTCATGACTGAATCCTTAAATCTCCTTCCTGGACTACTTGCCTGCATTTGGTATGTGTCTACCAAGTTGCCCAACCATTACTATCTACTTCTTTGGTTTCCCTTGTTGGGAAAAGTATTTTACAGAGTGTTGTTCAAAGCTTTGGACCTGATTAAGTATTTTCCGAATCCTGCTCTTGTGCCTCAAGTCATGCCCCCCCTTTTTTTTTGAAGAAGAAGAAGAAAAAAAAAGGTATAAATTCATCATGGACCAAACAGAAATCAATTAGATGCAAGTACCCTAAGGACAAATCATAGAGGAGTATCTATATATATTTAAGCAATTTAACATCTATTTTTACACTTGGGCCATGGTCAAACCTGCAAGACTAAGAGAAAAACCAATAAATAATCAGTTTTTTGACTTATTATCAGAGTAATAATGCTACCATAAAATACACCAAATAAGAGCAGAGTATTATGATTAATAAAGCCACATCATAGTTCTCTGTAAACAAATTAGGGGCCTTTCCATGACTGAAGAAGTCTCAAAGGAGACTTGTTTACAATAGTAAACTTACATCCTTTATAGTAACAATAAATTTTACAACTCCAAAGGACTTCCCGCTTTAACTGGGAGTTGATTATTTTTTGATCTTCATACTAAAGCTCAGGACCCTTGAAAATCTTCTTTATTGAGATTAAGATAGGTGGTCTTTTTAAATATTTCTGTATCCTGGGATCAATAATAAATAATAAATAACTGAGGAAGCGGCTATAGTGTAAAGAAACTCATATTTTATTTTAGAAACAGCCCTCAGAGGAATCAAGGGATCATTGGGGGTGTAAAATTCTCTCCCTTTTTTTTTCTCAAGGGCTCAAAACCTATTGAATCATCCCCCAGATATGGGATAACTTACTCATTGGGGTGGATACTCAATTTAAAGCTTTAATTTAAATAAATTTAGTTTAGACAGAGCCCTCAGGAGACTTGAGAGATTATCAGAGGATTAAAAGGCTCTTCCTGTTTTCTCCTCAAGGTCTCAAGCCCCATTAAATCATCCCCAATGAGAGATATGGGATAACATACTCATTGAGGAGGAATTTTGATGTGAGTTTTTGATTTACATTCCAGAAGTTTCATTAATAATCCCTGTGAATTACACATCAGTCAGATAGTCAGTAAAAAAGCCTCAGATAATGTACAAATCAATATACAACAACTTATACTCATACCTATTCAGGGACTTCCTCCCTATAACCATGTACCTAGGTGTTAATTATACATATAAAGTATGTATACTTCTTGCAAATTTTACTAAAAGGTTTATTAAATTCAGATAAGCATGATTTTATCTTTATGGAAGAATTTTAAATAAATATTGAACTTTATAAGTTGTCAATTAATATCAAATAAGAATAAGATTAAGTGTATACAGTTTATCTATACTATGGGATATGGATTATAAAATAATTCATCCCCAAAGAAGTAAGGTATTCTTTGCATCTATATTCTATTGTTTTGGATGCATCTGGGTCCTCATAACTTATTCTAAATTTATTTTTGATCCCCTACTTGATAATATGCATCATCAAGCTTTTTATTCTGTAATTAATACTTATGAAACCATACTTTTAAAATATCATCATAATTTATCACAGAATTACAAAACACCTTATGATTATTTATTCTGGGCTCTATGGCGGCTTAAACAAGTGAAATTGGTGTCAGAAAACAGAAGGATGATCTCATTACTCAATCACTATACTAACAAGCCGTATGAGTTGTGCAGACATTTTTAAAACTAAATTGGTGTTGTGGCTGACTGAAGCAATGATGGATCATAAGTGATTGCCATTTTTTTTTTTACTTGGAAATGGGGAACAAAAATATTAAACTAAAGGATGTATAAGAATGAAGATAATCACAGAAGAGAAATTAGGACAGGTCAAGATAGAAATACTATCAGTTTCAAGAAAACTGTCCAGAGTTTTTGTTGCGCATCTCCAGCTGGCCAAAATGTTGAAATGGCCGGACAGCCTGAGGCAAAACCGGGACATGCAAGGGCAAAATTGTTTGCTCAATTTTTCAAGTGACAGGTCACCTGTATTGGGTTTCCTGTCTGGGTTTTCCCCAAACCAGACAGGAGACCGCGTGGGCCTTCACACCACACCCCTCACCTCCAACATCACCCGTTGGATAGATAACTGGAAATATTTCAGGAGGCTATTGTTTTGGTTTCCATTGTGCTTGCAATCCTCTCAAATCCATTCAAATCTGGAATTTCAAATGTGACAAAGAAGCCGGTGCATCAATTCATGAGCATGTTGAGTCATACATGTACATGGGAATGGGTCAGATTAAGAAGACCCCAGTTTTTTTTAGATCATTGATCCCCATGAACACGTGGATTGAAACCAAGCTTTAAAATTAATATCTCAATGTTCTATAGAAAAAAAAAATGACAAGACTGACAGTATATCTTTTGACCCAGTTTTGTGGGCCTGTAATTGTTGGGAAGGGTGAATGGGCTCAATAGGGGATAATCATCCAACTCAAGATGTTTGATCCACAATAAATTATCATTCCCCCCAAATAGTTTTGTCAAGGTGTTGGTGGGAAGTGGTGCCTTCAAAAACACTGAAGAGGTAAAAAAGTATCAATAGAAAAGAAAGCATCAATCAGTTTTTTTTTGTTTTTCTTCCTTCCCTTTTTTATATCCAACAAGAAAATAGTTTTGCATGATAGATTGATAGCTTGACCTACTTTTGAAAATTTACATATTGCCCAAGACTCTGGGTTTAGGACCCAAGTTCTTGAGGTAATTGAAGCTATTAAAAATTGTGTGCTTTCCCTCTTGATTTGTATTTCTCATCATGGTTGTATAAATTGATCTAGCCATAAGTTGATCAGCCGGTTGGTTGAACAATTCACCCAAGGGTGCAGTGGCATTGGTGACAATGAAGGTTACGTGTAGTCATACAAAGGGTTGATTAGGTACTGCAACAGTTGAAATGAAAAAAAGCAATTTTTAACATGTCTTTCATGCTCAATTTTCCCAACAAAAAAATCTTGTCCACCAAAATTAACAGGCGGACAGAAAACCTGAAAATCCAGGACAAAAACATTATAAAACTGGACAGCTTTTTTTTATGGCAAGGACAAGTTTTTTTTTTTCATTGCAGGACATAAATAGTAAAAAGGAGGACATAAAAATTTAATATAGGACAATAACTTGAAACTATAGGACAAATAAAATAAAACAGAGGTCAAAAACTCTGAAAATTTGGACAAGAATTATGAAAAAACAGGACAGTTTTCTTGAAACTGATAGTATGAAAAAAAAGAAGTCAAAACAAAGGGGGGGGCAGGGGGTGAAATTGGTATGAAACAGGGACTGAAAGTCTGATGATCTTGATTTTTAAATCTCTAATGATTTTGAGATGTTAACAGCCAATGGATCAAACCATTCAACATCAATCAATCAATCCTTCTTATCACAAAAGCACCAGATTCATCCTGGAACTGATCAGAATTTTTTTTTTTTCCCACAGGAAGTGATCCAAGTCCAATTCAGCCTAGACCCTTAGATCTTTGGTAGGCCAAATGTGTAATCTATACATACTTGTTAGACCTATCCAAGTATTCAACACTTAAGATCTTTGAGTTATTCCTTGTCATTTAATCTTAAGACCTGGGGAGTTAGATAGATCCCTCAGTTAACATTTTTCAATTACTCCAGAATTGAAAACTTTAACTTCAGGCCATCGATTTCTCACTCTGACCCTAAATTCTTTGGGTGGTGAGATCAATACTACTCAAAAGCTTAGTTTCAGCTTGGATCGCATGACCGCCGCTGCATCCAGACTGAGATCAATAGCTCCTACCATATGAATGGTTTCAAAAAAACAAGCTAGTTTTCTTCCCATAGCCAAGTCTTTTACATCTTTAAGAGGTTTGAGCGTAAGGAACTTGGATGATCTCCAAAGCTATCTGGAACTGTTGACATCCTTCGAAGCAAAAAAAAAAAAATAAAAATAAAAATAAAAATAAAAAGGGAGAAAAAATAAAAATGGATTCATGCAACGAGTCTTTCGTCCCCGGAGATTTAACTCATTGGGGTATTCATGATCGAGCACTCTTGGGCACTCCTCATTCCAGCATAAGACACATGGATCACAAGTCAAGTTTCGAAAAAGTACGATCACGTTTGACTAGATCATCATGGTTGTATTTCAACCTGAAGTTCCAGATTTGATCGAGTACACAATTCGACACACGGGCAATCGTCATGAACACTGTTGGGACTCGATCAGATTCCATCTGAATAAATGCACCAATACCTCTCACGCTTGCTAGACAAATGTACTTGGGATAAAACTTGGACGTTTGCTCTCGTCTGCCCTTTATCTACCTTTTTTTTTCTGTTTACCAAATTCACACAGAAGAGGCTATGTTTGAGTGTAACAAAGTGACCTTGATCCAAAAGAAAAATTCTCAAAAACTCCATTTGAAGAAAGCTTGGATAACTGAGGACCTTCCTCACAAACTACCCATGATTGTCCGTATTTCAGGCTTGAAGCCTCTCATGAAGTTCAGGAAAACGCATACTCTATTGTTGGTTTCGAAATCAAACCAAAGCGCAAGTTCGTAGTCTCCCGTCGCTTGCCTCTGGTTTGTTATCACTCTTCCTCTTTGTTTTCATGAGATGATAGTGCTTTGGCAACAAAAACGCTACAGCGACATCTCGATGGAGATTTGGGCGCTTGATCCAGGGCGGTCTTGAGGCAAAAGACTGATCAGTTGACTGTTAGTGGCAATTATTGATCCGAGAAGGGACACTAAGCATATCTATTCAACTACTCTCGGGCCGACATTTAGTGGTCAAACAAGTATACTCGCGTTGATTGTAGCTAGATTGACTTATTCATGCATAGGGCTTCCCTTGAGAAATGCCTGATGGACAGAATAGCAGGCAGGAGTGGTTGAAGACTCAAGAGCTAGTTATTTCGATTTTCAGGTAGGTCATTGGGTTTTTAATATTGAACAATTTACGATTCTCTAGTGCCAAGTTTCATCCAAACCAGTTGACGCCCGACAGCGACACACAGAACATCCGCCTCTGGACTGAATGGCTGCCATTCGATGTCATGGACCCTAATCCGGGATTGTATGCAATGAGCGGGTAATTGCACCGTCCTAGGAGCTAAATACGAACAATCGTTCACGGATTGAGATTCAACAAACAAAGGCTGAAACGGGGCCTCGAGAAAACACGGAATGAGTCCTTACATTGTAAGAAAGAAAGATAATAAATCTGGATAGCTCCAAAAACACCAGGTTTTGCGGCGTTAGGTGATGATGTTGAAACGGCAAACATTCGAGGGTTCGAAGGGCACCATCTGGGGTCGGAACTCGAAATTGATAAGAATCTTGGACTAACACCCCAAAGTTGCTCAAACCATTCGTACTAACCGGAACACATCTGCAACGACGCCGGGACCGCAGACCTCTCCGGCTGCTAAGGGGATACCGGCGCGAGTAGAACGCATATCCCAGACTGCCCATCGGTTACCGTTCAGAGCCCCAAACACATCAGGTTCATCGACCTTCCAATCAGCCATCCCTAGACGATCACCGCCACTCGTAAGACTGTGGAGCTTGTTGACAAGGGTTCGAGGTTCGATCAAGCATATGATGATAGGACGATCGGGTTTCGTCCAATCGATCAGTTTGATCGTTCCATTGGCATCGTAGACCATCAAACGACTTGAGGAGGTCGGATGAAAACTGATGGTCACTGGGGTCGATTTGAACGGCCCGATGAGCGTCGGAGCAGGTGGGATGGTGGAGTCTTTGTCCTCAGCATTTCCGCTCGATTCAAGATTCCAGATGAGCACACATTTATCAGTGGCAGCAGATGCAATCACATTTGCATAACCTGGTACTGGGCACCAGGCGATCGAGGTAATTCGACCCGAGTGACCAGAGTAGCTTTGTCCGAAGGTCTGAACGGATGATTTTTCAGGCTGACTACCGTTGGCAGCCTGATAAGTCAGCAATCGCATGTTTTGATCTGCACAAGCCACCAGTAAGCTTTGAGAGCGACATGTGGATAAATCAAGCACCAAGAAAGAAGAGTCAGCAAACACCAATCGATCAGAAGAAGAGAAGCAGAAAAATTACTGATCGATCTAGGAGAACGAGAAGAGAGAGAGAGAGAGAGAACAGTAGGACGCCCACATCGGGTGTTGCGCACTCGATTCGTAAAGTTAAGTTTGCACCATCCTCCGATAGTACGGTAGGGCCCCAACTGATTTGAGTGACTCGAGTACCTAATCTGAAATTGGCTACCAAGTTGGGAGTATAATCTTGATCCAAACGAAGAATCTGAAGTGAATTTGAAGTGCCTGATCAAGTTAACATGTTCTTGTTTGTTTCAGCCAGCGATGAGGACGAGAGGTGGAGATGAGTTGGTGAGATAGTAAAGAATCGAAGCTCTACATACCAGCGGCCACGAGATCTGGTGAGCTCCAACTCCATCTGATGCGATAGACCTCCTCGACTCCGAACGAATAACTCGAGAGCTGGGTATCACTACTGTTCATCCTGGATTCCTGGATGAGGGCTTGAAGGTCGGAGGTGGGTTGGATGATGACTGACCAGCGCGCAAGTCTCAGCTCGGGGCGCCACGAGACGCGCCTCGGACTGTATGAATATTAGCCTGGGCTCGGGTGTCGGGGGATACGCACGGCGACTAGGAGGGCCTAGCGGTAGCCGCGGTTAAGAGCATCTGCAATCGTGCTCGCTAACCCCACTCGATAGGTAAATATACCGAGTGGGGTCCCCAGCCGTGGCAAAAACAGACCCTCGCTTACAAGCAAGCTCCATAAGTTCAATCAAAAATCGGCAAAGTTATGAAATCTTATGGAGCTCGCTAGCGCCGACCCCCGGCAGGATTTACCATACCTCCCATAACTCCACAACACCCACCATCAACAAATCACCATTAATGACATTGATCATATTATTTTGCCATCAAGGTAAGTCTCCCTTATCTTCTCTCATCCTTCCATATCATCCATCCATCCCCCCCCCATATCCCTTTGTCCTGTCCAAAGATACTGAGTGGCTATGGAGAGGTGCTTGATTGCAGGACAAGCCTCATTACCTAGCTCGCACACCGGTTTAACAAGTGCAATTGCGTCTCACACTTGCTAAAGCCCTTGCTTACTATCTTTTTTAGCTAACAAGGGCTTAGCTAACAAAAAGTTATTGAAAACAATTGTGGATGCTCTAAGGCTGTAACCCATTTGGATGCCACAGGGCATTGCCCTGGGGTCTGAGCCCTGGGGCTGGGGTTTGGGACAGCTGGTCATGATGCCCCCAAGCCCCGGGGTATTTTTGGTCACCAAGCATATACTATATTTAAGTGTGTATTTGATTTCATTACTACATTTAAGCATGTATATTTGATTTCATGATCATGCAAGAACAAGATATTTAATTATTTACAACAACAATCTAAATTGATATGAACACAAAACCATTTTTTCTGATTTATTCATAATTTTTCCACTTGTTTTTTATATAAGTATATGTATTTTTTTGGTTAGTTTTTAATAAAAAAATAATCAAAATGATGAAAAAAGAAAAAAAAATCTAAATTAAATGGGACTGTTGAAGGCTTGGTACCAACCCTTAAGACAGAGCAATTGTTCAATGTTTCTTGGCTTGAGGGATGATTGCTTCCAGGAAACAATCTGCCAACCTTTGGAGAAAACTTGCTCAGACACTGCACTTGTAACAGGAGCTGCAAGATATACCCAAGCCATTTGGGCCATGAATTACATATTTTTTTCCAGAAAGCCCAATATTGCAGGAGGTTGACACCCTCTGGCTCAGGGTCTTTCCTGAAGTACCGGGTGATTTTGGATTGAATCCCCTTATGCTTGACTTATGGGCTGATGATATAAGGCTAAGGAAGAAAAAACTTGACTGGCTCTTGGTAGTGGAGCTTGATGGTGTATTATCTTTTGCGTTTGGAGTTGAGGGGCTCCCTAAATCCTTCTCATATTCATCTGTGATTTCAAAAAACACAGAAATAATATTTCCAAGGTTCATTTTGAAGTGTCCTTTGAGGAAACTGGCATGAGTAGCCCAGAAAATGGTCTTGAAGGTTGGCTCCAAGATCATTGCAACTGTGTAGGCTGGTTTTTGGAGTGCATTGTTGATTTTAAGTTCAATCTTTTTGATCATCTAATTTGCTAGGACAATCAGTTGAGATTGTTTGTAAAGGCCTCTCCTGGGGGCATGAAGATGCTTCAAGATTATCACATAGATCGGAATTGAAGTGTTCAAATTTGGATACTTTGAACCACAGAGAATGTTGGTTGCCTTGGATAGGGGTTCAAGGAGAGTCATCATGTTTTTGGCTTGGTTCCATTCATGAAGTGTTAAGCTGAATTGTTGGGTTTCAGGTTGAGCTTGGCAGAAATGATTGCAGGACTGTTTGAGTAAGAGTGCATGCTGGAACATAGTAAAATTTGAATTCCATTGAGTTGAGACATCAAATTTGTTTTTTGTAAAGATTGGGTTGAGCAAAAAAACAACCTTCTCAAATTGTTCACATTTTTTGGGAAAAAAAAACCAATTACACAAACCATGGACTTGTTTGAGTATAGATTGTGCATTGACTAGGGCACCATTGGGTGTAGTAGTGATGTATGAAATTCCCATAGTGTTGTTTCTTCCAGGGTGATTGTCTTTTGATTCCATATTGGATTCTGAAAGCTTGTTTTCAATGATTTCTGGTTCATCTTCCATGCTTCCAAGAGACAAAATTTCTGCTTTTTCTGCAAGGTTGATCACATCCAAGCAGGCAAGTAGCATTGTTGAAGCCACCAATTTTTTGGGAAAGGTGGTTTTCCATTTTGTTGTTTGTTGAGGCATTGTCAGACATGATTGTGAAGAGCTTATCTTTTGCTTCATAAGTCTCAAGCACCTCATTGAATTTCTCTGCAAACATTTCAACCATGTGTTGGCCTGTGAACCATATAAAAAATTAGCTCATGTGCTTCAAATTAACCTTCAAAAAGAGAAGAAATAGAAACATACCTTGAATGTGAGGAACTGCAAGAGATAAGTCCTTAAGCTCAAATTTCTCATTGATGTAATGTGCCATCACTGCCATAAAAGCCATGTAATTGGGGGATGTCCAAGCATTGTTTGTGAATGAAGTGAATTTTTGCTTTGAAATATGATCAAATTTGATGTTTTCCTGTGTTTTGAGAAAGATGCAAGCAAGGTGAGTGGATAAACTCATTTGGCAGTTGTTGAACATGAGGGTCGTGGCTCCCTGATTGAGAAGTTGGAATAGTTCCTGGAACAACTTTCTTTCAAAGATTTCAAATACTTGGCCATGAAATAAATGAGTGCATTCTTCAGTGTTTCACTATTAAGCTCCATCTGCAACATATTAAGGAGTAAATTAGCTCATGAAAATTTACTACATAAGTAATATAGGCAAAATAAAAAACCTTTGGATTCAATTTTCCAGTCCAGGTCCACTTCTTTAAATCCAAGTGTGATTCCTTCTTGGTCTTCTTCAAAAGTTGTGGGTCAGCTAGTTGGTGGATTCGCATCAGATGGCCATGGAAGTTCTTGGTGCTTCCACTTTGATCCTTCTTGAGAGTAGCACCACATATAGTTCCTCCTTTGCGAGTCACCTGACATATTGCATTCTTACCATCAACACCTTCCTTGAAGTAGTTCCAAACCCAGCTTTGCTTTTGGTGTTGGCTACTACTAGAGAGGGTGTCACACTCAGATCGTCAAGGTTTGTTGGATTTGGCTGGCTTGAACTTGAAGGAATGTCAAGGCAAACTGGTGGAGGAGTGATTGTTTTTTGTTTCATTTTCTTGAGACTGGATCGATGAAGTGAAGGAGGGTACCTTGGCGCGCCTAAGAAAGAGTCTGTGTAAGAACGAATCGAACAATTGATGATATGAGCAAAGGGAGTGTCGGAATGCTCAAAGGGAGTGTCGGAATGCTCACAGGGAGTGACGATGTATCCAATTCACCCGGGGCTTCGGGGCATTCCGGGGCATGACGAGGGTGTGGGGTTCGGGATGACCCTCACACCCCGCCCGAAGCCCGGGGTTACAGCCTTGCCGCGGTCACCCTTTTGCCCGTCTTCGCAGTCGTCCCCCAGTAGCGGGTGCCCCGTTGCTGGCATCGGCTCCCTGGTCTCATTGCATTCAGTTAACTGGCCTCAGAAAAAGAACCCGTCACAGCCAAAGACCAAGGAGCTATGAAAGATGAAGACTCAGAACAATCAGGATTCAACGGATGAGAACCAGGTGTTCAGCTCCGGAAAGCATTGCTCCAAATCAGATTGTCACTCACTCGACTTCCTTCCGCTCACTTGTCCTACCTGTCGTCACGTATTCTGTGGTTCACATGCCCCGGTCTGGTACCACGACTGTCTACCATCCGAAGCCGTCTCAGATCCAGTAGAGCGCCCCACTAGTAACATCTCCAGTATCGATCCCGTTCGCGAGCTTGTCAACACTCATACACCGGCCCGCCCGACTACGGACAAGGTTGACCCTAATGCCAAGGCAAGGGAGATTTTGGCTAAGCGTTTCCCCTCAGTCCCTAGGGAGCGCCAACCAGAGCGTCGACCTAAGGAACTCAGTCCAGCGTTGAAGATGATCTTACTGAGACGCAAGGCTGTCAGCGGGGATCCTCGAAAAAAGGATGCTGATGTTCCACCCGAGTCTCGATGGTATGGCAGTCTGGGTTTTCTACCTACCGTCGAGAGCCAAGATCTGGCGTGGGATGAACAGCGGGCATTGGCCAAAGAGCCGAGAGCACTTTGGTTTGACAAGGTGAGCGAAGCCTTACCATTACCTTATCCTCAAACGGCTTGCTAGTAGCTGATATAAGAAGGCGCTTCGTCTGGATAGAAAACCGTCGTCGGAAAAGTATTCGATTTGACGATAGCCTGGTTTCGCTCTGAGCTAACGTCCCATTCTCATAGTTGTTCCACTTCAGATCTCCAGTTGTTTACCATTCGTCTAGGTAATCAGAGGTATATCATTACTGAGCAATGCTCGCTTACTTGGGGTGAAGCAGTCAAAGATGGCGAAGAAGTTTGGTTGACTGGGTACAAGACGAATGTGAAATGAAACGACCCAAGAAAATCTTCCAATTACTCTTCATGATGTATAACAAATTGTAACCCTTTTCTTCTAAAGTTGGAAATGTACTATGGAATCATGCTGTTCAATCACTTTGAATCAAATTAATGGATAACACTCTTACACTCAATCCTCGGTGAAAAGTTGAAGAGGAAGTGCTAGCAGCATCTAACCAAGATCCAGCATCTCATCACTCAAACAACTCTTTTTAAAAAAAATCTGAGAAGACTGAAAACCAATCAAAACTTCAGCATAGGCTTGCATAGGTTTTGATTGTGTTTGACCATTGGAAACTTTGAAGAGATGACCAAGCTAGGGATCCCAAATTGTGGGATGGGAAATCCTACAAAAGTATTTCTGTTTTTAGACCAAGTCTTGGACTAACGATGTAGCTAGCATTCCTGGGACCTATGAATAGGTGTGGGTACTGTATATACACCCCTTCATTGTCAATCATCCTTCACTTCTTTTCAGAAGTTGTTGGGATAGAATCAACTTCCCTTTGAGTCATTTTATTGTGATAAAGACCTAAATAATTGTTTTGTTCTGATCAAAACACTCTACTATCAATCTTTCCCACTGTTTTTTTTTTATTGATGAATTCATTTTGATAAAGGTTACCATTATTAGTCTTTGGCCTGAATTTAAGCTCTAGCTGTATTGAACCATACAGAAAAAAAACTATTTGAAGTTTTTTTTTTTTTGATCCATCCTGAGTATACTGATGCCCAAAATCAAAAATTTCTTGCATCAAACAAGTTTATGCAGAATCATCATTATATAAACTTGATTTAGTTACATGCCCTGTGGTTGGTGTTTGTGATGCAATCATCATTCATTAGAATAGGATTATTTTTTGTGGGGAAAAGAAAAAAAACATATTTTTGGTTAAGACAAAATTTTTCTGAAAATCACTAAAAATGATCTACTGAAAGAAAAAACACATGTGGATAATTTTTGGTGTTTCTTTTTATCATGAAAAAATGTTTTTTTTTTGTTCAACTTGAAACCCAAGATCTGATATCATGTTTGAATTACTGCTTCTAAGAAAAGACAAAAAAAGGATTACTTTTGATTTTTTTTTGAGGTATCATATCTTTCACACCTTTAACACTCAAAAACTCACAACTGTCTGAAATTTTTGTCATGTAATTCATTTACAAGAGTTTAATTACATTGAAAAATTTTGCTTTGTTTTTTTTTCAAATCTGAATTGGCAGGTCAGGGGCTTGAACAACCTCTTGCAAAAAAAAAGGATGAGTTTTTCAAGGTTTTACCCCCTCAAACATGACTAAAAAAAGAGGAGAGGGGGAGCTTGGTCTAATCCTTTGTCCAATTTTTTTAAATTTTCCTTCTCTTATTTTTTTTTAAAAAAATTGAAATAAATTCTCATGTCTCAGGCATCTAAGAATCCATTTATAAACAGCAATGATATACCCCAGGAGTGTGGGAACAATATATGTACCATGAGTTGAAAAAAAATAATCAGACCAATGCCCAAGTTTTTTGTTTGACCCCCACTCAACCCCTCCCCCTCCCCTGTTTTTTGGGTCTTTGTTTAATGTTTTTTTTTTACACAAAAAAAAACAGGGAGAAATTTATAAAAAACATCAATTTAAAAAGTTTAGAATCCTAACTGATGGTTTTAAAGAATCTGAAAAATAAAAATAAAATTCAAAATAAAACTACAAAATAAACCTTTAAATTCATTTTGGATCCACCCAAAAGAATCAATCGAGAACCATTTATTTGTTTTGATATTCATGTAGAATTGTAGTAAAATTATCAGATGAAATGAAATGAGGACAAAATTTCAAGAAATAATATGTTTTTGAGAATTGGTTAGAGCCACCATTGAACTTGATGAAAGCTCACATGAAACTGGGAATGGATTTGATGAGATGGTTGTTTAGTATCCAACTAAAAAGATTAGAATAGACAATTTGAAGGGATCTCCTTTCATATCTTTGATTGACTTTGATTAAATAATTGGTTGGGTATTTATCTATAAAAATATTTTAACCAAGATACTTTAATCCAATTTTTGCCATGGAGAAAATCCATAAAACACAGTTCTTTGATGTTCTTATATATTTTCCATAAATTTTAAATATTAGCCTTGTGTACTTGGACTCTTTCTTCAAGCATAAAAATCATGGATCAATAAAATTTGAATACTAAGGCTCCAATAACTGAATCAAAAATGATTTCATCAAATTTCCAGGATTTCTTTTTGTTTTTCATTCTATGATAATGAGGAAAGATATGATTTTTTTGGTGAAATTAATCAATAAAATTATATAGGATCTCTCCAATCTCAATCAATTTGTGATTAAGAAATCTTGAATCCAAAGTTTTATTTGTTATTCAAAATGATTATAAATCTTAGATTTTCAAATTTTGATTTAAATATAAAATTAGTTGATTCTTTTCTTATGAATATTTATATATATATTTGAAATTTATCCTTGTGGTAAATGTTGAAAATAAGATCAATCCATGAGATTCCTGTTGTATTCTTGATCCAATAAATATATAACGGTGTGTTTGGCTGCCGCCTGTAATTGTAAATTTGGGAAAGTCCCCAGGGCCCCGCAGCCAAACTTCTGCCCATTTGTAACTGTAACCTTCAAGAATGGGCGGGAAAGGAAAAGGTTTCAGCTATTTACAAGGTCAAAAACTTATAACTTTCCATAAACTTTTTTTTTCAGGGTCAGTGTGGGAGTGTAAATTTATTAGAAGTTACACTTGATGGGTTAAATTGCTTGCAAAAAACCCAAAATTGTGTAACTGTAACTCCCTGTGACTTCAATTTGACGGGGGGGGGGGAGTTACACTTACAAATACACATGGTACAGTTACAAATACACATGGCAGCCAAACAGTATCTAAAGATTCAATTCAAAAAACAAAGCTCCTTTATCTTGAAATATTTCTTGATTGTAATACCAATCTTGCAAATATTCCAATCTGTATTGGTGCAAAAGTCTGGTTATTTACCAACTTAAATCAGTAATTATCTGGTATTCAAAAACCTTTTGTCATAATTTTTTAATTTGAATTTAATTAAGAATAATTCTCAACTAATCTTCCAAACATTATTCTCTCCTTAGACTTGGAAAATGTGGAAATTTATGAAATTTGGTAATTTTCAACACCATATAAATTTTCACTATTGGAAAGCCTTATTTTTCAATACTTCCTAGGGAGCACTAGTTATCAGAATAATATTATTCCAAAATTTCTGTTTCAAAAGACCCAATCTCCGTCTAAAAAACCAATAGATGATGGTATAGTACCCAATTTTTTTACTGTATTCAGGACTATTTATCATAAATACAAACAAGAATAACTGTAACATCCCATTTCCCAATCCAAAATTTTATCCTGCACCTCTGAATTTTGTTTCGCTCTTCTTTTCTTGTAGTAATATATCCATTCTTCCCAATAGATTGTTTTATTTGGAATTAATAAAATTTTATTTTTTCATCTTAAACTTCTTAATTTCTTCTCTCTTTATAAAGCCCATGGTCAGCCCCCCCCCTCACCCCCTCAAATGTGATATTGAATCCCTGGATTTTTCAGCTTCCATTTTGCATTGAATCAAACATGAGCTTCCAAATATTGCAGCCCTACTTCTTTCAACCTACTTTCTATCCTTCAATTTTTGATTGGATATCTGTTGATGAAGTTGAAATGCACACTAACAACTCCAAAGTTTGTTTACCAATATCAAATGCCAACAAAAATTATGTCCCTTTCATAGAAACATTTAAAACTAGTTCCTAGTTTACTAGGCCTCACTTTTCCTGCACAATGCTCACTCATGAAAATTGTTTTGAAAATTGCCTCTCCTGGATTCTGTGAGCCAAATTATTTACTCATACTTTTTATTTTTCAGCCTTGTGGTTTTTTGAAGCCCATCTGGATCAGATTTTTATCAGAAAAACTAAATCTCTGCACTACACCACAAAGTTTATCCTCCATAGTTGGGAAACTTTCTGAATATAGACATCAAATCATCAAATATTTGGTAATTTTTCTTTATTTTTCTTTATTTTTCTTTATTTTTCTTTATTTTTCTTTATTTTTCTTTATTTTTCTTTATTTTTCTTTATTTTTCTTTATTTTTCTTTATTTTTCTTTATTTTTCTTTATTTTTCTTTATTTTTCTTTATTTTTCTTTATTTTTCTTTATTTTTCTTTATTTTTCTTTATTTTTCTTTATTTTTCTTTATTTTTCTTTATTTTTCTTTATTTTTCTTTATTTTTCTTTATTTTTCTTTATTTTTCTTTATTTTTCTTTATTTTTCTTTATTTTTCTTTATTTTTCTTTATTTTTCTTTATTTTTCTTTATTTTTCTTTATTTTTCTTTATTTTTCTTTATTTTTCTTTATTTTTCTTTATTTTTCTTTATTTTTCTTTATTTTTCTTTATTTTTCTTTATTTTTCTTTATTTTTCTTTATTTTTCTTTATTTTTCTTTATTTTTCTTTATTTTTCTTTATTTTTCTTTATTTTTCTTTATTTTTCTTTATTTTTCTTTATTTTTCTTTATTTTTCTTTATTTTTCTTTATTTTTCTTTATTTTTCTTTATTTTTCTTTATTTTTCTTTATTTTTCTTTATTTTTCTTTATTTTTCTTTATTTTTCTTTATTTTTCTTTATTTTTCTTTATTTTTCTTTATTTTTCTTTATTTTTCTTTATTTTTCTTTATTTTTCTTTATTTTTCTTTATTTTTCTTTATTTTTCTTTATTTTTCTTTATTTTTCTTTATTTTTCTTTATTTTTCTTTATTTTTCTTTATTTTTCTTTATTTTTCTTTATTTTTCTTTATTTTTCTTTATTTTTCTTTATTTTTCTTTATTTTTCTTTATTTTTCTTTATTTTTCTTTATTTTTCTTTATTTTTCTTTATTTTTCTTTATTTTTCTTTATTTTTCTTTATTTTTCTTTATTTTTCTTTATTTTTCTTTATTTTTCTTTATTTTTCTTTATTTTTCTTTATTTTTCTTTATTTTTCTTTATTTTTCTTTATTTTTCTTTATTTTTCTTTATTTTTCTTTATTTTTCTTTATTTTTCTTTATTTTTCTTTATTTTTCTTTATTTTTCTTTATTTTTCTTTATTTTTCTTTATTTTTCTTTATTTTTCTTTATTTTTCTTTATTTTTCTTTATTTTTCTTTATTTTTCTTTATTTTTCTTTATTTTTCTTTATTTTTCTTTATTTTTCTTTATTTTTCTTTATTTTTCTTTATTTTTCTTTATTTTTCTTTATTTTTCTTTATTTTTCTTTATTTTTCTTTATTTTTCTTTATTTTTCTTTATTTTTCTTTATTTTTCTTTATTTTTCTTTATTTTTCTTTATTTTTCTTTATTTTTCTTTATTTTTCTTTATTTTTCTTTATTTTTCTTTATTTTTCTTTATTTTTCTTTATTTTTCTTTATTTTTCTTTATTTTTCTTTATTTTTCTTTATTTTTCTTTATTTTTCTTTATTTTTCTTTATTTTTCTTTATTTTTCTTTATTTTTCTTTATTTTTCTTTATTTTTCTTTATTTTTCTTTATTTTTCTTTATTTTTCTTTATTTTTCTTTATTTTTCTTTATTTTTCTTTATTTTTCTTTATTTTTCTTTATTTTTCTTTATTTTTCTTTATTTTTCTTTATTTTTCTTTATTTTTCTTTATTTTTCTTTATTTTTCTTTATTTTTCTTTATTTTTCTTTTTTTTTCTTTATTTTTCTTTATTTTTCTTTATTTTTCTTTATTTTTCTTTATTTTTCTTTTTTTTTCTTTATTTTTCTTTCTTTTTCTTTATTTTTCTTTATTTTTCTTTATTTTTCTTTATTTTTCTTTATTTTTCTTTTTTTTCTTTATTTTTCTTTCTTTTTCTTTATTTTTCTTTATTTTTCTTTATTTTTCTTTATTTTTCTTTATTTTTCTTTATTTTTCTTTATTTTTCTTTATTTTTCTTTATTTTTCTTTATTTTTCTTTATTTTTCTTTATTTTTCTTTATTTTTCTTTATTTTTCTTTATTTTTCTTTATTTTTCTTTATTTTTCTTTATTTTTCTTTATTTTTCTTTATTTTTCTTTATTTTTCTTTATTTTTCTTTATTTTTCTTTATTTTTCTTTATTTTTCTTTATTTTTCTTTATTTTTCTTTATTTTTCTTTATTTTTCTTTATTTTTCTTTATTTTTCTTTATTTTTCTTTATTTTTCTTCATTTTTCTTTATTTTTCTTTATTTTTCTTTATTTTTCTTTATTTTTCTTTATTTTTCTTTATTTTTCTTTATTTTTCTTCATTTTTCTTTATTTTTCTTTATTTTTCTTTATTTTTCTTTATTTTTCTTTATTTTTCTTTATTTTTCTTTATTTTTCTTTATTTTTCTTTATTTTTCTTTATTTTTCTTTATTTTTCTTTATTTTTCTTTATTTTTCTTTATTTTTCTTTATTTTTCTTTATTTTTCTTTATTTTTCTTTATTTTTCTTTATTTTTCTTTATTTTTCTTTATTTTTCTTTATTTTTCTTTATTTTTCTTTATTTTTCTTTATTTTTCTTTATTTTTCTTTATTTTTCTTTATTTTTCTTTATTTTTCTTTATTTTTCTTTATTTTTCTTTATTTTTCTTTATTTTTCTTTATTTTTCTTTATTTTTCTTTATTTTTCTTTATTTTTCTTTATTTTTCTTTATTTTTCTTTATTTTTCTTTATTTTTCTTTATTTTTCTTTATTTTTCTTTATTTTTCTTTATTTTTCTTTATTTTTCTTTATTTTTCTTTATTTTTCTTTATTTTTCTTTATTTTTCTTTATTTTTCTTTATTTTTCTTTATTTTTCTTTATTTTTCTTTATTTTTCTTTATTTTTCTTTATTTTTCTTTATTTTTCTTTATTTTTCTTTATTTTTCTTTATTTTTCTTTATTTTTCTTTATTTTTCTTTATTTTTCTTTATTTTTCTTTATTTTTCTTTATTTTTCTTTATTTTTCTTTATTTTTCTTTATTTTTCTTTTTTTCTGATTGAATGGTTCCTTAATTTTTGAATATATTGAAGATCCTGTATTAGATATCAATTATTGAAATATTCATGTTTTACAAAATCTTAATTTTTGATCTACCTTCTCCACAAATATTTTCAAGGCCTTTTTTTGGTATCCAAAATTTATCATTCCAAAAGAGAGAAAATTAAAGTTGTAAATAATCAAAGGAATCCTTTATGATAAAAAGAACATTGTTGAGGTAATAGATTCAATCACCATGAAAAAAACATGCTACACATGTAAGCAGGTTTCAAACCAAGATTTGTCAATAGATTTTGTTGTGAATACCTTTTTAAACTTGAAATATGTACTATTTGTCCATGTTCAAACAATTTCTACCTCATATCATTAGTTTTATATGAATGAGGATTTGTAGAATTTTTGGCATTCTTTTATATTGCAAGTTTTTTTGATGCCTACTATTCAACCAGGGGATATGCCCAAATGACTTTCTGTTTTATTTAAGGGTGATATTAAATTCACAACTCCCACTTGTGTGGGAGTTGTGCAGGGCCCTATACGGCCCAATGGACACGTGGGGGCCATACACACGCGTGTGGGCAAAAAAACGCATTGAAAAGCGCCCAAGGGGTTGTCTCAAGCACGCGCAACCCCCCATGAATGGTGTATTTGGGTAGTGTACCCCCGTACACAGCGGTTTTGAGCCATTTTTGGGGGTACACAGCCCCCCAGGGGTTGTGCCAAACTTTTTGGGAACCCCTGGACCACATTTAGGTCACATCAAGCAAATTTGGGATCAACACTTACTATGTGGGACTGTTGTTCCACATTTAGCTATCATAAAGTAACACTAAAGTGAATTTAAAGTGCAATCAAGTGAAATTCAAGTGACACTATAGGAAACTGCAAGTAGAACATCCCACAAACTTGATCTTTCTCAACTTGAAAGTGAGCAAACTTGGTAGTTGTTCAATTGAAATTTGGATTGAGTACTTAAGTAACATTGCATTTTTTTGCATTATGAGAACAGTGGCAAGCCCTCCTTTTAACATGGCTGCATTTAAGGACTAAATTAGTGCAATGAACAAAGCTGTGGAAAAGAAGGATTTGGGTATGAATCATTGGAAGCCCCGATTTCATCCTCATCAAGGGTGACAATTGAGGAACAAAATGTTTCACAAATGGACATGGCCTCTGGTGGCAAGTAACATTTTATTTTACTGGTATTGGCTGTATTTAATTTGATTGAAAATGATGGAGTGCATGCCATCAATATAACCATGAAAATGTAACTGTGAATATGTAACTATGACAGATCCACTTGCCCCACCTCCTGTGAGAGCTTTTCCTACTAGGTAAGAGGCACAAACATATTTTCAAACATGGGAAATGAAGAATGGTTACGCTTTAACAGTTTTCAACTCAAAGCATGATGAATATGTGGATTTAGCCTGTGATAGACATGGTTTTTACTCTGGGAAATTGCTCACCAAATGTTCAAGGCAAACTCACAAAAGGAAGGTTGGGTGCAAGTTTTTAATCTGTGCTAGTCACACAAAGGAAGATCCCTTGTGGCAAATCTCCTACAAGAATGATCAACATAACCACAAAACATATCCACACCCCTCAGTGCATCCTCACCTGAGGAGAATCTCTGGGGTAGCCTTAGACAATCTAAAAGAAGGCTTTAATGATGGGCTCAATACACTTCAGCTCAAAAGAAAATTGAGCAAAATCAATGGTCAGAAATATTTTGATGACCAAACAATCTATAACACTAAGCGTGAGGTAGCACTAGCAGAACTAAAGGGTAAAAGTGTTATGGAGGTCCTCTTTGAACAGCTTGGTAATTCAGGTTGGTTTCATTGAGCAAAATTCAGTGGAGAGGGTCACTTGGAGGCCCTATTCTTGGCTCATGCCAAGTCATTAAAGCTTTGCAAGCAATTCAATCATATAGCTATGATGGATTGTACTTATAAGACAATAAGTACAACATCCCCCTATTGCACATCCTGGGAATTACTTCCAACCAGAAAAATTTCACAAAAGATTTTTTTTTCATAACAAGAGAAACATTTGAGTTCTAAAGTTGGTCTGTAAATGCACTAAAGGAGTTGGCTCATGATCCTGAGAGACTTCCTAAAGTCTTTGTGATGGACCATGAAAAATATTTGATCCTTGCTCTAGAAAAAATATTCCCTGAGTCAAAAAGACAGTGCTCACAATGGCACTTGTCTAAAAACATACAAGAAAACTGTAAAGTGCGCTTTAATAATGACGTTGAAGGGTGGCAAAGCTTTAGGTGTCCGTGGGCTAAGTATGGGGCCTCAAAAAACCAAGGAGGAGGAAGATTTCAATGATTCAGAACTTAGAGTAAGTGCCAAATCACTGCCTCTACTGTTAATCTTCCTAGTTTTGGTTTGCTTACATTATGACTTGTATAAAGTGTTTTTTGGAAGACCGTGAGGATATGCTTGAGTATATGGATCATGATATCTTCCGTATCAAAGAGACATTTTCAATTGCTTGGAATTGAAAAAACCAAGACTTTGGAAATAAAACAACATCTTGGGTTGAAGGGGCCCATGCTACTCTCAAACAAATCCTTGCAAAATTGTCAGGAAACATGTTGGATTTTTGGAGAAACCTAGATGGCACAGTTTCAAATAAAATTGAATTGGTTCAGGCTGCCCTTTAAATCTATCAAATAAAGATTGGAATAGTTCTTCCTACTGAACTGTTACCATTGGAATACAAGGTGTCTTTACAAGCAACCAAACTTGTTGGGGATCAATTAGAGAGGTTAAAGGGGAGCCATGATGGGAAAGTGTGCACCAAGTCATACCACCAAATAGGTGAACTACTAGCGTAAAGAGGCTCTGTTGTGCCTGAAGATGTTTATCCTCAGTGGAGGTTGGAGTATGAAGCTTGCATTTATAGTTCTGTAAGGTTTTTTAAGTTGGATTGTTCAAATCACTTTTTGATTAATGTTTTTTGAATGATTATTCCTACTTGACTAAAATGATGATTCCTACTTGACTAATATTTGATCCTTTTGAATTTTTAAAGGTCAATGTTGATGAACTTCTCAAAAATTCTCAGTTAAATGAGAAGCTCAATGCAATGATCTTGAATCATCCTGATCAAGATTATTGTGGGTGGTTGAAGCATTTGATGAAGGAGATGGCCAATTATCAATCAAAGCCAAGACTTGAACCTAAAGTCTTGCAATCAAGCAGAGGAAGTCCAAAATTGACAGATACCTGGCAAGATACTTCTTGATTTGAACACATTGAAAAGGAAATTAATTGGGCAAAGAGAAGTAGAAGGGCACCAAACAAGAAAAGAAGAATGATTGTAAGTCTTTTCTTTTGTGAAAGGTTCATTTTTTTGGTTTAATGAACTGATTGAGAAGTGTTTATAGTCCAAGTCAGGCTCTTCATCTGAATTTCATAGTTCTGTGGAAGAGACTGAAATTTCATTGGGTTTGGTGCCAATTCAAATCCAATTCCTTTTCAAAGGATGAAGCAGAAGAAATGGAGGAGTCAAACAGAAGCTTATCTTTGGTGAATGGTGATTCCTTTAATGAGATTAAAATTTTGGCTAACTACTTTTTTATTTTAGGAAGTAAATTACCTCAATCAAATACCTCAGAACTTGCATAAGTTCTTGGGTGAGGTTTGAGACCCAGTTGGTGTTGGAAATTGTGGTTTTAGACTCATTGCTAAATCACTTGGTTATGAAAATGATTGATGGTTTAAATTTTGGAAAGAAATGCTTGAAAAATTGAGGAAAAATAAGGGGTGCTATTCTAAGATCCTTGGCAGAAGTAAATATGTTGAAAAGATAGAAAAAAGACTTGATTCTAATGACATCAATGAAAAGATTCCCTCTTCAAAATGGCTCTCAAAGCTTGACATGGGTTAAATAATAGCTGATACTTATGGAAGACCAATATGTTTCATTTCATTGGAATGATGTCGTACTTTTACTCCTATGAAAATGGGTGTAAAATAAAAATAAAAATCAGATACTATGTTAATTTTCTTTGTTAACAATAACCATTGGGTCCAGCTTGTACTTAAGGGAGATGTGATTCCAATTGCACCCATAGTTTCCAAACCAAGTTCCATGATTTCTAAAAAAACAGCTTGTTGGGTTGATCACCTCAAAGATCAACTCAAGTTTTACTCTAACTTATATATTAATTTCATCATTTGGGTTTGGTCTAACATTCTGATATTGTAATTCTATTAATATAAAGGGTTATCACATTTTGAACATCATTATGTTGAGTGTTTTGAGTTAACATCATTATGATGAGTGTTTTGAATTAAATTTTGATGGTAATTCAGTTCAACTGGTGTTGGTCTGATCCCATCAAAAGCTTAAATTGTGTTAAGTTTGTGATGGGATCAGCTTAACACAAGTTGAACTTTTTTTATTTGTGTTTTTACTTTAGGTCTGGTCAAAAGACTTGTATCTTTGGAAATGTTAAATTCATGGCTCATTGAGCTGTGCACACGGTTCAAAAGGGGTCATGTGGCATGCCACATAGTCCAATCCAAGCTGTTTACAACTCCCACAGCTCAAAGAGTTGCGCGGCCAACCCATCCTGGTCCGCCGGCATGTTGGATTCCACACAACTACATTCAAGCCGTGTGGAGTTGTACACGGCTCAAATGTAGTCGTGTGGCATCCCACATGCCACTGGACTGCGGTGAGCCAAAAAAAAAGAAAGGAATGAAAGGGTACTAACATAATCCATAAACTAAATAAACCTTCCAAAAAAACAGAAATCAACCAAAAAATCAAAGGATGTTCATTTTTTGGTTAAAAAAAACAAAAAAATAAAAAAAATATATAAAAAACAAAAAAAACTAGGAATATCAAATGGAATAGCCCTAAATTAAAAAGAAACAAAAAAAACATAAGTAACTGGACTAGACCTAAACTAAAAACACCAAAAAAAAGACAAGTAACATGACAAGCCCTAAAGTAAAAACACCAAAAAAAATACAAGTGACTTGACAAGCCCTAAAGTAAGTTCAACTTGAATAAAACTCAAGTAAAAGGGCCCAAAAATTAAAGAAGTATTTTGACCAGCCCTAAAGTATAAGAGCCAAAAAAAATACAAGCCTTCTGACCAGCCCTAAAGTAAAAACACCAAAAAAAAATCAAGTTCAACTTGTGTTAAGCTGATCCCATCCCAAGCTTAAAATAAGTTAAGCTTGTGATTGAATCAGGCCAACACAAGTTGAAATGACTTACCATTAAACTCTCATTCAAAAAACTCAATATAATGATGTTGACTCAAAACACTCAAAATAATGATGTTCAAAATGTGATAACCCTTTATATTAATAGAAATTGTTAGCTGCATTAGAATTACACTTTATATGAAACCCAATGATGAAATGAAGTCAAAGTCTATAATCTCTATAATCTAGAATACATTTTCAGTTGATCTTTGAGATGATCAGCCCAACCAGAGGCTTTTTTAGAAATAAAGGAACGTGGTTTTGCTACAATGGGCGGGATTGGAATCATTTCTCCCTCAAGTACTAAAAGAACCAAGTGGTTATTGTTTACAAAGGAAATGAACATTGGATCTGATTTATCAGTAAAACCATTTTTCATTGGAGTATAAGTATCACATGACTCAAATTAAATGAAACATATAGGTTTGGAATATGTGTCTGCTATGATTTGACCCATATCTAATTTAGCCAGCCATTTGGAGGAGGGAATCTTTTCATTGATGTATTCAACATCAAGTCTTTGTTTAATCTTTTCAACCTCCTTTGCACCACCAAGCATCTTAATTTAGCATGCTTTATTTTTCTCTAATGTTTCAATCATTTCCATCCTAACTTTAAACCAACCATTTTCTTCATAACCAAGAGATTTATCAATGACTCTAAATCCACAATTGCCATCTCCAATTGGAACCCAAAACTCACCCAAGAACTTATGGAATTTCTTGGGTACTTGATTGAGGTATTTCATGTTTTGTTCCTATCATGAAAACTAACTTAGTATTCATTTCTTTAATCAGATAAATTAAATGAATACTCACCAAAGATGAGCTTCTGGTTGAGATTTTCTGCATGTTCTCTTCCTCTGAAGAGGATTCTGATTCCAAATTAAGTGATCCTGATTCAATTTCAGTCTCTTCCTCTGAACTATGAAATTCAGATTCAGATTCTGCCAACTTTGACTAACAATTCATCATTAGTTATTAACTAAGTTCATTAAACCAAAAAATGAATCTATCCCAAAAGAAAAGAATTACAATCTTTTGTCTTTTCTTGTTTGGAGCCCTTCTAGTCCTTTTTTCCCCCTTGAGTTGTTTTTCAACATTGTCAAACTGAGATGGTTCTTTCCGCGTATCTGTCAAGTTTGGACTGCCCCTACTTGATCGTAAGACTTTAGATTCAAGTCTTGGCTTCAATCAATATTTTGTAATCTTCTGAATGATATACTTCAATAGGCCGCTTTGCTCATGATCTGGAGATTCCAAGATCATTGCATTCAATTTTTTACATAACTGAGGAATGCTTAGCATTTCATCAAAATTGCACTTGAAAAATTCAAAAGGATCAACCATTAGTGAATTAGGAATCATTAATCAAAAAGCATTAATCACATAGTGATTTGAACAATCCAACTTGAAAAATCCAACTTAAGCCAACTTACAGAACTAGAACCGCAAGGGTCATAGTCCAACCTCCACTGAGGATGAACATCTTTGGGTACCATGGATCCTCTGAATGCTAGACGTTCACCCATTTGGTGGGAACAGGGCAAACCCATAGTCTTGGAATATGACTTGGTGCACACTTTGCCATCATGATCACATTTGAATTTCTCAAATTGTTCCCTAATAAGATGAATTGCCTCTAAAGACAATTTTTAACCCAATGGTAACAGTTCAGGTTGAAGAACTGTCCCTAACTTAATTCAAGAGCTATAAAGTGATGCATTAACCAATTTAATTTTATTTGAAACTGTTCCATCAAGGCTTTTCCAAAAATCCAACAGGTTTCCAAAAGAGTTTGCAAGGAATTGTTTGAGAGTTGCATGGGCCCCTTCAACCCAAGATGTTTTTTTGTTTCCAAAATCTGGGTTTACACAAGTCCACGCTGTTGCAAATGTCTGTTTGATAGGGAAAATTTTACTTTCCATATACTTGAGTACATCCTCATAATCTTTTAAGAAACACTATACAAGTCCAAAGGTCAGAACCCAAAACTAGGAAGAATATGAAGCAGCAATTTCAACCTACTCTGAGTTCCGCCTCATTGACCTCTGCCTCCTCCTTGGTCTTTGAGGCCCCATACTTTGCCCACAGAGTCATAAAGCTTTTCCATCCTTCAACGTCATTAAAAAAGCACGCTTTACAGTTTGCTTGTATGTTTTTAGACAAGTGCCAAGTGCAACATTTTCTTGATGACTCAGGGAAACTAGATTCAATAGCACAAATCAGAGATTTTTCATGGTCCTTCACAAAGACTTTTGGAAGTCTCTCAGTATCATAAGCCAACTCCTTTAATGAATTTACAGACCAACTGTAGAACTTGAACATTTCTTTTGTTATAAAAACAAGAGGTTTTGTGAAAGTTTTCCAATTGGCTGTCATTCCTACAACATGCAATAGTGGGGTTTTGTACTTATTTGTCTTATAAGTACAATCCAACATAGCAATATGATGGAATTGTTTTGAAAGCTTTAATGCCACAGGATGTGCTAAGTAAAGGGCCTCCAAGTGACTCTCTCCACTGAAATTTGACCAGTGAATCCAACTTGTTTCTTCAAGCTGTTCATAGAGTACCTCCATAACACTCTTATCCTTTAGTTCTGCAAGCGTTAACTTCTGCTTAGTGTTATAGATTGTTTGGTAATCAACATAATCCTGCCCATCAATCTTGCTCAATTTTCTCTTAAGTTGTAACCTATTGATCCCATCTTTCATGCCTTCCTTAATTAGATCCAAGGCTTTCCCAGAGATTCTCCTCAGTTGAGGATTCACAGAGGGATTTTCAGATGGTTGATAGTTATGTTGTGTTTCTTCATAGGAGATTTTCCACAAGGGGTCTGCCTTTGTGCAACTTGCATGGATTAAAAAATTGCACCAAACCTTCCTTGTGTGAGTTTGTCTAGACTGTTTGGTAAGAATTTTTCCTGAATAGGAACCATGTCTATCACATACTAAATCCACATATTGGTCATGCTTTGAGTTGAAAACTGTTAAAGCATAACCATGCTTCATTGCCCATGTTTGAAAATAGTTTTGTGCCTCTTTCCTAGTAGGAAAAGCTCTCACAGGAGGTGGGTCAAGTGGATCTGGCACCAATTCAATGGTTAGGTTTTGTAGTTTTATAGTTAAATGCAGCCATTAGTTTCAATCAAATTAAATGCCGCAAAGGCCTCAGTAAAATAAAATGTTACTCATGACCAGAGGTCAAATCCCACTGTGAAACATTTTGTTCCTCAATTTTCACCCTTGATGAGGATGCAATTGGGGCTTCCAATGTTTCATTACCCAAATCCTTTTTTTCTCTTTCCAAAGCTTTGTTTATGGCACTATCAATGTAGACCTTCCACCCGGCCATGTCAGAAGAAGGAGGGCTTGCCACTTTTCTCATGCAAAAAAATGCAATGGCAGATTTTTATATGATTTCAATTTTCACTTTACTTTCACTTTGGTTTCACTTTAAAGTTATTTTGGTTTCAATTTAAAGTCCCTTTGTAATTGCTAGGTGTGGAACAACAGTCCCCCAAAGTATGCATTGATCCCAAATTTGGGTTGACGGAACCCAAGTGTGGTCCAGGGGGTGCCCAAAATTCTGGAACAACTTTGGGGGGTTTGTGCACCCCAAAACAGGGTGGTTTTGAGCCATTTATGGGGGTACATGGCTCAAATTTTCCGTGTTCAGGGGGTAAAGGGCTCCTACACAACCCCCCAGGGGTTGCGCGTGTTTGAAACGGCCTTTTGTAGTCATGTATGGTCCCCCACGGCTTTTTTGAGCCATGTAGGGCCCTACAAGACTACCACACGGTCGGAGCTGTGAATTTAACATCATCCTTGTATTTTTTTTGGCACTTTTACTTTAGGGCTGGTAAAAAGACTTCTTGCATTTTTTGGCCCTTTTAATTTAAGGCTAGTCAAGTTGAACTTGAATTTTTTACTTGAATCTGAAGACAACTGGTTGGTTGTCTTCAGCTTTTTTTATTTTTATTTTTATTTATTTTTATTTATTTTTATTTATTTATTTTTATTTTATTTCTTATTTTTTTTGTTTTTTTTAACCAAAAAAATCAAAATTTTTAGATCTTTTGGTTGATGTCTGTTTTTTTATATTTTTATTTAGTTTATGTTAGAACTTTTTTTTGGCCCACAAGACTTGTAGCCGTGTGGCATGGCTACACAACTACATTCAAGCCGTTTAGATCCCCACACAACTCAAATGTGATTGGGCTGGCTGTGTGGCATGGAAAATTGAATACATTTGAGCTGTGTGGGGCTCTACATGGCTTGAATGTAGCCGTGCGGCCCCCACACAGCAGTCCAGTGTTGTTGTGGTGGTTATTTATAGACACGGAGGCAAGTAGGCTCACCACTGGAAATTTGACTTGGAGCGGCTCAGATGTGGTTGGAAGTCTGCTGCACAATAGGATCAGAGAAGCGCGTTGGTGGACTGTCTATTCTGGAGTACATTAGCTGAGTGCTTGGCATTGGTGCTGCACGCGCTTTTTGCGGGCACAATGACAAGAATGGGCAGGATTATTTGCCTTTTGCGGACATTGCATGGTCAAACATAAATTTCCCTCTGCCGCGGTGGGTTTACTAATGCGGAAGCAAGTGATTGAAGCTAAGTAGTACAGATTAGGCCAATTATGGGATATGCACTGAGATTGCGGAGAACTGTGTGGAAATGAATGCTAAAGTTGAGGAGGTGGCATGCGGATTGTTGGGGATTTGTAGTTATGCCACATGGGGGATTGGGAGTGATCCACTAGGGAAGATTGGCAAGGATCTGTTATTAGTTATGCATTGGTGCAACTCAAATTTTAGGGGGAATTGGCAACAGGATCACCAAATCTACTGCAAATTATTTTATTGGGTAAGGATTGGACTATTGGTAAGGAGGATCAGTACTAATGCATGGAGGCAGTGGGGAAAAGGGGTCTTTCATTAGTAGTTCACATTCCTTTTTGGGAGTAGCTAAGGCGGGTCAGTGCGCAATGCACAGAGACAAGAGGGCTCTTTCATTTGCGGCTTGCATTCTTTTTTTTTATATATAAGGAAACTTTTCTTTTGTTGTATGGGGGATGAATAAATGATTAGGGGAGGAGTTTATCATCATTGGAGTTTACCATCATTGGAGTTTACCATTATTGGAGATTATCACGGTGAATTATGGCTTTATTCTTTTATTCTGTTACTTTGGAGTGTAATTACCAGCAAGAGTTCTTGGAGGTCATATTTAGGGAAATATTTCAAGTTCAGAGCTTGTCGGGGAGTCCGTCTTGTTTATTTACTATTATTTCATTGCAAGTTAGCTTTAGTGGTTTCCAGCTTGGGTGCAGAAGTGTAGTTTGATTAGGAATTGCAGAGGCACAGGAGTGTGACTGAAGGGCTGGTGGGCTTTCTGGAACTTGGAGAAAGATTGTTGCGGAGAATTTATATTGTTGCGGAGAATTTACCAAACACACAACCTCTTTCCACACCGTGTGGAGTACAGCCTGACCACACTCAAATTGTGTGGGGCTCTGAACGGCTCAGATGTAGCCGTGTAGCCATGCCACACAGCTCAAATGAGTTTTTTACATGGCTCATTTGAGCCATGAATTTATCCTCACCCTTCATTCAAGCTAACACAACTTTCATGCCAAAAAAATTTAAAAAAAACAGGTGAAATTTTATCAATGTTTAATCAAAAATTTGTGGTTATTAAAGTAAGGGCAATGTTAAATTCACAACTCATTTGAGTTGTGTTGCACACTAAAAAACTCTGATCAATTCTTGTAGCCTCCACGCAACTTGACTGTAGTTGTGTAGACTCCACACGACTTGACTGTAGTTGTGTAGCCCCCACACAATGGTTTGGTTTTGTGTGGCACCACACACAACTACATTTGAGTTTTGTGGGGTTTTACACAACTCAAATGTAGTTATGTTCCATACCACACAACTAAAAGTGTTGTGGGCCAAAAAAATGAAAATAAAAAATAAACTGAATAAAAATACAACAAAAAAAATAAATCAGCCAAAAAATCAAAAAATGTTCATTTTTTGGTTAAAAAAAAAGAAAAGTAAAAATGAATAAAAAACAGAAAAACTGAAGACAACCAAAACATTAAAAACCAGTTGATTTTTTTATCAAAATTGAAAAAAAATTAAAAAAGAAAAAAAATCAAAAAATAAAAGTTCAAATTGACTAGCCCTAAATTAAAAACACCAAAAATTAAATAAACAATGAAAGAGTCTATGGAGCATCCCTAAAGTAAATTTTGTGGAAAAAAGAGAAAGGAACTACCCTTAGTTGTCATTGAGTTTGGAAGATGATAGTCCTAGCCTCTGTAAGGTTGAGTATGTGTCCTTAAGTAGAGAGATAGAGAGATGAATTCCTTCCCCAAAACTGTAGTTTGTGGTGGCATGCCCCTCCAACTCGGCGCTGAGAGTGAGGACTTTTATCCCCTCCCTCTCAACCCTAACCTAAGTACAAGCACAATGAAAGCCCAACAACAAATTATGAAAGAAAACCTGAAACCAGAAACCTAGCCTAACCCTAACCCACACCCATACAGCCCAATCCCTCAAGCCCACCTGCCATTACGCACATCCAGTTTGTCCTTCTCATGACAGGCCCCTGTGCCGCGCCCTACTTGGAGACCCCTGCGCTTGTCCGCATCTGCCTGATGCGCCATTGTGATTTCCCTGTTCCTGCGGGTTGGTCTGCGCTTGTGCGCATCAGCCTGCTCACATAACCTCCACAATTTCCCTGCTCTTACCACCCCAAAATAACCACCCTGCAAACTTGGTCAGGCCAGCTCCATTCCTAGGTCCATAGCATTCAAGCAGGTTGCAAGCCCGCCGCATCTGGTTAAGACCAACCAACACCTGGTGTTCTGAGCGCCGCAGAGCCTACTGCTGAGCCAGCAGCGGCCACTGCTGAGACCACATGCACCCCAACTGCTGAGCCCAACCTACCTAATGCAAAGCAAGCAGGCCACAACACAGTTCCCAATCCAAGACTATATAACAACACCACATCCCCCCCAGCTTGAGTTATGTCCCCAGAGGTCTTTCCATTTTTACATCAACCAAATCCCATGCACCCACTTCCTGCACTACCTGTACCACTTCCACCCTGCGCTCTCCATCCCTACACTGCCCAACCCCACCCTCCATTGCCACCATGACACCCTGCAGTTTCTGTTCTCAAAATGTGTTTGAGTGCTTGCTGATCCCTGGTTGTTGCATGTGCACCTCTTGCCGCCATTCCCACTCTTGCGGCCCCCTCAGAAAGGGAATGTACAGGGCTCCCCCGAATCTGCATCTTGTCCTCAGCCACACAAGAGGGCGTGTCAAGATTTTTTTGTGGTGTTGGATGACAACACCATCTCCAAGGGTTTGTGGACTCCACCGGGTTCTCCTCCTTGCTGCGCTCCTCCCCCAGCAACCTTGGGTGAGGGATGTGACTCTGCCTCCCCCTTTTGCTGCACAGGGCCACCCAAGAGGCGGGACTTTACCAAATTTGTGGCTTACTGGGCGGCTCTCCAATACTGGGCCAATTGTGTCTGGGTTAATCAAGGTGCAAGGTACCTGCGCATCAAGGAGCTATTTGGGTGATGCATGGCTCCCCCACAGGCTCCACCCCCGCCACCTCCCTCAAAACCTTGGCCCACTCCTGCTCTGGCCCTGGATCCCAACTCAAGGTACTTGTTGGACTCAGAGGGAAGGTCCTCAACTCCACCGGCCGCACCTCCAATTGTGATTGCATCATCACCTCCGCCTGGACCAAGCCCCCCAAATGGTCCTCTGGAGGCCCCATCATTGCCACCAGCTCCTCCTCCTCCAAGCCCACCTTAGATCCCAGAGATCCTGATTGTGGTGGCCCTCCTGGCAGCCAATTTTGAAGCCTTTGCCTACCTGTCAACATCACTACTCTGGGCTTTCCTTGCAACCCCCAGCGCCCAATCTTTGGAATACCAAAGCAAGCTCCTGGAATCATTCTGGGATCTACTGGTGTTGTTGCTGTTGGAGATGGAGGAAATGATGAGGATGGTTTAGGCGCATCATCCCCCCTCCCCCCCCCTTTTCTTTCACTCTTTTCCTTTCTCTTACCTTTATCCACACCATTTCCTAAGCTATAAGAAATGCACATCTTTTTTCTGCACGCAAATTCCTTCTTAAGTTGAGTGGTCCCGTGAGAACAACCCTGCGCCCTGAATGAGTAAGAGAGAAAAAATCTGAGTCCCAGTTTGCTTTGTGTGCAATTGCGCAACCGCAAATGCCCGGAAAAGTGTCTTGAGTCCATTTCCCCTTTTTAAGTCCCCAAGTGTCCTGGAGATGTACCAGGTCTTCCCTGGAAAAACTACCACACAGTTCACTGTACCCCTTCTAAAAAAAAAACAAACACCAAGCTTCCAGCGCGCGTGCACAACCACCAGAGACAGAGAGAGACAATAAGGAAACAAAAATTATGGGGTTTCCACTTAATCTGGCTGTGAACTGGCTAGATCACCCCCTCACCAAAGCAAGCTTGTCCGGCGCGAAATCCAACCATACCCATCTGTACCTATTACACCCATCTGTAGAGAAAGAAACAGATAATAAAGAGAAACAGAACCAGACAAAAAGAGAAAAAGAGATTTTTTTTTGCATTGCTCCTTGTTGCCCCTCCCATTTTCAGGGCTTTTCCTTGAGTTTACAGAACCAGAATTGCACTGTGCCTGCTTTCCTGCAAAGTTTATAGACCAAAGCCAGTAACAATCCAAAAAAACCAATCCAGTCAAAAAGTAAGGGAACAAACATTATGGGGTGCCTAGTTCTTCCGGCTAGAGCACCCCCTCACCAAATCAGGCTTTCCCATCTGGCACTAGGGCCCCCCCAGCAGTTTTCAGCCTCCTACTCTTCTGGAGCAGCAGGTTGCGCACAGACTCTTCTTTGGCTGAAGATTCCGGGCCAATTGGATCTTTGATTATCTCCAAAACCGCACCTTTGTCCCCAGAGTCCTCACCGTCCCCTGCCGTCTCTTCAAATAAGGTGGATCCACACGCAAAAAAGAATGTCACTTGCAAAGTTGCGGCCTTCCGTTTAAGAGGTTTCCCATCCAGTTCTTCAAGCTGATAGCTCCCACTCATGAACTTAGAAGCCACCTGGTACGGCAGGTTCCATTGGTTAGAAAAAAGCCGTCCCCGCTGAGATTCTAGAATACGGTTGTACAGCAGAACCATGTACTCCTTCTGCAATGGGTCCCAGAGGTGGTGGGAACAGCGCTCATCTGAGTAGCGGATGGAAACCATTCAAGTCTTCTTCAGCCGCTCTGCAACCTTTGCCAAGGTTTCCTTGCGCTGTGGAAGTTTTTTGGCGCATGCTTCAACAAGATCTGCGGAGTTCTTGACCTTCCAACAATCCACACCCAAAAACCTCTCCAGCTCAATGTCCACCAGAAGCACAGGTTTCTGTCCAAAGAGGAACTTGTAGGGCAAGTAACCTGTCAATTGCTTTACAGAAATCCAGTCTGCAAAGAGAACCACCTGAAGCGTCTCTTGCCACCTCTTGCCATCCTCCCTGCACCTCTTCACCAGGGTTTCCTTGATGGGTTGATGCCCCCACTCAATCATCCCTGCACCTTCCAGATAGTATTCCGTTACAGGGCCAAACTTTGCTCCACAACTCTGAACCAACATCATCAGGCGTCCTCAAAGCTCTGTGCCTCTGTCCACCGTGACCAGACAAAGAAATCCATAACATGCAAACCAGTCTTCCTCCAAGAACTGGGCAACCTTTTCCGCCAACAACTTTAACAGAGGGTGTGCCTCAACCCCTCCCAATGGGTTTTCCCATGCAACAAGTAGATATGCAAACTTCCCCACCTTAATGTGCACCACAGTGAGGGAAAAGCATCCAAACAATGTGTCCTCTCCTGTGGGGTGACCAACCTCCTTAGGCAACCTTGAGCTCCACCGCTGACAGGCTTTTCATGATCTCACCCACTCTTGTAGTTCCTGCACAACCCCTGGCCACCAGAATCTTGCCTGCACCCTCTTCTGCATCTTGATTTTGCCCCAGTGACCAAGTTCATTGTGCAAAAACCTCAGGATCACTTCCTGATCCATCCTAGACATTGAAACCATGAGAGGCACGGGATCTCTCTGCCACCACAATTTTCCTTCCTGGATATAGAAGTTCACTGCGCGCCGCTTTGCCCATTGAATGACCATACTTTCCGTGTCATTGGGAAACCAAAGATCCTGCAAATAAGAGCACAGAAACGCATAAACTCCAGACTGATGCAACAGAAGGCAAACCTCCACTTCCACCACCCCTACCTGGATGACCAGAGATTCCACGTCCAGAGGCTCTTCCCCTTCATAGGGATCCTTCTGGGGATACTGCAACAGTGCTTCTGGCATTGTGAAAAACTTCCCTGGAACATGTATCACCCTAAAGGAGAACAGCTGAAGGAATGCTACCCACCTATTCATGTGCGCATTTGGCAGCATTGGAAATTTGACCATCCGTTCCAAGGCTTCTGCATCCACCAAAAGTTCAAAAGGGAAACCCCACAGCAGGTGCTTGAGCCTTTGCAAAATCTTGGTAACCCCACACAATTTGAACTTTGGCTGCAAATAAAAACTCTCTGTTGTAGTAAAGGTGACTGACTTGTAGAGCACCGGCCAATCTTTCCCATCCTCCTCCTGCACCAAACTTGCTAGAGTCCACTGCCAGGCGTATCCCTCCGGCATCATGGTCAAGATACCAAAGGACAATTTTGCGCCCCACAATCTCCTTGAGCTTTGCAAACACATTGTCACACCTAATAGTCCATTCCCACTTTGCGCCCCCACCAAAGGATGTGCAACACTGTCTGCAGGGTTGGCCACTTGAGAGCCTTGTTCTGCTTCTTCTCCGAAATACGCCTGCCATCAAAAGCCACCATGTGCCCCAAAACTTTGAGCTCGAGAACACAGACAGCCAGTTTCTTCCCCAACATGGAAAGTCCTGGCTCCTCAATACTTCCCAGCATCTTTGAATATTCCCAGATAAAGAAACAGCCTGCGGGGGCCTCCACCAAAACCGCGCCTACATAGTCTTTCTTTGGGCCCTTGATACTGGTGTCATCAATAAAGATCTGGACGCCCCCTGGAAGGTCATTACGCAGTATCCAGGTCATCTGGGCCTGATACACTGCCACCAAGTTGGTTGCTCCTTGCGGCAGCCGCATCAGCTGCATCCTTCCTAATATTTTCTCAAAGGCATTCAGAAGTTGCAAATTAGGATGGATTTCCTGCTGATCATACCCACCCATCACATCCACAAGTCCATAGCACGCCCTCCCCGCCATTGAGTCCAGGGATTCATCCATGTGCCGGGGAAATCCTGCATCTTGGATAGTAAACAAGTTGATCCTCTGCAGATCATGAACAATTCTTAACAACTTCCCATTGTGCTTGAAAGCTGAAAAGATTGGCTAGAGTAGCTGGACATGGACTGCCCATAAAGACCCATTCTCACGCGCTTGCGCACCAACTGCAGAAAGTTCTCCCAAATGGTTCAAGGGATTGGAATTGGCTTGATTTGCCACAGCTTGTGCAGGAAATTGGGGATTAGGTAGGGATCACCAATCTCTCTTTTCAAAAATCTGTGCTTGTCCAGTACAAATGCAAGGGCCTTCTCCTGCAATACCAATACTGACAAAAGAAATTCCCTTTCCTCCGTGCTTAACCATCCTGTGGGCCCAAAATTGAGAGCATCAACCTTCTTGTCCGTGATTTGTGCCAATTGTGTTACCCACGGATCCCAGGACCAAGCAATTTGCCGCAGGGGTCTGTTAAGCACCTGCGGCATTGGCTTGTTCTGTGGCCAGACTTTCCAAGCCACCCCCTTGTACTTACCATCCTTGCACCTTGCCATCCAAACCCAGCTGTTTTTTTTGTAAGTCCCAGCAATAACCAAACTGGGGGTTTTGCCTTTGCTCACAACTGTGGCACAATGATAGGGTTTTCAAAAAGTAGAACCTCCCAGAGATGCATACTGAGGAGTGGGAATTAATTCTGCCCCTCATGCCCTCTGCACCTTTTCATCCTCCACCTGCTCCTTGCTAGTTGACTGCCTGCGCAAAGTTGGAGCCTTCACTGTGCAGTAACTGTGGCCAACTAGGCAAAATCCTCCATGGGGTGACCCTTACAGTCAACTCCCTTGTTGGACTCACTGTTGCTGCACATTGCCGTTCCCCGCACCCATTTCCCTCTTCCATGGTTGCAGATTGTTTTCTCAAACTGCACGCCAAATTAATCCTCAACCATTAACGCTTCCATACATGCCTTGGAGTTGAAGACCATTTGGGCCCAGAATCCAAGCATAAACAGCCGTCCCAAAATAATGTTGCTGCATTCCACCAAAAGAAACAATAGAGGCTTCCAGACCTTTGCAACCTCTACCTCCTCTGCCTCAACTACCCTGTCCATACAACACTCTCCACCATTCAATGCACAAAGCCCCATTGTGCACTTCCTCCGTACCAAACCAAGCTTTTCCGCCAACCTTGATGGGAGCAAGTTGGCCATTGAACTGCTATCTACCATCACCCATAACTTCTGACCCACAATAGTCATTGTGACGTAGGAAAGCAGAAACAACACAGAATTCAAACGGCACAGCTTGCAATCCACCTCCACCTCTGCCAGGTTCACCCACTGGACCATTGTTGGAACCCGGCCTTGCCTGCACTCCTTAAACACCTGGACCATCTTTTCAACAACTTCCGGGGACACTGCCGCCAATTCCTGTAGGTTTAGGGGTACCGGTGTTTCATTCCCAATCACTCTTTGCACAATTTCTGTGGCCTTGTTTCTCCCTGCGGCATTTGCTGGCAGCCCATCCCCTAATGGTGCATGTGCAGCTGCCTTTGGGGCTGATGGTTGTTCTTTAATGTCAACATCCATCCTTTCTACCATGACCCGTTTGTTTGTGGCCAATGTCCTTACTTTGGCCTCTACTCTTGGAGCTTCCCAGGTCCCAGGCACGGTGACAATCCCAAGCAATACCCAAGCAGTTTCAGCCAGAGCCTTTGCCCGTCCTTGTATCTGTACCATTGGAGGCGGCTGACCTGTTTTCAGATCCAGCAATTAACCCATTGGGAATATGTATGTCAAGCCAAACGTGCAAACCAGCCCCTTGTTCATTTCAGGAGTGAGGCAGGTGCACACCAACTTCCAGTAACCTTTTTCCCCGCAATATGTACAAGTGCGTACCCCAAACCCTCCAGAGGGCCCACTGGGAGTCTGGAAACCTTCCACCATATGAGGTGGCATTGCGCGCGGTTGGGTCAGAGCCATCAGAGTTGTTTCCCGGTTGAGGAAGATTCACAGATCCTGCAAGATCTCTGTTATTTTTCCCAAAAATGGTCCCGGAGCTTGCTGAGGCATTGCGGTGCAAGAGGTTGTTGACAGTCCCGCAGCCGGCACTTGAGCAGGGGCTGGCACTGAAAGCGTCACCAAATTTTTGGGGACTGCCAGGTATGTTCTTTTGGCGTCTGCAATAAGCTCATCTATTTCAATTTTGCTTTCCATGGTGTGCAAATTATTGGAAGGTACTCCCCAAATTGCCCTCAAGTTTAGAAGTTATTGATTCTAGCATCTGTGAAGTGTGGGATGCTCCCTTAAGTAGAGAGATAGAGAGATGAATTCCTTCTTCCAAAAACCATCCTCCATCCTAGCATGCCCCCCCCACCAGCACTGAGGGAGAGGAATTTTATGCCCTCTCTCTCAACCCTCACCTAATTACAATCACAAGGACAACCTATACAACAAATAAAGAAGAAAACCTAAAAACCAGGCCCCAGCCTAACCCTAACCCATACCCAGACCACCCAATCCTCTGTACTTGCCTGCCATCATGTGCCTCTGGTTTTTCCTTCTCTTGACATGGCCCCCTGCCAGGCCCTACTCAGAGCCCCCCCCAATTGTCCGCATCCACCCAATGCGCCATCAAAATTCCCTGGTGCCCACAAATTTTTCCACGCTTGCGCATGTCCCCCCTGCTCACATAGCCTCCCTGATTGCCCCGCCCTTACCTCCCCAAACTAACCATCCTGCAAACTTGGTTGTGCCGTCTCCATTCCTAGGTACATAATTTCTGAGTGGTTCATGGCCTGCCGCATCTGGTTAAGCCCAAACCACACCTGGTGTGCTAAAACCCGCGGCACCTACTGCTGAGCCCACAGCGGCCACTGCTGAGACTGTGTGCAACCCAACTGCTGAGCCTGACTTACCCAATGCTGAGCGCGCAGGCTGCAATGCAGTTCTGGATCCAAGGCTATATAATGACACCACAACGGCCAGGCAGATGACTGATAGGTCCAGAAGAATTGTGACGCTCCCGTCCAACAACCTTTTGACCAAACCGTGGTCATACAGATACTTTTGCACTTGCAAACAAAGTTGAGGCGCAAGCCCGCCCAAAAACACCTGCTTCATGGCCCCCGTCTGCCCCACAACAAACTTGTTCTTTGCCAAATACCCATAGATCTTCTCAAACTTCAACATGTACTCCACCAAACCTTTGTGCATCCATACCCCTCCTTACCCACTTGCTTCCTTTGTGGCTTGTTTTAAATTGCTTTTCCAGAAAGGAGGCTTGCGCTCTCCCCACCTTGCCAACATCTTGCTCTTCAATCTTCCCCAATCCTGCTTTTCATACCCAACCATCTCCTCCGTCTCCCAAATCTTCTCCTCCTTTGTGATAAAGAGGAAAATAGTGTGGAACTTATCTGTGCCCTTTGCGCCCTCAGAGTCTGCAATCCCCTTGAACCTAGCAAGAAATTGCTCCACATCTGCAGTGCTGAACCAAAGGTGAGGGAAGTCCCTTGTCCTAAGCCACACATGAAAAGGGGCCTTGACCGCCATCTCAAACAACCATCCCTCTGATGGAGGTGAAAAAACACCTGTCCTAGCAGCAGAAGCAGCCGGTGGCAGAGGTTGGGCTGGAGCGTTGCAAGCCAGTTTTAGAGGGAAAGCAGGTGGAAAATTGGATCCAGGGGTGGTTGTTGGTAGCATCCTGAGTTACCTTTGAGAGACTGAGAACAAAAAAAATTCCTGGCCAGACCCCCAGATGTGGAAACAAGAGAAGGGAACTCCCCTTAGTTTTCCTCAAGTTTGGAAGATAATGGTCCTAGAATCTGTAAGGTTGAGGATGTGTCCTTAAGTAGAGAGATAGAGAGATGAATTCCTTCCCTAAAACTGTAGTCAATGGTGGCATGCCCCTGCAACCCGGCGCTGATATTGAGGAATTTTATTCCCTCTCTCTCAACCCTAACCTATGTAGAAGCGCAATGAAATCCCAACAACAAATTAAGAAAGAAACCCTGAAACAAGAACCCTAGCCTAACCCTAACCTGTACCCATACCACCCAATCCCTCAAGCCTGCCTGCCATTATGCACATCTGGTTTGTCATTCTCATGGCACGGCCCTCCAATCAGCCCTACCCGGAGCCCCCTGCCCTTTTCTGCATCTGCCCAATGCGCCATTGTGATTTCCCTGTTACGGCAGGTTGGTCCACACTTGCGCACATCTTCCTGCTCAAATAACCTCCAGATTTCCCCGCTATTACCTTCCCAAACTAACTGCCCTGCAAACTTGTTGGGGCCGGCTCCATCCTAGGTCCATAGCATCCAAGCGGGTTGCAAGCCCACCACACCTGGTGTGCTGAGCACCAAAGCGCCTACTTCTGAGCGAGCAGCGGCCACTGATGAGACCACACACACCCCAAATGCTGAGCACAACCTACCTAATGCTGAGTTCACAGGACACAAAGAAGTTCCCAATCCAAGGCTATATAAAGACACCACAAAGTGCCCAAAAATACAAGTTCAACTTGACTAGCCCTCAAGTAAAAGTTCCAAAAAATACAAGTTCAACTTGACTAGCCCTAAAGTAAAAAAACCAAAAAATACAAGTTAAACTTGACTATCACTAAAGTAAAAAAACCAAAAAAAAACAAGTTCAACTTAGCTTAAGCTGATCCCATCACAAGAAGTAAAAATACTCCTTATGATGGTATCAGACCAACACAAGTTGAACTGACTTACCAATAAAATCTCATTCAAAACACTCAACATGATGATGTTAACTCAAAACAATCAACGTAATGATTTTAAAATTGCGATAACCCTTTATAGTAATAGAATTACAAGATCAGGATCAGAACCCAAACCCAAATGATGAAAACAAAATGATTTCTGTAAATTAGAATACAACTCAAGTTGATCTTTGAGATTATCAACCCAACCAGAGGCTTTTTTAGAAATCATTGAACATGGTTTGGAAACTATGGGCAGGATTGGAATCACATCTCCCTTAAGTACAATCTGGACCCAATGTGTCAGCTTGCTAATATTTTAAAGCAAGCTGCAAAAGTAACAAAAATAACATAAAAATAATAATAATACAATTAACCAAAGAAGGAGTAGGAAAAAAATAAATATTATTACAGAAATGGATTTTCCACCCAAAATTAGGTAGGGTCACTCACTGACCCCACCCTTGCAATCCAACTCCTTATATTTTTAAATAATTAAGAAAAGAAAGACCAAAATACTACGGCTCCACTATTGAGCTTTTGGTCAATTAAATATTTCACACATATTGTCATGTATAGGTTTCACGCCTAAAATTCAGTCAGAATTGAGGTGTTGTGTATATTTTAGGAGTTACAGAAGTAAATGTGTTTTGTCACAATTCCTGCACGCAGCCGCAGCAGCCAATGCACCCGCGCGTGGCTGAGATAAAGCCCTGTCACTCCGTCAAGGTTGTGTACGCAGCCCAGGGCCTCTGACAAGTACGCAGCTGCGCAACTACAGGTTGAAAGAGTGACAGGCGGCCTGAGAGGCTTAGGTACCACGTAAACATGCTACAACCTACATGGGAACATTCTACATATGTAATGAATGTTCCTGAGGATAGTAGATAGTCTAAAAGTACATAATATTATATAAAAGTACTTAAATAAACTTTATATGTATTTTTTATTAAATATAATTCAAAGTACCAAGAATGTCGAAAATAAGACAAGGACAACTTATAAAAATATATTAAAATACTTTAATATACTTTTATGAGAATTTCTAGACATCAATATTTTTGTGACATATCAAGTAAAACCAATGATGTAAAAATATTACATGAATTCCCATGAATTATATTTTTAATTAATTATCTTAGTAAATCAATTGGAACTCGAAAATAAGGAGTAAAATCAATATCATGACTTTTACTCCAGTTATATCATACATAATGAGAACTCACCTGACATCAGGATGTCCGTAGAAATTTCTATTTATATAATTATTAAATTACTGGGAACATTTACTAAGGATAATTAATTAAATAATACATAAATGGGGCAGATTAGTGTTATTCACACGTCCTAATATCTATTATGAAGTAGAATAATTCCCATACCCTGAAGAATTAGATGCTACCCGTGCTATAGCACCAAGAACACATGACAAGCTACCCCTGGTTACCCTGCTAGCCTTAGTGTCCGTCCCTTTGAGCCCCTGTACCCCTCAGAAGGACAATGTTGGGACTCCAAAAGCTATAAATAAAGAGCTCTTTTGAGGATATTGATGGGCAGAGACCCAGTTATATTTATATCCAGACAACGTGCCAAGGTAATCAAGTACTTATAAGAGATAAGTAAGTGATTTATGGCTAAGTCTGATCAATAATATCTGTCCTCAACCTCTTTTTTATCAATTAAAACTGCTGAACAACCTTATAACCCCAGCATATAGGTTTAACCCATCAGTGCACGTCTCAAAAAGATACCAAAAGGATTTCATAATATACCAGTGAGTTTTATTATCCTTTCTCTGTCGTGGCAGCTTGGCTACAAGGCCCTGCCACTCCACCGTGTATTTTATATACATATTATCTTTGGGTAAAATATCCTTTAAACTAAAGAGCCTAAAGTAACCAGGACTACGTGTTTTCATACTGAAATCCCTTAAGAGAGGTGTTAAAGATCCCCAATATAATTGTGGCCCCTCTATAAAAATATTTAATCATCAATTTACTCATATTGATTTAAAACAATAAACCATAACCAAACCACTTAACCTTGCAACAAGCTTAATCCAAATATTTTATGTATTTTTGCTGCATTTATTAAATAATATATTTATTATTTATTCTATCACCTCTGGTAGCTAAAGGATAGCAAGTTTCTTGGCATCCAGGAGGCTGACACAATTTTTATTATTAACACATGAAATGAATATTGGGTCTGATGCTTCTTTTACACCCATTTTCATAGGAGTATAAGTAAAAGATGAATTCAATGAAATAAAACATATTGGTCTTCAATAAGTATCAGGTATTATTTGACCCATATCCAACTTTGAAAGCCATTTTGAAGAGGGAATATTTGCATTGATGTCATTAACATTGTCTTTTTTCTATCTTTTCAACATCTTTACTTCCCCCAAGGATCTTAGAATAGCATTTCTTATCTTTTCTCAATTTTTCAATTGATTCCTTTTGTACATTAAACCATCCATGCTCATTATACCCAATTTATTTAGAAATGACTCTAAATCCACAGTTCCCATGACCAACCGGATCCCAACCTCCCCCAAGAACTTATGTAAGTTCTCAGGTATTTGATTGAGGTAATTCAATTTTGGTTCTTAAAATCAAAAACTAATTAGACAAAATCCTTATCTCATTAAAGAAATTGATACTCACCAAAGATGAGCTTCTGGTTGACCCTTCCTGCACGATTTCTTCCTCTTAGGAGGATTCTGATTGCAAATTAAGTGAAGCTAATTCACTTCCCGTCTCTTCCTCTGAACTATGAAATTAAGATTTTGATCCTGCGTAATTTGACTAACAATTATCATCATATCATCATCAGTTCATTAAAACAAAAAAATGAACATTTTACAAAAGAAAAGACTTGAAATCTTTTGTCTTTTCTTATTTGGTGCCTGTCTAATTCCCTTTTGCCGCTTAATTTTATTTTAAACTTGTTCAAATCAAGAAGGATCTCTGCGGGTATATTTCAATTTTGGCCAACCTCTCCTTGATTGCAAGAATTTTGGTTCAAGTCTTGGCTTTGATTGATAAGTTGTTGTCTTTTGAATCAGGTACTTCAAAAGCTTGCAGTGATTCTGTTCAGGATATCCCAAGATCATTGAATTGATATTCTCATGTAAATGAGAATTTTTGAGCACTTCATCAAAATCAACCTTCCAAAATTCAAAGGGATTGAAAATTAGTAAAGTAGGAATCATCCATCAAAAATCATTAATCACAAAGTGAGTTGAACAATCCAACAATCCAAATCAAACCAACTTACAGAACTAGAACTGCAAGGTTCATAATCAAACCTCCACTGGGGATGAACATCCTCAAGCACAATGGCTCCTCTTGATGCTAATAGGTCACCTATCTGGTGGAAAAAGGGAAAACCCATATTCTTGGAGTATGACTTGGTGCACACTTCCCCATAATGGTTCTGCTTTAATTTCTCAAATTGTTCCACAACAAGTTTAATTGCCTCTAAAGACACCTTTTATCCCAACAGTAAAATTTTGGTGGGAAGAACTATTCCTTACTTTATTCAAGAGTTGTAAAGGGAAGCATGAAACAATTTAATTTGATTAGAAACTTTTCCTTCTAGGTTTTTCCAAACATCCAACATGTTTCCCAAAGAATTTGCAAGGAATAATTTGAGATTAGCATGGGCCCCTTTCACCTGAGATGTGGTTTTATTTCCAAAGTCAGGGTTTTTGCAAGTCTAAGCGGTTACAAATTTCTCTTTGATACAGAATATGTCATTTTCCATATAATTGAGCACATCCTCATGGTCTTCCAAGAAACACTTTATACTAGTCATAAAGTAAGCAACCAAAAATTGGAAGATTAACATTAAAGGCAGTGATTTGACACTTACTCTGAGTTCTGAATCATTGAACTCTGCCTCCTCCTTGGTTTTAGAGGCCTCATACTTTTCCCAAAGAGACATAAAGCTTTTCCATCATTCAAAATCATTATTAAAGCAAACTTTACAGTTTGCTTGTATGTTTTTACACAAGTTACACAAACAACACTGTCTTTTTGACTCAGGGAAACTATTTTCTACAGCACAAGTCAGAGCTTTTTCACAGTCCATCACAAAGGCTTTGGGAAGTCTCTCAGGATCATAAGCCAGCTCCTTGAGTGCTTTTACAGACCAACTGAAGAAATTGAACGTTTCTTTTGTTATAAAATAAGATCTTTTGTGAAAGTGTTTTGGTTGGCTGTGTTAAGATTCTCTTACTCTCTGCGCGCTCTTGCTCTCAGTGCGCTTCCCCCTTTACCCGGAGCGGGTATCCCCGGATATATTCTCCAAGACTTTTTTTTTACTTTTCCTCTTTCTCTCTTGTTTTCTTCTGGATGATTGTGTTGTTTCCTCTCTTATCTTTTCTCTCTTCTTTTTTTCCTTCTTATTCTTCTCCTCAACCCACCTACTCCTCAATTTACACCAACACAACCCCCAATCCATTCTCACCTCAGCAATTGCTCCGCTTACAAGTCCCTGACTGGTAAGACTCAGATCCTCCAAAGGCTCTCAATAGGATCACCTCTAATCTGTTCTTCTCATTCATTCTGTCCAGCACTTCAAGGCTATTTCTTGTGTTGTCTTCTCTTGACCTCTGCTATCCATCTTCTCTTCTATCCTAACAATGCCGCCTATCTCAACACTCTTTAGGCTCAAGCTCTTATGCTGGTTCTGAGTCATCTAGAAATATAGGCTTATTTTATCAGTCTGTCATTCCTACAACATGCAATAGGGGGATTTTGTACTTATTTTTCTTATAAGTAAAATCCAACATAGCAATATGATGTAATTTTTTGCAAAGCTTTGATGCATCAGGGTGAGCCAAGAATAGGGCCTCCAAGTGTCCCTCTCCACTAAATTTTTCTGGATGAACCCAACCTGAATCTTCAAGTTGTTCAAAGAGGAACTCCATAATACTTTTCCCCTTGATTTTGGCTAGCATTACCTCTTGCTTAGTGTTATAGATTGTTTGGTCATCAACATACTCCCCACCATTAATCTTTCTCAATGTTCTTTTCAGTTGAAGTGTATTGAGCCAATCACTCATGCATTCTCTTAAATTCTCTGAGGCCACCCCAGAGATTCTCCTGAGTTGAGGATGCACTGAGGGGTGTGGAGATGGTTGATGATTATGTTGATCATTTCTGTAGGAGATTTTCCACAAGGGGTATGCCTTTGTGTGACTTTCATGGATTAAAAAATTGCACCCAACCTTCCCTGTTTGAGTTTTCCTTGACTTTTTGGTGAGCAATGGCCCAGAGTAGTAACCATGTCTATCACAGGCTAAACACACATATTTATCAAGCTTTGAGTTTAAAACTTTCAAAGCGTAACCATGCTTCATTGCCCATTTTTGACAATACTTTTGTGCCTCTTCGCTAGTAGGAAAGGATCTCACAGGAGGTGGGTACAGTGGATCTGGCACCAATTAAATTTTTATATCATAGTTACATAGTTACATATTTACCAGATGCAGCTGGCTATCAGTTTAAATCAAATCAAATTAGGGAAAGGCCAGAGTAACATAAAATTTTACTCACCACCAGAGGTCATGTCCATTTCTGAAACATTTTGTTCCTCAATTGTAAACCTAGATGGGGATGCAATTGAGGCTTTGAATGTTTCATTAACCAAATCCTTTTTTACTGCAGCTTTGTTAATGGCACTATGAATGAAGTCCTTAAATTCAGCCATTTCATAAACAGGGAGGCTTGCCAATGTTCCCATAATGCAAAATAAATGCAATGGTACTTCAGTATTCAATCCAAATTTCAATTGAACAACTACAAATTTTGCTCACTTTTGAGTTGAGAGAGATCAAGTTAACCAATGGGCAGTAAAAAATTGATTTTCTGTTGTCCAACAGGCTGGCTGAGATTTTAATTTGTGGGATTTTTGTTTGCCAAAGGCAATGATTTTTTTTGAAGTTTCACTTTATTATTGCTAGGTGTGGTCCAATAGTCCCACATAATATGTGTTGATCCCAAATTTGGATTCCTGGAAGCCAAATGTGGTCCGGGGGTCCCAGAAATTCTGGCACAGCCCCTGAGTGGTTTTATAACCCCATAAATGCATCTAAATGGTTGTTTATGGGGTTAAAAAACTTAAAAATGCCGTTTACAGGGGGTATAAAACCCCCCGGGGGTTGTGTAGGTTTGGAAAAACCTTTTGGAGTTGTGTTTGGGGCTTGCATGTGTTTGGAGCAACCCTTTGGAGTTTTTTGGGGGGCTTGCACGTGTTTGGAGCAACCCTTTGGAGTTTTTTATGGGCCTTGTAGGGCCCTATACAACACCCACACAACTGGAGGTCATGAATCTATCCTCACCCTTAAAATACTTATTTGGGAATAAAGTGAGTATCTTAAATGATGAAATTTACTTGAAAATTCATTGATTTATCATTTGTAATTTAATTTCCCATTTTGATTCAAAAAATAAATGTTTTTAAAGGAATTCAAATTTTATTCTCCTGATTTGATTGGGAAAAATCAGGACTCTTGGAAACAAGCTCAGAAGACTTCCAGGTTTGATTTTTTCAATTCTTTTGTTTTTCAAAGGATGCATATAGAATATCTGAGTCCATCTAAGAGTGAAATTTATTGTGGAAAATATTCAGTATTTTTTATTTATTATATTTTCTTAGTAAATAGATTGATGATATTCTCCCCACAAAATCCATAATTTCTTGCTTTATATTTTTCTTGGAGTTGAAAATTTGCATATATGTTTTTTTGGATCTGATGTTTTCTTGAGCTTACAGAAACCAAATGGGAATTTGGGGACCTGAATTGGCTCCCAGGCACAAAAAAGAAATTATGTAGCATAAAATTTGAACAATTCTCAAAATATTCTAATCTATTTCAAGTTAAATACAAAAAAAAGAAGAACATATCAGAATTGTAAAAAGCAAGAATTTTTGCATTTTTTAACTCAAACACATTCCCAATTGTGTGCAAAAAAGGTTCCAACTGCTGCACTTGCTTGCATGTTTGGCCCCAAAAAATGATTTTTTAATGGAGTTTATTTGAATGATCTAGTAAAGAAGAATATTTGCAAGTTTCTTTTTGAATCAAAAATCCACAAAGCATATTAAATCTTTATCAATTGTGTGTTTTTGGCTGGTTTCAGAGTCCTTCCCATCACTATTTTCAACCAAATTTACATAAACCCAAAAATTTGGCATCAAAATATGACTGGATCAATAATCAAGCTTCATGTAGGACAGGAATTATCACCATGAAAAAAAGGCTGCACCTACTGCCAGGTGTAGCACCTGGAACTCATTTTCTTTGGTTTTGAATTTTAAAAAAATATGTTTTGACCTTGAGTAGGAACCTGAGAAAATTTGTTTGTACCAGTTCTCAATTATTCCAAGTAATTCTAATGCATGCATGGAATACAGAAGATATGGAATTATGGGGGATTTCAATTCTATGCAATGAAAAGATTTGCGTATACCATCCAGACAAGTGGTTTTATTTTGATTATGTATTAGATTTAATATAATTTTAGTGGTTGCTGTCAAATTTCTTGATTATTAATATTTTAATCAATTTAATGTTCAAAAGGGAAAATAAGATTTCTTGAAAATACCATGTTTTTTTCATTGTTTTGAATACATATGTTTTTGTTGAAATTTCGAAGGATTTCATGAATTTTCAGTTGAACCATTCATTGCTTGATTGCATTGTTTTTACTGGTCATTTTTTTCCCAGTTAATGATAATTTTTTGAATTTTTCAATTCTTATTGTGTTAATTCAAAATAAAATTTTTTCATTTTCATTTGAACTCAGTTGTTTTTTTCATGGTGATAATTCCTGTCCTACATGAAGCTTGATTATTGTTCCAGTCATATTTTTATGCCAATTTTTTTTTAATGTGAATTTGGTTGAAAATAGTGATGGGAAGGACTCTGAAACCAGCCAAAACCACACAATCCATAAAGATTGAATATGCTTTGTGTATTTTTGATTCAAAAAGAAGCTTTAAAATATTCTTCTTTACTAGAATGGGTTCATTTTCATTTGAACCCAGTTATCTCTTTTATGAATTTATATTTTCATGTTTTTTTATTTTTTTATTTTTGCTTTTTGATTTTATTTTTCAGTTTTTTTTTATTTTTTTCCTTTTTTGTATTTTTTCAAATTTTTTTTATTTTTATTTTTTTTTTAATTTTTGTTGGTTTTTTTTGATTTTTTTTTAATTTTCAATTTTTCTGATTTTTTTTGATTTTTTTTTTTTCACTCCTCTCCCTGTTGGCACAATGGACAACTTAGCTGAAGTTTTCCATTGTTCCAACAGTTCCCCTGTGTTCCTCCTCTACTGGCAGGGGGAGTTGCACAGCAGTTGATCTTGCTGCAAGCAACTGTTGGTGCAATGGATGACTTAGGCTAAGTTGTCCATTGTGCCAAAAGTTGTTCCACTGTGTGACTCCTTTACCAGTAGGGAAAGTTTCATGGAAACCAACTTCTGGCACAGTGGACAACTTAGCCTAAGTTGTCCATTGTGCCAACAGGGAGAGGAGTAGACAAAAAAACCAAAAATCAAAAATCAAAAATACAAACAACCAAAACAATCAAAACAAAATCAAAACAAAATCAAAAAAAAAAAAAAAAAAAATCAATCCCCAAAATAAAAATAAATCAAAAAAAAATAAGAAAATAAAAAAAAATTAAGAAAATCAAAAAAAGGAAAGAAAAGAAAAAAGTTAAAAATTGAAAAAGGAGGAAAAGTTAATTTTTCAAAAAACAACTGTCAAAAAATATCAGATGATATTCAAGAAAATCAAAAAATCAGATGAAAAGCAGGAAAAAGGAAAAAATAAATAAATAAATAAATAAAAAATTAAAATACAAATAAAAATAAAAATTCAACCATTCAAAAATTTACAAAAAGTTCAATTCAAAAAAAAAAACATTTTTTTTATGAAAAAAGGTGTAAGAATACATTTTGAGAAAGGTGGAAGTATTTTTAATGCCACTGATCCATTTTCCCACATGTTTAATGGGTCTGAGGGCATTCAGCCCATGTTTTCATAAATTCTTTGGCAATTATCTTCTGAAAAAAAAGTCTGCAAATCAGATTGACCCCAGCCACTGACATGAACTTTCTTCATTGAGGAGAAAAAAAAAACAAATTCCATAAATAATAAGTAAATTTCCTTTTCTTCAATAGAATTGATGGAATTTCATTTTTTGGCTTGACACCAATCAAAAAAAAATCCCATGTAACATAGCTTTGAACCAAATTTCTTAACAGTGGTAAAATATATATGGCATTAAAAGTAAATACATAAATTTCTAATTCTTCTTTGTATGTAAGAATTTTCAATTCAATTCATGCATTACATAAATATGGTGCATGAATCTTCTTGGACCATCCAGAAATCAATTTGATTTTTGACTCCAAAACCAAAACAAAGTCAAAACAGGTTCCACTCACCATCCCAGGTGCTAAGCCTGCTGGCAGGTGCAGCCTTTTTTTTATGGTGTATGAAAAAGGGACAGAACTACTAGTGCTATCAGTTTTGAAAATAATATCCCCTTTCTTGGATAATAATCTAATATTTCAGAATATCTGTACTCTTTTTTCTGGTTTTTTCCTAAACATACCACCCCCCTCAAATAAATAAATAAATAATGATTATTTTTTTATTCCCAGAAGAAAAAAAAAGGTGGGGAACATAACTAGCAATCAAAAGAAAGTTTCCCACTTTTTTTATGATTCCTTCCTTATTCTTCAAACTATCTTTCCACTTTTTGAACTCTGTGGGAATAAAAAAAAAACATTATTTCAAGATGAATTATGTTTATATAAAAGCATATCAATTATTGAAAATTAATAAGTTTTTGATTTAAATTAAAAAAAAAGTTAAATTAAGAAGAAATAAAAACAAAACAAAAAAATAAAAAAAGGGATGGCCTTTGAAAAAAATAAATAAATAAAAAATAAAGACTTATGCTGCAAAACCCCAAAGAAATATATATATATATATATATATATATTATTCTGATTGGAGATAAGAGTTTGAGTCCAAAGGAATGGTCCCATTCAATCAGCTGAATGTTTTCAGACTCTCTGTAAGTTATATATATATATATTATTATTACCAGGGGAAAAATGGGTGCACATGCTAGCATCTCTGCCTTTGTGTAATATTTTTTTTACTGAAAGAAAGAACTCTGGTGTAATTGGAGGTAAAGCAAACCATGTCTCCAACACAAAAAATATGTAACTCTTTCCCCACCAAAATCAAATTCATTTCTAATTCTTATACAATGAAACTGTATCCCAGGTTTGACAAAGGCAATTAGCTTCAACATTCAAGGAAATAAAAGTGAAAATGATTAAAAGGCAGACAATAAAAAATGAAGCATAATTATAAAAACTAATTATTTTTGTTGTGCCCACAACAGGGCCTTGAAATTAATTCTATCATTCCAAAACAATTAGACTGGTTTTTGAATTGTTCTTTTGATTTACTTAACAATTACTCAATTTTAGAATCCAAAAGACCAGATGCTTGCTAAATAATTTTCAGGAAATTCAAAATTTGTTTTTGGAATCATGAACAACTCACACAACATGCAGCCATGCCCTTTTGTCAAAACCCTTCAATCATTTGTGACAACCATAAGGAAAACTGGAGCTAATAAAATACTTATCATCCCAGGTGATGAGTGGTGCAAACTGAATAAATTTTCCCAATTGTAAAATGCTGGACTGTCTCAGGTTCAAATTCACGATGGTAGCACTATGGGCCTCATCTTCAAAATCTACCAGGTCTGTCCAGATGAAAGGCTTTCAATCACTAGCCTCATTTTCTGGTTGAGAACTTGCCTCAACCTCAAAGTAGTTGGAAAACCAATTATTTTTCTCAGATGATTTATGTGCACAAGCAGATACTGACTCATGGTTTGTTTTATTCATGGAATACAACTTTTTCCCTGATTTGCGGCAAAAAATTCAGTATTTAAATCAAGACACATCTGGGAAAGAATCTACTTGTGCAAACTCCCACATGAACAAATTGGATTTGATTGTTGATCTACTCAAGAAATACAACATAAAGGCTATGATCACTGAATTTGGTGGGGGAAGTGATCTAACCTGCCCCCCAGCATTGTCAGACTTCATAAAAATAGCTATGGATGTAAGTGGCACTAGTAGCTTAAATCTACCAAATTTCATTTTGCAGATTGATTTTTTTGGAAGCTGATTTCAAATGCACTCCAAAAATCCCCACATACAATCATATTTGAATATTAAGTTGTTTGGGATGTTTTTGGGTTTTATTTCTGCCACAGTCTTTCAAGAGAATTTGGATTGAACTGGAGTATGCTTTATTTTCAGAAAAAAACTTAAATCTAATTGGGAAGAACATTTTGGAGCCATGCACAAGGATAGTATTTATATGCATGCAATTGTTTTTAAAAAACCTAAATGCATATAGTGTCCCCTAGACCTTTGTCCAAAGGTCTGGGGGACATTTCTGCCTCAATTTTGAAAATTTTGCAAAATTGATTCATGTTGAGCATTGTTTAAAAAGCCAATTGAACACCAAATACCATATGTTCAAAATGGATAAGTGCATAAAACCTGGGTTGAAATTTTATCTTGAATCTTCTGCAACTCAATTTCCAAAATTCAAAACACCTTCACTCTGTGTCCCCCCTTTTCTGAAAGCAAAAATGGAATTTTTTTTCTGAATTATATCTACCTGTAAAAAATTTGGGAGAAATTTCAAGAGAAGTGATAGGTGAATACTAAACCAACCAAATTCCATTCATAAGAACTTCTAGGCCACTCATCAGTTTGAAAGTGTCCCGCTCCAGAGTTAAGGGTTATTTTTTCCTCACTTTTTGATATACCCTTCTCATCAGTACCATCTACCTCAGTCTTAAGCATGACAAAAAGTAATGCACACTGTCAATAGTGTGATTTGCTTACTACCTATGGCTTGTGCAATAACCTTCCTATCTTGGAAACTCAGTCTATACCTGCAACACCTTGCAGTTGGTCAACCATCCATTTGGACATTGCTCCATCTCTCCTTGGGTATCTCAGCCCTTGGACTTTCATTCTTGGTTATGCTACTCTTTTAGCTTGCACAATCATCAAACCACATCAATTTTATAGTTCCATCTTTGGACTAACAACCTTCCCTGCATTGTCACCTCTGTTACTGCTTTTGTTCATTTGCAGTGTCCTCTCATCTCATTACTTCATGCATTGCATTTTCTAGGGTACATACTTGCATGGTCCTCTTGTCTTGCACCCACGCTATGACTCCAGAGATGTTGTATTGTTCAATTTCATCTTCACATTCTGTTCCTGTTTTCCATTGCATCGTGCTCTCTAGTTGTAGAAGAATTTCCATCAGGTTGTATCTAGTCACTGCAGATTACCTTATAAGGACTCACTCCTTGCCTGCAGATTGTTTCCTCAGTTAGTTAATTTCATATGTTCTACGCTTTGCTAAGGAAAGGCTATCACATTGGGCCTTTCCTTAGTTTCATCTCTATGCAAAAATTCCATCCCTCTTGCTACTTTCTGTCAATCATATCTTGCAGTTAGCACCTTGCTACCTTGCACTTGTCCTTGCACTCAAAATTGCCCAAAGATCCCCTCCAGTACGTGGGGCGGTTGTGTGACAGTAAATTAACTAACTCAACTGATCTATTATAGACTGCCAATCTATCTCATATTTCATTTTTTACAATGTTGCGTACTTGCTTGACTTGAAATGCTTCCCTAACCCCTTACAATGATGATATCAACAGGGTGGGGAGATCCAGCGTTTCTCAGGCCAGACAACCCTTAGATACCATTCCCTCTTCTAAATCCCCTTCAGTTGAACCACTTGATGACCCCTTAGCCAAAAGACTCACATCCAAAGCTCCAGAGGATCCCCTTGAGCAACTCAAAGATTCCAACCACTCCTCCAACAAAACCTTGACTTGTGGTAGGAAAAGTCCTGGCCAAAATCCTCCCAAGTTGGAAGATCAGGAGTTTATCTCTATTTTGGTTGAAGCTCTCAACCAACATACCTTGCGGCCTAGTGCAAGCACTCTGGGCATGAAGCAGCCTGACCACTTCAATGGGGAGCATCCACATAAGCTCCGCTCCTACCTACAGTTGTGCAAAATCATCTTCTCCAATGATCAACTTCCCTTCCAACCGTCAAAAAGTCATGTATGCCTCTTCCTTCCTAGGAGGTAGAGCCTCAAAATTTTTTGAACCATACCTCAAATTATTAGATAATACTAGCCCCACCTGTATACTCAACAACTGGGAAAAATTTGAGCAACAACTGTTCACCTTGTTTGGCAACCCCAATGAAGGTTTCAACTCCAAGTATGAATTAAATAGCTTGGTGATGAAGGAAAATAGTAGGGCTTCTATCTAAATCTCTCAATTCTGAACGCTGCAGTCCCAAATCCAGTGGAACAAAGAAACACTCATTTTCCATTTCCAAAAGGGTTTACCAGCATGCTTGATTGAGCAGCTTGCAGTTGGGGGACATAAGGCAAACTCCGTTCAGCTGCTAATTGACCGGGTGATCAAGCTTGATAATGGATATCACAACAAGAACCCCTTTCAACAAAACAATCATCAAAAGTCTACCCTGGCCCCAAAGGCAGAAAACATTTCAAAAAAAACAACAGAAGAATCCAAAGAAAAGCAAATTGACCTCAAATTCAAGCTCCAACCCAAAAGGGAAGACCGCCACCAAAGCTCCAAAGTTCCTGGACACAGAAACTGGGATGCTGAAGAATGAGGAATGGTTAAGGAGGGAAAAGGCAGGGTTTTGTATGTATTGCGGAGGTAGTCATGATGTCAATAGTTGTGCAAAGCAGCTAGCGCATGAAGCGGCTAATCTGTCAAAAAAATAACTGGTAGTTTTTCTGATACTTGCAAGGGAAACTACCCATTATCCAGACAGCAAGTCAATCTTTGCACTTGTGAGTCACTGGGTGCTCCAAGTTTGAGATTTGTACTTTTCCATTCTGAAAACACTCCTTACTGATTTTTACTCAATTCCGGTGCTAATTTTTCCTTTATAGGTGCAGCATCTGTCACCTCTAAAAATCTTATGTGTTCCAAGGTAGAAACATTCCTCATCTATCTAGTAAGTAGTGCAAATGAACTGTCTCATTGGGTTACCCATAAGGCAAAATGGACATTTGAATTTTCCAATTTCCCCAGCTTTGAATGGTAGTTGTTTGTCTTGGATATCCCTGGAATGGACAATACCATTCTCAGCCATGACTTCCTAGTCTACTGGAATCCAGATTTGAATTGGCAAGAAGGAGTAATTAATCTTTGCACCTTGCAACCCTAGAAAACTTACCCTTCTGTCAACCAGGAATTAAACAGCCTACCTGAAACTTTCATTGAGTTGGATGAAACTTTTCCACCAGGAGATTTGAAATATCCTGACTTCCATTCCCAAGTTCCCTCTTCAGATTTAGGAGTTATTGCTTATTTTTCCAACTTACCTCTTCCTTTTTTCTTCAAAGAGAAACAGGCGCCTACCAAAAGGTGTGTTTTGAGCTCCTTAATCCTCTCACATTTTTAAAATACTTTGAAACCTGTGTTAGAAGACAATGATGAGATTGAAGATTTATAAATAATTCAAGAGTCTTTACCTACGGTTTATCATGACTTTGCTGATGTCTTTTCAGTTTTTAAAGCTGATAAACTTCCTCCATCCTGTTCATATGATCAAAAAATTGAACTTACTGGCCCACATCCGGCACCTGGTCCAGTCTACTCTCTCTCAAAGCAAGAATCAACTGCGCTTCAAGAATACATTTCAGAAAATGTATTGATAGGATTTCTTTGACCAAGCAATTCAAACACAAGCTTTCCCATCCTATTTTTTCCAAAGAAAGAAGGCAGACCTTTCCTTTGTGTTTACTATAGGAAACTGAACCAGGTAACCCAGAAGAATGCCTACCCAGTACTGCCTATGTTGCACCTCCTCACTCCCTTCCATGGAGCTGCTTATTTCTCAAATTTATACCTTCAAGGTGCCTATAACTTGATTTTCATTGCAAAGGGTCATGAGTCCTTTACCCCAATGCAAACCTATTTTGGCAGCTATGAGTATACTGTCAGCCATGTTGGCCTCTGTAATGCTCCTTCCACTTTTCAAAATTTTATTAATTATGTTTTTACCAACCTTGTGGAGAAATACCTTGTGGTATATCTTGATGATATACTTGTCTACTTGAAAACTCTTGAGGTTCATGTCTCCCACGTTCAAGAGGTGCTGCAGCAAACTTGAAAGAATAACCTGTTTGCAAAAGCCTCTAAGTGCAAATTTTATACTCAATCCCTTCAATTTTTAGGTGTAATAGTTTTGCAGAAGGGACTAGCCATGGACCCAGGAAAAAATTAATGCATATTGGACTGGCCTGCACCTTCTTCTGTTAAATCCCTTCAAGTTTTTCTTGGTTTCAGTAATTTTTACAGGAGGTTTATTGAGCACTACCCCAAGAAGACAGTGAATCTTACTAACCTTCTTCAAAAAGACACTCATTTTATTTTTACAGAACAAGCCACTTTGGAGTTCAAAGCTCTGAAAAAATCTTTTACCACTGCTCTGATACTTTCTCACTTCAACAAGCTAGCTTTCACTATTTTGGAAACAGACGCAAGCAACTATGTATTTGTAGGAGTAATATTGCAGTTTTCCTCTTCTTATAATCTCTTTCATCCCATTGCCTTTGAGTCTTGCAAGTTGCTTTCTGAAGAGCTTAACTATGGGATTCATGAAAAGGAACTTATTGCAATTGTTTATTTCTTGAAAAAATGGTGTTAATACCTTTTGAGCCTTGTAGAGACTTTTGAGTTTCTTAATGATCATAATTCTCTTAAGTATTTTATGAGCTCAAAAGTCCTCACACGCAGACAGGCGCAATGGGCCAAATACCTCTCCAAGTTCATACGGACCTGGGAAACAATTGGTTGTTCCTGATGCTTTATCATGTCAGGAAAACATTTACCCAGGGGGGGGGCACCTTTGCAGACAACAATCCAGAAAATGTTAGGACACTTTTCTCTTCCAATCAATCTGCCCAACTCAGCTCAATAATCACCCAACTTCAAGACAAAGCTTCCCAACTTTGACAAGCCCAACTCAACAACCCCAAGTGTAATGAGCTTTGAAAGAATGCAAATTCACCTTCAAGTGATTACAGAATAGATGAAAACGGTTATTTAGTTTATAAAGATTGTATAGTAGTTCCCAATAATTCTTGCATTAAGTTAGATATCTTCAAGTCTTGGCATGATTCTCTGCTTTCTGGTCATTATTTTCAGGATAAAACCTACCAATTGATTGCACAAGACTTCTATTGGCCTGGTATGACCAGAGAAGTAAAAGAATATGTTAGCGTGTCCTATGATTGTAATTGTAACAAGTCCTTGAACCACTGGAAGTATTGGCTGCTTCAGCCACTTCCAATCCTGCCTATTCCTTGGAACTTGTTGTCTATGGATTTAATTTCTCAATTAACCCTTTCTAATGGTTATGATGCTATTCTAGTAGTAGTAGATCACTTCTCAAAAATGGCTTTGTTTCTTTGCTCTACTGTAACTTCCTCTTCAGAAGAACTAGCTAACCTCTTCATAGAAAATGTCTTCTCAAATCATGTTCTCCCTGATAACATAGTTAGTGATTGTGGATCATTGTTTGTTTTGAGATTTTGGACCTCTCTCTGTCAACATTTGAAAATCACTCACAAGTTATCAATGGCTTACCACCCAGAAATGGATGGGAAAACCAAACAAGTAAATCAGACCCTTGAACAGTATCTTCAAACGTATGTTGCCTATCAACAGGACAATTGGTTGCAATGGCTTGCACTTTCCAAATTTGCATAAAACAACTCCACTCGTGCCTCAACCAAGCAGTTTCCCTTTCAAAATATTTATGGAAGAAACCCAACTTTTGATTCTATTCACCTGGCACCTTCTCAAACCGCTACCAACTACCTTACTCTTGTTCAATCTCTCCAATTTCAACTCTGATCCAACCTTGAAGCATCAAAAAAACACTACAAGGAGCAAGCAGATCAACTTTTCACTTTGGCACCAGCCTTTCCAGTAGGAGAAAAGTTTTGGCTTGATGCTTGCAACATTTGGAGCACTTGTCCTACCAGGAAACTCTCTGAGAAGAAGCTTGGCCCATTTAAAGTAGAATCAGCCATTTCCCCTAATGCATTTAAACTCTCCTTACCTGTGAAATGGAAAGGTATCCACCCGGTCTTTCATGTTTCTCTCCTAGAACCAGCTTGAGTATTACACCCAGGCAAGGATCATCCCCCTCCAGAACCCATAAATGTTCAAGATCACTTAGAGTGGGAAGTAAGCCATATTCTGGATTCCAGGGTACGCAAAGGGAAGCTTCAATACCTTGTTGAATGGACTGGCTTCCATTCTGACAAAGATTACATCTTGTGGGAACCAGCCCATCACCTTTGCAATTCTCCCAACTTGGTGCAAGACTTCCACACAAATTACCCGCATAAACCTTGTCAATCTTAGATCTCATTTCATTCCCATTCCATTCCATGTGTATTCCAATCCCATTTTGTCCCATTCCATCTATTCCCCCCTCAATTTTTCAATCCTCTTTCTACCATCCTTTCACATTCCTGTTGTTATCTCTTTCCTTACATTTCTCACCACATTATTTGAAACTCCATTTTTTATTTCATTTCCTTCTATTTCAAACATTCATTCTCTCTTTAATTAAAACAATAAAAAAAAATCTATTTATAACTAATAAAAAATTAAAATAAAAGTCATAAAACTTTTTACAAATTTCTTTTCACCTCTTCTTCCACATTTTCCCAATTCTTGTTTAATTCAGATACTATCTCCTTAAACTCTTCCAAATCCTCATTGCTTATTAGGCTAGACATCTTTTGCATCAAGGGCACTTGTGTAACCAATGCCTCCTTGAAGACCTCTTTGCACTTTGCAATATGAGTCCTCTTTGGCCTGGAATTCCATTCATCTTTGTTCATCAGCACCTCATGAGGCCTCTTCTGCCAAACTCTTGACAAAAATTTGCCAATATTGCCAGTCAACCACCTCACATCACTTTTTATTTGGACCACAACCTGCACCTTGGACACCTTCTTGGCCTTCCATTCCATTCCCTTCCGTTCCCTCTCCTCCATTTCCTTCCCTCCCATCTCCCCTGTTTACAATTTCCTCTCCTTCCATCCTATTCCTTTCAGTTCCTCCTGCTTTTGTTTCCTCCATTTCCTGTTCTACCCCCACTTTGACTTCTCCGGAAACTTGCTCTTCACCTTGCACCTTGGTCCCTTGGTTCATCTCAAACTCCATTGGTGGTCCAAAGTAAGGTGGAGGTGGTGGTGGCGTATTTGTAGTGTAGTGTCAAAACTGTGGTAACACTAGAAAAAATTCATTTCATTAACATCCCCTCATTATATTAGTCATTAGTCAATTTCTCACCTGCTTTTTGCACCCCAAGAAACTCTATCTCTGGCACTGGCAGGATAGGGGTGTGATAATTAACCCAAGGAGCTGTCCTACAACTTTGACCTTTGCTTTGTGGTGCCTCAGATACCTCCATTGACGGTTTGCTATTTATAGTGAACAAACAAGCCACCTTTTGGAGTTGAAATGGCTTGCATTTTCAAACCCCACAAGAAGCAGTACTGGGAACACAATGCTTATTTTGAAAAACACAGTTTTTTCAACGGCAAGAAGATGATGACATGATATTAATTATTAAAATTTCTTAAACAGTGTGCTATTGAGTAATGATATATAAGGGAAATTTTTTGAGGAAAGTATTAGACGTGGATTCAATGGGAATTCATCAAAATGCTTGCAGGAGCTTGCGGCTTTATACATGGGCAACTGTCATGCTCCAGAGTTAAAGGTTATTGTTTCCTCACTTATTGATATACCCTTCTCATCAGTACCATCTACCTCAGTCTTAAGTGTGACAAACAGTAATGCACACTGTCAATAGTGCAATCTGCTTACTACCTCCGGCTTGTGCAAACACGTTCCAATATTGTCAACTCAGTCTATACCTGCAACCCCTTGCAGTTGGTCAACCATACATTTGGACATTGCTCCATCTCTCCTTGGTTATCTCAGCCCTTGGAATTCCATCCTTGGTTATGCTACTCTTTTAGCTCACACAATCATCAAACCACATAAATTGTATAGTTCCATCTTTGGATTAATTCCCTTCCCTGCATTGTCACCTCTGTTACTACTTTTGTTCATTTGCAGTGTCATCTCATGTCATTCCTTCATGCATTGCATTTACTAGGTTACATACTTGCATAGTCCTCTTGTCTTGCAGCCATTCTATGACTCCAGAGATGTTGTATTGTTTAATTTCATCTTCCTGTTCTGTTCCTGTTGTCAATTGCATCACACTCTCTGGCTGTAGAAGAATTTCCATCAGGTTGTATCTAGTCACTTCAGATTACCTTATAAGGACTCACTCCTTGCCTGCAGATTGTTTCCTCAGTTAGTTAATTTCATATGTTCTACGCTTTGCTAAGGAAAGACTATCACATTGGGCCTTGCCTTAGTTTCATCTCTACGGAACAATTCCATCCCTCTTGCTACTTTCCATCAATCATATCTTGCAGTTAGCACCTTGCTGCCTTGCACTTTTCCTTGCACTTAGCTTTCTCCCTTGCGCTCACAATTGCCTAAAGATCCCCTTGATTAGGTGGGGCAGTTTTGTGACAGAAAGGAATTGCCCAAGTTTTGTCAAAGGGTAGCAGCGAGAATGTTTGAATAGTTGAATGGTTTAAAATTCTATTTGAAAAATTTGGAAATAATGCAGTCTAAAAACACCCTGTGAAAAATTTATTTCAAAATTTATTCAGTACAAAGTGGATGCTGTGGAGTCAATGAAAAAAACCAACACTAGATTACACCCTGTCATTAAAATATATCCAACAGAGAAAGCTGAAGGGAATTTGGGGTGCAGTTACATAATCAATCCTTTCAAATCCTCCTAATAAATTGATTTTATAAAATAGTATCACAAAAATGGAATATCAGCAAGGGAGGGAAACATTAGAAAGAGAATTATATATTGGTTTCATCTTACTGACTCAATGATTATTTTTTTCCACTTCTGTTGTGTGGTTTTTGAAGCTAATGATTCAACTCTGCATATTAAGTCAACAAGAGTAACCAATAAAAAAAAACCATATTCTTTTGCTTTGAAAACATTTTGCTTTTTTTAGAAGTCCAGCTACAATAATGCTTTTATTGTGTAGTTATATCATGAGCTTCTTCCATCAATTTTTCAGAAAATCAATGTTGAAAGTCTTGAACAGGATGGAAAATCAGAAAAAAGGTTGATGGTTCTATTCAATATCAACCAAAAACATGGGAAAAAGGGCCCTGAAAAATTTGTAAAATTTGAGGAATATTCTTGTATTATATATAAAATAGCTAATCCTGCTCTCAATATCATTGTTTTTGAAAATAATAAGCGTATGAAATACTCTTCCAAAACTTAAAGACTTCAGTAAATATTCTTTCAATACTGGGGCTTTTGTCAAAGTTGTGATGCATGTATGGACCCATCCTTGTGAGTATATTAGTTCAAAGAACAGGTCTGAAAACAGGATAGAATATTTTTTTTTTTCTGAGATGAATAAGGACCCAGCTGGAGTGGGGTTGTTTTCTAAATTTCAAGGTACAGATTTTCAGCATGAACATCCTTGTGAGATTGATTTATTTATTTAACTTTGAATGTTTTTGAGAAAATACTTGGGATTTTATAATGAATTTCCAAGAATGAAAAAAAAAAAAAAAAAAATTGGTATAATCTATATCAAACTGATGTTTTGATCATCCATCACCAAGATATCTTCAAAATTTTAAAGAAACCTTGAGTTAAAATTGAAACTCCTTTCAAGAATCAATAATATTTGATTGTACATTGGTCATAGAATATTTCAACAGAAGTTGTGGTGTGGGTAATTGAGAGTTATTTGAATAGATTGCCTGAATTAGGATAGTTACAACCCATTTGTAACCAATTTAAAACATTTTTACAGGGTGGCAGATGCTAGCATGTGCCTTCATTCTCCCTTGGTGTATATGGAAATCTTTTCAGTTGTATCTGCATTTATCTCTGGCTTGAATTCCATACAGAGATTCAAATAGAAAGAGCATGCCAGATTTAGATTTTTTTTTTAGTGCTTGAAGTTTGATTTCTTTTTGATTGAGTTGAAAAGAAGTTTAGGATTGAGTTCAGGGCTAGTTGGGAGATTAGTTTAAAGAACATTCAACGTGTTTTTTTTTCATCCTGAATGATCAATCAACATCTGGGAAAAGAAGGCCCAGATCTCTCTGCACCTTACCAGACCATGGTTATCATGAAATCAAGGTTGGGCCTAAATTTATTGGGTATCCATCAGAGGTATTTGATGATATAAAGTGAAGCAGTGCATCCTTTCTGTTATTAAAGTACTCTTGTATTAACTTTGATTTAATTCAGTTTGGTTTATCAAAAAAAAAAAAAGAAAAGAAAAGAAAAAGAAAAAGAAAATGCATAAAATAAGATGGACAAAAGTGAAGAATTGGATGATTGGATCATGAGCAGAAGTAGATTGAAGATGGTCAGACTGATTCTTGGAATCAAATCCAGAATCAACAAGAGATTCCTTCATCCATCAACCAAACAAGCTCACTAAAGAAAATCATGTTTCTGTTTTAGGAAGGTCAGCCTCATTTGATCTATAAGGCACCAGATTCAAGATCTTCTAGTCAATCTAAAGTATCATGAAAAGCTTCTTGATGAAGTGATGATATCAATCTCAATATCTTAAGCTCTTCCTTGCTGTGAACAAGATCCTCAAGAGATTGAAGCTACTAATCACCACCCTGGACTTGACAAAAGTTGATAAAACAATACAATTGAGAGATTTGATTCTGGGCCCCCCTTTGGAGCAGTTTGATTCTTCAAACCTTGGGCATCTCCAATGATCCTTTGGACCGCTCCATCAGATATGACAGATCAAGTCATGGTGTCTCCCATACTCTTGCAGTCTACTGACCCCAAATCTACCTCTACTCACTGCCACCATGCTCTTGACTTACTACACCCTTTCTACTACAATCTCATCCCTTTTGCCCCTCCTACTGTGACACTAACATCATGCAATCTCCATCACTCTTGCTCTTTTGAATTCCTTTTTGATGGTTACATACCTAAGGGTGCATTCAGACCCACACAAACCATCACCATATTGTCATGAACATCCTTGATGTTCATGATGCCATATGATGGTTGCATAGCTTTTCATGGTGAGTGTTTGGCCTCCACTCATCAACTTCAGACCAAATGACAGAAGTTGATGCTTCTGAAGGTTTGAGGTCTCCCATAGGCCAAAATTGCATGTCATGCTACATTTTGGTCCAGACCAAAATGTAGTGTCACGTATGTACATACACACATCCTCTCCAGCCTCTATCTGCTAACTACTGACTTATTCCCCCCCCCCCCCTCTCCTTTGCCCTTGACACCTCCCCTGTTGTTGGTGGACGCCAAAGACATCTCCCCTCAACATCATTATATTATGTCACTTGTGGATGCCAATCACATTGGACCCAAAAATAAGGTTGCATCATGTTTGATTTTGTGCAAATTTGAACATGACACTGACTTTATTTCTGAAATGTTGTTTCATGATGGTTTGTATGGGTCCAAACACACCTTAAGCTTCTTTTTCCCCATATCAACCTTACCTCAATCTATCAAAATGCTATTTTCCAAAAATCTTCCTAACCGAGTCTCCTGTCCCCTTTTTTTTTTTTGCTCTGATTGAAGACCTCACTATCTTTCATTCCTTTTCCATGTTTTCTTTTTCTTCTGATTTAATGGTTCAGATCCTCTGGTCTAGAATAAAATGCGATTTTTTGCAAGGCATTTGATAGAGGCTGTGAGCTGTTTCAGGTGCTCTCCCTCTTGGATGGAAATCCAAATCAGTCTCAATCTCACCTTGGTGATTATTGGCTTGGTTTGGTCATCATATTCATCTAGGGCAGGGGGGGGGGACTGATACAGGTGATGGATGCACCCATCAGATGAACTTCAGGCTGATCAATTTTCAAACCTTTTGTACCTCTTCAGGATCTGACCTTCGGTCAGGCTCAATCGGCCCGAGTGGATCAGTCAAGCTTCGTCTTGTGTCTACTCCTTCTTTCAAATCTTCTTAACCGACCGACCAAACAACAGTACAAATAAAATCCAAGGCGAGGAAGAGAGCAAAGTCTCGGATCTTGTGAAAAAGAAAATCAAGGCATGCGAGATCAGTGTGAACTAAAAATTTTTATGATATAACGAAGGGATCTGAATTAGATTACATTAACTGTTTAGAAACAAACCAAAATAAGAGCTTCACATGTAATGAATATACATAAGCATATATGTGTATATATATGTATATATATCGATTTATATAATAGGTAGATGGCAATGACCGGCAATAAAACTCGTTTTTGTCATTCTTCAAAGCTGGCTTTTTTCTTTTTTTTTGCAGTTGGATTTGTTTTTTTGTGATATACGCGAATCATCAGCAAGGGCCGCTCCTCCTTGTTGCGGCTCCAACGCCCAATCCGAATCTCAAGTAAGCATCAGAGGGGATGACGCGACTAGAAAAAGTGGTACAAAACATCGAGAAGATTTGTTGATGCGACCCGGTTTGTTTTTAGTCAGTAGAGGGTCCCCTCATCGTCTATTTTCAGAGTAAAGTAGCTGTGCTTCAGGGCGTCCTTAACCGTTATACGCTTATGAGGCTCCCATTCGAGCAATTTACTCAAGAGGTCTTTGAACCGTGCGTTGACAATCGACGTTTGAGGAATGATAGCCTAAGCAACAAGCAGACGGGGGATGTGATCGGTAAGCGCTAGAGTGACATCATCATTCCCACGCGCTCAAACCCTTTGATGACTGACCTCTAGAGGACGCATGGCTCTTACGAACTTGCGACTTTGGCGACTTGTAGAAGATTGGGGGTAATCCAGACGATAGTTCTTGTTAAACCATTCTGGTCGGTTGCGACTATATAAAAAGAGGCTTGTCATCAGCAAATACTTCTTAAAGGAGACATTGGTACCGAAACTGCTCGGTAACGCACGAAGCCTTCCTGGCGAAGGGCTCCGGCATGGGTCCGAAGACCGCTTCCATCATCGCTAGATGTTCCAGGTTTTCATGCGTTTGAAACAACGCTTCGCCGGTGAAAAATTCAACCAGAATGCAACCAATCGACCACACATCACACGGGAACGACCAGGACATATCTGAAACGGGAGGCGAAGATCAGCCACTGGCATGAGCAGACTTGCCTGAAGTTGATGAAATACTAGTATGCGAGCTTACTTAGGATGATCTCCGGTGCGCGATAATGACGGGTGGAAACGACTGATGCATGATATTCGTCTTCGAACGTAGCACTGCCGAAATCAATTAATCGGATATCAGAACATCGTAGGATTTTTTTCGATTTACTGGGTCCGCGCTGAATGTTAGATAAAAACAGAACGAGTGAGAAGACGATATATAAAAACTAAGAAGGAGTAATGACATGTTACTGACTTTAGTTGATACAAGGGTAGCGGAGGCATCCAGCAGGAGAATGTTTTCCGGTTTGAGGTCAGTGTGCACGAGTCGGAGGTCATGAAGAACTAGGGGGAGAAAGAGAGGAGAATGACTGAGAAAAAGATATGGGGACGACAAGAATGATGATGTGATGATCGACTTTAACTTGAAGCTTACAGGCGACACTGGACAAAAGTTGCTTGGCAAAGCTCTGGATGTGACTAGCTGGGAAGGGGCTATACTGATTGTCCTTGAGAAAATCAAAGACGGAGAGCGAGAGTAGTTCGGTCACGATACAAATGTGATTACAGTAATCAAAGACGTCGAGCAGATGAATACATTTACTACCAATGTGAGGAAAGCAGAGTTGGACAAGTGATCAGTCAAGCGGGAATAAAAAAGAGCGCATGAGGACTGACTTGACGTTATCAGGATCCCTTTCTCGGAGAAGGTTGAGAACCTTGATTTCGATCTTACTGGCATCTCGGTCTAAGATATTGACCATATGACGAGGCGAAGTCAGCACCAGAAGAAGACGCAATCGCAACTCTAGAGGAAAGTTCAAGTTACACTTTTGGACAGCTCTAATGACTTTGACGGCAACCTCCTTCCTTCGACCGGAACGATCAATCGGCGCATGAAGATCAGTGGCCTGAACCACTTTACCAAAAGTACCTTGGCCTAGGAGTTTGATGACTTGATCTTTTGTTTTGTGATGTGTGTGTGTGGGGGGGGGGGGGGGAGGGAGGTCAAGACGCAAAGAGACCGAAATGTTTCAGAACGGCTTGATGAGTAGAGGGATGAGTGGAGGAGGACCTACAACGATGGTCGCCCAGCAGGTCATCTGGACGAACAATATAATGGCCTTCTTTATCGTCAATCGGTAGTTTCTCAGCTTCGTGGCGCTTGTATGCACGCGCTTCTTCTCTCTAAGTTTATCGCAATGGAGAATTAGATGATGAGTGGTCAGTTGACTTCAAACATCGCGATCGATCGAGCCAAAGAGGTAAGCAAACCTGTTGACCGGACGAGTAATGATCATACTTTCTCTTGCTCTTACACGGGGGTGGAAATTCCTGAGGCATAATCGGTTAGGTTGTGGAAAGGCGATTCCGGAGGGCAAACCGATGGACGAGCACTACTTACTGGGTGATAACCTGAGAACCGAAGGTTAGTTAGCGAGAGGTCTGAGGGAGCAAGTGAGGGTTGCGTACTATTGCTATTACTGTTGTGGTTGATGACCCGATTGAGGCCGTTAGTTCTCGAAGGGCCAGGCTGAGGGGCTAAGCAGAGGGGGTGTATACCAAATCGAATGGAGTCAGTCGATGAGAGAAGAGTCAGATGCATGTTCTCAAGAGTAAGAGGCGGCAAGTTTCGGAAAGGGAATCAATCTAAGAGTGATCGATGTCGTCTTCGGGCTGGTATCGGTAGTGGGTTTCCACGGTAGGGTTTTTCTTAGTCTTCGAACGGCTCACGATCGACGGAGAGGAGGGTTTATAAGGAAGGAGGTAGGGGAAGGGGAAATAGTTGGTGTCGTCTGAGCTATAGGGTGATTCTTAGTGGTGAGAGAGTCGGAGGCTTGGAGGTAGGCAGGGGCCTTGAGTTCCGAGGCGGTGATGACCAGGTGGGTTCGAAGGAGACGACGACGTAGGATGCGAATGGGAGGGGGGGGAGGCGGGAGGGGGACTGGGTGGTCGCGAGAGTGTCAAGTTGGGGGGTGTGGGGGATGGGATGGGTTGGGATGGGATGGGATGGGATGATGGGATTGAGGGACTGACTGGGACTGGGAGTATCGGTCAAGACGATGATTTCCTTGCTCTGACCACTGGCTTTATCGATGAAGGTATCCAACTTCCAAGCGTTTCGAGAGGAGGAGGAGGAGGAGGAGGGATAATACTTTGAACTGTTATTCTTCTGGTTGAGTGTCCGAGGATGGTAGGCTCGCGAGGGGTAGGAGGATAGACTCATGGTGTTGCTGGCAGGATTGGGTTCTTGGTGCTATTGGAGCTGTCGATGGGTGAGGGTGGTGGACATGAGGAGGGGGTGAGGATCGAAGGAAGCCAGGAATGGGGCGAGGCTCAGGATAGAACACAGGAGATAGGATAGATCGAGGAGAGAGGACGGAGTGGATATAATGAAGATTGATTGAGATAGAGGGCAGAGGGAGGATAGCTCGAAAGCGGAAACGACAAAGAGACGGAGGGGACGAGCCGGGTTGAGAGAGGTTCAGGACGGAGGATGAGGGTGAAGAGAGCTCATAAGACTGGGGGGGGGGGGGGGATCCTGAGGACAGGCTTAATAGGTGTAGCAGGGTGGGGCAGAGGAAGAGGCAGAGAGGTAGATGGTGGTGGCAGGGGGGGTGGCTTGCTTGGAAGGGAGCAAGAAGAAAAGAAACCCACCAAGGGAAGAAAGAAGAACCTAGAAAGAAGAATCAGAGGGAGAAGGGAGGAGAGGCTGGGGGGGGGGAGGGGGGGGAAACGCCCACTGATGAGCAAGTAAGTAAATAAATAACTGATCAGGAATAAGTCTCTAGAGTGGTGGTGTAGCAGTGGCACAGTGGAATTGGAATTTGGAGTGAGAGACAGACAGACAGGAGGAGGAGGATGAGCAGGAGGAAGGGTAGGAGGAGAGTGCAGGAGGAGAGTGTAGTCGTCGTCGAAGGAGTGCAGAGGCAGATCACCAAGACCAGAGCAGAGGGGAGGAGGGCCAAGTGGAAGGAAACGGAGACAGACCGACGATGTTAGTTGGAGAGATGACACTCGAAGAGAGGAAGGCAAGCAGCAGGAGGACCGAAATCGAGCAGCAGGTCATTCGAACAAGAGCAAGAGGAACTCGAGGCCATCCAACTCGAACTCGACGAGGGCCGAGTCAAAAGACGGGATGGAGATGATAGACACATCCAGCACGAGATGCACCAACCAAGTGTGCTTAAGGATGAAATGACTCGAGTCTAACTAACTAACTAAATAAATATAATAATATTTCAAGATCTATCTTGATCATGTAATTTGGTTTACTATGTATCGAGACTGAGACTGAGGCCTTGTAGCAGTGCTGCCAGTGATCAGGTTGTACGATACATATTAGATATTTATTTACATCCATCCAGACCGCACCTGCTCTACGCCCAAGACCACCACTCCGAGGGTATCAGGGGATATCACTCGATCCGCCTGGAGCACTTCGACGACGACGCTCGAAAAAAAATACCCACCCAACCCCAAACTAAATCGAAAAAAAAAAAAAAAAAAGAAAAAAAAAAATCGACCATTGACTCAGTCTGCCGACTCGATGATCCCGATGGGACTTGGTGGCGGTGGCCAAGAGGATCAGGGGGTCGAGCCTGAGGTGGGTGGGTGGGTGGGTGGGTGCGGCTCGCTCACATAAGCCATATCAGTTCCTCGTCATCATCCAAACCCACAATTCATGACGGACGAGGACGACTGGAAATCACCGATGGCCGGCCACCCATCGACCCAGTGCACACTTGGTCAGCATCCAGATTCCCCCGATCCCCCGAGGCATCACGAGGGAGACCATGACCAGCTTGGCCAAGCGTCGTCTATCTACATATGCACTGTACACACATATCTATCGAGTAGCAACGATGTTGCAGTAGGACTAGCTGGTGGACGTAGCGATTGTAGTCACGCCTTCCACTTCAACACCCCATCGTCTCCGCCCCCCCCCCCCTCTCCACCGTCATCCAGCATCCAACTCTCCACCACCCCCGACACTCAAAACCTCGCAACGATCGTACGTATACATACCTATACGTTTAAATATTCAAGTACACCTATAACGTTTCAATCAAACATCGCTCCAACTGACTCGAAACATCCAATCACACCCATACCCATCATCCCCATCCGATCTTCAAGAGTTGATGGGGGTTGTCGGATCTTTCTTTTGTCTTTTTTTCAGGTTGACTTCATAGTTTCAATTCTTTTTACCTCCTCAAGTATTATTCATGTCGCGGTATGTAAATAAGTAAACATGCCCGTACACCCAAGATGGCCTCATACCTAGATTCTATGCATGTTACACTTCGAATTCCGGGTCGCATGATCAGAGACACTGTGGCCGCACTTCGCGCTGTGACCAAGGAGGGGGGCCTGTATTCCATCCTACCATACATTCTGATCGGATTCCAAACTCGTCCGTCTTGAGCTCTCTCGACTTTAGCTCATGCTCAGCTGGGGCACTCCATTCAATCTCTCCCCGAGCAGCTCCTGGCTAACCTAGTCTACCGTTTGAGGTTGGATCCTGAAACTGGCTTGATCACCAGGAAGTAACAACTTTTCCTCATCTCTTTCAATCTCTCTCTCCACATAGACCATCATCATCCTGATCACCATCACGTCAGTCATCTGGCATATTCAATCATAATCATTCCACGCTCAACAACGATAAGTATAAGGGGGGGGGGGAGTATTGTCTCAAAACCTGAGAATAAAAGTAGAGGCACAAGAGGAAGGTCAGAAGATCAAGCGCACAGATTCACTGGATCTCAAGGATCAGAAGATTGAGTGATGGATCAAGATGATCATGATGATATTTGTACAAGGCAAAGGCATCATGCATGATCATGTTGGGGTGGTCCTTGTAAAACTTTTCATACACCTATGTTGTATGTACAATCATTTCCTATTCCATCAGTCTCTCTCTCTTTTGATGATGATAATGATCAAACATAGGTCTGAGTAGTTATTTATGGACATCTGTAAGAAGATAAAGACCTGAGACCTATCTAAAACCTGTGAGGATTGGTGGGTGTGGAGCATTGGAATGAAAAGAAGACTCTTGACTTGACATGGAGTGAAAAGAAGATTCTTGACTTTAAAATGAAAAACCCCCCATTGATGTTAGAGGTATAGGATTTTCACTACATTTACTGAATTTGATCAACACTTTAGAGTCTCTGAGTGGAAATTCTCAAGTTTCCTTGAACCATATTCCCTTATGAAAAAAAAAAATATTTACTCAATCCCCCCTTCTTAGCCCTTCATCTTACCTATTAAATCATCTTTAACACTAAAAATATTCCTCAAAAATTATTTTTAAGTTTCTTTTTTTTATTTTATTTATTTTTTTGAAAGAAAGTGATCAATTCTCAAGAATTATCTGTCTCAGGTTTCAATTGAATTTCACTGAGACCTATTTCTGAGCCTATGAAATCAAATAACTATTCTTCTAAATCAAAACTATTGATGAACCAGCTCATACCCCTTGTCATTTCAAAGATTTTTTTTTTTGCACTTCAAACCTAAAATATTCTGGTTCATCAAGCTCATCTCAGCATCCATTCAAGTATAATCAGGTCTTAATTTCAAACTTAAGAATCATGAGACCTGATCAAATTCACACAAGCAACTCAAGAACTGCAAAACACCAAAAAAAAAATCTATTTAAAAATAAGGTATCAGTCTCTTTAAACTTCATCATGATTCCATTGGTATTGAAACACAGTTTTATTTGATTTGAAACTTCAACTATGGACTTCAAACAGGTTCTTCAGTGCAAAAATTTCAGATTGAATTTATTGAGTCAATTCTTTTTTGATCACCTTCAATAAATTAGTTGATTTTTTTTTTTGGTTGATGTTCATCCCTACAAGTTATTCGATGATTACCAGACTTTAATCAATTTTTTTTTTTTTCAATCAAAATTTTTACTATCAATATCTTCATACCTGGAGTTTTTGCCATGACTTGAATTTTTTCTAATCCATCCATCAAATTGGAATCATGATTCCATTTAACTTTTACCTTTGTATTAAATTTCCATTTCTTTGGTATCTTTGGTTTAATTTACCCATTCAAGTTTGATTCAAAAGCTTCTGATTCACTTTTAAACCATTCATTAACCATCTGTTTTTACTAATATTGATTTTCACTTTTGTAAGAAATTTATTTGGCTTGTAATTTTTAATAAAATAAGAAATTACTTGCAGTCAAAAGGGCAGTATTTTTACCTATTGTGATACTATCCTCAGTTATTTATGATGAAATTAAAATTTTTTTGACGTGTTAAAGCCTAAAATCAGAATCCTTCAATTTAATAATCTAATTAAAAAAATTTTTTATAAACCTTTCACATAACTTCAAACTAATCCCTCACACTTTTGAACTTACTTTAAGGGAACTATTGATGTTCTGTTTATCAATTCTTTATCACACCCTTATTTTTGCCTCCCTGAGTGAATACATTGGTTGGGTAAAACTTTATTAAATATTTTTGCCAAGAACTATCAGGCTAATTTTTTTTTCAGCATCTTTTATTTATTGAAATTTCATGTACTCAGTTGACTGGGAATTCCACCTTACTACACTAGAAAAATTATGTTGGTAAGTTTGGATGTGGTAGTAGCTTTTGACCTTGGAAAACTTAATATTCTTTCAAATATTCAGCTCAAACAAGATTATTTATAAAATAATTTTTGAAATTGGCAACACTACACACAATCTCATTCAGATCTGAAGAATAAAATAAAAATATCACCTGAAGGAAGAGCTGTTAAAAGAGGAACATTTTGGGCTTGTAGGAACCCTACCAATTGAATGTTGGAAGTCACAAGTATTCTTAACAAACTTGAAGATTCTATCAATAATGATGCTTTGAAATTGGGGAATGTTGGTTTGAGATTTGAAAATGTAGCTATGAAACAGGAATATTGTTTTAATTTCAAAGCCTTATCATAAATTTTTAGCAGACTTATTGAAAGTCAGGTAAAATTATATTTTAAAACAGACCTAATCAATTTCAAAATCACAGGAAGAATTTCATGTTTTCTTCTTCACTCCAGGAAGTTTTAGGCTTCAAGGATTTTGATCATAACTTGAATTACTTGAAAATACTGGTTCTTTTGTGTATTATTAAATATTGGATTGAGTTTCAAAAACATCTATTATTAATTTTTCTGATCAAAGCAAAAAAGTTTCAAAATTGAAAATCAGAACTTGGGGAGATAGCCATGCAGGAAAATGGTTATTGTTGAGCTTATATCTCTTGTTCTAAAATTTTAAATACCACATTCAAAGGAAAAATTTGGCTCTCTTATTTAAATCTTGAAAATTTTTGCTGAATTTCTGGACCAAATGAATGAAAATTTCTTTCCATGAACTGATGAATCTGTAAAAAATGATTGGAATATTGATTTCTATTGATAATGGCCATCATAAACATAACAGAACATGAGAAAAAAAATTAGCTACCAATGGCCTCAAAAAAATGATAGTTCTTGGGGAAAACAATTTGAAGGACTTGAATTGATCAAGACAGAAACTATAAAAAATGAAATTTACTGGTGATCAAAAGGTGAAGGAATGCAATAATCTAAGCCTTCTGCATATAAAGAAGTAAGTTTTTTTATTTTTTGAAAAAAAAGAACCTTCCTGGAGGGAAAAAAAGGGTTATGCACTTTTTTCAAGGAAGATTGAAGTTCAAAATTGAGCTTGGAATCCAGATTTTAAAGCTTCCAGGTAAAAAAAAGGAAACATTTCTCGATTTCATCAAATAAATCTACTCATTATATCAATTTTAATGAGTTTAACTTTGATCCTGAAAGCCAAAAGATACACAAATATTCAGTTTTAATACTCTTATATTAATCCAAATCAATCTAAAGCTTCATATTAGGATCTAATTACAATTCATCCTTCATGAGCTTTACCTGTTCCTCTTCAGAAAGATTTGGCTTCCTTGAGATAGAAAAATTTCTGTCAAATTTCCTAAGAAGCACATTTTTAAAATATCATTGGTTTGAAAATAAGGAAAAATTGAATTCTGAGTCATAATTTTTCTCTAGATTCATAATACAATTTAATTTTGCTAAAAACTACTGGTGTGGTTCATGCCATACTAGGCCATCAAATTCTGGTAAATTTGAATCTGGGTGCAAATTTTGAAGGATTTAACATTGAAAATTGAAGTATTCATTCCAAAAGTGCTTCTCTTTATTTGTTTGAGCAGGAATCAATTTTGTTTTCTTTTTCAAAAATTGAATTGATTCAGATTTAAAATTGCCATCAATATATTTGAAATATCTTGAACTTATTAAACAATTATCTTGTTTGAATGATGTCAGATTTATTAATTATCTTGTAAATTTAACTGTTTCAATTTAATTTGAAGAGAATCTGGTGCCTAATACATGGATTATTTTCAGATAAATGATTTTTTTTGAATCAAAAATGAAATCCAAACCTGACCTCAAAGTTGATGAAAGTTTGAAATATGTTGAATTTAATAAAAAGTATTCCTTACTGGGTTATAAATATTTTTTTCTCATGTTTTTCAGTCAAGAAATCCAACAACTTCATATAATTAAACCAATGGCACCAGATCCTCCTCCTGGGCTATTTTAATTTCTTCAGAATCAAGTATCAGTCAAAGTTTGAGCCTACATAGCAGGAAATCTAGGAAAAGGATGTCAGCTCTCTGATACCAGGAACCTTTCAGTCCTTTAGCTACAGAGAGTGATAAAAATACTGGAATAATAATAATAATAATTATTCCAAAAATAAACTCTTAGAGGCTCAAATAAATAATATAATAAGAGCATTTTCAAGGTTTAATTGGTTTGGTCATGAAAGGTTTTCAATATTTATATAAAAGAGGGGCCACAGTATTATACTACTGGGGGTCTTTACAGACAAAGCAACCTCTCTTCAAGGGGCCTCCTTAGGCAGTTTAAGAACCATGGAATGAAGATGGGTGCCTTAGAAAGGGCTTATTCCACTAATGGCCAGGCATAACAGCACAATGGCCAAGAAAGGAAGGGAAACAATCACTCTGAGAAATTTACCACAAAAATCCTGCAATAATAGGAAGGGTTTCAGAGCAGATGGGGTGGATTGCTTGACTAAACTTCAAGGGTTGATTGGTTTAAGAAATAAATAATAATACTAAATACTTGGTCATAAATCACTTGCTTATACTCTTCATAAGCACTTGACTAAAAATGACACAGTGTCTGATTGATAATAATAATTCCTTGTAAACTGATGATGGAATAATGGATCCAAAGAGGTCTGTATAAATACCTTTTTGGGGTGATTTTGAGCTTCTCAGGGCGCGTAGAGAGAGTTCTGCTCATGTGCTGAGGCTGGCAAGCCAGTCAGAGCAAGATTAGCACGTCCAATTGGTGCTGTTAATCAGCTGACCTTAGATCTGCTGGATTTCTGTACTATTTTAGCCACAGGATCTGTTAATCTATTATGGTGTAAATTTGATCATTCTGCACTCATCCTTCATTTGTACTATTAGTATTGCTTTAAAGTGAAAGGATTTGGAGGTTTAATGATTGTTCATCATTTGCTGATCAGATTGATAGTTTTCAATAATTTTTATGAACACTCCTTGTAGTGTTTCGTGGTCTTCAAAGATCAGAGTCAATGATTTACATGGTAATCCTTGATCTTCAATTTATTATTAAAAAATGTTATAAACTTAATTTTTATTAATTTTAATTAATTTTTAATCTTTTTAGATTATTAACAATGCATATGTCAACTTGTTACATATGCCAGGCAACCCTAATTAGGTTGTAGCTCTTTTGAGTGGTACCTGGTTGTCAGATTAGTCATGACGGATGCAGACGTGGGGATCAGTCAGTTCAGATGCGCGCGGGGTGGGATCCGCTGTGTGCATGGCAGAATTAGCTGCGCGCGGGTCTGTAGTACGTGGGAAACTGCTACTATGAGTACGTAGGGGTATGTAATGATGTGGGGCTGCATGCGGGAATTGTGACATAACACATTTCCGCATGTAACTCCTAAAATATATGCAACACCTTAATTCTGAGTGAATTTTAGGGGTAAAACCTTTACATGACAACACATGTGAAATTTTAAAATGCCAAAAAGGTGCCATACTGGTGTTGTAATTTTTAGTACTTTTCTTTTTAATTATTTTAAAAATGTAAGGACTTGGATTTCAAAGGTGGGGTCAGTGAGTGACCCTACCTAATTTTGGGTGAGCAATCCATTTCTATAATAATATTTATGGATTTCTCACTCCTTCTTTTTTATATTTATATATTATTATTTTTTATAGTTTTGTGTTGATATGAAAGATTGCTCTGTACATAGTAGCAAGCTGACAAAGGATTTATTTGAACAAGAATTACAGTTACTATCTCCTAATTTTATCAAAAATGAATGCATAATCCTTTATTTATTTTTTGGATATAGGAAAATTAATTAGGTCACTACATAAATTCCTATCCATGATTCTAACTACTTTCCAAATTGAGACTTTTGAGGAGACTAAAAATTACTTTGGATTGATTGATTCAGACAATATCTTACTGCTATGGGAAATTTATCTTGGGAATCTATGAGTATAATTTCATACAATTTTAATTCTGGAATTCCATATTGAATTGTAAAACTTTCATCAAAGAAATTTTCTGAAATCTCCTGTGATATCTGGTCTTAATAGAAATTGAAAATATAATGGTCTGCTGGAATAATCTTGAATATTGCATTTTTGATTTGCAGTAAGTAATTCATTCAATTGGAATGAAAAATAAACCCCAGGGCAAATTGAAAAAAAAATTCAAATTGATAAATTACCAACTGGTTAATTTTCAGAAAAGATAAAAAAAAGCAATGAGAAAAATTTATCAAAAAAAATGTAAAATCACTAATTTTGAATATATTCATTCTGTGGTGCAAAATACTGGAAAATAATTTTATCCTCAAGATCCTTCTCCATTATCAAATTTGAATATTTTACTAATATTATTTCCAATCTTCTTCCAAAAAATTATCCCTCAAATTTTTGCAACCTGGTTTCTCCAAAGAATCAAAGTTAATTTTACAAAGATTCTGAAGATTAATATAAAATTCTGAAATTTCATCTTATTCTACATGCTAGATAAATTTGAAGCTGAATAAAATAAAATATTTTTTTTATGATGGTCTGTATTTTGTGGATCAAAATTGCAGATGGTGATCCACAAAAAAAAATTCTTCTGAATAAATTTTCCAAAAATTTCAAGACATAATTTTTTCTTATTTTAGTCTGAAAATTTTCAAATTTTGATTTTTTTTTTTCATGATAATTCTCCAACTTCCTATTAAACAGAAAAAAGAGAAAAATTATGAATTTCACCATTGCACCAGAAAAAAACTGAAACTTCAAAAAATTGTTAATGTAGAGGCACCACATGGGATCTGCTACTGTGCAACTTGCATGGTGTGCAAAGAAATTGTGTGCTACCCTAAATTTCCACAAAAACTCTGCTCTGGTACCAGATACTTGTCTAGTCCTTTGAGTTAAAATACCCTTTTCATGCCAAATATCACACTAATACTGCCCCTGTGTTCTTCACACTCTTTGTTTGACTAACTCAAAATGAAATAAAAATAATAAAAAAACACAGAATCCCCAACAATATACACACTGAAATATTCTGCCACTATTACTCCAGTTTACTCCTGAGAAACAGTTCTTTTTTTCACACATAAAGATACTTTGATAATAAGATATGAATCTTTCAAAATCTCCTTGATTTCTCCAATGATATGATAAGATTAAAAAACCCTCTTATACTGATCAACGCTAAAGAAACAATCCCCTTTTATATAAAAACCAAATTAAAAATCCAAAAAAAAAAAAACATAGAGTTAATTCACCTGCACTGTCTCCCTAATGAGTTCCACAACAACCCAGTTTACTATTAGCCCTGAATCTCCTAGCTGATCCATCTGCTTAAATTAGATTTGGTGATAATTTTTGCAATCTACAATGAACATACCAGTCCATTTGCCCCCAATGCAGTGCTAAAGAGAGACCCCCATCAAACTCCCTTAGCAGATCCCCTTTGATCCTGCATACAGCATCACAAAATATACTTGTTGATCTTCCTTAAAAATCCCCATAAATCTGTGTTCTGCCTCTTTGAATCTGGTTTTTGATTTTCCCAATAATTATGTATCCTCTGCAATCTCAATGCATACCCAATTGTCAGCTCTTGGATTCATAATCCATAGTTCTAATCACTTTCTGCTGCATTCTTACTCCAAAGTCCATGATTGTGGAGGGGGATTAGTTATTGACCACAAGTATCAATCAACAAAAAGGCAAGGCTTCAGCTATTGATCTTCAAAAGACAAAACTATGGCTATTGCTCTGCAAAAGGCAAAATACCCATCTCAGCTTTGCTATTTTTCTGCAGAACTTGCACCCACACAACTGCTGATCCAAAGATTTCCTTGGCCAGAGTAGGCAATTATCCAGAATTTACTTTTCAAACCTATTTTTCTGTGGATTCCGCAACCCCCCAACGCTGAGCCTTGTAATAATTTCAACTTCTGAGCCTAATTGTGTTTGTGTCCATAAATGACCACCACATCCCCCCAAAACTTGAATTATGTCCCCAGGATTCCCACACACAACCAGCACCTGTAGAAACTCCTTCACCCCTTCCAAATACTTCAAAAAAAAACTTAGAGAACCCGCTCCATACCCCATCATGGTCTCCTGAAAATACTGTAACAAAAAGTTGAGTTCCTGTACCCGTACCACCAGCTTTCTGGCTGGCAATGCCTGTTGCTTAGGAAAACTTAGGTGCTCTTTTGTTTGCCCAAATCCTGTATCTTTGCAGCCTTGTCCTCCGCCTTGCCCTCACTCAACCTCTGGCCCTTGCTCCAAGCACCACCATTTTGGACCCATGGACAACTTTGTGATGGATCACAATGAGCCAATCAAGACAGAAAACTGAACTCCAGAGCCTGACTGCGCCGCTTCACTGTTGCCAGTTGTGGAGGCCATGGATTGCCTCTTTCCCCCTCCTTTTAATGTGAACTTTTCTGTCTATGCTGAGTGGGGTGATGCAACCCCTGCATGGGGCCAAAAACACAAACTAAACATTGGAATTGTACAAGTTGCTCATGGGCCCAATCCAACTCCAGTGTTTGTCTGTGTGGACATACCACCAATACCTCCTCTGGAAGTTCCAAACATTCCTCTTTTTTTCCCAGCAACTCCAACAGTGTCTCCCCCAGCTCCAACTATCACTCTGACTCCTAATCCTCTGGTTCCTTCTCCACCCACAGAAGGAGAGTCTCCTCCCTCAGCCATTGTTATCAGCTCCAACTTGCCACTGGTACTCCATAAGTTTTTTTTTTAAAGCACCAAGCTAACCCCAAAAGAAACTCATAAAAGCCTCTGTGCCAACCACAGAGTCACTGTTTCCTCCTTCTCTGGTCCAAAGATTGCCGCACTACTTGTTTCTGGTCTGGACCTTGTTGCCTCAACCATCCCTCTAATCCACCAGCTCCTGCCCTTCCAGGAAATCCCAATTTTGCCTGGTTTCACCATACCATCAGGCAATCCTAAGAAATTACAAAGAAGTCAGTTGTGGAATTGAGGAAGACAAGCTCAATTGTTACCTCCACAAATTGGACAAACAAATACTGGCAATCCTTCAATGTTTGGTTGGAATCCCAGTTGGGGAGCATTGCAAGCTCCTCCATGAGCATCATTCTGCTGGTGGTGAGCTCCGCCATAGGGTCTGCCAAACCATCTTATTTTCCTTGGAAATACCCTAAAGATAACTAGAAATAAAAGATATAACAAAAAATCTTGTATCCTTCTCCATGCTCCTTGTAAATAACTTGAAATAAATATAGTGTCTGGCCCACCCCAGAAGCAAACCACTTGATTCCCCACACCATCCTACAAAGAGAAACAAAACTCTGCACACATTCAAAAGTGAGAACTCCTCCAGATTTGAGATAAACTGAGACAGAAACTCCATGATAATTTAAAATAAAAAACTATGAGAGTTAAAAGAAGCAGATATTGTACCACTAAAAACAGACTCTGCATAAAAAGCCAAAACTAAACAAACAATTCTCCATAACACATCACCTAAGAGACCTGGACTACCTCAGATAAAGGCCTCCAATTGAGTTAGGCCTTCCACTCTGCTCCTAGTGATCTGAGCTTCCCCCCACAACTAAAAAATTGACCCCACCATTCAATCCTCCAAGGACTCCTCCCCGCTAGAATCTCTGTCCTCCTCTACCAAGCCTCCGGCATCAACCATATTCTACTCCTTGTTTCCAGACTTGGCAGTGTCATCAAATTCTGTAGTGGGGCCCTGCATTTGGAACTTCTTCACATGAGACACTGCTGCCTCCCACTCAAGTTCAGTGCTGTCCAACTCCTCCAACTGATAGTTTCTGTCTGGGGACTGACTTGCCATGCAGTGTGGGCTGTTCCATTGGTCTGAAAAAAGCTTACCCCACTGAATTTCCAGGATATGGTTATACAGCAAGACAAAATCTCCATTTTGCAATTGGTTCTGCAAACAATTGGTGCACCCCTTTTCCCAGTACCAGATGGAATTTGCACAAATCTCCCACAAAGCTTTTGTTGCCTTTGCCACCATCTCCTTCCTCCGCAAAAGTTGCTCCACCCACACCACAAACAAATGCTCTGTTGTCTTCACCTTTCATCATCAATGCCCAGGTAGGTGAGAGTTTTGATATTGACTGGAAGTACTGGCTGCCATTTGTACAACAGCTTGTATTGTGAATACCCTGTTTCCCGTTTGAACGAAATCTAATCCACAAACAGAACTATTTGCAAGAGTTCTTTCCACTTCTTGCCACTTATTCCACACATCTTGACCATTGCCTCTGATTGGTTTGTGTCCCCTCTCAACTGCCCCAGCTCCTTTGGTGTAGTACTCTGTTACCCATTGAAACCTGGCTCTGAAAGACTTGAAAAACTTCCTCAAATCACCCCAAAACTCTGCTCCAACTTCAACAATGGTCAGCCACAAGCGCCCAAAGCAAGCAAACCAATCCTCCTCCAAAAACTGCCCAACCTTCTCTGCAGAAATATTGAGAAATGGACGCGCCTCCACCCATACCAACAAGTCATCCTGAGTAACAACCAGGCACAGAAATTTCCCCACCTTGATATGGACCATGTACAGCAAATTGTTTTGAAAAAGTGTGTCCTCTCCCATTGGAATCCCTACCTCCACCTGTATCCTGGTACTCCTCTGTTGGCACGCTTTGCAACTTCAAACCCAATCATTCAATGACCACCCCAGACCTGGCCACCAGAGCCTGGCCTTAACCATCCTGCATGTCTCTGCCTCCCCCTGGTACCCCAAGTCTTCATGAAGACTCCTCAAAAATTCCTCCTGATTTTCCTGCATTGTGACCACAACCAGGGGAATTGGTAGTACCCGCTTCAATAACTTCCCATCCTGACAGAAGAAGTGTGGCACCTTCCTCCAAACCAATCTGATCTCTGCCAATGGCAAACTCTCTGGAAATTTGAGTGTTTGCAGGTACTTTTTCAATGCCTGAAACCTACCAAATTGTTTCAGGGGAAGCTTTCCAACTCCGGCATTTGTCACAGCTACTGTCAAGAGCCTCCTCTCCACTTCCAAATATTCCTCTGCTTCTCACCAAACCTCTGGAAACTGTGAAAAGGCATCTGGCATTGTGAAAGACTGTCACACTAAAAGCTTAAGGATTATTTTCTCCTTCACTTTCACATATACTTTCCTCAGTACCATCTACCTCAGTCCATATGCATGACACAAATAGAAGCACAACATCAATGGTGCCTTCTGCTTCTCAACTCTTGCTTGCATAACAACCTTCCATTCTTGGTGACTGACTCAGAACCTACTTGCAAAACTTGCAGTTAAATCTACTCCAGTCAACCATCCATTCAAGCTCCACTCTTCCACCCTGGGTATCAATAGCCCTTGGGTTCCCATTCCCGGTCATGCACTCTCACTAGCTTTCACACATGCTATTTAGCCACACCAAATGTATAGTTTGCAATTGGAATAGTCCCTTACCCTGCATAAACTACATCCTCATATTTGCATTGTCTCTCACCTCACTCCTTCCCATCTCATCCATTACACCCTTGTATGCTCAGAATCTATAGCCTTGCATGTAGGTTATGACCTTGGAAACATCTATACTGTTATTTCATTTCCCAATCTGTTTCATTTCATTCATTGACTCATGGCCTCTTAACTGTATTTGGCCATCCATCAGGTTGTATCTAGTCACTTTGGATTAACTTATAAAGGCTATGCCGCTTGCCTGAAGATTGTCTCCTCAGTTAGTTAATTTCATACATTCTTTCATTTTGATAAATCCAGTCATCACATTGGGCTTGGCTTTAGTTTCCTTTCAATCAGAACCTTTCATCCCTCTCATTGTGTGTTGAGTTACCCACCATAAGTTTTCACTTTGCAGTTAGCTTTGCTGCCTTGCACTTGCCCTTGCACTCAGTATCCTTTGCGCTCACAATCATCTAAGATTTCCCTATAGTACATGGGGTGGTTGTATGACAGTAAATTAACTAACTCAACTCATCTATTGTAGTTGCCAACCTATATTAGATTTCTTTTACAATTTCATGTACCGGCTCAACCGGGAACACTTCCCTCACCCCTTACAATGATGATATCCATTGGTTAGGGAGAACCAGCATTTCTTGGGCAAGAAAACCTTTAGACCCTGTTACTTATTTTAAATAAACTTTGGTTGAACCTCTTGATGATCCCCTTGCTCCTCCTTGGGAAGCGGTGGATCCCCTTGAAGAAATCAAAGACTCCAACCACCCTTCCAATGAAACCTTGACTCGTGGTAGATCAAGGGCTCTCACTAATGCTCCCAAACCCAACACTTTGACCTTGGTCTCAACCCTGATCCAGGCTCTTAACCAAAATGCCTTGCAATCTGGTTCAAGTGGCCATAGCTTTTGTACTCCTGTCATGAAGAAGCCTGATCATTTTACTGGGTAACACCCCCATAAGCTGAGAGACAACTTACAGTCCTGTAAAGTCATCTTCTCAAACAATCCTCATAATTTTCCTACTGATAGACATAGAGTTATTTATGCGCCTTCCTTCCTTGGTGGAAAAGCCTTGCAGTGGTTCAAACTTTACCTCAAACTATTAGATAACACTAGCCCCACTTGTATCCTCAACAACTGGGACAAGGTTAATCAGCAATTTTTCACCCTGTTTGGAAACCCTAATGAAGTCCAAAACACAGAATACAAAATTAATAACTTAGTCATGAAAGAGAATAGTAGAGTTTCCATTTATATCTCCAATTTCCAAACTTTGCAGTCTTGCATCCAATGGAACAAGGCAGCTCTTCTATTTCATTTTTGAAAAGGTTTACTGGCATGCCTAATTGAGCAGCCTGCAGTTGGGGGACATAAGACAACCTCCCTTCAGCAGTTAATCAACCGGGTGATTGAGCTTGATAATGGCTATCACAACAATAACCACTCTTTAAAAAACAACCATGGACCTTCAACCTTGGCTCTGAAGGCGGATGAATCCTTGAAACAATATTCAAAGTATCCAAAACAATCCAAACTGAATCCAACCTTGCACTCCAACCTGAAAGGGAAGGCTGTTACCAAAACTCCAAAGTTCCTGGATAAAGAAACTGGGATGCTCCAGAACAAGGAACAGCTAAGGAGGGAAAAGAATGGGTTATGTATGTATTTTGGAGGAAAAAATGATGTTGATAGTTGTGAAAAGCGGCTAGACAGTCAAAAAATAAGCTTTTATTTTTTCTAAGACTTGCAAGGAGAACTACACATTATCTGAATTACAGCGGGTCAATCTTTGCACTTGCAAGTCACTAGGTGCTCTGAGTTCAAGATTTTTCCTTTTTCATTCCAATAACTCCCCTTATCGAGTTTTGCTTGATTCTGGCCCTAACGTTTCTTTTATAAGTGAATCTTTTGCCACTTCCAAAAATCTTACACGTTCCAAGATAGATACATTTCCCATCTATTTAGTAAATAGTGGAACCAAGCCATCTCATTGGGTTTCACAAAAGTCAAAATGGACCTTTGCATTCTCTAATTTCCCCAGCTGTGAATGGGACTTATTTTTCTTGGATATTCCCAGAATGGATGATACCATTCTAGACCACAACTTCCAAGTTTACTGGAATCCAGATGTGAATTGGCAAGAAGGAGTAATTAACCTTTGAAACTTGCAATCCCAGGATGCTAACCCTTCTGTCAAACAGGAATTAAACAAAATACCTCACACTGTCATTGAGTTGGATGACACTTTTACGCCAGGAGATTTGCAATATCCTGACCTCCATTCCCAAGTTCCCTCTTCAGATTTAGGTGTTATTGCTTATTTTTCCAACCTACCCTTTCCTTGTTTCTTCAAAGAGAAACAGGCACCAACCAAACAGTGTATTTTGAGCTCCTTAATCCTCTTGCATCATGCAAGCACTTCAAACCCCATGCTCAAAGATGACAAGTTTGAAGATCTAGAAATCATTTGAGAGTCTTTACCTCTGGTTTATCATGACTTTGCTGAAGTCTTTTCAGCTGTAAAGGTAGAAAAACTTCCCCCATCCTGTTCTTATGATCACAGGATCAAACTTACTGGCCCACCTCTGGCACCCAGACCAGTCTACTCTCTCTCAAAGCAAGAATCAACCGCACTTCAAGAATAAATTGCAGAAAATGTATTGAAAGGATTTCCTCAACCAAGCAATTTGAATACCGGTTCACCTGTCCTATTTGTTCCAAAGAAATATGGCGGAATTTGCCTGTGTGTCAACTACAGGAAACTGAACCAGGTAACCCGGAAAAATGCCTATCCAGTACTGCCTATGTCACACCTCCTCACTCTCTTCCATGGAGCTGCTTATTTCTCAAAGTTAGACCTTTGAGGAACCTATAACCTAGTTTTTATTGCAAGAGTTCATGAATATTTGACTGCAATGAGAACACAGTTTGGCAGTTATGAGTATACTGTCATGCCTTTTGGCCTCTGCAATTCTCCTTCCACTTTCCAACACTTTTTCAACAACATTATTTCTCACCTTGTAGAGAAATACCTTGTGGTGTATCTTGACAATATACTAGTCTACTCAAAAACTCTTGAAGATCATGTTGCACATGTGCAAGAGGTTCTACAGAGACTTTGCAAGAATGACCTGTTTGAAAAATACTCTAAGTGCCAATTCAATACTCCTTCTCTTCAGTTTCTAGGTGTGATAGTATTAAAGCAAGGACTATCAATGGATCCAGCCAAGAGCCAGCGCATATTGGACTTGCCCCCACCTTCTTCTGTCAAATCCCTTCAAGTTTTCCTTGTTTTTAGTAATTTTTGCAGGAGGTTTATTGAGCATTATGCCAAGAAAACCCTAAACCTTACTAACCTTCTTCAAAAAGACACTCATTTTGTTTTTACAGAGAAAGCTGCTTTAGAGTTTGAAGCTCTGAAGGAAGAATTCACTACTGCTCCAATACTTGCTCACTTCAACAAGCTAGCTCACACTATTGTAGAAACAGATGCAAGAAAATATGCAATTGCAGGAGTAATCTCACAGTTTTCTTCCTCTTCTTCCCTCTTTCATCCCGTAGCTTTTGAGTCTTGCAAATTGCTTTCTGCAGAGCTTAATTATGAGACCAATGAAAAGGAACTTCTTGCAATTGGTTTTTGCTTGAAAAAATGGCATTCATACCTTTGGTGTCTTATGGAACCCTTTAAGGTCCTAACTGATCACAATTCTTTAAAATATTTCATGATCTCAAAAGTCCTTACACACAGACAGGCACAATGGGTCAAATACCTCTCCAAGTTCAACTTTACAATCACCTACCGTCCTGGGAAACAAGCAGTAGTCCCTGATGCTTTATCATGTTGGGACAACGTTTAACCAGGGGGCGGGGAGCACCTTTGCCAACAACAACCCTGAAAAGGTTAGGACACTTTTCTCAACCCAATCTGCCCAAATCAGTTTGATAATCACTCACCTTCAAGATACAGGTTCCAACTACAACAATCTCAAATCAATGATCCAAAGTGTACCAAACTTTGAAAGAGTGCAAATCTATTAGATAGTGGTTACAGTATTGACAAAAATGGTTATTTAGTTTATAAGGACGGTATAGTAGTACCAGATAATCCTTGCATTAAGTTAGATATCTTTGATTCAAGGCATGATTCCCCGCTTTCTGGTCATCATGGGCAGGATAAAACCTACCAATTGATTGCACAAGACTTCTACTGGCCTGGTATGACCAAGGAAGTAAAAGAATATATTAACATGTGCTATGATTGTAATTGTAACAAGTCCTCAAAACAATGGAAGTATGGGCTGCTCCAGCCACTTCCAATTCTGCCTATTCCTTGGCACTCACTGTCTATGGATTTCATTTTTCAGTTACCTATTTCTAGTGGTTATGATGCTATTTTAGTAGTAGTAGATTGCTTCTCAAAGATGGCTTTATTCCTTTGCAGTAATGTGATGGCCTCCTCAGAAGACTTAGCTAACTTATTCATAGAATATATATTCTTGAAACATGGTCTTCCTGATAACATAATTAGTGATTGTGGATCTTTGTTTGTCTCTAGCTTCTGGACCTTGCTTTGCCAACATTTGAAGATCACTTGAAATTTATCAATGGCTTACCACCAGGAAACGGATGGGCAAACCAAGTCAATCAGATTCTTGAACAGCATCTTTGAATGTATGTTGCCTGCCAACTGGCCAACTGGTTGGAATGGCTCCCATTAGCCAAGTTTGCCTACAAAAACTCCACTCATTCCTCCACCAAACATTAGGCCTTCCAGAATATTTATGGTAGAAACCCAACTTTCCCTTCTATTCACGTAGCACCTTCTCAGCCTGCTACCAATTATCTTAATCACATTCATTCTCTTCAAACTCAACTTCAAACCAACCTTGAAGAGGCACACCAGCGCTACAAGGAACAAGCAGATTGGCTTTGCACTTTGGCCCCAACATTTTCAGTAGGAGATCAGGTATGGCTTGATGCTTGCAATATTTGCAGTACTTGCCCAACCCAAAAACTCTCTGAAAGGAAACTTGGCCCCTTCAAAGTCAATCACTCATTTCCCCTAACGGTTTTAAACTCACCTTACCTGCAATATGAAAAGGTATCCACCCGGTCTTTCATGTATCTCTCCTAGAGCCAGCTTGAGTCTTATACCTGGGCAAGACTCATCCCCTTCCTGAACCAGTCAACGTCCAAGATCAGTTAGAGTGGCAAGTAATTTGTATTCTGGATTCCAGGTTACGCAAAGGAAAACTTTAATACCTTTTTGAATGGACTGGCTTCCAGTCTGACAAAGATTGCACCTTGTGGGAACCAGCCCATCACCTTCACAACTCTTCCAATTTGGTTTGAGACTTTCATCCAATTTACCCTTGCAAACCTTGCAAATCATGACTCCAATCCCATTCCGCACTTGCATCTTATTCCATCCTATCAATCTCATTCCATTTCCTTACTTTATCTCCTTTTCAATTCCTAAAAATTATCCATTTTATTTTCACAATCTTTTATTCTTTCACGTTTCTTTATTTCAAATAATAATAAAAAATATTATAATAATAATAATAGAAAAAGAACATATTATAATAAAATAAGATTACAAATAAAATGCATTTCACAAATTTTCCTTTACTTCTCTCTCTGCTTCCTCCCAATTTTTGGACAATTGCTCTACCATCAGCCTAAACTCATCCAAATAATTTTTGTTTATAAAAGAAGAAATACTCTGCAACACCATTACCTGCGTCACCAGGTGCCTTTCAAAGATCTCTTTGCACCTTGAAGTCCAAGCCCTCTTTGGCCGGGCATTCCATCCACCTTCCCCCAAGAGCTCCTCATATGCTCTCTTTCTTTGGCCTCTTGATGAACCTTCTCCAACATTGCCAGTTAATTGACTTGCATCATTTTTGATGGGGGCTTTGACTTGCACCTGGTTCCCTCCATCTTGCCCTTCCATTTCACCCCGTTCCTCTATCTCCTGTTCTGCTCCATCCTTTCCCTCTTTCCTGTCTCCTTCTCCTTCCTCTCCTTCCCTCTGCTCCGTATCACCCTCTCCTTCAGTCATTATCCCTTCCTCCCTTGCTCCTTCAACTACCGCAAATTCCTCAACTTGAACTTCACCTTGCACCTTGGGATTCATTGGGTTCACCTTGAATTAGGACAACAGTCCAATATACGGTGGTGGAGGCGGAGGCTTATTAGTAGTTTACTTTTGGAATTGTGGCAGTACTATCAAGAACAAAAATTATATTAGTTCCATTTATTTTTATTTTATTTATTTTTAGTCCCTAATTCTTAAACTTACCAGGGTTTTGGACGCCTAAGAATTCAATCTCCGGCACTGGAGGTATATGGTAGTTCACTGGCGGCACAGACCTTTGGCTTTGTACCTCACTCCAAGACACTATGGGGGTATCCACTGTTGGTTTGCTATTTATAGGGAAGGTAAAAGAAACCTTGCGCAGATAACATTTCTTGCATTTGCCTTGGAGACATCTTGCCGCAGTACTAGTAACACATTGTTCATTTTGACAAATACAGTTTTCACAACAATGGGATGATGATGAAAACATATTAAATTATAAATTTATTCAAGAGGAAAAGAAGTAGGATAACAACTAGGGGTATACAGTACTCACAACAAATTTTGGAATTGATGTGAAAATCATCTGAACGCTTGCAGGAGCTTGCATCTTGAAACACGGGCAACTGTCACACTTCAACCTTATGGATTATTGTCTCCCTCACTTTGACATATCCTTTACTCAGTACCATCTAACTCAGTCAATATGTGTGACACAAATAAAAGCACAAAATAAATGGTTCCTTCCACTTATCAACTCTGGCTTGCATAACAACCTTCCATTCTTGTCAACTGAGTCAGAACCTACTTGTAAAACTTGCAGTTAACTCTACTCAAGTCAAACATCCATTCAAGCTCTGCTCTTCCACCCTGGGTATCAATAGCCCTTGGGTTCCCATTCCCAGTCATGCACTCTCACTAGCTTGCACCTATGCTAGTTAGCCACACCAACTGTATAGTTTGAAATTGGACTAGTCCCTTACCCTGCATAAACTACCTCCTCATATTTGCATTGTCTCTCACATCACTTCTTCCTATCTCATCTGTTACGCCCTTGTATGCTCAGACTCTATTGCCTTGCATCTATGTTATGACCTTGGAAACATCTATACTGTTATTTCATCTCCCAATCTGTTTCATGTCATTCATTGCCTCATTGCCTCTTAACTTTAGTTGGCCATCCATCAGGTTCTATCTAGTCACTTTGGATTACCTTATAAAGGCTATGCCGCTTGCCTGAAGATTTTCTCCTCAGTTAGTTAATTTCATACATTCTTGCATTTTTCTAAATCCAGTCATCACATTGGGCTTGGCTTTAGTTTCATTTCCATTGGAACCATTCATCCCTCTCATGGTGTGATGAGTTACCCACCATAAGTTTGCACTTTGCAGTTAGCTTTTCTGCCTTGCACTCAGTCTCCTTTGCGCTCACAATCATCTAAGATTGCCCTATAGTACGTGGGGTGGTTGTGTGACAAAGACTTTGCCAGAAAGTGCCTGACCGTGAAATTGAAAAATTGAAAGTATGCAATCCACTGGTTCATAGGAGAATTAGGCAAGTTTGGGGAAATTATCATCCGGGATAGTGCCTCTGCATCTACTAGGAGATCAAACTTAACCCCCCACAGCACATGCTTTAATCTCTGCAAAATACTTTTTAATCCGCACAACTCCAACTTTGGCTTCAAATACCAAAATTTGACCTCCAAAAGGTTCCTGATTTGTAGAGTACAGGCAAATACTTTCCCCTTTCTTCCTGGGTAAGAACTCTACCTGCTCCAAAATTGCTGGAATCTACTGCCAACTGTATCCTTCCCTTTTTGTAATCCAATCCTTCAACAATATCTGCCGCCCAACAATCTCCTTCAAATTTCAAAATTGTGTGATTGCATTCCTTGGTCCAGTGCCACTTTGATCCTTTCCAAATTAACCTCTATAGTGGATTTGCAATCTCCACAAACCACTTGATAAAGATCTGCACCCATCCGCACAGATTCAAAAATGGAGACATGTGAGTAGAATTCTGCAGTTTAGGCCACTCAAGGAACTTATTGACTTTGGCATTTTTTATACGCCTCCTCTTTGCGGACCTCCAAGGCTGGAACACATACTCCAAAATTTTTAACCAAGACTTTCAACCCTGCTTCCTCAACCCAGAACAGGATCCTCTCCAAAGTCTTTGTGTATTCCCAAACAAACTGCAATATGCCCTGGTTTCCTGCTATAGTCACTCCTTGGCCCCTTGATCCTTGCATTGTAAATGAATACCCAAACCATCTCCAGAACATCATCCTGAAGAATCCAATTCATTTGCGCCTGATCAACCACCATCATATTGAGACTGAGGAAAAGTGGAGTCAAAAGTCAGAGAGAAGGATGATGTTTAATTTCAGAAATGTAATGATGAAATGAAATAAAAGAAGAAATGAAAATAACAAAGTAAATTGTGAGAACAGAAATAACACTTACCTGAGGAAAAGTGGAGTCAAAAGTCAGAGAGAAGGATGAGAGAGAAAATCTTCTCTCTGACTTGCAATCTATCCTCAGGTATTTTATCTTGATTAGATTTCACATGAAAGCGTGACATGGATACAAAAGATGAGAAATGAAAATGAATATTGAAATGGAAACCCACGCTTCTGGGTGTGAGAAGCATATATTGGAAGAGACCAGATGTGAAACAACAGACAGAGAGTAGAGATGAGGATAAAGGAAAAACAGGAAATAAGAAAGGAATAGAAAATGAAGAAAAGGTAAGTGAGAACAGAAATAGGAAATGAAGAAAGAAGTCTTAAGGGTGACTATTCCAATACCCCCCCTTGCTGAGCACAATCTAGAAGCCCAAAATGAAACTGGTGAGAGCGTATAAGGATCCGAGGTAGGGGTTTGGTGAGCATGTTGGCAAGCATGTTGTTGGTTGAGACATGTTGAACATTAAAAACATTCTGTTCAACACATTCCCAAATAAAGTGATGTCGAGCGTCAATGTGTTTGGTGCAAGAGTGATGTTCTGGGTTTTTCAAAAGAGCCTCGGCACCTTCATTTTTGACAAAAAGATTCACTGGGAGATTGTCACGAAGACGAAGTTTGCAAAGAATGTTTCTAAGCCATAGTCCTTCTTTGCACGCGTCGGACATAGCTTTGTATTCGGCTTTGGTGCTTGATAGAGAGACTGTAGGTTGCTTTTTTGATTTCCAGGATATAACGCCCGAGCCAAAACAAAAGGTGTAGCCAGATGTGGAGCAACGATCATCTTGATCTTCAGCCCAATCCGAATCTGAGTAGCCTGATAGATTGAGAGCATTGCCACCCAGGGTCAGCTTGAGAGAGCGGGTGGAGCAAAGATAACAAAGAAGCCTGACGGCAGCATCCCAATGTTGAAGGGACGGATCTTGTAAGAATTGGGAGAGCTTATTTACGGCGAAGGAAATATCCGGCCGACTACATTGAGAGACCCATAGGAGAGAACCAATGAGTTGATTATAGTGGGATGGGGCGGAGGGTTTGTCTGGTGATCTACGACGCAACATCTTGAATCGGATGTTAGTAGGTGAGGAGACTGGTTTCCAGTCAGGGGAGAGGAAGTTTTCGGACATGGAATCTATGTAATGCGGCTGGCAGATGGAGACTGTTTTTGAGGGAAAGTCACGAGATATAGATAGAGACAGAAAGAGAGATAGATCTTTGTTTGAGCCAATGGTGAAGACTTTACCAATATCTTTGACAAATTGATTCACAAAATTATATGTGCCAATTACAGCAAGGTCGTCCACATGAGCAGTGAGAGCGCCTACGAGAGTATCACCATTCAGCTTGAAAAAGAGGAATGGGTCGTAGGCGGATTGAGAAAGACCTAACGATGTAAGGGCTGTCCAAAGTTCAATGTTCCATTGTCGAGGAGATTGCTTAAGACCATAAATCGCACGGGAAACCTTGCACACCCAATCCGGATGAGCTGGATCTTCAAAACCAGGGGGTTGAGACATGTAAATAGGTTCATCAAGATGGCCATTTAGAAAAGCTGTTTTGAAGTCGATTTCGCAACCTGTCAAGTTTTTTGACCCAAGAAGACTGAGTAGGAGTCGGAGGGTTTTGAGACGAAGCGTAGGAGCAAAAACTTTGGAGAAGTCTAAGCCTTTTACTTGAGAGAAACCCATAGCAACAAGACGGGCCTTCAGTTTGATGATGGAGCCATCCGCACGACGCTTCACCTTGAAAACCCATTTTGAATGGATGATTTTTCTCCCACTGGGCGGGGGAACAAGAGTTTAGGTGTTCATACCCACGAGGGAGGTTATTTCTTCTTGAGCAGAAGAAATCCAACGATGCGAGTGAGGAGATCTGAGGAGTTGCTTCCATGTCTTCGGAGCGAGGAGATCATCTTTGACTGAGGCTTTTCGAGAAAAGGTTCCGTAGCGCGACGGTGGACGACAAACACGGGAGGAGCGGCGAGGAGGGGAAGAAGTTTTGTTCGGGAGCAAGGCTGTAGGAAGAGGATGAGGAATTGACGTGACAGTTGTATCAATGTGAGGAGGGGAAGAGGGAGCGGATGGAAAGGGCAAAGGTGGTTGGGAGTGAGAGGGAGTGACAGAAAGAGGGGGGGGAAGTTCCAAATCGGAGGATTCGACGCTTTGAGAGCAATAGCGTTGGTTGGGAGGAATAAGAGGGGTATGATTTGGAGAAAGAGAAACAGGAATATTGGGAGGGTTAGTAGGAACGGAAAGTGGGGGGGGAAAAAAAGGAAGGGAGGAGGTGAGAGGGGAGGAAACTGATTGTTCGGATGGAGAAGGGACAGGAGACCGATTTTCAAGAGCAGGGGTGGTAGAGGGAGCGGGATGACAGATGGATTCAGAAAAGCCAGGCCAAACCAGAGGTACGGAGGAGGATGGCAATTTGATACTTGTATCTTTAGGTGCATGACCATACGGAAACGTTTTGTTGTTGAAAAGCACATCCCTTGATTTGATGAAAATTTTTGACTCAAAATCCATTACCCTGTATCTGTTTCCGTGAGGTAGATAAGAAAGAAGAATTGCGGATCTTGCTTTGTCGGACAGTTTGGATCGATTTACATCTGGAACTTTATACCAGGTCAAACAGCCGAAGGGATGAAGATACGAGGGGTCAATGTTGGTTGTTTTCAGGATAGAATTTGGGGAAACAAAACCAGAAGGAGTTTTACAAGGGAAAGAATTGAATGCAAAGAGAGCATGTCTGAGAGCATCGGTCCAGAAAGATTTAGGGAGATTTGAGAGAGAAAGGGAGCAGCAAATCATATTATTAATGGTCCTGTTAGAGCGTTTGGCTACACCGTTCAGTTGTGGCAAATGTGGGGGACCTGGTTTGTGTTTGATGCCTTTTTGGGAAAGGTAGCTCTTCATTTGGTTGCTTAAGTATTCTCCTCCGTTGTTGGTACGTAGAGATGAGATCTTGTAATTGTATTGGTTTTCAAAGAAAGAAATAAAGAGATTTGTGCATTCAAAAGAATCGGATTTTTGACGCATTGGATAAACGAAAAGAGCCTTTGAAAAATCATCAATGAAGGTGATAAAATATTGGTACCCTTCGCGAGAGGTAGTATCAAAAGAGCATACATCTGAGTGGATAATTTGACCGGGTTTTGTAGATCTATAGCTGAGTCAAGAATGAAAAGGCATCCTGGTCATCTTTGATTTAATACAGGTTTTGCATTGTTGAACTTGTAGTGTATTGAATGGTGTTGGGGAAATTTTTTGGTCTTTCAGATATTTCTTTAGAGATTTTAAATTCAGATGTGAGAGTCTACAATGATATCCAAACAAAATTTTGTCAGAGGAATTGTTGAGAGTTGTTGAAAAGGAGACCTCCTGGCTCACGATGTTGTCGGGTAAGTAGTAAAGATTTCCTTTTCTATATCCTGAAGCTATAACATTCTGTGATGATTCAAGGTTAGATTTAATGTTGCATCTGTCCTTTTTGAAAACAACATCGAGACCAGTGTCACAAAGTGAGGAGACAGATAAAAGGGGGGTGCTTAAGTGTGGAACGTAAAGTGATTTGAGGTTGAAAAGTGGAAAGTTTAATTCCCCATCTTTTTTAGAATTTATGGTAGATCCATCGGCAAGCTTTATTACAGTTTGATCTGTTTGTTTGTTGACAAGTTGGTCTGGGTATGGCGTCATCAAGATTGAACATCCCGAGTCGATGTTGAAATCCTTTTTGCAGTTGTGGTTTTCAAGTATGGAGCATGCTACTGCTGAACCTGCATGTACAATAATTTTGGAATTGGAAAAATCATCTGAATCATGATTGCTTTCTAGCTTTACTTGATTTGCAGCTGCAGATTTCGACATTTGCGGTTGGTGTTTTTCCTTTCTTTGGTTTCTTTTTGCTTGATTTAGTGCCTTCAGGACTTCCGGACATCTAGAGAAGGAGTGTCCTTCCGTCTTGCAGTTGGTACAGTAATAGACTTTATTAAAAGAGTAGGGTTCCGGTTTCTTTCTTGACTGTGTTTCCTTTGAGTAGGACTGTTTCACCAACATTGAGTTAGCAATAACTTCCTCATTTCTGGTTTGTCTTCGGAGGTGCTCTTGTTTAAGAGCGGTAATAATCTTTGAGGATGGAATGGATTCCTCATTCATCATACTGGAGACGCAAGCAAGCCAATCGTCAGGAAGAGATAGTAATATTGCTGTTGATTGGAGATCATTGGCGGTGAGTGGATTCTTGGGCGTAATAAGTGATGACAGCTTTTCTCCATATGATACAATTTTGGACAGGTGGGTAGGTATGTCTTTGTTGTTGAGCTTTTTCAGAAGAAGTTTCCTAAGCCAGTACATTCTTCCACCTGAAGAATTGTCCTGGTGTGCTTCTTTCAGGGCATTCCACATACCAATTGCACTCTCCTCGTTTTTTCAAATTTATTGGAAGTTTGAAATGTCAATTGATCTTGATATAACTGAACATACGGCGAGATTATCTCTAGACCAGGTCTCTTGATTTAATTTTGACTGTTTGTTATTGATGAGGTAGGCAACACCGGATGCTCAAAAGTGGATTCTGAGTATCATGGACCAATCTAGATAGTTGGATTCTGATCCCGGCGCATTGAGAGGAATAATTGACGGTGTTTTGAGAACAGGATGAGAGGATAATAGATCATCCATTAAAAAAAAAATTGAAACACACTAGAGAATGGAGTGTGTGACGGATCCTTCTAAAGGTTGGTAATTATAGCTATTTGGCAGTTGGTTGCTCTGGGCTCATAACCTATTGAGACTGAGGAAAAGTGGAGTTGAAAGTCAGAGAGAAGGATGATGTTTAATTTCAGAAATGTAATGATGAAATGAAATAAAAGAAGAAATGAAAATAAAAAAGTAAATTGTGAGAACAGAAATAACACTTACCTGAGGAAAAGTGGAGTCAAAAGTCAGATCTTCTCTCTGACTTGCGATCTATCCTCAGGTATTTTATCTTGATTAGATTTCATATGAAAGCGTGACATGGATATGAAAGATGAGAAATGAAAATGAATATTGAAATGGAAACCCGTGCTTCTGGGTGTGAGAAGCATATATTGGAAGAGAGCAGATGTGAAACAAAAGACAGAGAGTAGAGATGAGGATAAAGGAAAAACAGGAAATAAGAAAGGAATAGAAAATGAAGAAAAGGTAAGTGAGAACAGAAATAGGAAATGAAGAAAGAAGTCTTAAGGGTGACTATTCCAACACATCAAATTTTTTTGCCCTTGCAGAAGTTGCGTCAACTGAAGTTGCCCCAACAGCATCTCAAACACTGTCATTGGGTGGTAATTGGGATGAAGTTCCCGCTGATCATAAACCCCCATTACGTCCACCAACCCATAGCATACTCTCCCTGTCACGTTCTCCACAAAATTTCCCACCTTTGGAGGCAACCCCACACCACTAATGGTCACCAAGTTGAGCTCTTGCAGGTCATGGACAATCCACAAAATCTTCCCACCCTGTTTGAGAACCACAAAAATTGGACTTGAATAACTAGAACAAGAAGGCTTTTACAGTCCAGTACAGAATTTCCCCTGTACCAGCTCCATAAACTGATCCCTAATTGCCACTGGAATAGGTATTGGCTTGATCTGCCATGGCTTGTGAGGCACCATTGGAATCCAGTAAGGGTCAACTATCTTGTGCTTCAGAAAACCCTGCTCTTCCAGGAAAAAAGCCAGAGCCTTCCTACTTATGTCAATCACCACCTTTGACAACCCAATCCCCTCCTTACTGAGCCATCCTTCCAGTCCAAAGTGAATCTCTGCCATCTTTTCCTCTGTTATACCCACTCTGTCCGCTCCAAATTGTGTTGGTGTCAGAAGTAACTTATATGGGTCCCACAAACAACTTATTGGCTTCATTGGTGGGTTCAAATCCTGTGGCATTGGTTTATTCTGTGGCCACACCTTTTTTACCACTGGCTTGTACTTCCCTCCACAAGAACAGACCTTAATCAAAGTTGATCCTTTGCCTGTCTCCTCCAGTTGCAATTGTTGACCTGAAACAAATTCCAGGTTGCTCACAATTGTGGAACAAGGGTAGATGCTTGTTCTAACACCAATTAGAGGCACATATGTGGAATTAATAACTTTATTTCCTAATCCCACACCCACCATTGCCATGCCAATCCCACCCAGAGAACCCTGCACTGAGAGGTGGTCCTCTCCCCTTGCTCCACCCCGGTCAACTGTCTGTGCAAAGATGGAGCTATCCCCACACAGTCTCCTTGGAAAACATCTAAAAATCCTCCAGAGGGGGCTCCTCATTCATGCCATTCATATGCAGACACACAATACAGTTTTCCCAACTTCTGCTCTAGGGACAACATATGTTAGTCTTGTAACGCTTGCCCCAGGATTCCATAAATGTGAGGATTTACTCCCTTGTGTCCAGCCTAAAGCCAACAAAAGCACTAAATACAAAAAGGAATGGCCTACCAAGAATGAAATCTGACCCTCTCACCACTAAATATAATAGCAGGGACAATACCTTTTCCACTTCTGTCATCTAACCCTCTACTACTCCTTCCACCATGCATTCAAAATCTCCCAAAGTCTTCAACCCAATATTTGCCTTGTTTTGGACCTCCTTTGCCAACCTGGATGGAAGGACTTTGAACATCAAGCCGCTATCCACAATGGCCCAAAACCTCTTGCCTCCAATACACATGTTGAAATACCCCAAATGGCACATAATTGCTCCTTCCGCTCCTAGGCTGCCTATCCCTGCATTAAGAAAACCAACCCGCACCTCTTCTTTGGCCTTTGGATTTTCCTCCTTATTCCCCATATACTGCTTGAAGACTGTAAACATCTCCTCTTCCATCACCAGCAAAATGGACACCAGCTCTTTCAAGGTTAGGGAAACAAGGTGATCTGTTCTTCAAATCCTCCTTTCCAATTTTCCTGCCCTCCTGTGGGATCATCCTGCCTTGAATGCCACCACTGGCTCTGGGGCCTTTTCAGGAGATGGAGCATCAATGTCCATCCTCTTGTTGAACCTAACAACCCTAAATTCTGCTGCAACCTGCAGGGGTTCCCAAGACAAGGGAAATGTGTACCCCGCCAAGGTTGTTACCTCCTTCTTCTCTGCTGACACATGAACTGGGTCTTTTGGTGAGGGTTTGTCCAGCAGATTTGGTATTGCTTCTCTAGATGGGAAAAAGCAATCCCTCCCCTTGGTCAGCAACAAATTGTTCTTGATGTTGGTACTCAGGTATTTGCACAACCTCTTCAGATGCCAATCCTCCCAAAAATAGTTGCATCAAAAAAAAAATTCTTTTCATCCTTCCAAGGTTCCTGGTTTACAGTTGCCTCTGGACCTTCAGAGGTTTTTTCAACTGGTTTTGCTGCAGCCTTCTGCAAAAAGAGACACATATCACTAGAAATATCCATCATCTCCACAGCCTCTTTGGGTTTTACTGGCCCTTTTACCCTTTTTACTTGAACCTCCTCCTTCACTGGCTTCTTCAGGTCCTCCTCCATTAGCTCTAAAAGATCCAATTTTCCCACAACCACTGCTTGAATTTCCTTCATATCCAGGAGGAGGGATACTCCTCCATCCCACAATCTCCAAATTAATCCACGGTTTTAAAGCTTTCTATAGACACTCCCTTGTAGCTCTGTGCTAAGGCCCCACAAGAAAGTTCTTTTGACCAAACATGTATGGTATTCCAGGATCTTGTTGCATAAAAGGTAATTTAGTATCCAATTTAAAGAGGAGAAGTACACACCAAACAACATCCTTGAGGATAATCCTCCCGCTTTTGCAATCTTGGATGCCAGACGCTTGAGATCCACTTCCCAGATCCTCTGCTCCCTTGCTCCCCATTTATCCACTATTTCCCTCTGAAACTTCTCCCAGTCCCTCTCCTGATATTCCTCCATATCCTCCACATCCCACAGGTGTTCCTTGTTGGGGATCAAGTTTACAATTTTCCAGACCCAGTCCATGTTGTTTGCAGCTTTGCTCTTGGCCACGTTCTCAAACCATTCCAGAAACCAATTTATGTCCTCTGGAAAGAACATAAATGCAGGATATTCCCTTGGTTGGATCTTTGCTCCACTCCCTTTTGGATTTTCCTCCGGTAGCCCATACATCAATTGCCCCTCAGTGGCTGCCTTTGGAGGGGGTCCCACCAGACTCATTTTCTGAGAAACTCCTTGATTTCTCCAATGATACAATAAGATAAAAAAAAATATCTGATAATGATCCAGATAATACCATGATGATCCACTTCTAAAGAAACAATCCTGTTTTATATACAACCCAAAATACAACTCCAAACAAAAGAAGAAGAAAAAGAATGACTTTGCCTGCACTTCCTCCCTAATGTGTTCCACAACAACCCAGTTCACTATTAGCCCTGATCCTCCTAGCTGATCCATCTGCATAAATTAGATTCAGTGATACTTTTTGCAATTGAAAATGACCATACCAGTCCATTTGCCCCTGATGCAGTGCTAAAGAGAGATCCCCATCAGCCTCCCTTAGCAGATCCCCTTTGATCCTGCATATGGCATCAAAAAAGATCCTGTCATATCTTGCACAACTGCAAACCAAACTGAGAGGCAAGGCCTAACCAAAAGGCTATGAAACTGGCTGAAAGACCAGTTCACTTTGCAGTTTTTATGGTTTCACATACCACCATGTGACAGTACCCCTGGGTTTAAGGGCACTTTTTCCCAAAGTGTGTATGGCTGGTGGCACTAACCCACTTTGCAGTTGTGGAGCCATATTCAGACACACTCCTGAACGCCATAAGGAGCCACCAAGACTTGGTAGTCTTGCTTTTTACATGCAAAAAAAACCAACAATTGTCACAGGAGCAAGCCAGCTTGAAAACCTTTTCCTGATTGCAAATTGAACCCGCAACAGGGCCAGCCGGTTTACTGTCATACCTTGCACAACTGCAAACCAAACTGAGAGGCAAGGACTAACCAAAAGGCTATGAAACTGGCTGAAAGACCAGTTCACTTTGCAGTTGTTATGGTGTCAAATACCACCGTGTGACAGATCCCTGTCAATCTTCCTTATGAATCCATGTTGATCCACATTCCACCTCTTTGACTCTAGTTTTCAATTGTACCAACAATTACCTATCCTCCGCAATCTTAATGCATTACCCATAGTCAGCTCATGGATACATACTCCATATTTCCAATCACTTGCTGCTGGATTCTTACTCCAAAATCCATAATGCAGAGTGGGGTTAGTTATTGACCACAAGTATCAATCAACAAAAAGGCAAGGCTTCAGATATTGATCTGCAAAAGACAAAACTATGGCTATTGCTCTGCAAAAGGCAAAACTCCTGGCTCAACTTTGCTATTGTTCTGTGGAAATTGCAGCCACACAACTGCTGAGCCAAAGATTTCCTCTTCCAGAGTAGGCAATTAGCTGGAATTTAGTTTTTGAACCTATTGTGCTGCAGATTCCCAACCCCCTACTGCTGAGCCTTCTAATAATTTTAACTGCTGAGTCTACTTGTGTTTGTGTCTATAAATAACCACCAAAACAGATCATGAATTTACAACCAATCTTCCTTGTGTGAGTTTTCTTTTGCCATTTGATGAGCAACAGCCCTGAGTATATTCCATGTCTGTTGCATACTAGGTCTATGTATTTGACTCTCTTTGAGTTGAATGTTGTCAAGGAATAGCCTTGCATTGAGGCCCATGCATGGAAAAAGTATTTGGCTTGTTCCCTACTAGGAAAGTCTCTCACAGCAGGAGGCTCAAGTTTTTCTGGCACCTCATAGTTACATAGTTACATCAGCCATATTTAAATCATTTTTCATCAAATCAAATCAATCAAATTGCACATTAAATGTTACACATCACCACCAGTCAATTCCAGTTGTGAAAAATCTTATTCCCCAATTTTAACCCTAGATGAGGATACAATCAGGGATCCCAATTTCTTAATTCCCAAATACCTACCTTCTGCCAGAGCTTTTCTAACAGCACTATCAAACAAGTCCTTCAACACAGCCATGTTGAAACCAGGGGGGCTTGGGCTTGCCACTGTTCCCATAATCCAAAAAAATACAAAGACACTTCAGTATTCAATCCAACTGTCCATTCAACAACTCCATTCTTTTTCTCAATTTTGGGTTGAGGAAAAGAAAATCATCTGACCGGCCAGTATTGTGTATGGGTTGGGACAAGAGTTTGTTTTGCCAATAGGCAGAATGTTTGATTTTTGTGGCAGAGAGTTTGCAGGACAGTTTACAAGTTCTTTTTTGTGGTCCAATAGTGCCAAAATGTATGCAAAATCATTAAATTTGGGTTGAAAGCACTCAAATGTGGTCCAGGGGTGCCTGGGTACCCCTAACTACCCCCCAAAACGGCCCATTTGCGGCTGTTTTGCCCCAAATAGGCCAAAAGTATAAATCACAACACACACAACCCCCAGGGGTCACACATGTTGTGAACGGTGTTTCATGCCTGTTCACAACCCAGGGTTGTGACTTTTTCACTGCCCATCAACTAATGGAACTCTATAAAAAAATTGTCATTGCACAAACTCCTCATGAAAGGCCAAAGTGAGGCCCTTTTGGCCTAGTTAGTTTTTAATAGGCTCAAAGCAACCTTGTATGTGCAAAAAGTCATGTTTACCCATCACAGAGATACACCTTGAAGATTTTAAAATAGTTGAAAGACTCAGAAAGGTATCAAGACAATTATTTTTAAGCCTCTTATCCCTTGACACAGTCTGTCAAGTTTTACAAGCCTTTCTGAGGCAGGAAAACAGACCGAAAGGGGTCAATTTAGCACCCAGGGCATGGATTTACTAAAAAATCATGCCTTGCGTGCTTGTTTTGGTTTTTGAATTAAAAAGTTTTGGATTCGATAATTCGATAGGCACGAATTCAGCGGGAGCATTTTCAATGTATTGGATCGCTTGCAATGCTTAAAAACCATCCGTTGGTCGGCCTTGGATGTGTGCTTGTATGTTTGTGCCACAGTGGATGTTGGCGCAGACTGTGCCGCGCGCCCGACACCACGCTGCATGGATGCATAGTGATGATTTTACCAGTTTCTCCGGGGCTGCCTTTAATCCTGGGACGGCAGCAATCCTCAGCCGCATGAAGCTATGTCGGAGTTCCCACTCAATCCTACCGATCTGCAATCGACGAGCACGACGACTCCCAGCAACAGTGCTCCCCTACCCAATCATGGAAGCGCCTTCGATCTTTGGAATCGAAAACTGCGAATGACCACTGGTCTTGCTTTGCAGTCGGATGAGGAGAGACGAGAATGGCTTCTTCGTCGTTGTCGAGGTTGGAGGGATGATTTGGTTGAAACTAGTGAGATCCCTATAGGACTCTCTTGCCCAGAATTAAGTTTTCCGTCGTATTATGCGCTCAATGTTTTCGATCCGTAGGTCCCGTCGTTCGTTACCTGTTGCAGCATATTTCTGCCCTGCCAGTCCCTGATTCCAAATCGTCGTCAGGCGAAGCTACCGACTGCCCTCGCACAATACCGATTTCCATGGATTGCGGGATTTGCAGTCCTGTCCGTTCCGCAGGCTTGTTTTCACCCACCGACATAGATCCTACTTCTCCTAGTGGCGGGCAAATCAAACTGTGTGCAGACTCGCTGGCTTCAAAAGGGCACATGGAGGACGTGCTATCTCATGAATTAATCCACGCCTACGACCATCGACGATTTCACGTCGATTGGAAAGATTTGAGACATATTGCCTGCACCGAAGTGCGTTCTGAATCCATTCTTTCACTCTCCCACCTGATCATCATCATCGTCGCCGTCGTCATTATCAAGTGCCTGTTTATCCAAAATTTTAACTGACGTAGCGGTGAACATGATGGAATCTCTAGATTCGAGCCAACGCTTTATCGGGAGATTGTAAGTGGACCCGCGAAATCGACCGGCATATCTTCAACTTTGCCAGGCAACGCCAAGTCTGTGCCCGACGAAGAGCAATCCTTTCGGTAGCTGAGCACATCTCAGCTTCATCTGAGAAACCAGTTTCTGCTGAAGAGGCCAAGTCCTTGAAAGCAATGGCCTCTGAAAGAGCTGAAAAGGTTGTCGACCAAGTTTGGAAAAGTTGTTGGAACGACACACGTCCGTTTGATGAGATTTACTAGATTTATGTGGGAAAAGTGATTTCCTTGAAATTTGTTGTACTCATCAGAATTTACAACATCCCAACAGCCCTTTTACAATACCACATAGAGTTATCGGGCAAAGCTACCATCTCTCAGAGCTTGATAGGATAATCATTTTTATAATGATGAATGATGTGTCCGCCCTCAAGCAGCTGAGTTCCTTGTAAAATATGGGACGCCCAAGCACGGTAGAAGACATTTGGAGGATGGCCTCTGATCTGTATACCTATAGACAGCAGGTGCTTGACAACAAGCCCAGCCAGCTACGGCGCAACGGAAATCTCCTAGGCACCCTTCTCTAAGAGAAGATGCAAAAACTAAGTGATAACAGGTACAACCATGTGTGATGTAACCCGTTCTTAACATTTATTGCAAACCCAAAACTGAACTTTGGAATTTGAACGCAAGCATGGGAATTAATAGTGAAAGTTTTTACATGAGATGTGTGGTAATATTGGAACAAACTAGGAGAACTGGTGCAAGTGAAGCCCCTATGGAAGCCTTTTCTTCTGTCAGGAAATCACCATAGGAGCCTTTTAAAATTTGTACAATCCTGGACTGCTAAGCTCAGAGTTGAAAACTAGACTTGTAGCAATTTTTCATGCCAAATTGGACCCAATGACTTTGCAGAAAAAAAAGGCAAGGCAATGTGCAGAGACAAGATTTTTGAGATAGAAACTAGGCTGTAAATAGAAACTCAAATAGACAATGGGTTTTAACTGAGTGGCTGGTGTTTTTTTCTGGGATTTGATAATCCATATGAAAAACTATACTTTCCACAAGTAGATAATGAAAGCAGTCAAGTTTACACTTAAAGGTTATGGCAGGTAGAAATTTGAAGAAAATTGGAAAAAAGAATGGTCTCAACCTTCCAAACCTGAATCTTTAAAATTACTTTACTAAAATCTTGAAATAATGATGTTTTATACGTTTTAGGACAATTAGAATAATGATTTTAATTTCAAAAAACTAAAAAATTACTTGCCTTAAGTGTTTGGATAATAATAAAATAATAATTTGATTCCCACTTAATTGATAGACTGCTTGGGACAGTATCCTATTGGTCTGAAACAGAGAGATGAGTTGAATTGCATGATTTTGGATCAATTTTAAGGAACATTTTGGCAATTAATGTTTGTTTAAAATATCAGCCAAAACCCTTGAAAGAGAGCCCCAAAACCAATCAATGAAACTAAACAAGGATCCAATTTTTCAAAAATATCTCTGGGATAAGATACACTAATGATTGGTCTTAGCATAATGGTGTATTTACACTTCAGTATTTTAAAAAACCAAAAATATTAGTAGTTGGCCTCAATTTCAGAATGAACCAGATTTTTGAGCTTTTATTTGTTTTGGAATTATTTCAAAGAATATCTTAAGTACATACAAAAAATTCTTCTTATAATCAGGTTGGATTTGAAATCTCAAGTAATTTCACATATAGCTAGTCACTAAGGAAAAACATTCTCTGAGCTTTTTGATGGGGTAGATTTGAGATTAAGGCCAAGTCTTGACCAACCACATGTTTTAGATTTTTAAAATGTATGATTTATCTTATCATTGTATCTCTGCCATTTTTTTCTATTTCCATTTTTTCCTTTTCTTTCTCTAATTGTATTTTACTTTTATTTCCTTGCAATTTTCTGTTCTTGTGTGAATAACTCTCAATATATAGTGGATCTACTAACTGACTGCATCCCTTTGATGAGCCCTGTACTTCTCTCTGCCCATCCACACAAGAACTGGAAAGGGGATATGGGAAACTTGGTCTGTGTTGCTAAAATGACATTTGTTCTCCTTACCCTAACTATAGTAGACTCCTAAAGCTTCTATTTCTTGCAATCTCCACCTAAAAATCATGCTTTGACTCCTTGCTACCCCATTTGACCACAAACTTTAGTAATTAGCTATCCAACTGGTGATAATTTCTTCTTGTTTCTCCTTCTCAACTCTTACTGAATTTTACGTTCTCAGCCTAACCATCTTTCTTATGGCTAACCAAATATGTGTGGGAAACTTTATGATATCTTGCTCTAGCTCTTGATTTTGGTGATTACCTCTTTTTTTTCCTTTTCTTTTAATTCCTATCTTATTATTTATTCATTTCAAATTCAACCTCCCCATTTCTTATCCTCTCAAAATTTCTTTTGTTGGAATTTACTTTGAAAAACCAAAGTACAGATTTAAATAAAAGAACCTTTGGGAAAAATTTTACTTGAGAAAAATGAAAAATAATATTTCAGGATGTACATAACAACATTTACAATACACCAATTCCAATAAATAATTTGTATGAAATAAACTAAGAAAGATATTTTTCAAATATTCCTCAGAATTATGGAAAGCTTTCATGAAGAACAGAAGAAATTAATCAGACCTAGATTCTGAAGAGAAATGAATAAATGTGATCTTCAAAAGAAAAAAGAAAAAATCAAGAAAATAATTCTAGGAATATTCACAAAGAAAGAAGTTAATTGTTAGTGAACAAAAAAGAAAAAAAGCATGGGAAGAAAAAAAAAAATTCTACTTCATGTTCTTCATTAAGTGGAAAATAAATTTGGAAATATTACAGAATTATGATTCACATCTGGAAAATAAAAATATGAATCATTCCAAGTTACATAATATTTTTCTGAAATTTCTTACTTCATTTGATGATGATTTTATTTTTATTAAATAAATAAACACCACTGTAAAAAAAATAATTTTAATAGATTCAAACTGTAAGCTTTGGGGCCCTTTTTAGAGGAAGACCAAGTAAGAAAAATTTTGACATGTTCTTCTCAAGCTTATTTCAAATTAAGAATAATTGAAATTTCAAGAAACAATCCAATGATGAAAAAAATAGTAGCAGCACATAAAATACCCAAGTGTAAATTATTTTTATAAAAAATAAAAATAAAAATGATGTGTGAAAAAAGATAAAAAATCATAGAAATAATCTTAAATTATTCTTGTAGGATTGATTGAAATTGTCAAATAAAGATTATTTTTTTAGAATTTCTTATTTTATGACCTGGGGGGTTAAAATAACACTCCAGAGTTTTAATTTTTAATTTGTTCAACAAGTAAATTTATTGATTTGTTTCTCAAATTTACTTGAAAAAACCATAAACTGCATGGTATCCCTCAAGCTTCTTTTTGGGGATGAAATGAATTCCCTGCTGAAATAAATAAATAAATAAAATTGATAGGAAAAAAAAATAGAAGTTAAGGATTAAAAAAGTTTTGAAAAATGTACTATGAAATGATGTTTATAATTAAAACTGGACATCAAATTATAAAATACTTCAAGAGATTCAGGAAATTTAACTCTATTTAAAACCATGAACAATAATTAATTATGGAATCCCAAATAATTTATTTTTCTATGCCTCCATATCTAAATCTATTCCTTTGTTTTATTTATTTTCACATTATATGATTTAAAATTGATTCATTTTTAGGTTTTTAATCAATCCAAAATTAGTACAGGAAATTTTGGAAATGGGAAAAGGCAAAAGGAATAATTTTCCAAATAGGAAATTTTTAAATGAATGATTGGTCATATCTTTCTTAATGGGAATATATCAAGTATATAGGGCTTCTGTAGCATATTATTATAAAAATAATTTTGAAGGGCAATGTTAAATTTGCAACCCTACGCAACTTTTTCACAAGCCAAATTAGATACTTTGGGATGGTTCACAACCAATTTCAGTTTTGAACGGCCACTCCCAACCCATTTCAGTTGTGGATGGCCACTCACAACCCATTTCAGGTATGAACAGCCACCCACAACCTCCAAATGGGTTGTGAGCGGTCATTCACAACCCATTTGTGGTGAGAAAAAAAGAAATAGGAAAGACAAGAAATTAAAAATAAAATAAATAAAATATTTAACAAACACAAACAAAAAAAAAACAAAAAAAAAACACCAAAAAAAGAAAAAAAATCAAAAAAGTTTGAAAAAAAAATTAAATGGAAATTCTAAAAATTTCACCACTCTGGGGCCATGAATGTACATCCCATAAAAATAAAAAATGAAAAAGTCTATGGACTAGCCCTAAAGTAAATAAATGAAAAAATAAATAAAAAATGCAAGTCTTTTGACTTGCCCTAAAGTAAAAATGCCAAAAAATACAAGGTCAACTTGTATCAAGCAGATCCAATGAGGTGGACTTTTATCAAGCCCACCTCAATGGACTAGCCCTAAAGTCAAAACACCAAAAAAGACTTCTATCAATCCCACCTCAATTGAATAGCCTTAAATTAAAAACACCAAAAAAGACTTCTATCAAGTCCACCTTAATAGACAGGCCATCAAGTAAAAACACCAAAAAAAAAAAAAAAAAGTTCAACTTGTGTTAAGCTGATCCCACCACAAAAATTAAAAATACTCCTTTTTATGGGATCATCCCAACAAAAGTTGAACTGAATTACCAATGAGTATCATTAAAAACACTCAACATAATTATGTTAACTCAAAAAACTTAGGATAAGTATGTTCAAAATTTGAAAAACCTTTATATTAATAGAACTAAAAGATCACCATCAGAACCCAAGCACAAATTATGAAATTTAAATGATTTTTATAACTTAGGATACAACTTAAGTTGATCTTTTAGATGATCAACCTAAACAGAAGCCTTTTAAGAAGTCAAAGAAGCAGGTCTGGAAACAATGGGAGGGATTGGAATCATTTCTCCCTCAAGTACAAGATGAACCTAGTGATAATTGTTGACAAAGCAAATGAATATAGCATCTGATTGTTCTTTTAAACCCATTTTAATAGGAGTATAAGTAAAGCATGAACACAATGAAATGAAGCATCTTGGTCTTCCATAAGTATCTGCTTTTATTTGACTCATGTCCAAATTTGAAAGCAAGTTTGAAGAGTGAATCTATTCATTGATGTCCTTAAGATCAAGTATTTGGTCTATCTTTTGAATATTTTTACTTTCACCAAGTATCTTAGAATAGCATATCCTATTTTTCCTCAATTTTTTGATAATTTATTTTTGTAATTTAAACCAACCATTTTCATTGTACCCAAGTGATTTAGCAATGACTCTAAATACACAATTCACATCACCAACTGGATCCCAAACCTCCCCAATGAAATTAGATAAGTTCACAGTTATTTGATTGAGGCATTTCAATTTTGGTTCCTAAGATAAAAACCAACTTAGTATTAATCAACTTGTTAAACAATTGGGATTTGTCAATCACTCAATCTTTTTCGATCTTTCAAAAATAAAAAAAATAATGAATCTTTCAATACTATAATTGCTTTCAATCCTATAATTTGTACCCCTAAAAAAACCCAAAAAGACAAATTAATTCACTAGAAGGGCCTTAGTCTAGCCTCCACTGACGATGAACATCCTCAGGCACAACAGATCCTCTTGATGCTAGTATTTCTTCTAAGATGTGGGAACACAGCGAGCTCATTTTTTTTTGAATAAGACTTTGAGCACACCTTGCCATCATGGCCATGCTTTAACTTCTTCAATTTTTCACCAATGAGTTTAATTGCCTCAATTGAAAATTTCTAACCCAAAGGCAAAGGTTGGTTCTTTTGGAAGAATGGTTTCAAAATTTATTAAAGAGTTTCTGAGTGAAGCATGCACTGATTTGATTTGGCTTTCAATGGTTCCTTTGAGGTATTTCCACACATACAAAATGTTCCCCAAAGATCCCCCAAGTAATTTTTTGAAAGTATCATTGGCCCCTTCTACCTAAGACATTGTTTTATTTCAAAAGTCTGGTTTGACACAAGTCCACACCATTACAAATGTCTGTTTGATAGGGAAAATATTCTTTTCCATATACTCAAGAACATCCTCACGGTCCTTCAAAGAACACTGTGTAAAATTTTCTGATAGATTTCTGAATGTCTTATTCACATAAAACCAGATACTAGCATAAAATGTGATCAGAAAACACCACAAAAAGAAAGTCTTGTGGAAGACATCAAAGACTCATACACAGCTAGCTCATAAATCTGCAAGTGACAAAACAGGATTGAATTGACCATTAAAATAAGTACAGCTACAAATCTAGCTCTAAATTTGAATTTGACCAGGAACATGACTTAGTGTTGCAGGTTGAGGTCACCTAAAAGAAATGATTTGCACTAAATTAGATATAGGCCTCCAGGTGTATGGTTGTCTTTCTTTGAAGAGTTTGTGTTATCTTGAGTGCGTCTTCAATCAAGTGTAACCCTTCTATTTGAGAAAAGGAAAGTCAACAGGTTCCCTTTTCCATTTCCTAGATCCTCCGCGGTTAAGTATCCTCTTTCCTGAGAGGGATGAAAATTGAATACAATATTGAATAGGAGTGATAGGTGCCGGGCAAGTTGAATGATGGACTGAACAAGCGCGGACAGGTGACTATAATAAAAGTATATTCAACATCCCCCCATATTTGGTGTGGATCAGTAGAGATGCAGATACAGTGTTCCATAAGCAGATCAATCATCTTCCTGCTGGATGATTTGGACAAAGCATCTGCAACCATTTTCTCAGATGGAATGAGTTGGATGCCCAACTTGTCTTGTTCATGCTGTTCATGGAGCCACTTGAATTTCATGCCAATATGTTTTGTTTTTGAGTTTGAACCAAAGTGCTGGAATTTTCCCCACAAACCCTTGTTATTGATGAGAAAGGTTGTTGGCAGAAGATGTCTTTTCCACAGTTCTTCTGCAATTGAATTTATCCACAGAGATTACTGAGCTCCATTGGTCAGAGCATTCAGCTCCACCTCTGTTGTAGATGGAGCAATTTCTTTTTTCTAGTGACTCTTCCATGTGACCAGGCAAGACATCAACTTGACAAGAAACCCAGATTGTGAAAACCTGGTCTCTGAATCATCCCAAGTTGCATTGGAAAAGACCTCAAGTACTTTGCAATCAATGAAAGGATAAAGGCTGAGTGAATTCTCCATTTTGCCTGCTAGGTGCTTCCAGACATGTAGGAATTCTTTCAAGTGCAAGAGGCTGGGTTTTTGATTGAATCTGGAAAACAGGGATGAAGCTTCAGAAAGATAAGGACAATTTCTACAGGAAAAGTGATTCAAAATCCCTGTGAACCTCCTGTAGTTGATTCCCAGATTCTTGAATTCTTCATGATCCTTGTTGGTAGATTGCAAAAGACACAGAACAGGTGTTATAGGAGTGAGTACCAACTGGAATGACAGCAAGTTGAGTTCCTCAAGGCCTTCCAAGATGAGCAATTTCTGATTGAGAGTCATCTTCCCATCCTTAGATAACACCTCCATCCCAAGTACTGTATCCCGGTTGTGATATGATGATTTTGGAAATTAATCCAGGAAGAGCAGCTCAAACCAGTCCACTTTGCCCACAACCAGAAGATTGTCCACATGAAAAAATAACAACAACTTCTTGAGCTTGTGAATGTACAGACGGTATCCAAGGATTACTCTCTGTACCCTATTGAATTCAGCCAGCCTGTTAATGTCTTAAACCAGTTTGCAGGAGCTTGCCAGAGGCCGTACAGCAACTTCTTCCATTTCAGAAAGGCTGAATTGCGGTTGGATTATACTGGTCTTAGAATGTAGATATCCTCATCTAGAGGGGCAAATAAAAACACTGCTTTGACTTCAAACTGACAAATTCTTAGCTTTTGTCCAAGCCCGTATACAAAAAGAAGGAGTAAAGTTGTGAAATTTCCCATGGGAGAAAAGGTTTCTCCAAAGTCTATCCCTGGAATCTGCAGGTTTCCCATGATTCACAGCCAACACTTCTTTCTTTCCAGTGTGGTGCTCCAAAACCTAACCTATAGCCATCAGACTCACTTTTCTAGTATAAGGACAGCTCCAACTATAAAACAGACCTCAAAATTGGATTTTAAACCAAAAATAACCCCTAGTCACTCAGCCAAAGTAACCCTCTATCTCTCATGGTTTAGAAGATACAGATCAAATCAACCCTGGCCTACCCACACTCCTACCAGGTGTCACAGACCAGAGCTCATGGAACTACCCTGGATTCCTTCAAGTACATACCACATACAGCAAAACCATACATAATTAATATATGCAAGACCCTGCATTCAGCACCAAACAAAACTGCAGCAATATACATAATAATATATGCAATGCCCTGCATGCAGTACCAAACAAACCTGCAGCAGAATACAGAAGAAATATATGCAAGGAACTGCATGCAGAAACAAACCTGGAGCTGTATACAGAAGAAATATGTGCAAGGCACTGCATGAAGGACCAAAAAAATGACCAACCACCACTATACAGAAATAATATATGAAGGGGGGACCTGTATCAATGCAGCACAACAATGCATGCAAGGGTGTACATGCATGTAGATCCTGCACAGCCTCCTCCTCTGACCAGCCAAAATGCCTCATCAACTGTATTCACTGTACCAGGGAGACCCTCAGGGGCAGCCCTGAGGGAAGGATTTTCTATAAATAGAGGGCCTCTCTCTCCCATCCAGGTCCCATCAGAGCCCTCCATCCTTCCCTCCAGGGATCACCATGCTTCCTAGGCACCCTTAAACCATACTTTTACCATCCTCAACCATTATACCATAACCCATACTGTGACCATCACCAATCCCATATCCCATACCATCACCATCACCATCACCATCATCATCATCATCAACCACCACCATTACCCTGGACCATTCACCACCATCATCACATACTTTTAACCATGACCCAATCCAATAACCCATGCTTTTGACCATCCACCACCACTATTATTTAACCAATACCCCATACCTTTGAAAATCACCACCATGTCCCCATAACTTGAACATCATCATCATCAACCACCACCAACTCTCATCATCACCATCCATCATCATCACCTACCTTGACCATCATCAATCATCATCATCACCATCAATCATCATCATCATCCATCATCATCATCACCTACCTTGAACATCATCATCCATATTCACCACCTACCTTGACCATCATCAAAAATCATCATCACCTATCATCATCCAACTCCATCACCCTCAGTTATTAACTATAGGCTCAACCATTTCAACCTTTATTCAAATCATCACCTGTATCATCAAAGGAGTATCAATCAGTAACCAATAAAATCAATATGAAAAAAGATAAAATATATAAAGGATAAGACTAGATAAAGGATTCTTCCCTTACTCAGCTTTTATCCTCCAAGTCACCCATTGGTTCCACCATTTCTTCCTTATCAATCTTGAAACATTTGATCCTAGGTCTGATAGAGACTACTATAGTAGCAACTCTATCTGAAAATCAGCCACCAATCTCTTTTCTTTTATTGTTGTGAGACTACTATAGTACCTAGAGGGGCAGGCAATTCAAAACCACCATTAGTATTCTTCTATCTTATCCATAGTTGTAGTCCTAAATTCCCCCTCAAGTGACTGCAAGCAAGCTATTTGATAAAATTTACCCAATCCCAAAGGAGTTTCCACATCTGGTGTCCCAACAGTGGCCAATAATCTTCATTTTTGGATCAATAAACTCAAGCATTAACAAGAAAAAAAATACTAGGAACCATTGAAGACCAAGGATTTGAAGCACCTGATAGGGAGAGGATCAAGAGTCTAGTCAGTAAAATAAAGGAAGTCCTCTTATTGGAACAGGATAACATGGCCTTAGAAGAATCAACCACAGGAGATACCAGCATGGACAGGATCAAGGAGCAAGAACAAAAGATTATGAAACAGTCCAAGGAACTCCAGGAGACTAGGAATCAAATGAAATCAATGCAAGACTGACCGGATAATGTTTCCCAAATTTCCAAATCCTTCATGGAAAATACCCAGGAAAAGACCATTCAAGGAATACCAGAAACCCCATATACCCAATCAGTCAGGTTCACCTCTACCCCCAGGACTGGAATCAGACAAGGCCCAGTCAGTATATCATCAGAATCAGACCCACCAGAAGATATTCCAGAGGTTACCACATTCCCAGGTCATACTGAAGAAGAAAGAAGCCATCAGAACTCTTAGTTAATTACTATGGATCACCACCAAAGGAACACTACCATGGACCTCCCCTCTCCAACAACCTCTAGGATCAAGGATTTCCAGAATGGAGTAGTTTTAGATAATTCCAAAGCCCAGCTTGATTTCAATGGGACTGAAGTGGAACTCTTTATTAACAGGATTGAAAAATTGGAAGAACTTCATGGTGCTGGAGGGAAAGACTTGGCCTTGCAGTTGACTTTTATCATCAAGCACATCAAACTCAGGGAATCTGTGGAAAAAATGGAGGGGCATGAAACCAGGGAATGGGAGCTCCTCAAGAAGGAAATGAAGAGGAAGTGGGGAAGGGCCACACCCCATAGAAGATTTAATGAACAATCCATACCAAACCTACTCAAACACACCCAGGAGAAAGGAGGCATCAGAACCAAAGAATAATACAGAAAGTTTATTGGGAACTATGAAGAAATGGTTGTCTAATTTATTAGGATGGGTTATGATAATACCAAATGGGAAAAGGGTGACATACTTTGGTAGGATTTATTATTGGAACTCAAGAGGGAAGTCACTAGAGGACTGGTTCAAGCAAGGAAAATTAGGAAATCCCTTGATGGATGCCCTTTGGCTCCAGAATTGGAAATATTGAAGGAACATGTGGAAACAGCTCTGGCCCTGTGGGATATTTCTGAAGGGAATGAACCAACCCAAGAAAAGAAAGAAGTTAAGAAAGAGGTGAAATTTCAGCAACCTGTGGACAACAAGGAAGAAATCAAGCAACTAAAGGACCAAGTCAACCAACTCACCACTGCTCTCAACAACCAAAAACCAGCCCCACCACATTTTGACAGGGTAATAGGGCAACCACCCCATAGGGCACCAGGATTCCCCACCCTTGCTCCAAGGTGGCCTCTAAAATGGTACTATTGCAGAGATGAAACCCACACTTCCTATACTTGTACAGACCTTAGTGAAGACATAAAATCTAAGTAGTTTATTAAGCTAGGTCCAAACTACTACTATCCAAACAAAAATCTATCCCAAATAACACACCTGAAACATTGAAGGAATTGGTCAACAAGTTTCATGCCTAAAATCAACCAAAAGAAGAAACCACTAACCAACCAAAACCAGAGGAGAAGACAGTTCCAGTAACTGCAGTCCTTCAAGTTGGAGAACGGGGATCCTGGAAACCACCAGAATTCAACATTCCAGAACACTTACAGCAGATCCAGTTTGGTATCAAGAGATCACCTAGAATTAACCCCTCCCAAAACAACCAGACAGGACCAGAGGATGAAGCAGATGGTCCAAAGAAAAAGAAGGAAGGCAAAGCCCCAAGAAAGAGGAAACCAAGTTAACCTGAAGCCTGGATAGAGGATGACCATGAAGATTCAACTTCAGAGTAACAGGATATCCATCCCACCCAAGAAAAATTAACCAGCAGGGCAAGGGACATCAATGAAAATGTGGGAAAAGAAGGTGAGAGAGCCTCAGGAGACCTGGAAGCACCAAACAATATGGATGAGCTCAGAATTGGGACAAATTTGAAGAAGAAGATACTCAAGCAGACTTTCACACTTACCATGGAGGAACTCTTGGCCATCTCACCTAAATTTCTCCAGCTACTTCAGGATACCAACATGGAGGAGGGGATTACTTCAAAAATACCTGTAACAGAAAGTAGGAAGGTCAAAGCCTGTCAAAATCATTTGGATCCAGAGGATGAAGAAGAATGGTATGGGCTCAGAAAAAACCTTACCTATGCCTGTACTCTTGGATTCATAGACATTTGGATCAATAATAGAAAGCTTAGAGCCTTGGTGGATAGTTGAGCTGAACTCAATGTCATCCCTGAACACCTGGCCAACCAAGTAGGACTGGTAACCAAAGAAATGTTAATGAACATAACTGGAATTGGAGGAAACTCAACACCTCTGATTGGACTAGCAGAAAGGATTCCATTTGAAATTAACCCAGGGGAACCAAGATTGGCCAACTTTTTTGTAGCAAGAGGGAGTTTTCACATTGTCCTTGGGAGACCCTTCTTGGCTGACTACAAGGTCAGGTTGGAATTGTCCCAAAAGAGGGGAGAAATCCTCAGTTATGAACTACCTGGAGGGGTGAGGTTATGTATAACAATTTTAAAGGAAATTCAAGCAGGGTGGGAAATGGAGCCACCAAGAAGATTGAACAGGGATGGGATGAACCTAAGGAAGGTTCAATGGGAGGACCTGATTGGAACAGATGAAGAACTGGAGGAAGGAGAAATCAAGGAAGACTGCAAAGAGCATGAAGGTGAAACCAAGATGGAACTGGACCAGTCACCAACTAAGTGTCAAGAAATGGAATGGGGAAGGAGTCTGGAGCAAAAAGAAGAACTGGAGGATACCACAGAAATACCCTGGGAGGAATGGACAGCACATGACCAACCAGGGAACTTGTTCCAAAGGGTTTACTCAGAATGGTTCACTCAAAAAGAAAACACAGAAAACAAAGCACCAATGGAAAACTTACCTGGCTGGGGACTTACCAAATTAGAATTTATGGACATACTTACAAGCATTGGTTCCCTTGGTTTTCTCAAGAATGGTGACTGGGACTCAGATTATGGATATATCTCACCAGAGTTCAGGATTGGTTTTTACTACCAAGAGCCCTGGGCAGAGTACTGGACTGAAGGACTCATCCTGTGGAGAGAAGAAAGTATCCAAAGATACTGGGATCACTTCAGGGAGGTACCTCACCACCTCCTCCAATGATTCTGGTCATAAAGTTTTTTATGTCTGGTATGACATTAAACTGCCAAAGTTTTTCTCTGATCTGTACTCTTAAAAAAAAAAATTTATACCTATCAAAAAGAAAAATCAAAAAAATTATTCAGTATTTTTATTTCCCCAAAATAAATACAAAGAAAGAAAAAAATAAAAAATAAAAAATAAAAGAAACTCACAGCATTCATCATTCCAGATTCATAAAAAAAATTATCATTAAAGGCAAAAAAATTCATGGTCTTGACAAAAAAAGGGTATTCATTGCAAAAAAATATCAAGAAGGATTGTATTTGCTAGTAAAATACAACATAAACCTAAAACACACAAAAAAAAATCAGTTTGAGTTCATTCCCCAGGTCATAAGAAGAAAATAAAAAAAAAGAGACTCACAGTATTTTTTATTCCATCTTAAAACAAATTGTAACAAAAAAAAATTATAATGTGATTGATGCAGAAGTAAGCCTTCAGCTCCTTTTGAAGTGCTGATGGAATGGGTGGGAACTTCATTATTGCTGAAAAATAGATGTAAAAAAAAAGGGGAATCCGCAAATGGTTTACCCTTATATATGTATATTTATATAAACCAACAAAAAAAATCAGACTTACCATTTTTTTCACAAGCCCTGTCTGAACTTGGAACACCACGTAAAGGTTATAATGCAAACAGGGGAAGCCACACAAATTCAAGTCACTTGAAAGCAACCAAAGCAATTTGCGGAAAGATGACAAGGAATGACGGAAGCAACTGACGTTGCAGAAAGAAGGTCCTAGTTAAGGGGAAAATAAAACAGAGCTCAGAATTGCTTCTGGGAATGGAAAACCTGATCAAGAAAAGGAGGACATAAAAACAAGCCAAGGGACTTGGGGCAGATGTAGGAAGGAGGAGTTAGGGAGCAAGGCCTCCCTATATAGACAGAAATTGGCCTTTTGCCAGGGAGGGAACCCAAATCTGAGCCGGAGTAGGGAACCCAGAAAAAAGCTGAGAGCCGACTTGGAGTAGGATACAGGTCCAAGCGGCTGATTTGGAGATGCAGGCGGTGACATCCCAAAGTGGAGTCACGCGTTTTGAAGCAAGGAACCAGACAAAAAAAGCATGGACAGGAGAATGAGAAGATGCATGGAAGGATTGACATGCAGGGTTGTCAATGCATGCAGGAAGTAGACAAGATAAGGTTAAAATGGAAACCAAGATTGAAAGCTTACGTGATATTTTTGCCAATCAGGAAGCCCATGGTCTGATTGGAGAAGAATATATATATATATAAATATATTAATCAGCTTGCATCCAATTGGATTGCGCAAGCCAGCCCCGGCCCATCTGCATCAATAAGAAGGAGAAGGAAAAAATTGGAAGAAAAGAAAAGGAAAAAAAAAGAAGAACAAACAAGCCGTACCGGAAGAAAATGCAACCGTTTTCAAGGTTACTCCAATCTGATTTGACAAAAACGCCAATGGCCGCAACCAAACCTCTGCCTTTCCACGCTGATTGGAAGGATTGAGAAGAAAGGAAAAAAATATTAATTAAAAAAAATTGATTGTGGTTGGCCTATCCCCACTCACCAAGGAATCAACATGGCAAGCAATTGGTCAATAAGATTAATTAATGCAACTAAAGATTGACCAACCAATCTTGCAATTTGCACAAACTGATTGCTGCCAGCCTGCCAATCTGCATCATTTGGAAGGAATAGGGAGAAAAATAAATAAATTACAGCAAAAAAACACATAAATAAAAAAAATGGAACCAAACAAATCTCAAAGTTAGCTGCGTCCATACATTGTCTCAGTTTCACTGTCCATAACAACCTGAGTTGCAAAGGAAAATGCAAATCTGCGTCCAATTGGATTGCGCGAGTGGGCGTTAGCAACTATGCGCAATTGAACCGGGAAAAGAGAAGAAAAAAAAACATACAGAAGCGGAACATGAAATTTTTGGCTTACTGATTACTCAATTGAAAACTGGCTGTATTGATGTATTTGATTTGATCACATCAGGAGGGTTGCCGCTGCAAAGATTGATATTGATTGGTAATTTGGAGCCATGGAAATTGAAAAACAAGATGGAGTCCAGAACAACTACTGCGTGCCCCATCCTGGTATGATGACCTTGCGCACAAATGCTTCTCTTTTTCTGAAAACTATCATGCGCCCCGCCTTTGAAAAAAAAACCTCCCGCAAAACTGGCGGGCACCTCTTTTTGATGTTCTTATTCCATTTCATCTTAATGTCAGATGTGTTGCTGTGTTTCTTTTCTTCTTTCCCATATATTTCATGTCTCATGTATTGCGTACCTCATTGTCTCAGAATGTCAAGTTGTTGTCTATCCAATTGTCCTGTGTCAAGCTGTCACCTATCTCATACCTGTCACTTACAACTCCCACGCGACCTCTCGACTCAGCACATAAAAGACAAGAAACTATCCTCTGTTCTCCAACTGAAGACTCAAACTCAACCACTTGGCCAGCTTCACCTACTTGACTTTGATCACCAAATCATCTGAACCCAAAGACTAGAATGAACAAATGATCAACTCAAAATTCCTCTGAACTAATCTATCAACTCTCTCAGCTCAGTATCCTGGTTGGATCAGTCAACAACAAATCCTCAAAATGCTCTGTTCTACTTAATCTCTTTAGAGGTCATAACCCAACCTGTAGAACTATCAGTCTCTGTTTGTTTTCCTTTCTGTTAATTTCTGTTTTTTGATCTGTTCATCTTGTGTTCATGGTTTCTAACCCTTTCCTTGAATCTGAAATGAATCAGCCTGGTCTAGGTTTCTTAATTCATTAAAACTTTTACATGGTTAAAAGCCAAAGATGGATCACCACAGCTCATCCGGCACGAATCAAATTACTGAAACACCTGGACCAGGAGGAGGAGGAGAAGGTAACTTCAAGGCTCTGGCTCTGAAGTCCCTCATGGAATCCACTCCACTACTCACCAAGACAAACTACTCAATCTGGCAAAAGAATATTGAACAATTGTTTAAAATGCGTGGAATCCTTGACCTCATCAACTCAAACAATCCATATACTGAAATCCCAGAAAAAAAAGAGATGGCTGGATACATCATGTCTAAACTAGATCCAGCAACCCACACCAACATCATAAGCTCAGAAAATGAAGATTCGACCAAGCTAATCTGGCTGTCAGCAAAGAACCACTTTGCCTCCAGTCAAGTGGCCAATTGAGCTCAAACCTTCTTCAATTTTCTTTACCTGGCTTTTGACCAAAATGATATCAAAAGCTTTGTAAACTCAGTAAGAACCCATTTAGGAAAACTTGACAAAGTTGGAATTGAGCTACCGGCCAACATCCTCAGTTACCTGATTCTGTTCAAAATACCCGATTCACTCAAGGCCATCCGCTCTCAAATCATGCACTCAGGAATACAACTTTCTGTTTCCCTAGTACTCGACCATCTGGTTCAACACAAGAACAAAGTTCAGGCAAAACTGCCCAAGACGTCTGACACTAACTCAGCCTTGTATCACTCCAATCATCAAAGAGAGTCAAATTACCCAAGATGCCTGGATGGAAAGCACAACCTGGCGGTGAAGTCACATTCTCAGTCCTCCTTCTGGATTGAATTTCCCAAACTGAAACCTGATAATCCACCAAACAAAGCAAGACGGGGACCTAAAAAGAAACCACAAGAAGAATCTCACTTCTACAGCTTCTACTGCGCTGTGGACAAGGCAAAAACAGACTCCAAAGACCGTTACATTCTCAACAGCGGATGCTTGATTCACATGTTTTGAAGCAAAGATTTCTTCATCACTCTGGCAGAACACTCAGGAGACAATACCATTAAAATAGGAAAAAGAGGAGAAGGACTATCCATAAAAGGGCTCGGCACCTTAAAAATCTTGGAACAAGCTAAACGAATACGCTTAGATAATGCAGGTTTGGGTTCCAGAAGCTACTGTTAACCTCATCTCTCTCAGAGCCCTGCTAAACAAAGGTTGCGTATTACAAGTTAACACCAAAACCAAAACTTCCTCTTTCTCTCTCTGCTTCAAAGGTAGATTGCTACTGACTGGCGTCATAGAGAATAATCTTCTTCTCATCAAGTTTGGCCCCTCAAGCCAATCACAGCCTCTTCAGTGTTACTTAACACAAACGGACATAACTATTCTCCACAAGAAACTTGGTCACGCTAGCATTAAGCGCATGGAAAAACATCTAGGTGATAGCATTGGTAAAACTCTAACAAGCAAATTTCAATGTCTAGCTTGCAACAAGGCAAAGATCTCAAGACTTCCTTTCGACAGTACTCAAGCCCCTGCCTCAAGGGTTTTCAACCAACTTCACCTGGACCTGATGGGGCTCTTGAATTCAACCAGCAAAGGGGGGATGCAATATTCTCTTACAATTGTGGACAACAAGTTGGGCTATCTCTCCTCATTTCCTCTTCCCTCCAAGGACGCTGCTTCTAACACAATCAAATTTGTAATTGAAAATGAAGCCAAGAAACTACTTAGATACCCCTCCAAAGTCATATCCAATGGAGGAGGTGGATTCGTGAATGAAGATCTCAATCAATTCTTCAGGTCTAAGGCTATACAACACATCATCAGCAAGCCTTACCACTCACAGCACAATGGGAAGGCAGAACAAGCCAACCGGACGATCATGGAGTCTGTTCTCTCTGTGTTCAGTTCAACTTCCATACCCAGAAACTACTGGCACGTAGTCATACAAAGCTGTTGCTTTGCTCTTAATCAAATTCCTTCCAAAAAAGGCAAGGAGACGCCGTGGAAAATGCTTCAAAAAACTGACCTACCCTCAAACTACCTTCAGCCCATAGGTTTTCCAGCAGTCTACTTACTCAGCGACATCAAAATACCCTCAAAACTGAGTGAAAAAGGGGAGGACGGGATTCTCCTAGGTAACAACCCTCGCCTCTTCTCTTATAAAATTCTATCCAGAAGCGGGAAAATCATAGACACCAAGCACGTTAAGTTTATCAATAAACCATCACTGATCAATCTTGAACTTCCCGCCAGCAAGGCAGCAGCCAAGGAAATAACTCAACCAACTCAGAATGAAAATCTCAAAGGTACTCAAGCCAGTACTGACGCAACCCTCATTGAACTCCAGGAAAATGTCAAACCTCTCATTGAACCCACCACGGAGTCAGACCGCTCCAAATCAGACAGCTCAGACACCAAGGTTCTTGAAACCCTTAAAACTAATCTATGCGATAGAAGTCAACTTAAACCTCCCCAACAATACGGGTACTACCACTCCGACTTACCAAAGAACATTCAAAAAGCATTAAACAATCCCACCTGGGTACCTCCTGTCAACAAAGAACTAGACAAAATAGAGGAACTTGGAGTTTGGGAAGATGCCAATGAGTGGGAAGTCACCAATCCCCTCGACACCACCTGGGCCTTTTGATGCAAACAGGAACTGCACACCGGGGACACCACTCTCAAGGCTCGTTTCTGTGTACAAGGATTCAACCAACAATTTGGAATTGACTACTTCGACATGTTTGCTCCCACAGGTAAGGTGGCCTCTCTACGAGCCCTACTATGCTACTCTGTGGATAGAAAACTTAGCATTCTTTAATTTGACGTAAAAGGGGCATTTTTACACGCTCCGCTGAGTCAGGACGTCTACATCAAAACTCCAGCTGGCTCAAAAAAAACCTTCAAACATCTAAAGTTGAAGAAATCATTGTATGGGTTGAAAAAGGCGCCACTGAATTGGTACAAGACCCTGAGTGAGTGGATTAAGGAAAATGGTTTCAAGGAGAGCAACAGCAATCCATGTATCTATCTCCACAAAGATCAAACCACTGCTCTATTCTTTCATGTAGATGATTTAATTGTTGTTGGAAACACCAAATAATTTAAGAATTGGTTTCTTGCAAAATTAAAGGACTCCTCAGCGCATAAGGTTGACACACTACTTGGAATGAAGGTGGAAGTCACTCCAAACTTGATCAGTCTCTCACTACAAAATCATATCAAAAAAGGGCTTGAAGAACTGAATCTCCTGGACGCCAAGCCGCTGAACAATCCTTGCAGTTTGGGTCTGCAACTGAAACCAGCAACAACCAATGAAATCAAAGCGTTTGAAGAATTGGGAAAGAATTACCAATCCCCAATTGGTAGGCTGAATTTCATTGCAAACCTGGCTAGACCAGATATCAGCTTTGCTGTATCAAACCTAGCTTGCTTTTGTGAAAGACCAGGAATTATCCACTGGAAGGAGGTAATTCATGTATGGCAATACCTGCTGAAGACAATCAACTATAAACTTGAGTTCAAATCAAAATCAATTTCAAACCATCTTGTTACTTACAGTGATGCAACCTGTGGAGATGACCCAGTCACCAGACTTTTGCAGAACGGTTTTATATCTCTCTTCAAGGGTTGTCCAATCTACTGGACTAGCAGAAAGCAATGGAGCATAGCTTTGTCCTCCACCAAATCTGAATGTAACACCCTCTCAGCAAGTGATCTCAAAGGCCGTTGTGGAAACTTAAGAAGAGTTACCTTCACAAGTTGTCCTGAGTTCCAGAAATTATTGGTCTAGCGTCTGTAAGATGATTGGGCGCAATGAGTTTTTAAGAAGAGAGAGTGATGATATGATGAAATTCCTTCCTTCCCCAATCCGGAAGATGATGATCCTCCCCAACCCGGAGTTGAGGGTGAGGTCTTAAGTCCCCCCCTCAACCCTAGCCTAAGTACAACCACAAACAACAAGAACAAGTGATGAAATACAACCCTAAGCCGCAGAACCCTAGCCCAACCCTATCCCTCCATCCCTTGCCATCACCCGCGCCCTTTGGTATTAACGTAGCCCGGTTCATCCTTCTCATGGCGCGGCCCTCCGCCACGCCCTACTTGGAACCCCCTGTGTTTCCGTCCGCGCCTTCTGCGAATCCCGCGATCCGCGGGTCGTCCCACGCTTATGCCCGCGTGGTCCTCCCCAGCGCGTATAGCCCATGATCGCCCCGCCCTCGCCTTCCGGACTAGCCACCCACGAGCTTGGTTGGGCCGGCTCCATCACTTGGTCCGCTTCTTCCGGGCGGGTTGCGGTCCGGCACCGCCTGAGGTAGGCCCAACCCATACCTGGTGCTGAGCCCCGCAGCCCCTACTGCTGAGCCCGCCGCAACTGCTTCTGAGCCCGCAGCAGGCACTGCTGAGACCGCGCGCACGCCAGATGCTGAGCCCAACCTACCCAACTGCTGAGCGCGCAGCCCGCAACGCAGCTCTCGATCCGGGGTTATAAATACGACACCACATCCCCCCCCAAGTTGAGTTCTGTCCCCAGAGGTCCTTCCATCACCACCTCGCCCCTGCTGCACCTACCAAACCACTTCCACCCCTAGCCGTCTTAGCCGCGCTCCTCCTCCGCTCCCCGCCATCGCCATGATCCCCTGCGATTACTGTGCCCAGAACGGGCTATTCTCCACGATCGTCCCTGGTCAACGTGCCTGCGGTTCCTGCCGTCGCGGTCACCGCCGCTGCTCGTTGGGGGAGGGTATGCCACGCCCCCCACCCGCATCCGGCTCTCGTCCCCGGCCGCGCAAGAGGGCCCGTCCGTACTTGTTCGTGGTTTCGGATGATGACTCGGTCTTGGAGCACTCGTGGACCCCTCCTGGATTGCCCCCTGGCCGTCCCTCCCCAAACTCGGACCGCGACTCCACCTCTCCATACCGTCGCGCTGCACCTCCCCGCAAGGAGAATTACCCGAACTTTGCGGCGTTCCGGGCGGCCATGCAATTCTGGGCGGACCGGGTTTGAGTGACGCAAGGCGCGAGGGACCCGCGCCTTGATGAGATTCTCCGGCGTCGTGCCCCTGGTCCTCCTCCGGCTCCCGCTCCTCCTCCAGCTCCGGCTCCTCCAGCTCCGGCTCCCCCAGCCCCGGCCCCTCCTCCGGCCTCCTATCACTCGTCGGACTTGGACGAGAGGCCCCCGACCCCGCGAGGCACCCCTCAACCGCCCGCGTCACCCATTGTTATCCCCTCGTTGCCTCCTGTCGGTCCGAGCGGTCCAGATGGTCCCCCGGAGGCTGCCTTCCCCCCGGTCCCGCCTCCCCCCAACCCGCCGGAGATTCCGGACATTCCTGTCCTCCTGGCTCTCCCGCTTGCGAGGTTCGATGCGATGGCGGACGACGCGGATGGGCTACTCCGGCGATTCCTGGCGGTCCCTCGAGCCCACACCACTGATGACCGTCGGGAACTCTTGGCGGCCTTCCGAACCCTGGTCGCGGCGGCTCGCGCGGACGCGGAGGATATGATGAGGATCCTCTTGACTTAGACGGATCGCCCCCCCCTTTCCTACTATTATTATTATTATTATAATTTTTTTTTTCATAGTTCCTATTCCGCGCCCTTTTTGCAAAGAAAGACTTTTGCCGCGCCATCTCGTGAGAGCCTTGAGAGAATTCTGCGTACGCGCGTTATGAGTGAGAGTGAGATTGAGACAAAATTGAGATCCGCGCCCTGCCCATGCACTGAGCCAACGAAGTTTTCCGGAAGGTACCTGGTCCGCCCCAGCCAAACTTCCACACAGTTCCCCGTACCCACCCTGCAATAAACAAAACAACCCTACACCAGCGCGCGCACACAGTTATCCAAGAGAGAGGAAGAGGACATAAGGGAAACAAACACTCTGGGGTGTCTAGCTGTTCCGGCTGTGAACTGGCTAGAACACCCCCTTACCAAATCAGACTTGTCCCGCGCGTGTTCCACCCATAATCCGCACCCATTACTCCATACACAAGACAACAGGTCAAGAGAAAAACAGAGAAAAAGGTCCAAACCTTAAAGAAAAAGATTACTATATATATATATATTTTTTTTTTTTTTTTTTTTTTTTTTTTTTTATACCTGGGGCCTCCGCTCCTCGTCCCGCGTGCCCATCCGCGGGGCTTTTCCTCGCGTTCACGGGCCTGGCTTGCGCCGCACCCGCGTCCCTAAAAACCAAACATAGCCGACACCAGTACCAATTCGCAAAACCAGTTTACACAAGAAATAGGAAAACGGACATTCTGGGGTGTCTAGTCATCCCGGCTGTGAACCGGCTAGAACACCCCCTCACCAAATCAGGTTTTTTCCCTACTCGCGCCCCCCTTTGACTTGACGACTGTCCCCAGCGACTTGTAGCCTTTTACTCCTCCGGGGCGGCGCGTCAAGCCCAGGCTCCTCCTCAACCAACAAACCCAACCCGCCCATTGACTCTGGACCCTCAGATTTGTCCCGCGCGTCCGCGCCATCGCCAGCCGTCTTGTCAAAGGAGGTGGAGCCGCGTGCGAAGAAGCGCTTCACGTGCAAAGCCGCTGCCTTCCGTTTGAGCGGCGCCCCATCCAATTCCTTGAGTTGATAACTCCCGCCCTTGAACTTGGATGCCACGCAGAAGGGGCCGTTCCATTGGTTGGCAAAAAGCTTACCCCACTGAGACTCCAAACTACGGTTGTACAGAAACACTAAGTCCCCCTTCCGCAACGGATCCCGGAGACAATGGGAACAGCGCTTGTCCCAGTAGCGGACCAACGCCGTCCTGGTCTTTCGCAACCTATCCGTGGCCTTTTCCAGGGTCTTGTCCCGCCGGAGAAGCTGTTTGGCGCGCGCCTCCACGAGCTCCGCGGAGGTCTTCACCTTCCACCAATCGATACCCAAGAAAGTCTCCAGCTCAATGTCCACCGGAAGGACCGGGCGCTGTCCGTAGAGGAGTTCATAAGGCAAGTAGCCCGTCGAGCGCTTGACCAATATCCTGTCCGCAAAGAGGACCACCGGAAGGGTCTCCTGCCACCGCTTCCCGTCCTTGCCACAAATCTTCACCAGCGCGTCCTTGATCGGCTGGTGGCCGCGTTCAATCATCCTGGCACCCTCGGGGTAGTACCCCGTGACCCGCCCAAACTTAGCCCCGCAGCTCTGAACTAACCCCATCAAGTGGCCTCGGAACTCCGCGCCCCCGTCAAAAGTGACCAGTCGGAGCAAACCATACCGCGTGAACCAATCTTCCTCCAAAAACTGGGCAACCCTTTCCGCCAACAGCTTGACCAGCGGACGCGCCTCAACCCAACCCAACAAGTCATCCCGCGCAACCAGCAGGTACGCGAACTTCCCCGCCTTGATGTGAACCACGTTGAGGGAGACCCGTCCGAACAAGGCTTCCTCCCCCGTAGGATGACCCACCTCCCTCGGGAGCCTAGAACTCCGCCTCTGACAAGCCTCGCATGACTTCACCCACTTGCGCACCACGCGTACCACCCCCGGCCACCAGAACCTTGCTTTCACCCGCCGCTGCGTTTCAATCTTGCCTCAATGCCCAAGGTCGTCTTGAAGACACCGCAGAATCACCTCCTGGTCCCTCCTCAATGTTGCGACCACCAGGGGCACGGGGGTGCACCTCCGCCACAGTTTCCCCTCCTGCAAATAGAAGTTGGTCATCCACCGTTTTGCCCACCAAATTACCATTTCCGACGTACCTTCCGGAAATCAGAGACCCTGCAGAAAGAAGAACAACGTTGCGTAACGCCCGGACTGCTGCAGCGGAAGAGCAACCTCCGTCTCCATCATGCCCACCCGGATAACCGGAGATTCCATGTCCAAGTGTTCCGCCCCTTCAAACGGATCCTTGCGCGGGTACCGCAACAGTGCGTCGGGCATTGTGAACGCCTTCCCTGGGACATGAACCACACTAAAGGCAAAGAGTTGAAGGAACTCAACCCACCTAGTCATTGGGGCGTTTGGCAGCATCGGCAAATTGATCATCCGCGCCAGAGCCTCCGCGTCCACCAAGAGTTCAAAATTCACCCCCCAAAGCAAATGCTGCAGCCTTTGCACAATCTTGGTGACCCCGCACAGTTCCAACTTCGGTTGCGAATACCAACTTTCCGTTGCGGTGAAGGTTACGGATTCATAAAGAACTGGCCTATCCTTACCATCCTCCTCCTGCGTCAGAACGCCTCCCGCACCGAGTTTGCTAGAGTCAACGGCCAGGCGGATCCCTCCCAATTCATAGTCAAGGTCCCGGAGGACAATGTCGCGCCCCACAATCTCCTTGAGCTTCGCGAAGGCAGTGTCACACCCCCCCGTCCACTCCCACGCCGCACCCTTACGCATAAGTGCCCGCAGCAGACTCGCCACCTCTGCGAACCGCTCAATGAACATGCGGACGTAGCTGCACAGCCCCAAAAACTGGAGGATATGCAAAGGCGTCCGTGGAGTCGGCCATTCAAGGACTTTATTCCGTTTCTTCTCCGCGATCCTCCGGCCGTCGGTGCCCACCACGTGACCCAGCACCTCCAGCGCCGGAACGCAAACCACCAACTTACTCCCTGACACCGTAAGCCCCGCCTCCTCAATTTGGAACAAGATCCGCTCCAACGTTCTTGCGTATTCCCAGACAAAGCGGCGAATCCTTGGGGCTTCCTCCAACACCGCGCCCCCGTAGTCCGTCTTTGGCCCCTTGATCCCCGCATCGTCAATGAAGATCAGAGCCCCCTCCGGGATGTCGTCCCGTAGTATCCACGTCATCTGAGCCTGGTAAACTGCCACCGAGTTTGTCGCACCCTGCGGCAGCCGCGTCAACTGCATTTGTCCCAGCCCTGTTTCGAACGCGGTCAACGGCCACAATTCGGGGTGGAGCTCCTGCTGATCGTACCCCCATCACATTGACCAGTCCGTAACACGCGCGCCCCGCCATCGATTCCAAGAATTTGTCCACCCGCGGCGGCAATCCCGCGTCCCGGATGGTGAATGAATTCAGCCGCTGCAGGTCATGGACAATCCTCAGTGACTTCCCGTCCTGCTTAACCACCGCGAAGATCGGGCTAGAGTAGCTCAATGTGGACTGCTTGTACAAACCCGTTCTAATGCGCTCCCAAACCAGCTCCAGAAAGGGCTCCCGTACGGTCCGGGGGATCGGAATTGGCTTGATTTGCCAGGGTTTGTGCGGCACTGTGGGGATTACGTAGGGGTCGCCGATTCCTCTTTTCAACAATCCGCGCTCGTCCGGCCCGAAGGCAAGGGCCTTCTTGCAAAGCACCAACACCAATGCCAGCAAATCCTTTTCCTCCGCACTCAACCACCCCGCCGGCCCAAAGTTAAGCACCTTGATCCTTTCATCCGTGATCCGCACCGACCGGGTTACCGACCCCGACGTCTTCAATGGACTTACCCAGGGATCCCGAGACCAGATGATTGGTCTCAGGGGCCCATTCAGCCCCTGCGGCATTGGTTCGTTCCGAGGCCGGACCTTTCGCGCCACAGGCTTATACCACCCTGCGTTACACCTAACCATCCGCATGCGTCCGTCGTTGTTGTCATGGATCCTGGCAACAATCAACCCGCGGCTTTTGCCTTTGCTCACGAGCGTGGCACTATGGTAGGGTTTTTGAAACGTGGTACCTCCTGGTGACGCATACCGAGGAAAAGAACTTACTTCTGCCGCCCGCGCCCTCCGCGCGCTTCCCTCCACCCCATGCTCCTTCCTAGTCGGCCGCCCGCGCAAGACCGGAGCCTTTCCCGCACGGTTGCCGCGGTCGACTAGGCAAAATCCCCCGTGAGGCGGCCCTTGCAGCCGTTCCCCCCATCGGATTCCATCTCCTTGCCAGCCGCCGCCGACCGCTCCCACTTCCCTTTCCCGTGGTCAGAGATTGTTATCTCAAACTTGGCCCCGGACGCGTCCTCTAACGTCAGCGCCTCCGTCCCTTCCTCCTTGTTGAACGCCATCCAGGCCCGGAACCCAAACATAAACGGTCGACCCAAAATCACGTCGCCGCACTCCACCAAAAGGAATGACAGCGGCTTACCAACCTTTGCGACCTCCACCTCTTCTCCTTCCACCACCCCGTCCACCCGACACTCTCCACCGTTGAGCGCCCGCAATCCCATGGCGCACTTCCTCCGGACCAACCCCAACTCGTCTACCAATTTTGACGGGAGCAAGTTAACCATTGACCCGCTGTCCACCATTGCCCACACCTTCCAATCCGCAATCTTCATCAAGACGCAGGCAAGCGGGACCGACACGGCCTTGGGTGGGCACGGCTTGCGTTCCCCCCCCTCCTCCGCCGCGTTCACGCGCTGCACCGTTGCCGGAACCCTGCGGCGCCCGTACTCCCTTAGCGCCTGCACCATCTCTTTGACAACCACCGGAGAGACCGCGGCCAGCTCCCATAGCGTGAGAGGAACTGGCATCTCGCTCCCCATCACCCGCTGCACCACTTCCGCGGCCTTCCTTCTTCCTCCGGAGCCGGCCAACGGCGTGTTGCCCAACGGTCCTTGCGCACCAGTCTTTGGGGCTTGAGTCGTCAGCCGCTCCTTCACGTCTACCTCCATCTTCTCTGATAAGATTTGCTTGTCCGCCGCCAACGCCCTAACCTCCGCCTCCACTCGCGGAGCTCGCCACGTGCCGGGCCCGGTGAAGATTCCAAGCAACACCCGAGCGGCCCCTGCAGACTGCGCTCTTGTCCTGACCTGGTTCAATGGGGACAGGTGGTCGGGCCCGAGACTTACCGGCTCACCCGTTGGAAATATGAAAGTCAATCCGGACGCGCGGACCAATCCCTCGTCCATATCCCTGGTCAACTCTGCGCAACCTGACCACCAATGTCTCCTCCTCCACAATATGTACAGATTTGGGCCGAGAACCCTCCCGAGGGTCCGCTACCAGGCCGAGGACCCCCCCCACGTGGGGCGGCTCATCGCGCCAAGGGGGCGGGGGCGGAGCCATTGACTGGATCATTGGCTGGGCCGCGGGCTGCGCCGTTACCCGATTGAGGAGTATCCGCAGATCCTTCAACATGTCCGTCATTTCATTCACCGGTACCTCCATCGTACCCGGCCGACTCGTTGTGGATGGGCCCGCAAGTAGTTCCTGCGCTGGAGGCGGGGCTGAGGAAGCCGCTGGTCTCTTCGAGGCTGACGGGAACGCCCTAGCCGTGTCCTTGATCAGTTCCTCCAGATCGATCTTGCTCTCTACCGCCCCGTTGATCGCCCTCAGGTCCGGGAGAAGGATGACACTCTGGTCCACCAACCGCGATACCATCCCGTGCTCGAAGAGGTGCCGCTGAACCCGCGCGCGAAGTTGTGGCGCGAGCCCGCCCAAGAACGCCCGTTTCATCGCTCCCGTCTGACCCGCCACCACCTGGTTCTTCGCTAAATAACTATAGATACGGTCGAACAGAGATTTGTACTCGGACAAATTGTTCCGCGTCCGCACCCCACCTCGCGAGATTGCATCCGCCGCCGCCCGCTCAAAATCTGTTTCCCGAAAGAGGGGTTCTTGCTTCCCCCACCTTGCCATCATCTCGCCCCGGAGCCTAATCCAGTCCCAAGCCTTGTAACCTGCCATATCCTTCACATCCCGCAGCTTACTTTTGTTCGTGATGAAGAGAACAACGGTGCGGACCTTGTCCTTGCTCGTCGCGTTTTTGGAGTCCGCAATATCCTTGAACCTCGCAAGAAAACGCCCAATATTGGCAGTGTCAAACCGAAGATGGGGGAATTTCTGCGGCCTAAGCCATACCCGCCGTGGGGCCTTGGCCGCCTCCGAAGGCTCCGACCGAGGGGGGGCAAAGCCGCCGGTCCAAGTGGTTGGAGGTGGGGGAGGTGTTGGTCCGCCGACTCCCGCCCGGGGGGGAAATGGGGGCGGATTGGTCGATCCTGGAGTAGTTGTTGGCAACATCGCGTACGCTATCTTTGAGAGACTTAGATGAAAGGTGACTTCCCGGCCAGACCCCCAGATGTGGAAACTTAGGAAGAGTTACCTTCACAAGTTGTCCTGAGTTCCAGAAATTATTGGTCTAGCGTCTGTAAGATGATTGGGCGCGATGAGTTTTTAAGAAGAGAGAGTGATGATATGATGAAATTCCTTCCTTCCCCAATCCGTAAGATGATGATCCTCCCCAACCCGGAGTTGAGGGTGAGGTCTTAAGTCCCCCCCTCAACCCTAGCCTAAGTACAACCACAAACAACAAGAACAAGTGATGAAATACAACCCTAAGCCGCAGAAACCTAGCCCAACCCTATCCCTCCATCCCTCGCCATCACCCGCGCCCTTCGGTATTAACGTAGCCCGGTTCGTCCTTCTCATGGCGCGGCCCTCCGCCGCGCCCTACTCGGAGCCCCCCGTGTTTCTGTCCACGCCGTCTGCAAATCCCGCAATCCGCGGGTCGGCCCACGCTTATGCCCGCGCGGGCCTCCCCAGCGCGTATAGCCCATGATTGCCCCGCCCTTGCCTTCCAGAATAGCCACCCGCAAGCTTGGTCGGGCCGGCTCCATCATTTGGTCCGCTTCTTCCGGGCGGGTCGCGTCCGGCGCCGCCTGAGGTAGGCCCGACCCATACCTGGTGCTGAGCCCCACAGCCCCTACTGCTGAGCCCGCCGCGACTGCTTCTGAGCCCGCAGCAGGCACTGCTGAGACCGCGCGCACGCCAGATGCTGAGCCCGACCTACCCAACTGCTGAGCGCGCAGCCTGCGACGCAGCTCTCGATCCGGGGTTATAAATACGACACCACACCGTTGGCTTCACCATCTTCTGACAGAAATCTGGAGGTTGTCATCTCTCGGACCTCCAATGCACCTTGAAAATAACAAAGGCCTTGTTGACAAAATCAAGAAATTTGGTTGCAAGTCTCATGCAAAGTTCATAGACATCAAACTTAAGAGTATAAGGAAAGACTGGAATGACAGACTGATCAGTGTTAAACTCATCTCCTGCCATGACATCCTTGCGGATGCCCTCACCAAACCAGCCAATCCCACCTCTTTACTCAGGCTCACCAGGTATGTAGGGAGCTAATCTCTTTGGGATGTTGAGTTGAGCCGGCGTGTTGATGTTCTTATTCCATTTCATCTTAATGTCAGATGTGTTGCCGTGTTTCTTTTCTTCTTTCCCATATATTTCATGTCTCATGTATTGCGTACCTCATTGTCTCAGAATGTCAAGTTGTTGTCCGTCCAATTGTACTGTGTCAAGCTGTCACCTATCTCATACCTGTCACTTAGGACTCTCACGCAACCTCTCAACTCAGCACATAAAAGACAAGCAACTATCCTCTGTCCTCCAACTGAAGACTAAAACTTGACCACTTGGCCAGCTTCACCTACTCAACTTTGATCACCAAATAATCTGAACCCAAAGACTAGACTGAACAAATGATCAACTCAACATTCCTCTGAACTAATCTATCAACTCTCTCAGCTCAGTATCCCAGTCGGATCAGTCAACAACAAATCCTCAAACTGCTCTGTTCTACTTAATCTCTTTAGAGGTCATAACCCAACCTGTAGAACTATCAGTCTCTGTTTTTTTTCCTTTCTGTTCATTTCTGTTTTGTGATCTGTTCATCTCTTTTTCATGGTTTCTAACCCTTTCCTTGAATCTGAAATGAATCAGCCTGGTCTAGGTTTCTTAATTCATTAAAACTTTTACACCTCTGCACCTCTCACCAAAATCAATCCCTCACGCAATTGGATAGTGCACACTGCCGCAAAGGCGCCCCAATAGCAAACAAATCTACAGTCTCCTGTAAGAACTTAAACTGCAGAACACAACCATTTCTTCCTCTTAAACATAAAGAAGGGGGAAATAAAAAAAATAATAAACCATCATTTGGTCCTTGGTAAGAACCAAAACTGCCTACACTTAAAAACAATTACAATGAAAGGAAAAAGATAAGACAAATAAATAAATAATATAAAAAAATAAAACCATCCTGGTCCTTGGTAAGACCTTAAACTGCCCACACAAAAAAAAATATGTGATAAAAAACTATAAAAAATATAAATAAATCAAGGAGATTATTAATGTTTCAATTTGAAACAAGGCGCATGGAATACTAGGAATCAGGAAAGAACTGAAGACATCAAGATTGGTTTAACTTCCAGTTGGATCCAATTCAAGATTTCAAGAAGTTTCAAGGTAGCAAGTAACAAGGGATAATTTTTCTTTAACCAGAAGATTTGGACTGAAGATGTTATAGTGGTTATACCAAGGAAAAGGAATCTATCAAGTTGGAATAGATGCAAACAGAGTATCAAGGTTTAAAAATTGGTAAAGATTAGGAATAAAGTTAAAAGTTCAAGAAAAAGCTCATTGGGGTATTTGTCCTTGTCCAGGAGGTACCATACCATGGATGGATATGGAGAAGGGAAAGGAAGTTTGAAGAAGAATGCAAAAAATGTCTTTTTCCAAGGAGAACCAAACAGCAAATCATCAATCTAGAACAATGGAAAGGATCAGATATGCTTGGAATTTTTACATGGATCAATCAAGAATGAATGAAGAGAGGAAGTTTTGAAGATAAATCATCAAGATAGTCAACAGGGCCAACTGGATTGCCCAAGATTCCTTTCACCTCTGGGCCTTTTTTTATTATTAATTTATATATAATTATTAAATTTTGGATCAATAGAAGGGAAGAAGAGAAGAAGAAGAAGCCATAGTTGTTGAAAAGAGATCCTGATGTCTAGAGGCCGGAATGCTGCGGACAGCATTAATTTGGGGGGGATGTGGTGCTCCAAAACCTAACCTATAGCCATCAGACTCACTTTTCTAGTATAAGTACAGATCCAATCATAAAACAGACCTCAAACTTGGATTATTAACCAAAAATAACCCCTAGTCACTCAGCCAAAGTAACCCTCTATCTCTCATGGTTTAGAAGATACAGATCAAATCAACCCTGGCCTACCCATACTCCTACCAGGTGTCACAGACCAGAGCTCATGGACCTACCCTGGATTCCTTCAAGTACATACCACATACAGCAAAACCATACATAATTAATATATGCAAGACCCTGCATTCAGCACCAAACAAACCTGCAGCAATATACATAATAATATATGCAAGGCCCTGCATGCAGTACCAAACAAACCTGCAGCAGAATACAGAAGAAATATATGAAAGGAACTGCATGAAGAAACAAAACTGGAGCTGTATACAGAAGAAATATGTGCAAGGCACTGCATGAAGGATCAAACAAATGACCAACCACCACTATACAGAAATAATATATGAAGGGGGGACCTGTATCAATGCAGCACAACAATGCATGCAAGGGTGTACATGCATGTAGATCCTGCACAGCCTCCTCCTCTGACCAGCCAAAATTCCTCATCAACTGTATTCACTGTACCAGGGAGACCCTCAGGGGCAGCCCTGAGGGAAGGATTTTCTATAAATAGAGGGCCTCTCTCTCCCATCCAGGTCCCATCAGAGCCCTCCATCCTTCCCTCCAGGGATCACCATGCCTCCTAGGCACCCTTAAACCATACTTTTACCATCCTCAACCATTATCCCATAACCCATACTGTGACCATCACCAATCCCATATCCCATACAATCACCATCACCATCACCATCATCATCATCATCAACCACCACCATTACCCTGGACCATTCAACACCATCAACACATACTTTTAACCATGACCCAACCCAATAACCCATGCTTTTGACCATCCACCACCACAATTATTTAACCAATACCCCATACCTTTGAACATCACCACCATGTCCCCATAACTTGAACATCATCATCATCAACCACCACCAACTCTCATCATCACCATCCATCATCATCACCTACCTTGACCATCATCAATCATCATCATCATCATCCATCATCATCATCATCACCTAACTTGAACATCATCATCCATCATCACCACCTACCTTGACCATAATCAATCATAATCATCACCTATCATCGTCCATCATCACCACCTACCTTGACCATCATCAATCATCATCATACCATCCATCATCATCATCATCCATCACCATCATCACCTACCTTGAACATCATCATCCATCATTACCACATACCGTGACCATCATAAACCATCATCATCACCTATCATCATCCAACTACATCACCCTCAGTTATTAACTATAGGCTCAACCCTTTCAACCTTTATTCCAATCATCACCTGTATCATCAAAGGAGTATCAATCAGTAACCAATAAAATCAATATAAAACAAGATAAAATATATAATGGATAATAATAGATAAAGGATTCTTCCCTTACTCAGCTTCTATCCTCCAAGTCACCCATTGGTTCCACCATTTCTTTGTTATCAACCTTGAAACATTTGATCCTAGGTCTGATAGAGACTACTATAGTAGCAACTCTATCTGACAAATCAGCAACCAATCTCTTTTCTTTTATTGTTGTGAGACTACTATAGTACCTAGAGGGGCAGGTAATTCAAAACCACCATTACTATTCTTCTATCTTATCCATAGTTGTAGTCCTAAATTTAACCTCAAGTGACTGCCAGAAAGCTATTTGCTAAACTTCATCCAATCCCAAAGGAGTCTCCACACTGGATAAGAGAGAGTTTCTGGTTTCACCTTATTGACCCACATAGCTCTTGAAGAATGATTGGGAGTCCCATTTTAATCTTCCCAGACCCCTTGATTTTAAATTTCTTGTACTTATGCCTTTCAAGAATCCTCCCATTCCTCTTTTGATTTAAATGTGTGTGAGTAGTGAAGGGGATTTATTCTTTCCATTTGCTCTCTGAGATTGTGTCTTCTTGCTGATTTTGTTGATGTTGAGTCCTCTGTGGTTGAAGGCTGCATATGGGGGCTCAATGATTCCTCAAGTGGAGCCATAACCTAATTGTCTGTATCTTCTGTTGCATTGGTCCTGAGTACTTGAGATTGAAGGATGTCACTTGTTTTTCCTTTGACTGTCTCCCCCTCTTGCGTAAGTGTTAGGAGAGGTTCAAGTAAGTGAGTGTCAAGATTCTTTTCCTTGATGTCAATCTCAAGGTTGCTTCTGAGCTTGGTGATTGAGGCATCAAAATCAAGAAATTTGATGCTTTTTGTGTCCACAATCCTGTTATCTTCAGTGAGAATTTTATAGAAGAGTAGATCATTGTTGTATCCAACCAACCACCCAAAAGACCCCCAAGGTTCAAGCTTAGTAAATGGAGGTTTTTCCCCAACAATAAATGTAAGAGGTTTTCCAATAGGATGGAAATAACTCAGCTGAAGTTTCCGTCCCTTGAATTGCTTTTAAGGTGACTTTTTGCACTTGTGTGAGGGAAAATGATTTAGTGTAAGAAGACAGGCCTTGAGGATTACCCCCCAATATTTTCTGGGAAGCCCCCCATTGTATATAACAGTTCAAAGGCATTTGAGAACCTTACAATTAAAGCTCTCTGCTAATCGGTTTTGCTGTGGGGTTTAGGGATCTGAAAATGTTTGTTTGATATTGTTTTCCTTGCAGAAGATTTTCATTGATTTGTTCAAAAATTTGGTGCCCCTATCTGAATGGAGAATCATAGGAGTGTAACCAAACCTTTTTGATTCTGTTTTAATCAAAAACTGAAGAGTAGACCCAAATTGAATCTTGTCCTTCACATTTAGCGCAGCCACAAACCTTGTACAACTGTTGAAAATGTTTAAGATATATGCATTGTGATGTATGCTTCTTGGTCTGATGGGGAAAATCAAGTTGAAGTGAAGCTCTTGAAAATGCCTTTCTGCTTTTTGATGCTTTCCCGTGTACAGAGATTGAGTGATCTTTCTGACCGCGCATGCTTTGCACTCACTTGCATAGATACCTTGATTCCCAGTTGTTGGCTGATGTGGTGATAGATGGCATATCCAAGAGAATTGTGAAGAACTTCATTGTGACTCAGGTACAACACTGGAGGCAATGTGCCCCAGCTTAGTTGAATGAAAGTTATATGGCAATTTTAATCCACAACAGCCAACCAAAATCCTTTTTTGAGAGAAAACTTGTCAACACAGAATGAGATATCAAACCAATCTAAAAATAGTGAACAAAGATAAATGAGATTTGCAGTGGAGTGTAGATTTTAGAGAAAATTATTTAGGGTTTATGATTTATATTTATTTTCCATCAAAGTTATTGATCCCTTTACTTCATAACAAAGAATTTTCACTCCCAAACTGGTAGATATGAACCCCACTACGGATTGGTCTAATTGGTCAAAGAAGGAAACATCAGACACCATGTGTGTCAACAACCTAGAATCAAGGAAATTTTTTTGGCAAAAACAGTGAATGAGATTAGAGTGAAAGGATCTAACATTAGTGGTTTTTCCCTTTGAATCATTTCCCTCAGAATTTTTCTTCTTTCGAAAAATTTGCTTGAGTTGAGGGCGCAGCTTCCAACATTGACCTTGTGGATGAGCTGCTCTGGGGCTGTGCCAATTTTCCTTGCAAGGTTTAATTTTTTTGTTAAAAAAATATACTGTGTTGAGATCTTCCCTCTTGCTTTCAGATGCGGATGCATTTCCAAGCATCCTATTGTTGTGAAACAGATGGAGATGATCAAGAACATGGTCTGGAGTCACCTTCTTATCTGAGTGGGTTATCTGTTGAAAAACCATGTCCACGGAGGGAGGCAGTTTTTTGAGAATGAGGTAGGCAAAAATATTGGTTGGCAGATTTATTCCAACTTCATGAAGTCTTGATAAAGTCTTTTTGGTGTCAGTGATAAAACCAAGAAAATTCCCAATGAAGAAAGGAGTTCTTATGAATTCCTTGAAAACCCTAGCTTGGTTTGAGGAATGGTTGGATGCAACATATTTTTGGATGCTTTTACAGATAAGATGAGCATAATTTTAATTCTCCAGAGTTATGATTTTTGATTGAACCAAGGTATCAAGCATTCAGGTTAGAATTGTTCTGATACACACATTTTCCACGTGACTAAGGCCAATTGGAAATCCGTTGGCATCCATGTTCTTTTTTGTGAGTTTATTGTAAAGATATTCTTGGAGATCCATCATATTGACTAATTTATTGCGCCAGATTGAGAACTTATCCATGGTGAGGAGGGGAATGGCTTCAATTGCCTTTTTGAGGATAGTTGCAGATTAGTGACTTGGACATGACTGGTTGTCTGGTTGAAGTAGGGAGTTGGCTCCAATTGCTTTGAACGTTAATTGTGATAGAGTCCTGAATTTCTTATTCAAATAAAAACAGAGACTAGCTTACAATGTGATCAGAAAACACCACACAAAGAAATTCTCATGGAAGACATTAAAGAATCATACCCAGCTAGGTCATAAATCTCCAAGTGAAAAAAAGAATTGAATTGATGATTCAAATAAGTGCAGCAACAAATCTAGCTCTAAAGTTGAATGTGACCAGGAATGTGACTTATTTTTGCAGGTTGAGGTCAAATAAAAGAAATGATTCACAACAAATTAGATATATGCCTCCAGGTTTATGGTTGTCTTTATTTAAGAGTTTGTGTGATCTTGAGTGCGTCTTCAATTGAGTGGAACCCTTCTATTTGAGAAAAAGAAAGTCAATGGGTTCCTTTTTCCATTTCCTAGATCCTCTGCAGTTAAGTATCCTCTTGCCTGAGAGGGATGTGAATTGAATATTATATTTAATAGCAGTGATAGGTGCCGGGAGAGTTTAATGATTGACTGAAAAAGCGCAGAAAGGTGACTATAATCAACATATAATAAACAGTTTCAAAGTATGCTATCCCAACAGAGATGAAAAGAAGAAGCAATAAATTGGCCTACTCTCAGTTCTGGATCATTGAATTCTGCCTGCCCCTTGGTTTTAGAGCACCCATACTTTTCCCACAGAGTCATAAAACTTTGCCATCCTTCATTTTGAGTACTTATCATTCTTTGAAGTTTTCTTGAATGTTTTTAGACAAGTTCCAGGAGCAAAACTGTCTAGATGACTCAGGGAAACTATTTTCAATAGCAAAAATCAGAGCTTTTTCACAGTCTGTCACAAGGACTTTGGGAAGCCTCTTGGGATCATAAGCAAACTTCTTTAATACATTCAAAACCCAAATTTCAAACTCATAAATTTCTTTTGTTATAAAAAAAAGCCTTTGTAAAAGTTTTCCTTTTGGATGTCATTCCTACAACATGAAATAGAGGGATGTTGTAAGTGTTTGTTTTATAAGTACAATCCAACAAAGCAATATGGTGGTATTTTTTCAAAAAATTTTACAGAATCAGGAAGAGCAAAGAACAGGGCCTCTAAGTGAACCTCTCCACTGAATTTTGACCTGAAAACCCACTAGGCCTCTTGGAGCATTTCAAATAGAATGTTCATAAAATTTTTCCCATTGATTCCTGCTTGCTTTACCTTGTGCTTACTGTTATAGATTGTTCTGTTGTCATTGTATTCTCCACCATAAATCTTGCTCAATTTACTTTTGAGTTGAATTTTATTGAGCCCATATTTCATGCCTTCTTTAAGTTTTTCCAAGGCTTGACCAGAGATTCTCCTCATTTGAGGATGCACTGAGGGGTTTTAAGATGTTTAATGATTGTGTTGGCCATTTATAATGGAGGGATGCCATGTGGGATCTGCTACTGTACAACTGGAACGGATCATGAATTTACACCCAACCTTCCTTGTGTGAGTTTGCCTTTGCCATTTGGTGACGTACGGCCCCCCATATACTCCAAATCTGTTGAATGCTAGGTTGAAATATTTACCTTTTTTTACTTGAATGTTGTCAATGCATAGCCATTCATGGCTGCCGATTTTTGAAAATAAATCTCTGAATCTTTCCTACTAGGAAGGGCTCTCACAGGAGGAGGTTCAAGGGTTTCTTGCACCTCATAGTTAAATATTTACATAGTAACACCCAAATGATTAGGTTATGATTGATCAAGCCAAATCCTTCTCAGTCAAATGGCATATGAAATGTGACCCACCACCTTTAGTCAATTCCAGTTGTGAAGAAACATTTTTTTCCTCAATTTTAACAGTAGATGAGGATGAAATTGGGGCTTTCAATGTTTTATTTTCCAAATAACCACCCAAAACCCTAGAATGCAAAGCTTTGTTGACAACACTTTAAATTAAGCCTGTTAATGCAGCCATGTTTATATCAAGGGGGCTTGGGCTTGCCACTGTTCCCATAAAACAAAAAAAATACCATTTAAATTTATTATTCAACCCAAATGTTTCAAAATTCCAAAGTGTGCTCAATTTTGGGTTGAGAAAAATAAAATGATCCAAAAAGCAAGTGGGGTGTACCATTTCTGTATCTGACAAGCAAGTTTTGTGTACAGTTTTTTACAAGTCTTTGTGTTCCCAAGTTATTTTTTTGGTCCCATAATAGTCCCAAATAATATGCAATATCCCCATATTTGGGTTGAGGGCACTCAAATGTGGTCCATGGGTGCCAGGAAAACAGGCACAACCCCCGCTGAAAACTTGTGAATCCCCAGGGGGTTTGTGAAACCCAAATTGAAACCCTTTTTGAGTTTTGATTGGGGATTTTGAACCCTTTTTGCGTTAAAATTGGGGATCTGCAACCCCCCAGGGGATGCATGAGTTGTGAGCAACTTTGCTTGCTCCTTGTTGAGTTTTGATTTGCTTTTAACAAAACATATGGGTCATGAATGACAATTCATGCCCATTTTCAACCCCAGGGTTGTGAATTTAACATTGCCCAATTTTGAGTTATCCTAGTTAAATAAATTTATCAAATCATTGCATTCTAAATACCTTTCAATTTCAATAAAGGATGAGGAATTAAGATTATATCAAAAATGATTGGCAGTGTTGAAATACGTGGAAGATTGCTTAGATTCCTCTCAGTAAGTGAGTTCCAGTTTTTTGTTGAATTACAATAATTGATACCAAATATCATATATTGAGTATTTTTCTACTGGAAATAAGCTATAGATAACCAATTTGAGACCTATAATTAAGGTTGAATTTTAAGAATTTGTAGCAATTTTTATCAGAGGGAGTCTGAGTTTGATATTGGACAAAATTTTTGTGTTTATTGGCTTGTAGTTAGTCAAAATTAAAACTTCAAAGGTTTTTCAAATTATTTTTGGGTGATGGAGAAGACATTTTCCTTCAATTTGAGTACTTTTACAAAAATATTTTTTGAGATTTTTATTTCATGGGAGAAATAAAATTTTGATTTGAGATCCATGCAAAAGGAGTCAGATTTTAAAATAAAAAGAATATAATAAAAGTAGCTGAAAATAAAGACTTAGATGACACAATCAATGTATAGGAATGAATTGGAATTCAATAAAAAAATTCCCTACCTATGGGCTATTCCTTGAGTGTGTTGTATCAGATTTCAAGAGAATTCATGAGACCTTAAAGGGCCTTTTTCAATTTCAGATAAAGAAAAGGTGGGGAATAGACTTCAGTAAATTTGATTTACTTCTGTTTTTCAAGTGGAGAATTAAGAAAGACACATTCAATAGGGCCTATCAGAGTTAGCAAACCCGCCATTAAAAACCCATAATTTTTTTTGACAAAACCTGCCATTTTTAATAAGGGGTTTCTGAAATACACATACCCTGTAACTTGTGTATTTCAAAATTGCGGGTTTCATGAAAATTGTGTATTTCAAACATCAAAACAGCCATTAAACCCTCCATTTATTCATCATCATCCATCCACCATCCATCACATCCAAAACACCTGTTGGCACCTCCCCCTCAGCAAATTCATACCAATCCCATCTCCATCACATCACACAAGTCTCATCTAAATTGCCTCAAATCTCCATTGGTTCACATATCTATCACTTCAAAAAAATAACATCATCATCTCATCACCCCAAATCCCATCACCATCTTTCTAATCTCAACATGTCCAACCAAACTTCCCAGCAGCAAGTTGAAAACACAAAAAATATGACTGAACTTTTGTTGCTATTTGAATCCCATTCAGACTCTGATTCAGAATCCAATTTGGAATCAACTTGGTTGGCTTTGAATCGTCTATTAGAAAAGCAATACATGGTTCCAAGAAGACTAAATCTCTACAATTCTATGTATGAAAGGCAAAAGCTTCATCTCCTCCCCAACTTAAGCTTCCAGAAACTGTTCCAAACTCTATTGCCTCCATTCATAAAAATTTTGGAGATGATTGAAGACCACCACATATTCCAGAACAATTCTTGGAATCCTCAACAAAATCCAGCAATCCAACTGGCTGTTGCTCTTTGTATATTGGGATCCAATGGAAATGGAGAAGAAATTCATCAATTAGAAAATATATTCTCAGTTGGTTATGGAACCATTGACTTATACACCAAAAGAGTCATGATTTCTATCCTATCTTTCCATTGCTCAGTCCTTTCTTGGCCTACCAAAGAATAACTCAAGGAGATATATCAATTAATGGAGACAGAAGGCTTTCCAGGTTGCATTGGTTTCTTTGATGGAAACACCATCCCCTTCAGTCAAAAACCCAAGCTAGATGGCAACCACTATTTTGATTGGAAAAAGAGGAAATTGATTCATTCTTGTTCAATGAATTTGATAAAACTTTGGATAAAACACTGACCAAATAAATTGCATCTCTTTTTTTAGATACCCCATGGCCCTACAATCTGTTTGTGATAAAAACAAGAAGTTCATATCCCTCCACACTGGCCTTCTGGGTTCTTGTCATGATTCATATGTTTTCAATTGGATGTGAATTTCCCAACAACCAGAGGACTACTTTGACCAAGATCAATACCTTCTGGACAATTTGGCTTATGCTAGTGGGAAATATGTGGTTCCAGCATACCAGAATGTTTTGTCCAATGATCAAGGAAAAACCAATTTCAACTATCATCTTGCCCAATCATGAGTTTGAATTGAGCATGAAATACAATTCCTGAAAGGAAGATGGGCAAGCTTAAGGCAAATGAAAAACCAGCTTCAAAAACCCAAAGACATGAAGTTTCTCATCAACTGGATTATCAATTGTGTAATCCTTCACAAACTTTTGTCTGACATAAAAGATGAATGGGAAAAAATATTTGAAGATGATATTCTGGATCCGCCTCAAGTCATCCCTGTCTCATCTTTTCCCTCATCTTCTTATATGAGAGAAAGGATTATACCTCTCACCCTTGCTTGCTTTGATGAGTAATGCTTGATTTTTAAATAGGTAAAAAATCCCTTCACTGTATTTTTTTGGTTTTGGTTGTTCAACCAAGAATCCTAGGTTGACTCACTTGGTTTTTTTTTCTCTTTTGGTGGACTTTGACAAAACAGAACCAACACCTCACCCCACCAAACCACTCACCTCACCCCAACAAACCACAGGTCCACTCTCCTCCTCACCCACCACCACCACCTCACCCATCACCACCACCTCACCAGCACAGCTGGTAAGCTCCCCCCCCTCCCCCTCATCCTCCCCATCATCCAATACTGACATCTATCCCCCTCCATCCCCCTTCAGCCCCCCCACCTCACCTCCTTGGTTGATTCCCCAGGTAAGCTCCCCCCCTCCTCCTCATCACCCTTTTCCCTCCCCCTTGCTCCCAACTAACGCCCCCCCCCCCTCTTGCCCCCCCCACCGTGCTCGCCAACGCCAACAGCAACTCCCTTGCTTGCTGATGGTAAAGGTTTCCGGCCCCCTCTTGCTTCCCCCACTTGGCTTTCCAATGCCAACTGGCCCCCTCTTGCTGCCTCCCCCTGTTCCCCCCCTCCTTGGCTTGGCCTCCCCCTGTGCGCTGCACCCACCCCCGCCACACTTGCTGTTGGCCCCTGCACAACCCCCTGCTGCCCAGCTGACCAAGCCACCCCCCTCCTCCTTCCCAGCCAACGGAGCCCCACCTCCTCCCCAGGAAATCAAGTCCAGCCTGCCCCTTCCTCCCTGGCCCACTGACCCCTGCCCTTTTTCTTCACACCCTGGTTTTTTTTTTTTTTTAAATTATTTTTTTCATCGCATGAATGACATGTTTTTTTTTGTAACCCTTCTTTGACCCCTTTTGCTTCCATTCTCTTGCTTCTCCCACCGCACTCACCATGTTATACTCCAAATTGAATCCCTTCTTGATCCTCAACCCAAGCGGATAATTTGCCTGGGAGGGAACAAGATGGAAGGAGATGAGGTGAAAAACATAAAGAAAGGTGGCAAGCAGAGGGATTTGAAGCAAAAGAGGGATCAAATGAGGGCATCAGAAATATCTTTGGAACTTGCAGAGGGGGGCATCAATGGAAAGGTTGTATGTTCTGGATGGAAACTATGACCTTTGGATCTGTATCCTGCCATCACTTCCAAAAAGAAAAAGAAAAATTGAAAACCCTCACCAACTGAGTTTGAACATGCCAAGCAGACAATCAAGCAATTCCATTTCTTCACCCATGGCAAAGTAATTGTTCTCAATAATTATGATCACAAGGGTCTTTTTGAAATAATTGAATTTTTCCCTTTGGATAAAATTTCCAAAAAAGACAAGAAGGACATCAACTTTTTGAAAACTTTCCTTCACCAGACAAAAAAATTTTTCAACACTGTTGGTCCCTCAAGGTCTTGGGGTGGAAAAATGTGGGAAATTGGATGGAAAAAATCAATGCACCCCTTTGTGTTATTTGGATGCTATGTGAAGAAATCATCCATTCAATCTTCCCCTCAAGAGTACACTTGTCTCAACCTTAAGGTACACAAAGTCTCTCAAATTTTAGGACAAATGTTTTGCATTTTGGCCAGAATTCCCTTTGAATCCAACCATGAAATAATGAAGGACAACCACATCCCCTCCTTCTCATATCTGGAATTTGGTTCCCAGCCTACACCCTTTGACTTCTCTCCGCATGTCACTTTCACATCCAACTCTTTTTGACATTGTGGGGTGTTCCTTTTTACTTGCAGTTCCAACAAAGAAATAAAATAGACAAATTATTGAAACCACAGATGAATTTCAAGTTTCAGACGGCCAATTTTTATTTCCAGACCTGGGGTTTGGAATTCATTTCAAGCAAAAAGTTATAGTGAAATTGGTTTGGGCAGCAAATCAGTAAAAGCACTGTACATTTCCTGCTGTGGAAACGGTCACCCATACCAGAATGGCCATGTCCATGAGAATTAACAAAACAACTCAAAACATTTGCAGGGACTTGGAAAGTGGGAAAATATACTCTAGGAAAACAAATATAAATAAAAACAAAAAATATTTGTTCATTGGTGGGGCTAAAAATAGTATTATGCATTGTAACCATTGTTTTAATCAAAAATAATTTTATTTTTTCTTTTTAAGTATTTAATTGGAGAAAATACATTTACAAGCCCAACATTTGAGTAATCTGCTTTAATTCATCTACAGTTCTACTGCTACCAATGCACTCCACAGCTATTGAACACTTATCCTTTTTTTATGTTGCCAGTTTTTCCCTCTCCATTTCCAGTTGTTCTTGCTGTCAATCCTTCTACTTCTGCTCTTTTTGAAATTCTATCTCAGCCTGTTTCAACTTCCACTCAGCATCCCATTTTTGTTGATGTACCAAACTCTTGGATTTCTGCTTTTGAAAATCAATGGCCAGTTGACAATGCCACTTCTACTTTTCAAACTGAAGTTTTTCAGATTAAATTTTTAATTTCATTGTTTCTCAGAGGGGAATAGGAATGAGCTTGATTTAGAAAACAAGGAGAATCCAATGGGCTTATGCGAATCTTGCTTCTCCATGATCTCCTCAAACCCCAAAAAATTTGAAGTGTTTCTCCTCTTTTGAATGCTATTGGGGTTGATTTTGATGGAATTGGAGGCATTTTTCTTTCCCTTTTCAGAGGAGGTTTGTGTGGGAACGTCATTTCTCTCATTTGAAGGGGATGTGGGAGGCCCCATTGGCTTGAGTATTGGGCCATTCAGGAAGGGATGAGCCTGTTTTTTTACAATTGAAATCAGTAAGGATTAACCAGACAGAAGAGACAAGATCTTGGTTCCTTACTTGAGTAGATCATGACAATGGTGGTGATACAGGAATAAATTGCTCCTTGCTGGCCAAGTTGTTAAGTTCTTCAAACCCAGGAAGAGAGCAATCCAAAGAAGGAAGTGAGGGGTCCAAGGAAGGGTTTGAATTGTTGATCAATGCTGATGTAGACCTGATTGGAGCTGATTCTGTTGGAATATCCTCCTCCACATCAGATTGGGGCCACTCAAAGGCTTCATTGGGATCATCATTGCTAGGCTTAGAATCCACAGCCAGGTCCTCAGCATGAACTGAATATGATTGTTGGGCATCAAAAGCGGCTAAAGGGGTGATATTGGCCTTCTTTCCAAAGATTTCATCCATTTGAACATAAGAAGGACAAATGGAGTCCAAATTATCAACCTCCAAGTTGATTCCCTTTGCTTTATTGGAGTTGGTGATACCAAAGCCGGTGAAGATTGACATTGAGTGGGCTTTTTTTTAATTGGTTTGATAGTTCTTGAATTGCTCCTGCATCTTTTTGGATGAAAGATCCAGCCTACCTTTGGTTTTATTCTTGAGTTCATTGGCCATCAGGAGATAACCATTAACCTTAATGGAAGGAGGTTGGCCAACTTGTGTTTCATTTTTGGATCAAAAGCAATCATTGTAGTTGGATGAAAATTTGAGCCAGTTTACCAGGATGATGTGATCAGCTATCTTGAGCTGACTTGAGCCTGTAGAAGCTGATGGGGGAGGATTTTTGGATTTTGAGTTCCTGGGAGATGTTTTCTTTGGTCCATTGGATTGTTTAGTGGACTTGTGGGGGGAGGATTGCTGGGGGCCATTTAAAAAGAGTAGGGGATGAAGCAATGATGCAATGAGAGTGATGAAGTGATGAGGGGATGAGAGTGATGAAGCAAAGAGGATAGGAAGAGATGAGAGTTATGAAGTGACAAGAGGGATAAAGCAATGAAATTTAGGATGTGATGAAAGAAATAAAGTGATGAGAAAAATGAAGTGATGAGGATAGTGATGCAATGAGAGTTATCTGGATGTGATGAAATAAATAAAGTGATGAGGGTAGCAATGAAGAGATGAAGAGCAATGAATCAATTTTTTTTCAGATGAGGTTGGGGGTAGAATTTTTTGGAGGTTGGTGGAGGTGGAGAACCAGGGGGTATATGAAGTGGACAGGTGGTGGAAGCCTTTATATACTTTACTTGAAAAAACCCACTTATTTCCAGGTACCTCTGACAAGTCTGATTTGAAATAAGTGGGTTTTTTGATTTTTAATGGTGGGTTTGAAATGGAAGATGTGGTTTGAACCCTGCCATTAAAAAATGGTGGGTTTGCTTAACTCTGATAAGCCCTAATATCTGAGTGGAAATTTACAAGTTTATTATGGAGGGAGTGCATTAGAAGAGTTCAGAGGATGGTTATGAGGCTTATGAGAGTGTTTATTTTTCCAAAGTCAAAGTATTTGATTTCTTGGAACCCCTTAAAACAGATTCAAGATTTTCAAATGATACCTGACCAATTGGGATAATCCAGAATTGAAACCCCAAGAATCTCAGTTGCACATGCTTTCCAGTGAGTACAGTGTGAAACTCATCCAAAACACAAATTTCCTTTGGTATTGATTTACATGAACTAAGGTTTATTAGGTAAATTTATAGATTCATCATACACTGTGAAGAAAAAGGCTGCACCTGCCAACAGGTGTAGAATCTGGAACTATTTAAAAAAAACCAATTAATTAAATTAAAAATATAAATGCAATTTTTTTTCCCATTCAAAACCCAAAATGGGTTGCAAATTGTGCCACACAACCCTTTTTAGGTTGCAAACAGGGGTTGCAAAGCTGCAAATTAAAAAGTACCCTTTATTTTTATTTTTATTTTTATTTTTATTTATTTTTATTTTTTTTGGTTTTGGTGGATGACTTAAGAAACCTTTGTTAGATTGTTGATGTTGCTTCTCAAACACTATCTCATCTTTCCTACAAAAAATTTTTGGGAAACAAAATCAAATATTCCATCTTTAGATACTCAGTGCACTGGTGCCCACTCCCATATAGTACTGCAGGACCAATAATTTCAGCTGGCAGAACCCAAATATGGTCCATTATTTTTTTCAATTTTTTTTGTGATTTCAATTATTTCTGGTTTTATTACAATTTTCAGTGATTTCAATTTTATTTTTATTTTGGTCTGGAACGGTGGAAAACTAAGCCTAATTTGTCCACTGTGTCAGATGGCATTGATATTTTTTTTTGATTTTTTTGGGGGCTTTTTTTGAATATGTTGTTTGTTTAATTTTAATTTTAATTTTTATTCTCTCCATCAGCATGGTGGAAAACATAGGCTATTTTTTACACCTCCCTTCAGGAATTCCCTGCATTCCTCCCTTACAGACAGGGGGAGCCAGACAGGGATCATTCATGCAATGTCAAACGGTCAGTTTGATGAACAAATTTTCCTAAGTTGTTCATGTTTCTGGCAATAAGATGATTCAAAAAAATGAAAAAAAAATACAAAAAAATTTGAATGCCTGTGGGGAGGTGGATTACTGAGCCTAAGCTCTCTACCATGTCAATTTAGATAAGAAAAAAAAATTGAAATTTAAAAAACAACATATTCAAAAAAATAAAAAAAATCACAAAAATCACAAAAAATTGCAAAAAATCTGCAAAAAAAAAAATAAAAAAAATAAAAAAAAATCCTGCAACACATTTGGGGTGTTTGAGCTGAAATGATTGGTCCTGCCCTACTATATGGGAGTGCACACCAGTGCACTAAAGATCAAAAATTTCATGTTTGATGGTGTTTCTCAAACATAGTTGGTAGGGAGGATGAACTTGTGGTTGAGGAGAAACATCAAAATTCTAACAGGATTTTCTTAAGTGTCCCACCAAAATCCAAAAATTCAAAAAAATAAAATTAAAAAATACAAAAATTAAAAAATTAAAAATTAAAAAAAAAATCAACAGCTTTATTTTTCTCATGGCCCTCACTCTTAAACACATGAGTATTTTATGCCCCCATGACATTTTGCACACATTGGAATTTCCTTGGTCTGCATGGGTTACATATACTTGTTTTATAAATTTAACCAAGTTGGAGGGGGAATGCCACTGGACCACATTGGGTTCTGCCAGCTGAAATTTTTGATCCTGCCCTACTGTATAGAATTTGCACACCAGTGCAGTGAGTATCCTCAAATTGACTATTTGATAATGCTTCACAAACACAGTTAGTAGTGAGGAAAATCTAGTGTTAAATGTAGACCACCCCTTTTATTTGCACTTTTTTTCATGGTGATGAATATTTTATAGGTTAAAATATTTGATTAAAATGAAAAATCATTTTTCTGTTTCAATCTTTTAATAATATCCTAAATACTTGACAAGAGAGAAACTTTGATTCCTGATGTTGAAAAAAAAAATTGAAAATGATGTGATTCTCAAAGTACTTTTATGCTGGATCCAATTTTGAGAAGCCTATAGTACATCAAACAAATACCAAAAAAACATTAGGGTGTATCAAAGTTAACCAAACCCGCCATTTTTTAATGGTGGGTTTCAACCCAAATCCACCATTTCAAACCCGCCTTCAAAAATCAAAAAAACCCACTTATTTCACATCAGACGTGTCAAAGTTAACATGAAATAAGTGGGGTTTTTCAAATAACTTATTTAAAGGCTTCTGCCACCTGTCCACTTCATCCACCCATGGCTTCCCACCTCCTTCTACCTTTGACCTCATTGCAAATTTTTTTACCTCCAGCATCATCATAAAAAGATTCACCACTCTCATCATCACTCTCATCAATTAATCACCCTCATCACTTTATCACTCACCATTTTATTGCTCTCATTGCTTCATTTCTCTCATTGCTTCATTGCTCTCATTGCTTCATTGCTCTCATCACTCTATCTCCAACAATAACTTTTATCTCCAACCTCATCCAAAAAATCCAATCATTGTTTTATTTCTCTTGTCACTTTATTGCTCTCATCACTTTATCCCTCTCATCACCTTATTGCCCTTACTCTTTCCAAATGGCCCCTCAGCAAACCTCCCCCTGAAAGTCCACACAAAAGTCCAACACACCAAAGAAAACATTGCCAAGGAACTCCACAACAAAAAATCCTCCCCCATCAGCTTCCAAGGGCTCAAGTCAGCTCAAGAGAGCTGATCACATTATCCTGGTCAACATGCTCAAAATTCCCTCCAAGTATAATGCCTGCTTTGGATCAAAAAATAAAACATGTGTTGGCCAACCTCCATCCTCTAAGGTCAATGGTTAGCTCCTGATGGCCAATTAACTCAAGAACAAAACAAAAGGTAGGCTGGATCTGTCATCCAAACAGATGAGGGAGCAATTTAAGAATTATCAAGCCAAGTACAAAAAGGCCCACTCCATGCCAATCTCCACTGTCTTTGTTATCACCAACTCTGACAAAGCCAAGGGAATCAACTTGGTGGTTGATAAGTTGGACTCCATTTGTCCTTTTTATATTCAAATGGATGAAATCTTTGGAAAGAAGGCCAACATCACGCCCCTATCTGCTTTTGATGCCCAATAATCTGATTCAGTTGATGCTGAGGACTTGTCTGGGGATGATCAGCCTTGCAATGGTGATCCCAAAGAGACCTATGAGTGGCCCCCATCCAATGCCAAGGAGGATATTCAAACGCAATGAGCTCAAATCACGTCTACTTCCACGTTGATTGATGTGTCAAACCATACCTTGGACCCCTCCCCTCCTTCTTTGGATTGCTCTCTTCCTGGGTAAGCAGATCTCATCAACCTTGCTGATGCGGAACAAGATAATCCTCAGTCTCCATTACCCTCAAAATTGGTTCAAGTAAGGAACCAAGCTCTCTTCTCTTCTGTCTGGTTAATTCTGACTGATTTAGATTGTAAAAAAAAAGGCTCATCCATTCCCAAATGGCCAAAACCTAAAGTCAATGGGGCCTCCCACATTGCCTTCAAACACTAGTGACAACTTTCAGACTCAAACCTCCTATGCCAAGGGTAAGCAAAAGGCCTCCAATCCCATCAATATCAACCCCAAAAGTAATCAAAAGAGCAGAAACACTTGCAGTTTTTCAGGCTTTGAGGAAATCATGGAGAAGCAAGATTCATGTAAGTCCATTATTTGAATATCCTTTCTTTCAAAATCATGCTCATTGCTTTTCCCCTGCAAAAAACAGTCAAATCAAAAATTGAATCCAAAAAACTTGAGTTTGAAAATCAAAAGTGGGATTCTCAACTGGCCATGGATGTTCAAAAGCAGAAAGCTGGGAGTTTGGCTCATAAAAAAAAAAGGGATGCTGAGTGGAAGTTGAAACACGCTGAGATAGAGTTTCAAAAAGAGGAAAAGGAGAAGGATCAACAGCAAGCACAACAGGAAAAGGAGAGGGAATGACTTGCAACCAAAAAAAAGGATAAGGTATCAGTAGCCCTGGCTTGCATTGGTAACAGTAGAACAGTAGATGAAATACAGCAGATAGCTCAAATGCTGGGCTTGTAAATATATTTGCATGGGTGAAAGAAAAACAAAAAAATTATTTTTGATTACAACGTTTGAGAGTATTCTTAACCCCACCAACATACAGATATTTTTTGTTTTTATTTATATTTTTTTTAAAGAGTAAATTTGGCCATTATTCAAATCCCTAAAAGTGTTTATATTTGTTTTATTAATTTGAAGTGAAATGGCCATTCTGGTATGGGTTGCTGTGTCCACAGCAGGAAAGGTACAGTGCTTGTACTTATTACCTGCCCAAACCATTTGGACTATACCTTTTTGCTTGAAATCAATTCCAAAGCCAAGTTCAGGAAAAACAAATTGGCTATCCAATACTTGATATTTTTCCATATTTTAAATAAGTAAACCATTTGATTTCTTGGTTGGAACCATGAGTAAAAAGGGGTACCCAGAGATGTTGCCTTTGTTGATATGAGGAGAGTTGTAAAAAGAATCCAAGGTGAAAGTGATGTGTGGGGAGCAATCAAAAGTTGTAGGCTTGGAAAAAAATTCCAACAAACAGAAAGAGGGGATGTTGCTGTCCTTCATGGTGTTACGGTTTGATTCAAAGGAAAGTTTGGCCAAATTGCAAAACATTTGTCCTAGAATTTGGGATACTTTGTTGGCCTTAAGGTTGAGGAAAGCATACTCTTGAGGAAAAGATCTGATAGATTATTTCTTCACATAACATCCAAATAAATCCAAAGGTTGCACAAATTTTTGCCATCCAACTGCCCACATTTTTCCAGCCCAAGATCTTGAAAGACCAACTGGATTGACAAATTTTTTTGAACCATGAACAAAAGTGGTGACAAAGTTGAGGTCCTTCTTATCTTGCTCTGAGAGTTTATCCAAGGGCACAAATTCAATTATTGCAACCAGGGCTTGGTGATCAGATTGATTGAGGACAATTACTTTTACACGGTGGAAGAAATGGAACCGTTTGATGGTTTTTTTGATTTCTCAAACTCTTCCTGGGTGGGTTTTTGACTATTCTTTTTACTTTTTGGCAACAATTGAAGGGTACAGATTCAAAGGACGTGGTTTCCGACCAGACCAGACCACCTTTTCATTAATACCTTCCTCAGTAACTTCCAAAGACATTTCCAAATCCCAAGATTGAAGCCTCTTTTGGTCAGCAGCCCTACTTGTCCCACCTCTCTGTGTGTTTTTCAAGCCATCTCCTTCCATCTTTATCCCTCCCAATCCTATACTTAGATTGGGGTGAGGAACAAGGCGGGATTTGATTTTTTGAGCAAAATTTTGAGGGGGGTGGAAGAATAATTGGATGTTCCCCAAAAGTGGTCAAATGTTTTCCAAAAAAAAAAAAAAACAAAGTCAGTCCAATAGACATCATTGGTGAAACATGATTGAATAAAAAAAAAGAAACCATACCTGGACTTGAAACCAGGGACACCTGAAGCAGAATCCCCCCCAAAAAATTGGCATGAGTGAACCATGCAACACACCAAAAAGCAAAGTTATCAAAAAAATTAAAATTAAAAAAAAAACCTACCTTCCATGGCAAAGAACAACTCAAAAAACCAAAAAAAACCCTGTTGGCTTCTGGTGCAGTCCAGAGACACCTAAAAAGAAAAAAAAAGATCAAAAAGAAAAGAAAATAAATGGAGGTCAGCTCCAAAGAAATCTCAAAAAACAGGTGCAGGAGGCATTGGCAATCTATTGCTTGATTGATTGCAAAACAATTGCTTCCATTTATTGATTGATTGATGAGGATTTGGTTGATTGATTGAGTCCTAATTAATTGACCAATTGATTCCAAATTGGTCGGTGGGGGTTGGTTGAGCAAGGCAGGAGGAGGAGAAGGAGGAAGTGGGGAGAAAGAGAAGGGAGGGGCTTACCAGATGAGGAGGGGGATGCAAGTGAGATGAGGTGGAGCTGAGAGAGAAGACCTGGGGGAATTTCAAAGGAGAGGTAAGCAAGGGTGGTTTAGTGAGTGGAAATAATGAGGGAAGGGGACTGACTGAGTCTGTTGGTGAGTTGGATGGTGGATGTTTTGGGGAGATTGGTGAAGTAGATGAGGCTGGTGATGTTTTTTAGGTTCCTGAGGTGAAGGAGGTGGTTTGATGAGGAGGAGGAAGGAAGGCAACTGGTGTGTGAGTGGGGTGAGGTGGAAATGTTGGAGCAGTGAGGTGGAGGGGCAAGTCCGGTGGGCTGGCAAGTGGTGGGGTATGAGGTGGAGGTGTTTTTTGATTTTTTCTAAGTCCACTAAGAAAAAAAAAATCAACTCAGCCTGGAAACTTGGGCAAACAACCAAAAAAAAAACTTACTTTGAAGTCATTTTCCACCTATTTAAAAATAAAACATTACTCATCAAAGAAAGCAAGTTTGAGAGGAAGAATAAGCTCTCTCATAGAAGAAGATGTGGGACAAGATGAGACAGGGATGACTTGAGGTGGGTCAGGAATATCATCTTCAAATATTTTGTCCCATTCATCTTTGATGTTGGCCAAAAGATTGTGAGGGATTACACAAGTGATAATCCAGTTTATGAGGAAATTCATGTCTTTTGGGTTTTGAAGCTGGTTTTGCATTTCCCATAAGCTGGCCCATCCTCCTTTCAGGAATCCTATGGCATTCTCAATCCAAACTTGTGATTGGGCAAGATGATAGTTGAAATTTGTTTTTCCTTGATTGTTAGATGAAATTTTCTGGCATCCTGGAACCACATAGTTGCCACTAGCATAAGCTGAATTGGCCAGAAGGTATTGATCTTGGTCAAAGTAGTTCCCTGGTTGTTGGGAAATTTGCATCCAATTGAACACTTATGAATCATGGCAAGAACCTGGAAGGCCAGCATGGAGGGATATGAACTTCTTGTTGTTATCACAAACAAGTTCTAGGGCCACAGAGTATCTGAACCAAAAGATGAAACATGTTTGTTCAGTGGTGTGATCAAAGGTGTTATCAAAGTCATTGGAAAAGAAATGAATCAGTTGCCTTTTTTTCAATCAAAATGGTGGTTGCCATCTAGCTTGGGTTTTTGACTCAAGGGGATGGTGGTTCCATCAAAAAACACAATGCAACCAGGAAAGCCTTTGGTATCCATTACTTGAGATATCTCCTTGCGTTCTTCTTTGGTTGGCCAAGAAAGGTCTGAGAAACAGAAAGATAGGATAGCAATCATGACTCTTTTGGTGTATAAGTCAATGCTTCCATAACTGACTGAGAATAGATTTTCCAATCAATGAATTGCTGCTCCATTTCCATTTGATCCCAATCTAAAAAGAGCAACAGCAAGTTGGATTTCTGGATCGCGTTGAGGATTCCAAGAATTTTTTTGAAGATGTGGTGGTCTTCAATCATCTCCAAAAGTTTCCTGAATGAAGGCAAAAAAGTTTGGAATAGTTTCTGGAAGCTTAAGTTGGGGGTGAGATGAAGCTTTTGCCTTTCATACATAGGGTTGTGGAGGGTGTGAATTCTTGAAAACATGTATTGCTTTTCCAACAGAGAATTCAAAGCCAACCAAGTTTATTCCCAATTGGAGTCTACATCAGAGTATGAATGGGAGTCAAACAGTAGCAAATGTTAAGTAAGCTTTTTTGCGTTTTCAACTTGCTGGCGAGAAGTTTGATTGGACATGTCAAGAAAGATGGTGATGTGATGTGGGGTCATGAGATGATGATGGGATTTGTGTGAAGATGGAGATGTGAAGAAATGGAGATGAGATGTGTGTGATGCAATGGAGATGCAACCAGTATGGATTTGCTGATGTGGATGGGTGTTTTAGATGTGATGGATGGTGGATGGATGATGATGCATAAATTGCTGGTTTGATGTTTGAAATCCCCCATTTCAAAATACACTAGTTAGGGGGTATGTGTATTTCAGAAACCCTCCATCAAAAATGGCGGGTTTGGTAAAATAAAATGGAGGGTTTCTAATGGCGGTTTTGCTAACTTTGATACACCCTAATAATTTGGTAAGTCTGAAAGATTTTTCATAGGGGATTTGCATACCAATCTAAATCTCTGAAGTGTTATAAATTCCACAAAAAAGATACTTCAAATGCCTGTTTCCAAGGAAATGTCTGTTTGTAGAAAATCAGGGACATGTATAATATCTGTGTATTTAAGTGTAAGATAAAACAAAAAAGAATGAAATAATAAAAAAGGGATAAATCAAAAATAAAAAGATTAAAATGCAAAATCAAAATCAAAACAGAAACAGAAACAGAAAATTGAATTTTCATGTATTGATGAAAAGCTCAATTCAAAAATAAAAATAAAAATAAAAATAAAAAATAAAAAATAAAAAAATAAAAAAATAAAAAAATAAAAAAATAAAAAATAAAAAAATAAAAAAATAAAAAAATAAAAAAATAAAAAAATAAAAAAATAAAAAAATAAAAAAATAAAAAAATAAAAAAATAAAAAAATAAAAAAATAAAAAAATAAAAAAATAAAAAAATAAAAAAATAAAAAAATAAAAAAATAAAAAAATAAAAAAATAAAAAAATAAAAAAATAAAAAAATAAAAAAATAAAAAAATAAAAAAATAAAAAAATAAAAAAATAAAAAAATAAAAAAATAAAAAAATAAAAAAATAAAAAAATAAAAAAATAAAAAAATAAAAAAATAAAAAAATAAAAAAATAAAAAAATAAAAAAATAAAAAAATAAAAAAATAAAAAAATAAAAAAATAAAAAAATAAAAAAATAAAAAAATAAAAAAATAAAAAAATAAAAAAATAAAAAAATAAAAAAATAAAAAAATAAAAAAATAAAAAAATAAAAAAATAAAAAAATAAAAAAATAAAAAAATAAAAAAATCAAAAAATCAAAAAATCAAAAAATCAAAAAATCAAAAAATCAAAAAACCAAAAAACCAAAAAACTAAAAATAAAACAATAAAACAATAAGAGTAACTTTGATTTAAGGTGAGATTATTATTCATATAATTCATTTGATTTGAAATTTTGGTTATGAATCTGAGGGCACCCATCCCATGTTTTTAAAATTTTTTAGAGATAAAATTCTGAATTTTTCTTTTTCAAAAACCAGATTAGTATGGCCACCCGCATGAAATTTATTCTTGAAGGAGAAACCAAATACAAAAAAGTTGGTCTATAAATAAGAATAAAATCTGATTTATTTTCAATAAAATTGATATCATGTTTCTATGAGCCTTGATACAAATCCAATAAAATTTTCATGAAACACAGGTCTGAACCAAATTTCTCAATAGTTTTAAAAAAATATGAAATTAAGAATATATACATAAATACCCAATTATCCCTTTTATGTAAAAATTTTCAATTCAATTCATTAATTACATAAATATGGTGCATGAATCTTCTGGGACCATCCAGGAATCAATTTGATGTTTGACTCCAAAACCAAAACAAAGTCAAAGCAGATTTCACTCACTTTCCCAGGTGCTACACCTGCCAGCAGTTGCAGCCATTTTTTTCATGGTGATAGTTTCTAGGAAATGATTGCGCAAGGAATTCATGTATTTCAGGAGGTTTAAATTTTTTTCTTTCCTGAATAACTGAAGAGGATTGGACCAGAGGATTTCTAAAAATATTTGAGGCTTCCTTGGCATTGGATTTGAACTATTTAGAGCTTGATGGAATTTCATATTTAGAGGAAGGAATGGTGGTAGAAGGTAAAGAAGAAAGGGTATAATAATTAGGAGATTTTGAACCTTGGTATTACTGGATTTTGGTGTCATGCTTTAATGTGCATGATGAGATATTCAGGTAAAAGTGTTTTGTGGTTTTGAAATATCTAGCAAAATTTTGGGATTGACCCCAATAAGTAATTCCTGGTCTGTTTCTGAATATGGAGATACTTGATAAAGTGAAGGAGAGGTTTGTTCTGGCGCAAATTTCAATTAAATTAAGATATCCTGTAGCTGATCAGAATTTTATATTAAGTTGCAGAAATTTCTAATTTTTATTGTTGGTTGCAGCTTAGAGGTTCACATTTGAAGTAATTGGATTTGAGATATTTTTCAAATCAATAATGCCCAATTCCTTTAAAGCCGTGTTTATTTGATTTGAATGATGGAGAGAGAAGTAATTTCCCTGTTTGATCAGGTAATTTTTTTATATATTGTTCAGAGGAAATTGAGGAGATATTTTGAATCTATTTTTAAGTTTTGAGTGGAATTAGTTGGATTATCCAATTATTATTAGATTTTTAATGTAGAAAAAAAACATACATTTGGCCAGAGTGATTGATGTAGAGGAAAGGATTGAATATGGAATATTTAAATTTTTGAAACAGAAGCCAGTGTTCAAGATTTCTGCACCCAATTTTAGGTGCCTTTTTATACTGAATAGAGCTTTCTTTAAATTGAGATAAGGGTAATTGGAATCATAAAGTTCTGGAAATCAGATATATGTTTCCTTTTCAAGTGGAGCATTTAATAAGGCAGAATTATTTTCCATTTTGAAAATTCTTAAATTGTGATGAAACAAGTAGACAAGGAGGGTGTGGAGAGTGGTTATTTGGCTGGTCTGAGCATAAGTCTCCCTGTAGTCTTGAAATTTGAATTCATTGAATCCTTGTGTGCAGAGACAGGATTTGTAGATTTTTACAGTTCCAATTTGATCATCCTTGAATCAATAGAACAATTTAGTTGATAGAGCACTTTTAGAAAGCAGGAGAGAGTAGTAGCCCTCCAGAATTTGACTTTTTCTTTCCATCAGTTTTTATTGTCTGATTTTTAGCCAGTGGGATCTGTTGGAGATCTTTTGGAAATAAGAGCAGGTTTTTGGTATCTTTTGAGCTAGGAAGTTGTAATGGGAAGGAGGTCTGAGACTGGAGAAGTTGAGAAAATTTCTTTTTGAAGATTCAATTATTTCTTTTTTGATGATATTTTGGTCAGAGTCAGACAAGTCCTCATTTGCAGAGTTGGGAAAGTCCTTGCTGGCAGAGTTAGAGGGAGATGATAAAACAGTGTTTGGTTTGGGATTGAAGATAATATTAGAAAAGGTAGGATTGAGGGAAGTAGTAGTCTTAGTGGATGAAGAATATCAGGAGACAGGGAAAGTTGAGGAGAATAACAAAGAGGAATAGGAATTCAATAATTTCAAATAGGGTAATGTTAAATTCACAGCTACAGAGCCGTGTACGCAGCTCTTTGAGCTGGTTACACGGCTCAATGGGCCGTGTGGAACCCTACAAAACTCAAATGAGCTTTGTGGCATGCTACATGGCTAAAATGGGCCATGTGGCATGCTACACGTCCCATTTGAGTTGTACAGCACGCTAAACAACTAGAATCCAGTTTTGTAGCCTCCACTAAATCATAAATAATGAATAATACATAATAAATTATAAATTATAAATTATACATAATAAATTATGAATTATATATAATAAATCATGTATAATAAATAATAAATAATAAATAATAAATAATAAATAATAAATAATAAATAATAAATAATAAATAATAAATAATAAATAATAAATAATAAATAATAAATAATAAATAATAAATAATAAATAATAAATAATAAATAATAAATAATAAATAATAAATAATAAATAATAAATAATAAATAATAAATAATAAATAATAAATAATAAATAATAAATAATAAATAATAAATAATAAATAATAAATAATAAATAATAAATAATAAATAATAAATAATAAATAATAAATAATAAATAATAAATAATAAATAATAAATAATAAATAATAAATAATAAATAATAAATAATAAATAATAAATAATAAATAATAAATAATAAATAATAAATAATAAATAATAAATAATAAATAATAAATAATAAATAATAAATAATAAATAATAAATAATAAATAATAAATAATAAATAATAAATAATAAATAATAAATAATAAATAATAAATAATAAATAATAAATAATAAATAATAAATAATAAATAATAAATAATAAATAATAAATAATAAATAATAAATAATAAATAATAAATAATAAATAATAAATAATAAATAATAAATAATAAATAATAAATAATAAATAATAAATAATAAATAATAAATAATAAATAATAAATAATAAATAATAAATAATAAATAATAAATAATAAATAATAAATAATAAATAATAAATAATAAATAATAAATAATAAATAATAAATAATAAATAATAAATAATAAATAATAAATAATAAATAATAAATAATAAATAATAAATAATAAATAATAAATAATAAATAATAAATAATAAATAATAATAAATAATAAATTATAAATTACAAATTATATGGAGTAGCGTACGGGCCCCCACGCGTTGAGGGGCCCTACACAACTCCCACAGGCTAAGTGGGGGCATGTACACGGCTCCCACACGGCTGGAGCCGTGAATTTAACATCACCAGTTCACATATCAGTGAGTGTTTCATTTACAGAGAGTAGGCTATTAAAAGGAGAATCAGAAGGCTGGAAGAATAATTAGAAATAGGGATAAATTTAAATATTTTGAAATTTTTAGAGGTTATCACATCATTTATTTTGGGACAGAAAACTCAATAAGAGTGAAGATTTGAATGAATTCCTACCCATATTTCTTTGGTTGCTTTTTGGTAAGTTTTTAGAGAAATTGTTTTTGGTTTAAAGAAAATTTTTGGAACCAAGAGTTCTTATGGGGAGGGATTCTGGGATGAGTTATTCCAGTGTTGGAAAGGAGTTATTTTGTAAATTTTTGGAGGGAATAAAATTTGAAATCAAGCAAAAGATTATTCTAATTTTTTCCCATAGTTCCAGATCGATTGAAATGTCAAGCATGAAAGTTCTGGCTCATTCTAAAATATTTTTGTTTTATTTTCAGAAATGGGATTGTGCTGAGGAGTATAAGATTGAAAAGTTGAGTGAATGATTCCTCTTTCTGAAAAAAATTTGACAGCCTTTTTTTAAAGAATTCTCCTCAATTTTAAGATTGGAAGCATTTTAGTTTTTTAAAATTGATTGGAGTATATTTGAGTGAATTTGATTATTTTGAAGCGGTTTCATATTTTATTTTGATAGGAATGCAGGTTTTGAAAAAAGAGAACTTTTCAGTGAGAATAAGGAATGAGCCATTTCCTGATTTGGAGGATGGTGTGATTGGTCCACAGAGGTTGGCACAAATATTGTTGGATCTTGCTTCACTTCCCAGAAAGGTTCACTTGAAAGGAGAACATGGAATTTTTTCAAAGTAACAGGGGGGGAAACAAAGGTTCTCCAATCTTATATTTGATAAGTGACAAGAATGGAGTTTGGTGGAGTCAATATGAGTGTTTCCAAAGTTTTTTTTTATGGTGGAGAAGGAAATGAATGAAATGCCTGCTAAATTTCTGGGTTTAGAAATTCTTCAACAAATAAAAGTTTGTCCTCAATTCAATGTTCCAGTACTGTATTGGGTTCAAGCATTATTTTCAATTTTTTAGAGGTTGTTTGTTTAAGAGAACAGCCTCCAAAAACCAGTTTTCCCAGAGAAATGAGTTCGAATGAAATTTCTGGCACAAACAGAGAGTTTTTGTGCTTCAGATTAGAGTGATATGTGGTTAGAGAGGCTAGTCCTGGGCCATTAGCTGTGATGGCAGTGTTGAAACTTCTGGTTTGGATGAAAGTGTTGCCTTTTATTTGTTACTCAAAGAATAGGAGACTGTTGAACATACTTTTCAAAGCCACTGAGTCTATAATTATTTTTTTAATACAAATTTGATTTGAGAGAGTGATGGCAAAAGTTTAGGCAAGGTGATCAGAGGGTTTGGTGGGTGGATTAGATTCTAAAGGTGCAGGTGAAGTAGAAGTTTCATTTTGTTGTAGATGAGGGAATAGACAGAAAAAGTGGTCCTTGGGATGATTAGCTGGAGGATTGTGCCAGTTTTCCTTGCATATTAGAGCCTCCTGCTGCATCACCATGGCTGAGGCCTGAGATCAAAATGCTAATTAATTTTTGAGTTGATTGGTGTTTTGGAGAACAATATTTCAATCAGTTTTATTTTTACCAAGGGAATTGGTAATGGTTATCTTCCGATGATTGATCTGAGAGGAATATTTGTAGATTATGTGGTAGGAAAGCATGTAATCATCCATCTTGATAAATATTTTCAATATTTGGAGGAGGAATGATTTAAATTTGGTAATGAAATTTCAAATCATCTTTGGATTGAATTATAAGTTGAGAAAATTGAAGAAAGATTTGGATTGGTTGGAAGTTTGAGAGGAAGAAAAGAATTAATTTTTGGAGTTTCATAATTTGATTCCCTTTTTGAGATGATTTTACTCCACACATTTTGCATAGTTCTTTTTTTAAAGTTTAGCAAGAATTTATCAAAACACTTCCAGGTTTGTTTCAATTGGAAATTTTTCAGATTCTGAGGAAGAGTGCCAGTGAGATATACCCTTGAGTGAGAATATTTTTGGAATTCTGGATTTAAAGAGGGAGAGGTTGGAGTCTTTGATTTTGGGAAGGGTTTTGGTGAAGGGTTTAAGAAGCAATTAGTTTGAGTCTTCTGGTGTGGGAGTTTTTATGTTGGTTGCACCCAGTTGTCTCATTTAGTAGAGCTTTTGGACTTTGACAATCAAATATTATCCAATTTTAATTGAAGGTAAGACCAGAAGATTGAGGAATTTGAAGCATTAAAGACAAATAAGAGAAAAATGGGATATATTTAAAGTAAATGGATGGCATAGGTGAGCTGATGGAAGAAAATAAAATTATATTTAGAATACAAAGAAGGAGGTTGAGGCAAGAATAATATTGATCTCACAACTGGAAAAAATAAGAGGATAATTGATTGCAATAGTTTTTTTCAAATCAAGAATATTGATTATTTTGGATATGAAATTTAATGGAAGGAAAAGATTGATGATTTATGGATGGATAAATTTGAGCAAGGAATGGATACAGGAAAGGATTTATGGATAGAAAAAATTGAGTGAGGAAGGGGATGGGGAAGGAGAAGAGATTTTACAAAGTGGTGATTTGATTATTGATGGAGGTTGGAGAAGAAGGACCAACTGGAGTGTTGAGAGGAGGTAGGAAGGAATAATGCATTGAGTCCCATTGAGGACAAATGAATGAGGTTCATAAGTTTGGAGTATCCTCACATTTTAATGAGGGATTTTTTATCTCAAAAAATAAACCATGGAGGAAATCTCACTTCTGTTTATTTTTTGTTTTCCCCTCTGAAAGCATTTCTTAGCCAACTACTTCTCCCTTTCCATCTACCTCAAGTAAATTTTAATGCCAGAAAACAAAACAGAATCCAATTTCTGACTTTGTGGTCCCAGATGATGAAGAAATCTGCTCTGAGATGTGGACCCTGCCTCCAGAATGCTTCATGGCAGAACCACCCAAAGCCTCTGATTAGAAACTATCCTCTTCTCTGCTGCATATGAGGGATTCCTGAAATTGCTATCCTTGGCAGAAGCCACTTGTTTCTGGGGTTTTTGAAAATGTTTGAGATCACTGAAATGGGGCTTGTCCATGCCACTGCCAAAAAAAAACCAAATTTGTGTGGGTGGGTATTTCAAAGCGGGTAATGTTAAATTAACGTCTCATTGAGCCTTGGACACGGCTCAGAGTGGGTCTTGTGGCATGCCACACGGTCCAATTCAAGCTGTGTACAACCCCCCATGGCTCAAAGAGTTGCGCGGCCCACCCAGCCTGGTCCAATGGCCTGTCGGATTACACACAACTACATTCGAGCCATGTGGAGTTGTACACGGCTCAAATGTAGTCGTGTGTCATCCAACATGCCACGGGACCGCGTTGATCCAAAAAACAAACAAAAAATGGAATAAAGGGCACTAACATAACCCATGAATCAAATAAACCTTCCAAAAAACAGGAATCAACCAAAAAATCAAAGAAATCAAAAAATGTTGATTTTTTGGTTAAAAAAAACAAATAAAAAATAAAAAAAACTGGGACTATCCAATGAAAAAGCCCTGAAGTAAAAAGACCCAAAAAAAGCAAAAGTAACTGGACTAGCCTTAAACTAAAAACACCAAAAAAAAAAGTCACTTGACAAGCCCTAAAGTAAAAACACCAAAAAAAATACAAGTAACTTGACAAGCCCTAAAGTAAGTTCAACTTGACTAGCCCTAAAGTAAAAGGGCCCAAAAATTAAAGAAGTCTTTTGACCAGCCCTAAAGTAAGAGTGCAAAAAATACCAGTCTTTTGACCAGGAAAAAAATACAAGAAGTCATTTGACAAGCCCTGAATTAAAAGTGCCAAAAAAATACAAGTCTTTTGACAAGCCCTAAAGTAAAAATACAAAAAAAAACAAGTTCAACTTGTGTTAAGCTGATCCCATCCCAAGCTTAACATAAGTTAAGCTTGTGATGGAATCAGCCCAACACAAGTTGAACTGACTTACCATTAAACTCTCATTCAAAACACTCAATACAATGATGTTAACTCAAAACACTCAACATAATGATGTTCAAAATGTGAAAACCCTTTATATTAATAGAACTCATTAGCTGCATTAGAATCACAATTTATATGAAACCCAATGATGAAATGAAGTCAAAGTCTATAATTTCTATAATACAGAATAAATTTGCAGTTGATATTTGAGATGATCAACCCAACCAGAGGCTTTTTTAGAAATCAAGGAACACAGTTTTGTTACAATGGGCGGGATTGGAATCATTTCTCCCTCAAGTACTAATAGAACCCAGTGGTTATTGTTTACAAAGGAAATGAACATTGGATCTGATTGATCAGTAAAACCATTTTTCATTGGAGTATAAGTATCACATGACTCCAATGGAATGAAAAACATAGGTCTGTAATATGTGTCTGCTATGATTTGACCCATATCTAATTTAGCCAGCCATTTTGAGGAGGGAATATTTTCATTGATGTATTCAACATCAAGTCTTTGTTTAATCTTTTCAACATCCTTTGCACCACCAAGCATCTTAATGTAGCATGCTTTATGTTTCTCTAATGTTTCAATCATTTCCTTCCTAACTTGAATCAACCATTCTCTTCATAACTAAGAGATTCAGCAATGACTCTAAATCCGCAATTCCCATCTCCAATTGGATCCCAAAACTCAACCAAGAACTTATGGAATTTGTTGGGTATTTGATTGAGGTATTTCACTTTTGGTTCATATCATGAAAACTAACTTAGTATTTGTTTCTTTAATCAGATCTTTAATCAGATAAATTATATGAATACTCACCAAAGATGAGCTTCTGGTTGAGCTTTGCTTCATGTTCTCTTCCTCTGAAGAGGATTCTGATTCCAAATAAAGTGATCCCAATTCACTTTCAGTCTCTTCCTCTGAACTATGAAATTCAGATTCAAATTCTTCCAAATTAGACTAACAATTCATCATTGGTTAGTAACTAAGTTCATTAAACCAAAAAAATGATTATATACCAAAAGAAAAGACTTACAATCTTTTGTTTTTCCTTATTTAGAGCCCTTCTAGTCCTTTTTTCCCCCTTGAGTTGTTTTTCAACATGCTCAGACCAAGATGATTCTTTCCGCGTATCTGTCATTTTGGGCCTGCCCCTACTTTATTGTAAGACTTTAGGTTCAAGTCTTGGCTTCAATCAATATTTTTTAATCTTCTGAATGATATAATTCAATAGGCCGCTTTTCTTATGATCTGGAGATTCCAAGATCATTGCATTCACTTTTTCACATAAATGAGGGATGCTTAAAATTTCATCAACATTGAACTTTAAAAATTCAAAAGGATCAACCATTAGTGAAAAATGAATCATTAATAAAAAAGAATCAATCACATAGTGATTTGAACAATCCAACTTGAACAATTCAACTTAATCCAACTTAAAGAACTAGACCAACAAGGGTCATAGCCTAACCTCGACTGAGGATGAACATCTTTGGTTACCACAGATTCTCTGAATGCTAGATGGTCACCTATTTGGTGGGAACAGGGCAAACCCATAGTCTTGTGATATGACTTGGTGCACACTTTGAAATCATGATCACGTTTGAATTTCTCAAATTGTTCCCTAATAAGCTGAATTGCCTCTAAAGAAAATTTGTAACCCAATTGTAGCATTTCAGATGGAAGAACTTTCCCTAACTTAATTCAAGAGTTATAAAGTGACGCATGAACTGATTTAATTTTATTTGAAACTGTTCCGTCAAGGCTTTTCAAAACATCCAAAATGTTTCCCAAAGAGTTTGCAAGGAATGTTTTGAGGGTTGCATGGGCCCCTTCAACCCTAGATGTTGTTTTGTTTCCAAAATCTGGGTTTATAAAAGTCCACGCTGTTACAAATGTCTCTTTGATAGGGAAAATATTATTTTTGATATACTTGAGTAAATCCTCATAGTCTTTCAAGAAACACCATACAAATCAAAATTTCAGAACCCAAAAGTAGGAAGAATAAGAATCAGTGATTTGGACCTACTCTGAGTTCTGCATCATTGACCTCCGCCTCCTCCTTGGTCTTTGAGGCCCCATACATTGCCCACAGAGTCATAAAGATTTTCCATTGTTCAAATTCATTATCAAAGCCCACTTTACAGTTTTCTTGTATGTTTTTAGACAAGTGCCAAGTGAAACATTGTCTTGATGACTCAGGGAAACTAGATTCAATAGCACAAATCAGGGCTTTTTCAGGGTCCGTCACAAAGACTTTTGGAAGTCTCTCAGGATCATAAGCCAACTCCTTTAATGCGTTTACAGACCAACTGTAGAACTCAAAAATTTCTTTTGCTATAAAAAAAAGAGCTTTTGTGAAAGTTGTGCAATTGGCTGTCATTCCTACAACATACAATAGCCAGATTTTGTACTTATTTGTCTTATAAGTACAATTAAACATAGAAATATGACAGAATTGTTTTGAAAGCTTTACTGCCTCAGGATGTGCTAAGTACAGGGCCTCCGAGTTACCCTCTTCACTGAACTTTGATTTGTGAATCAAACTTGTTTCTTCAAGCTGTTCAAAGAGTACCTCCATAACAATTTTCCCCTTTAGTTCTGCAAGCGTTACCTTGTGCTTAGTGTTATAGATTTTTTGGTCATCACATAATCCCCTCCATCAATCTTGCTCAATTTCCTCTCAAGCTGAAACATATTTAGACCATCATTCTTGCCTTGTATTAGATTGTCTAAGGCCACCCCAAAGATTCTCCTCAGTTGAGGATGCACAGAGAGATGTTCCAATGGTTGATGGTTATGTTGGGTTTCTTTTTAGGAGATTTGCCACAAGGGGTCTGCCTTTGTGCAACTTGCATGGATTAAAAACTTGCACACAACCTTCCTTGTGTGAGTTTGTCTAGACCGTTTGGTAAGAATTTTTTCCTGAACAGGAACCATGGCAATCACAGCTCAAATCCACATATTTATCTTTCTTTGAGTTGAAAAACGTCAGAGCGTAACCATGCTTCATAGCCCATGTTTGACAATAGTTTTGGGCCTCTTCCCTTGTAAGAAAAGTTCTCACAGGTGGTGGGTCAAGTGGATCTAGTAAGCATTCATTGGTTAAGTCATAGTTTTATTTAAATGCACCCATGATTTTCAATAAAATGAAATCCAGCAAAGGCCTCAGTAACATAAAATGTTACTCACAAAGAGAGATTGAATCCCACTGTGAAAATTTTTTTTCCTCCATTTTTGCCCTTGATGAGGATGCAATGGAGGCTTCCAATTTTTCATTAGCCAAATCCTTATTTTCTTTTTCCAAAGGTTTGTTGATGGCACTATTGATGTAAACCTTCCACGCAGCCATGTCAGAAGAATGAGGGCTTGCCACTGTTCCCATGCAAAAAAATGCAATGGTATACTTCAGTATTCAATCCAACTTTCAATTGACCAAACACAGTTTGCTCACTTTTGAGTTGAGAAAGAATTGTTCACAGGTTTTTATATGATTTCAATTTTCACTTTACTTTCACTTTGGTTTCACTTTAAAGTCACTTTGGAATCACTAGGTGTGGAACAACAGTCCCACAAAGTATGCTTTGGTCCAAAATTTGGGTTGACAGAACCCAAGTGTGGTCCAGGGGGTGCCCAAAATTCTGGCACAACTTCTGGGGGGTTTCGCACCCCCAAAAACGGCAGTTTTGAGCCGTGTACAGGGGTACACGGCTTGAAATTGCTGTTTTTGGGGGGTAAATGGCTCCTATACAACCCTCTGGGGGTTTTGCGTGTTTGGAACAGCCCTTTGTAGTTGTCTATGGGCCCCCATGGCTCATTTGAGCCATGTAGTGCTCCACACAAATCCCAAAATACTGGAGTTGTGAATTTAGCATCACCTTTCCAAAGCTGCCAAATTATTTGTGGGATGCCAATTTTTTGATGTTTCAACCCCACATGCCAACAATTTTGGTATGCACAGGTCCACAAACCAATTTTTTTGCTTTTGGATGTGTGCATGCCAAATTTAATGGCGTGGGGATATTTTAACACCAAAAAATAGAATTTAGACTTGTGCATTCCAAAAAATTGCATTAAACCCCCAAAAAATTAATCACCAAAACTTTTTAAAAAAATCAAAAATAATCAAAATCATATCAAAATTAAAGTAATTCAAGGAAAATAAAAATATCAATGAGATCTGAAATACTGGAATAAAATGAATTTGATGAAAGGAAAGCAACATTTTGTATGATTTTTTCTTCAATAATTGTAAGAATTGAATTTTTTCCTCCATAAAATTCAAAAAATGTATAAAAATATTTTTTTATGAAAAAAATAACAAAAGCTAATGAAGTATTTTTTATAAAAAAATTTCATTCTTGAAATTTTTATTTAGAAGTTTCCAAACCTCATATATGATTTCATAAACAAAAATTTCAAAACCAAGTGCCTTAATATAAAATTTTCAATTGTGTTCATCTCTAGAGAATTTTTATCTGAATTTATTTCCTTCTGGAATTTTAATTCAGGAGTCATGTTTTATTTTTGGTTGATTTGGATTTTTTTTTTCTTTCATATGTTTTTGGAATTTATTTGAAAAAAAATAATTAATTTTTCCAATAATTACGGAAAAAATCATAAAAAATATTCCATTTGTTTTATTAAACTGATTTTAACACATTATTCTAGAGCTAATCAATAGGTCAATTTTTCATATTTATCTTCTATTTAAAAATTATTTTTATTATCTTTTAATTTTTTTAAAAAAAGTTTCAATTTTTTTCACCATTTCTTGGTGTGTAAATGTCCACACACCAAAATTTATGGAGTGCACAGATACACACACACAAAAAAAATCTTTTTCTGCTATATTATGGCTTGTGCAAATGTGCATGCCAAAGCTATTGAATTGTGAAACAGCATGCCAAAACCATTGGCGTGTGGAATGTGCATGCCAAAAATTGTGTGAAATAGGTATTTGGTGGTGTAAAAATAGCTGCACTCATCTTTTTTTTTGTTGTATCCCTTGTTATTCCTCCTGCACCATCCCCCTTCCCCAAATTACCATATCCTCAGGCTACACATGCTTTAAAAAAGGAATTTTTGCAAGAAAACAATCCAAAACTAGATTCTCTGCCTTATCTGCAACACTTTTTGATTATAATACCCTTTTCAATAGAATTCCCACCTCACAATACTCCTCAAGAGAGTATTTCTTTTTTCAAGTATTCCTATTCCCTCTGCCAGTAGGTTTTCAGGCTCAAATGATTCTCCTCAAGCATCACCTATCCCTGCTATTGGAACTCAAACCCTTTTTTTGGATAAATCTGTTCCACAAAATCTGCGCTTGAATGCTTCTGGGTTTTACTTATTTACATCTGATTAATATCATTGAAGATCCAAAGGAAACCAAGCAAGGAGTTCTGGAATCCATGCTGAGACCCATATATTCAAAATCAATGCTTGATTCTTGGAAATCATCTGCCAGTAAACTAGAATCAATGACTTCAAATGTAGGGAGCTTCTTTGTGAGAATCATTTGGCCAAAAAAGATATTTGGAGAAAAATTCACACAAAAATTTTCTCATTCCTCTCTAAAAAAGATGGGTGATCTGTAGGAAAAATATTTTTTCCTCTGCCGCATTGTAGGTGGTGAGGACTTCCAAGGCCTTCTAATGGTACACTTTAAGCAATTCTTGCTATTGGTGGCGGGTGGATATGGTTCTCCACCAGATAAAAATCCTGAAGTTTTTTAGGGATCCAGATTTTTTTTCTTATGAGGAAACCAAATTTTTGGTTGAAGATTCTGGAAAGAATGATTTATTTTACCAGATTCTACACCATTTTTTATGGTCTAGGGATAATTTTCTACTCCCCCAATGTTTATTTGATTAGCTCCACAATGAAAAAATCAGGGATTCAAAAGAAAGCAAGAATGGGAAGATTTTCCCAGAAGTAAGGCTTTTTATGAAATTTGAAAATAGTTAAATCTTCATAAAAATCTCAAAATTTCTAACTCTCATGATTCTTAGAATATTTTATTAACTCCATCTTCCTCCCTCAAACAGATTTCCTCAAATAGTAAATAAAAAAATTGAAGAAAAAATCTTTTCTGTGCCCTTCTTACCTTCCTACTGGCTAAATTCTCTCATATATCTGTGCAAATATGGATTTTTTTGGAATTTATTTGAATCTTTGAACAGGTAGGGTGATCCCATTTTCCATCTTCAGCAATCCCTATGTGAAACTGAATTTGAATACAACTACTTTCTTGTGGTTTTAAAGTCAGAACCTCTATCAGGCATCATTTTTGTCTTCAATTGATTACTAATTGATCCTCTGAAGTGAATTTCTCATGATTATTCCACAAAACTCACCTGCCTTCCTCAGTCTACTAAAATTTCTCTTTACCACTACCCCAGTGATTATTATAATGATTTAATCATTATCTTTTTTCTTATTTTCCCATCCCTGTTTTTCTTTTTCCCATTGAAAATCCACATTTGGTAACCCAAAACCTCCTTTTTCTTTTTGAGCACAACCAATAAACTTGCAACTTTCCCCAACTTGAAACAATATATAATGCCTTATTTTTTGAATTGTTCCTTCTAAAGAACCCATCAAGTGCCTGTGGATCAGTTTTATTGGCTCAGTACCTCCTCTTGTGACTCTGGATGGTTACCTGTATCATTTCTTGGCTGGAATTTTGATTCTTGAGGTAATGCTATAAATAGCCACCACACTGCACCATATTGTATATGGAAATCTAAATACATGATTTAATCCTTGATTTATTCCTTGGAATTTATAATCCATTAAAATTAATTTCTCCATTTTATTTTTTACATTGCTGAAGGATTTTTCCTTCGATAAAATTGAATATTTTCCTCTTCCCCAATTCATTTAAAAAATGAAAAATTTTGAAAAATATAATTGAAAATTCCTTTCCACCAATAATTTTAATCAGGACCAAAATCAATCAAAAGATTCAACCTGAATATTTATTCTAGGGTGCTTTACTCACAAGAAATTGTAGTATTTCTTTGGTATTGATCACCAACTAATTTAGAAATGAAAATTTTCTTCATATTAATTTAAAATTTAGTTCCAAGTTACAAGCCCTCTTGTAAATTAAATTTTTTTCAAATATTGCAATCAGGTCCTTACACATAGAAAAAATTAAAATATGGAAATTTTGAAATGAATGGGCACCTACAAAAAATTGAGGGAAACTTATAAACTGATATAATTTCTGGAAGAAACTCCCTCCATTCTTTCATAATTTCATGAATCAAAACAGTTAAAACTGGATCTATGTATGATTGATTTCAGGGAATGGATACTTGAAATTTCCTTTTTTTGGGGGGTCCTTTATCTGTACCTTTGAAAAAGAAAATTCAAAATATTTGATTTTGAATACAATGTTAACTTCTAGAGTTTCCCTCTACTTGATTTAATGAAAAATTTGTTGGAAAGCTAGAATTTAGGAATTGATTTCTCATTTATTATAATCTGTGAAAAACTAGGATTTTTTTCCACTTTTTTCTGAAGTTCAAACTAAATTGGCTTGAAAAGGAAATGACTCAGGATAAAATAAAACCTTAAAAATAACTAAAGATCTTCCCTCCTTCAAAGAAAGGTGTTATTTTAGAATTTTCCTTGCTAAATTAATTTTTTTCAAAGATATGCATGATTTTAGTAATTTTTTTTACTGAATTAATGCCTCCTGGTCTTTTTTCCAACCCCAGGATGGTGTGTGAAATTTGAAAAGTCATTCCAGTACAAAAAAGGTGTGATTTTAGAAAATTAAGGCCCAGCATGCCTTTGCAAGGTTTGAAAAATTGCCAGGGGTGGTAAAAAGCACCTATTGAGGATGTGTTGGGCCCCCAAAGGCCTTTAAACATTAATTCAGGCCTTGGGGGGCTCAAATGGGACCTCCAGAGCCCCTATGGAGTCTTTCTGGGGAAGAATTCTTCAGGAAGTCAATCATGGAAATTAATTGAATTAATTTTAAATCTACAAATAAAATTGTGGTTTTTGGCAAGTAAATTAAATCTGAGGTTATATTTGATAAAAGAAATATTTTGTGTGAAAAAACAAAAAAAAATATAAATTATTTTTCTTTACACAAAATGGAATATTTCTTGTGGAGTATGAATAAATTTGTACAAAAAATAAAAAAACATAGAAAAACGCTAAATTTCCCTATTTTATTTGGGGTATTAATATATTTTCAATATTCCAAGAAAAAATATATATATTGCAAAAATAATCCTAAAAAATATGAAAAGCAAATTTCTTTCAAGAAACTTTAATATTTCTGATGGAAATAAAGACCTTTATACCAAACATAAAACAAATAAATCAAAAAACTTGATATATCTATTTCAAAAGGAAAACTCAAAAGTTTTATGTATATCAAAAGAATATTTATCAAGAAAAATGATAAAAAAATCAAATATAAAAAATTATTTCTTTGAATGAGACAAAATATTTCCAGTGGGATTTAAATTAATTTCAAAAAATCCAAAAGAGAAATAATAAGATTCTACATATACCTATTATTTGAAGATGATTCAATAATTTTTAATTATTTCAAAAAAAGAATGAATTTAGTTACATAATAATAATAATAAATTAAAACATTATTTCTTTTAACAAATTCTAGTATTCCTGATGGAATATGAATATTAGGAAACATCAGAGCTAGCAAAACTGCCATTAGAAACCCACTTTTTTTTACCAAACCTGCCATTTCAATGCCAGGTTTATGAAATACACATACCCCCTCACTGGTGTATTTCAAAATGGTGTGTTTCATGGATATGGCATATTTCAAACATCAAATAAGCCATTTATGCATCATCATCCATCCAACATCCATGGCATGCAAAACACCCAACCACACCTCCACATCAGCAAATCCATACCAATCCCATCTCCATTGCTTCACACACATCTCATCTCCATTTCTTCACACACATCCCATCCCCATTGCTTCACATCTCCTTTGATTTGAATCTACTTTGCTTTGAATCTCCATTGCTTCACACACATTTCCAACATTAAATGTGAATGGGACAGAATATTTGAAGCCAATATTCCCAATCCTCCTCATGTCACCCCCATCTCATCTTTTCCCTCATCTTCTGCCATGAGAAAGCGGATTCTACCCCTTAAACTTGTTCACTTTGATGTGTAACATCTGGTTTTGAAATAGGTAAAAAATCACATCATGGTTTTTTTTTGAGGGGGGGGGGTTGTTCAACCAATAATCCTAGGCTGACTTGTTTTTTTATTATTATATTTTTTTTTTTTTTTTTTTTGGTGGAATTTTTGAAAAAAACCTCCACCCCATGCCTCACCACTCATGAAACCACCCACCTTTCCCTTCCACCTAATCACTATAACCCATCCATCTCAACCCACTCACTCACTGGTCCACTGCTTCCTCCTCCTCACCAAACCACCTCACTCACCACCAACACATTCCAATACTCACCAAATTACCACCAAATCCAGCTCACCAACCTCACCAACTCACCTCCACTTCACCCACCCACTGCTCCATTGCTCACAAATCAACTGCTTGATTGATTGCTAATTGATTGTGAAATTTATATAGGTAAGCCCCCCTCCTCCTCCTCCTCCTCCCCCTCCCAATTGACTGAATACTCAATTAATTTCTAATTGATCAAGCAATCAATCTAGGTAAGCCCCCCCCCTCCACCCTCCTCCTTCTACTCCTCCTCCCCCTCCTCCTCCTCATTCTCCCCCTCCCAATTGATTGATTGATTGATCCCCCCTCCTCCCCCTCCCAATTGATTGATTGATTGATACCCCTTCTCCTCCCCCTCCCAATTTATTGAAATCTCAATCAATTGCTAATTTATTGAGAAATCAATCTAGGTATACCCCCCCCTCCCAATTGATTTATTGATTGATCCCCCCCTCCTCCCCCTCCCAATTTATTGAAATCTCAATCAATTGCTAATCTATTGAGAAATTAATCTAGGTATACCCCCCTCCCAATTGATCAATTAATCCCCCCTCCTCCTCCCCCTTTCCCTTCCCCTCCTGATTGATCATTTGATCAATTGCAATTTTATTGAATGATCAATTTATTGCAGTTTGATGTAGTGATCAATTGATTGAAATATGATTGGGTGATCAATAAATTTCAATTGGATTGAGTGATCAATCAATTGCAATTTGATTGAGTGATCAATCAATTGCAATTTGATTGAGTGATCAATCAATTGCAATTTGATTGAGTGATAAATCAATTGCAATTTGATTGAGTGATCAATCTGTTGCAATTTGATTGAGTGATCAATCAATTGCAATTTGATTGAGTGATCAATCAATTGCAATTTGATTGAGTGATCAATCAATTGCAATTTGATTGAGTGATCAATCAATTGCAATTTGATTGAGTGATAAATCAATGCTGATCCTCCACCTCCTCTTAAATCCATGAGACTGATTATTATTATGTTTTTTTTGTTTCTTTAGGGGTTGCTTTTGGTTTCAAGAAAGTTTCTTTTTGGGGGGTTTTATTGCTTGGTATGTATGTATGTGTGGGTGACTCATGCAATTTTTTTTCACTGTTGTTGTTAGAATCAATGAAAGGTTTTTTATTTTTATTTTCATCCCATCATGTGTCAATTTCAATCTTTTTTTTATTGTATGCAATGCAACACAATGTTTGAACCCTTTTTATTTCCATAAATGCACTTTTTCTTCCCCCTGATCCTTCTCCCACAACCCTCAAACATTAATAAAATGAATTGGATCCCATCTTGATCCTCACCCCAATCAAAGTATTTGGATGGGAGTAGATGATTTGACAAACATAGAGAGATGTGGAAAGAATAAGGCTTGCAAAACTCATAATGTTATACATTTAATTGAATCCCCCTTGATACTCACCCCAATAAAAGTATGTGGATGGGAGAAGATTATTGGAAAAATGTACAGAGAAATGGAAAAAATTGGGCTTTTTTGAAAAAAAGGGATTGAAAGAGAGATTCTGAAATCTCTTTGGGGTTGGCAGAGGATGGGATTGATGAAAAGTTTGTATGGTCTGGTAAAAAACTGCAACCTTTGAATCTATATCCCACCATTGTTTCCAAAAGGAAGAAGAAAAATCAAAAGCCCTCCCCAAAAGAGTTTGAACAAGCCAAACTTAATATTAAACAATTCTATTTCTGAAAATTAAATATATTTTTAAGCCCATTAATTGAGTAATCTGCTGTATTTCATCAACTGTTCTACTGATACCAATAAATGCCATGGGCACAGATAAAATATCTTTTTTTCCATTGGAAGTTGTTCTCTCTCCTTTTCCAGTTGATCTTCCAGTCAATCCTTCTCCTTTTCCTCTTTTGAAACTGAAACTCAGCCTGTTTCAATCTACACTTGGCATCAATTTTTTTTGATGAGCCAGGCTCTTGAATTTCTGCTCTTGACCATCAATATTCAGTTGAATATTCCATCTTTGCTTTTCAGATTCAAGTTTTTTGTATTATATTTTTGATCTGAGTTTTTTTTGGAGGGAATATCAATGAACTTGATTTTGAAAGCAAGGATATTCAATCAATGCACTTTCTTGAATCTTGCTTCTCTATGATATCCTCAAAGCCCAAAATATTGGAGGTTTTTCTCCTCTTTTGATGACTTTTGGGGTTGAAATTGATTGAATTGGAGGCCTTTTGCTTTCCCTTTGCAGAGGAGGTTTTTGTCTGAATGTAATCACTATTGTTTGAAGGCAATGTGGGAGGCCCAATTGACTTGAGCTTTTGGCCATTCAAAAAAGGATGATCCTGTTTGCTTAAATTCAAAATCAGTCAGGATTAACCCAAAAATACAAGAAATGGCTTCCTCACTTGAACAGACATTAAGAGTAATGTAGTAACTGAAATATCTTGCTACCCATTGGCAAAGCTTGTGAAGTTCTTCTGCCCCAAGAAGGGGGAAATCCAAAGAAGTAAGTGAGGGATCCAAGGAAGGGTTTGAATGATTTATAAATGCCAATGTAAAAATTATTGCAGCTGGTTGTGTTGGAATATACTCCTTAGCATCAGATTGGGGAAACTCAAAGGTTTGACAAGTATCATCATTGCTAGGCTGAGAATCCACAGCCAAGTCCTCAGCATCATTGGAATCAGATTTTTGGGCATCAAAATTGGCAAAAGAGGTGATTTTTCCATTCTTTCCAAACATTTCATCTATTTAATAGAAAAATTACAAATTGAGTCCAACTTATCAACCATCATTTTGATTCCCTTGTCTTTATTGGAGCTGGTGATACCAAAGGCAGTGGAGATTGATATTAAGTGGGGCCTTTTTGTTTGTGTATCAATGGTTCTTGAACTGCTCACCTATCCATTTTGATGAAAGCTCATGCCTACCTTTTTTTTTATTCTTGATTTCATTGGCCATCAGGAGTTTACCATGAAAATTAGAGGATGGAGGTTGTCAGACTTGTGTTTCATTGTCAGACACAAAGTAAGCCTCATAGTTGGAGGTAACTTCAATCCATTTTACAAGGATGATGTGATTAGCTCTATTGAGCTGAATTGAGCATTTGGAAGCTTATGTGGGAAGATTGTTTGTTGTAGAGTTCATGGGGGATATTTTCTTTGGTGCATTGGATTTTTGTGTGGACTTATGGGGGGGTTTTCTGAGGGGCCATCTGAAGAGAGTAAGAGCAATGAAGTGATGAGAGTGATAATTCATATTTTTTGTATGATTTTGAAGGTAGAAGGAGGCGGGAAAGCAGGGGTGTATGATGTGGACCAATACATGTACCAATGTGTGATTGAGGTTGCAAAAACCTCTAAATACTTTATCTGAAAAAAACCATGAATTTTGAGTTAACTCTGACATTTATGATGTTGAATAAGTGGTTGTTTTTTATCTTCAATGGAATGGTGGAGATTGAGGTATTTTCCTTGAAATCACCATCAAGAAAATGATGGGTTGGCTAACTCTGATACACCCTAGTCTTTATTCTTTATTCTTTATTATTTATTATTTATTATTTATTATTTATTATTTATTATTTATTATTTATTATTTATTATTTATTATTTATTATTTATTATTTATTATTTATTATTTATTATTTATTATTTATTATTTATTATTTATTATTTATTATTTATTATTTATTATTTATTATTTATTATTTATTATTTATTATTTATTATTTATTATTTATTATTTATTATTTATTATTTATTATTTATTATTTATTATTTATTATTTATTATTTATTATTTATTATTTATTATTTATTATTTATTATTTATTATTTATTATTTATTATTTATTATTTATTATTTATTATTTATTATTTATTATTTATTATTTATCATTTATTATTTATTATCTATTATTTATTATTTATTATTTATTATTTATTATTTATTATTTATTATTTATTATTTATTATTTATTATTTATTCTTAATTCTTTATTCTTTATTCTTTATTCTTTATTCTTCATTCTTTATTCTTTATTCTTTATTCTATATTCTTTATTCTTTATTCTATATTTTATATTCTATATTCTATATTCTTTATTCTTTATTCTTTATTCTTTATTCTTTATTCTTTATTCTTGATTTTTAATTATTTATTATTTATTATTTATTATTTATTATTTATTATTTATTATTTATTATTTATTATTTATTATTTATTATTTATTATTTATTATTTATTATTTATTATTTATTATTTATTATTTATTATTTATTATTTATTATTTATTATTTATTATTTATTATTTATTATTTATTATTTATTATTTATTATTTATTATTTATTATTTATTATTTATTATTTATTATTTATTATTTATTATTTATTATTTATTATTTATTATTTATTATTTATTATTTATTATTTATTATTTATTATTTATTATTTATTATTTATTATTTATTATTTATTATTTATTATTTATTATTTATTATTTATTATTTATTATTTATTATTTATTATTTATTATTTATTATTTATTATTTATTATTTATTATTCATTATTCATTATTTATTATTTATTATTTATTATTTATTATTTATTATTTATTATTTATTATTTATTATTTATTATTTATTATTTATTATTTATTATTTATTATTTATTATTTATTATTTATTATTTATTATTTATTATTTATTATTTATTATTTATTATTTATTATTTATTATTTATTATTTATTATTTATTATTTATTATTTATTATTTATTATTTATTATTTATTATTTATTATTTATTATTTATTATTTATTATTTATTATTTATTATTTATTATTTATTATTTATTATTTATTATTTATTATTTATTATTTATTATTTATTATTTATTATTTATTATTTATTATTTATTATTTATTATTTATTATTTATTATTTATTATTTATTATTTATTATTTATTATTTATTATTTATTATTTATTATTTATTATTTATTATTTATTATTTATTATTTATTATTTATTATTTATTATTTATTATTTATTATTTATTATTTATTATTTATTATTTATTATTTATTATTTATTATTTATTATTTATTATTTATTATTTATTATTTATCATTTATCATTTATTATTTATTATTTATTATTTATTATTTATTATTTATTATTTATTATTTATTATTTATTATTTATTATTTATTATTTATTATTTATTATGTATCAGGGCGTATCAGAGTTAAACAAACCCGCCATTTTTTAATGGCAGATTCAAATCAAATCTTCCATTTCAAAACTGCCATTAAAAATCAAAAAACGCACTTATTTCACATCAGATGTGACAGATTTACCTGGAAATAACTGGGTTTTTCTAAAGAAAGTATTTAAAGGCTTCTGCCACCTGTCCACGTTGTCCACCCCTGGCTTCCCGACTCCTTCTAACTCTGACCTCATTCAAAAAAAACTTGATTCATCACTCTTCATCTATTCACCACTATCCTCATCACTTCATCACTCTCATCACTTTATAGATTTCATCACATCTAGCTAACTCTCATCAGATCACTATCCTGATCAGTTTATCACTCTCATCTGTTTATTGCTTTCATCACATCCAGCTAACTCTCATCAGATTGTTATTCTTATCACTTCATTGCTCTCATCCATTTATTGCTTTCATCACATCCAGCTAACTCTCATTGGATCACTATCCTCATCACTTCATCACTCTCATCACTTCATTGCTTTCATCACATCTTAACTCTCATTGCTTTATCCCTCTTTTCACTTCATCACTCTCATCTCTTCTTATTCTCTTTTCTTCATCACTCTAATCCTCTCATCACATTGTCACTCTCACCACTTAAACACTCTCATAGCCCTTCATTCCTTCATCCCTCATACTATTTTTAAATGGCTCCTCACTTATCCTCCCGCCGCAAGTCCACTAAACAATCCAATGGACCAAAGAAAACATCCCCCAGGAACTCAAAATCCAACAATCCTCCCCCATCAGCTTCCAAAGGGTCAAGTCAGCTCAACAGAGCTGATCACATCATCCTGGTAAACTGGCTCAAAATTCTGTCCAACTACAATGCTTGCTTTGGATCTGACAATGAAACATGTGTTGGCAAACATCCATCCTCTAAATTCAATGGTTATCTCCTGATTTCCAATGAACTCAAGAATAAAACAAAATTTAGGCTGGATCTTTCATCCAAAAAGATGAGTGAGCAATTAAAGAATTATTGAGCCAAGTACAAAAAGGCCCACTCCATGTCAATCTACACTGGCTTTGGTATCACCAAATCTGACAAAGCCAAGGGAATCAACTTGGTGGTTGATAAGTTGGACTCCATTTGTCCTTTTTATATTTAAATGGATGCAACCTTTGGAAATAAGGCCAACATCACCCCCCTTGCTGCTTTTGATGCCCAACAATCCAATTCAGTTGACTCTGAGGACTTGTCTGGGGATTCTCAGCCTAGCAATGGTGATCCCAAAGAAACCTATGAGTGGCCCCCATCCAATGCCAAGGAGGATATTCAAACACAATCAGCTCCAATCACATCTAATTCTGCGTTAATTGTGGAGTCAAACCCAACCTTGGCCCCTCCCCTCCTTCTTTGGATTGCTCTCTTCCTGGGGTGGAAGAACTGGAGAACTTGGCCAATGAGGAGGATGTCATTCCCATATCACCATTGCCATCAACATCTGCTCAAGTAAGGAACCAAGTTATTTTCTCTTCTTTCCAGTTAATCCTGACTGATTTAGATTTGAAATAAACAGGATCATCCATTCCTGAATGGCCTAAAACTCAAGCCAATGGGGCCTCTGACATCCTCTTCAAATGATAGCAATGATTTTCACACACAAAATTCCTCCGCAAAGGGAAAGAAAAAGGCCTCCAATTCCATCAACATCAACCCCAATAGCATTCAAAAGAGGAGAAACACTTCAAATTTTTTGGGCTTTGAGGAGATCATGGAGAATTGAGATTCAAGTAAGCCCTTTGGATTCTCCTTGCTTTCAAAATCAAGCTCATTCCTATTCCCCTCTGAAAAACAGTGAAATTTCAAATTTAATCCAAAAAACTTCAGTTTGAAAAGGAGAAGTGGGATTTTCAACCAGATATTGATTTTAAAAAGCAGAAAGCCAAGAGTTTGGCTCATCAGTAAAAATTGGATGCTGAGTGAAATTTGAAACAGGCTGAGCTAGAATTCCAAAAAGAGGGAAAGGAGAAGGATTGAAAGAAAGCGCAACTGCAAATGGAGAGTGAAAAACTGGCAATAAAAAAAAGGATAAGTGGTCAATTACTGCAGCATAAATTGATATCAGCAGAACAGTAGATAAATTTAAGCAGATTACTCAAATGCTGGGCTTTTAAATATATTTGCTTTGATGAAAAAATTAAGAAGAAAAAAAAATTATTTTTGATTACAACAATGCTTAAGACTATTTTTAACCCCACCAATAAAAAAATATTTTTTCTTTTTATTTATATTTTTTTTCCTGAAGTATATTTTCCCACTCCCCAAGTCCCTGAAAGTGTTTCTAGTTGTTTTGTTGATTTGCATTGACATTGCCATTCTTGTATGAGTGGCAGTCTCCACAGCAGGAAAAGTACAGTGCTTGTACTTATTGGCTTCCCAAACCATTTTGACCACAACTTTTTGCTTGAAGTCAATTCCAAAGCCCAGGTCAGGAAAACCAAATTGGCCATCAGATACTTGATATTCATCCATGTTTTCAATAATTTGTCCATTTGATTTCCTGGTTGGAACTGCCAGTAAAAAGAATACTCAGATATCCTCTTTTGGCAAGCATCCCTACTCTTCCCACCTCTCTGTGTGTTTTTCACACCATCTCCTTCCATCTTGTTCCCTCCCAATCCTATACTTAGATTGGGGTAAGGAACAAGATGGGATTTGATTGTTTGTGTAAAATTTTGAGGGGGATTGAAGCCTCTTTTGGCAAGCAGCCCTACTATTCCCACCTCTCTGTGTGCTTTTCAAGCCATCTCCTTCCATCTTGCTACCTCCCAATCCTATACTTAGATTGGGGTGAGGAAAAAGGCCGTATTTGATTGTTTGTGTAACATTTTGAGGGGGGTGGGAGAGGAATTGGACATTCACCAATAGTGGTTGAGGGATTGAAAAAAAAAACAGTCAGTCAAATGGACATCATCCGTGGAACAAGATTGGATCAAAAAAATGAAACCAAACCTGGACTTGATCCCAAGTTCACCAGAAACATGATCACCAAAAAAAAAAAAGAACTGTACCAAAAAAAAAAAACATCACATCAGCACCCAAAAAAAAAGAAAAAAAAAACCTACTGGGGAGTGAGTGAATCGGGGCCTTTGGGTTGGGCCTGGGCCAGTTAGGCAGGGCCCGGGAACCAGGGAGGGGGGGAGGTTGGTTGGCTGGGCAGGCAGGAATTGGGGGCGGGCCGCAGAAATTGAGAGGGGGGCCAAAGTGGCGCTGGCAGGCAAGCAAGGAGGGGGGGTGGTGAAGGAGAAAGCAAGCAAGGAGGGGGGGGGGTGGGGGAGAAAGCAAGCAAGGAGGGGGGGTGAAGGAGCAAGCAAGCAAGGAGGGGGGGTGGTGAAGGAGAAAGCAAGCAAGGAGGGGGGGGGGGGGTGGGGGAGAAAGCAAGCAAGGAGGGGGGGTGAAGGAGCAAGCAAGCAAGGAGGGGGGGGGGGGGTGAAGGAGCGAGGAAGCAAGGAGGGGGGGGTGGTGGGGCCGTCAAGCAAGGAGGGGGGGTGGTGGTGGTGAAACAGCAAGGAGGGGGGTGGTGAAGGCGCAAGCAAGAGGGAGGAGTCAGCTAGGATGGAGGGAAGAGGAGGATGAGGAGGAGGGGGGGAGCTTGCCTGAGGACCTGAAGGTGCCTGGAGGGGGATGGAACAATTGGTTAGCTTCTGATGATGGGGAGGATGAGGCGGAGGATGAGGAGAGCTTACCAGGGGTGCCAAAGGTGGTGGGGGAGGTGGAGGTGGTGGGGGAGGAGGAGTTGGTGGGGGAGGAGGAGGAGGTGGGTGAGGAGGAGAGTGGACCAGTGGTTTGGTGGGGTGAGGTGGGTGGTGTCGTGTGGTGAGGTGTTGGGTCAGTTTTGTCTAAGAAAAAAAAAGAAAAAAAAATGGAGTGAGTCAGCCTAGGATTCTTGGTTGAAAAACCAAAACAAAAAGAAATGACTGAGAAACAGAAAGATAGGATAGCAATCATGACTCTTTTGGTGTATGAGTCAATGGTTCCATAACCAACTGAGAATAGATTTTCTAATTAATGAATTGACGCTCCATTTCCATTTGATCCCAATCTAAAAAGAGCAACAGCCAGTTGGATAGCTGGATTGCATTTTGGATTGCAAGAATTGTTCTGGAAGATGTGGTGGTCTTCAATCATCTCCAAAAGTTTTATGAATGAAGGCAATAGAGTTTGGAAAAGTTTCTGGAAGCTTAAGTTGGGGAGGAGATGAAGCTTTTGCCTTTCATACATAGGATTGTGGAGAATTAGTCTTCTTGGAACCATGTATTGCTCTGGTAATAGAGAATTTAAAGCCAACCAAGTTGATTCCAAATTGGAGTCTGAATTGGAGTCTGAATTGGAGTCAAATACTAACAAAATTTCAGTCAGCTTTTTGCATTTTCAACTTTCTGGTGGGAAGTTTGATTGGACATGTTTAGAAAGATGGTGATTTGATGTGGGATGATGAGATGATGATGGGGTTTTTGTGAAGATGGAGATGTGAAGCAATAGAGCTGTGAATCATTAGAGATGTGAAGCAATGGAGATGTGAATCAATAGAGATGTGAAGGGATGGAGATGTGAAGCAATGGAGATGAGATGTGCTTGAAGCAACGGAGATGGGATTGGTATGGATTTTCTGATGTCAATGGGTGTTTTAGATGTGATGGATGGTGGATGGATGATGATGCATAAATGGCAGGTTTAATGGCGGGTTTGATGTTTGAAATCTGCCATTTTCATGAAACCCGCCATTTTGAAATACACCAGTTAGGGGGTATGTGTATTTCAGAAACCCGCCATTAAAAATGGTGGGTTTGGTCACAAAAAATGGCAGTTTTTTAATGGTGGGTTTGCTAACTCTGATATGCCCTATTACTCATTATTCATTATTCATTATTTATTATGATCTCAATTCAAATAAATCTTGGATAAAAAAATCAATTGGAAAAATGTTTTGATGGATTTATTGGGTGTGACAGAAGGCAGAAAGAATGAATTCATGGGGAAGGAAATGAAATTCTACTGGTTTTTTTTCTCATCAATTCACACATTTTCTGCATTTTTATTGAATTTCTGTTTCAAAATCTATGAATTCAAAAATGTGCAATGCATGGGTTTATCCTGAGCCTGTCTTTTTTTTTTTTTAAAAAAAAAAAAATAATAATGATTGGTTTTGACTTATATTTCAAGCTGGTTTAATTTTAATTTTTTACATTCTTAATCCTGTTTTTCTTGTTTTTTTTCTATATATTGCTCAATTTTCTACTCTCCTTCAAAGTTGCTTTGTATTGGCTTCAACTCAATATTTGAATAATTCATTATAGTTGTTGTTTTCTTCAGAAAAGCTATTAATCAGCTTCAATTTCATGCTCTATTGAATTTCTAATCATTTTCAATTAATTTTCTACTGTTTCATCATTGTCAAAGTCTTCCCCCCCATCATAGTCTTTGAAGTAGGGCGGTCACAACTCCTCACCCCCTCATATTACCCATTTGTATGTAGACTTGGCCAACCCGTTGCTTCCAAAACCCTTTTCCTCACCAGTCTTTGCGGTCAAGATCTTGCTGCGAGTTGAGCTAACAAAGCAAATTTGGATATACGTGCAGTGTCACGATACCATATGAATTGAGCATAGTAAATTTACCCATCAAATCCTATTCCCCAGGGCAGCACGTCATTCCCGCGGCCGCCAGGTTTGCCACTTTTGGCCGGAGCTCATTCTCCGCCCCAGCTGCGCCCTCCGCGCGAGGAGCCCCCGGTGGTAGTCGTTTTGGATCGGGGTTGGACTACAAATCCATCGATACCCAACCTGGGTTTGAAATCCGAATCGATGCTGCTCAGCTCCTCTCGGGTTGAATTCTCCCTGTCCATGAAAAACAGTCTCGAGCGATATCCCCAGACAGATGTCGTTGGAGCCCCACTCATCTATTCGTCCGATCGTCATCCCACGTCAGGTACGATCGAAGCTACAGCCAGAAGAAAATGGAAACCAAAGCCCGACCGCGCTTGATAGCAACTTGCCATCCGGATGGTCGTTCAATGACAAGGATGAAATTCTGAACGACGAAGGACTTGTGATGATGAATATCGAAGAAGAAATCCCACCCGAACATACTGATGAGCCCAGTCACTCTGGGTCCGTCCCGATGTCAGGATCCCGCGCGGGTGGAACTCCTCCCCAGTTGACCTCGAGGAACTCCGGCGATGATTCGACCCATCGTCTCCCCCGACATATTTCCGAACTCTTGGATAAACTAGAGCGTGAGGAAGAAACAGAAAGATCAGAAAGCCGAAATGAGGATGATGGATCAAGCCAATCTGACGAAGAACGATCCCTTGAAGAGTTTGTCACCCCTGAAGATGTGGGGCAAGAGGTTGACAAAGCACTTAACGTTAGCCCGGTCTCTCGGCAGTCCTATTCCTCAAAGGATGATGACCCAGATTTGAAAAGTTGGGGTCAAACTGGGTTGGAAGGACTCAAAAGCATTTTCAAGCCGTCACATCAGTCAGGTTCATCCACCTCCAAATCGTCCAAAGCGTTGCCCGAAAATAGTCCTCCCGCCTGTTCCATTGTTGCATCAGCATCCGATTCTACGACCAACTGTGAAAATCATCAAAAGAGTTCCTCGGTCGATCCACCATCATCCAAGTCCACCCACAAAAAGTCAGTCACTTTTGCACCCGAGACGTATTTATCACCACCGAAACCTACATCAAAACTTGCGTCTGTTCCCGAAGCCCTCCAACCAGCACCCGGAATAGTTTTATCTGATGTAGTTGAGCGACCTATGTCTCTACCAACAGCCCCGGCTCACATTCTCTCTTCTCAGGTAAACTTACCCAACGAGAAACAGGTTAATGGAAAAAACGCGCATTTGAATCCTAGACTGGCCTCGCTCCTCCCTCGCTCTCTTCAGAATAGTACATGCTCAAATGACAATCAAACAGCTGAAAGCCTTTCAGCTCAACAGCAGGATTCAGAGAATTGTGAAAACTCAACTGATGGAGAATATGATGATGATGTCGACCAAACTGATGACGACAAATCCTCGACCTGGTCATATGATGATGATGAGGGTGCAGAAGACGGATCAAGTTGGCCCCCTCAAGACCTAGACATTCAAACCGCATTGGATTTAAGACAAGCTGCCTTAGCGTATCATAGCCAACGGCAAGGCCTGGGACTGGGTAGTGGCACAGGTCCGTTGGGAGGTGATAAACCGCCTGGCTCAGACGATGATGTTGAATGGGTACCCGTTGATGCTCGCGTCCAGGCCCCCGGAGTCCCTAGGCCACTCAATGGGCAAAGTAGATTCAAGGCCGGTAGGTCATTGCCTATTTGGAATGGTGCTAACTTGTCCTGCCTGGGCGATGAAAAAGTAGTAGATGGCAAGTTATTTGGGACTGCGCCAATCCTTGACGGTCCCGCCCCGACTAAGGGTGCTGCCGTACATACGCTTCCGGGCAGGGCGGCAGACTTTACAGAGCTGGATGACGAGCTCACGACTGAGGAGCTCGAACTATTGAGATCGAGGCTGGAGGTGATAGGAATGGATGAAGAAAGTAGAATTGCTGCCGAGAGAGCCGGCTCCGACTTGATGGCTTGGATGGAAAAAGCCAGGAAAGGTGAAGTCGAGCTTGATGGTAATTACCAAGATGAATCTAGGGCTGGAACCTTCCATACCTCCACGGATCAGTTGGAAAAGCCGCCATCGATTCATCCTTCTTGCCTGAATAATGCCCCCCCTAACATCAAAACTGCTCCCAAAGGTGGTAAAATCTCATCGCGGCGACCTGGTCCTCAAAATTCATCTGCCCTCGCTAGTGCTTCACCCTCCGACTCAGCAGACTTATCCCAATCGGAATATTTAGAATCAAGCTCTATTCCCCTGTTAGTTTTTTTGTGATTACTATTTTTCAACCGCGTTCACTTTTCACTCCAATGTCCGCTAAAGGAGGAACTCTGATTCTGTCTGAAATCTTTATTTGTGGCTACTTCGCAGATCAAGCTCATCAACTGGAGTTCAGCAAGCTAGGCAACCCTCTGCCGAAAACAAACCCTGCCCTGCCATCTCGGCTGATTCCCTAAAAGTATCAGAGCAGGTCGCTCAAACCGCTCCCAAAAAATTGTCCAGATTCAAAGCATCAAAGTTAAACCCAAATCAGTAAAGCAATTATTTCACGAATCAGGATATTTGTCAGCAAAGCGAACAATTACATAAGTTTCTAATAAGATAATAATCCCAAATCTACGAACAAATCCTACATCATTGTCTTAAAGATGCATCCAAAGAGATACTAGCAGTACATTTTGAGTCATTCTTCCCAGTTCTCTTGTGAGTTTGGATATGAAATTGAGGTATTGCTATGTCAAAAAATATAATAAATCTTTGTTTTTTTGAGGGGAATCCCGCGGTGAGGTCAGGTGTGAGAAAAAGCTTCAAAATACAGAATAATAATTTTTTTTGAAAATTGATTTGGGCCAACAAACTAATGAGGCTCCAATGGATTTTAGATATGAATGTAGTAATGAGCGGAAGAATGCAAGACGTGTCAATTTCCAGAAAGAAATTAAAATGTAATGTAGGATTTTGGAAATAGTCCCAGGGAAAGGTTGTACTAATGAGACTAAATGTTCAAAATTGGAGTTTTTAATCAAATGGAACTTTGCAAATGAATTGTGCAATGAAATTTATCAGAATGCTAAGAAGTACTGAAAGCCTTTCAAATAAGTCTAAAATAATTTCTTAATACCTTTGAACCTTTCTTGCAAATTCCAAAAATAACATTTGTAATTATAGCAAACTTAAAAGCAAAAATCATCACTACCTCAACCAGAAATGTGTAGTTAGCCGTAGGTGAATGAAAAACAATGAAATTGTACAACATTAAATAAAATTTGTAGAATTGAACAAAAAGATCACCTATAAACTTTCAATACTGTAGAGGAGATAAAAAAAGGCAATTATTGAAATAAGAAATGTCCAAATTGAAAAAAAAGATGGAAGGAAATGAATAAGCCAAAATTAATCTCAATGAGGAAACCTAAAACATGAGCCATAAATATATTAAAAATATGTTGATTATGAAAGAAAGTAAAAGCAATCTTAAATTGATCTATCTGATTTGTTTTAATTTGGTATGCTTTATGTATTTTATTTGTTCAGATAATCATGGATTTGGTACATTATTTTTTTTTACAATTGGGAGTGATCTATTGTGACCCTTTGAAAAACAAATAAGTAATAATAATCCTTTTTGTTCAAAATAACATTTTCCACTTGGTTTATCATTTCAAAGTATTCTCAATTGAAGTCCCTTTCTTTCTGGAAGCAAAGTAATTGAGATGCTTCAACCTTGAAGGTTTATTGTTTGAAGGACCTACTTTGATGTATACCTCCATCACATGAGTATCTAATTTTGAACTAAAAACATGATCTGACCAGAAGAACTGTGACAATATAGCAAATTCCAATGAGTAATTTCAATTTTAAAGTGCAGGGACTATTCAATTTTGACTTGAGTCATTTGAAATTAATATTTGAATCTTCATTTCTACTTCAAATATGGATTCATCACCTGTGACCAATCTTTGAACCTCTCACACTTTATTTCAACTGTTGAAAATAATTATTTTGCAATCAATCTTTGAACCCCTTTCATTTCCTTGAATAATCAAACACAAACTTTGAATCTGTTTAATGAAAATACTTTCTGTTGCCTAGATTCAGTCAAAAAATTTCAAGTCACATTCAAAGAAGTATTTTTCACCTTAATTGTACCTTGGATTATTGATTACTTATCATCAAAATCAATTGATGCCCAGGATCTAACCTCTATACTTTGTTATCTTTCACTTAAATTATTTTTGTTTAACCCCTTTGTATTGATTTTCATTTCCATCTCATTTTCAAATAATCTCCTCTCTCTAATCATTTTAAATGAAGTTAGCCTGAAATTTGATAACAATTTCATTCTAACCTTGCATTTCCTTATACATTCCTTATGCAAATTATTAATTCTAGAAGTAGGGAGGGAATTCCACATGTTATCTCTCCTCTTTGGAATATTTTTTAGATTACCTTAGAAGGATCAATATTTTCAACTTAAGATTTTTTCTCTCCCTTAGTTAATTCCATATTTTGCCACATTTTCTGTGTAATAAGTGTTACATTAGGGCATATCAGAGTTAGCATACCCGCCATGAGAAACCCTTCATTTTTTTGGAAAAAGCCGCCATTAAAAATGGTGGGTTTCAGAAATACACATACCCCCTAACTAGTGTATTTCAAATTGTGTGTTTCATGGAAATGGCAGATTTCAAGCATGAAACCTGCCATTATCATCCATCCACCATCTGAATGAAAAACACCCATCCACACCTCCACCTCAGCAAATAAATACCAATCCCATCTCAATTGAATCACCCACATCTCATCTCCATTGCTTCACATCTCCATTGCTTCACATACCTCTCATCTCCATTGCTTCACATCTCCATTGCTTCACATACCCATTGCTACACATCTCCATTACACCCACCCCATTGCATGAAAAACACCCATTGACACCTCCACCTCAGCAAATCCATACCAATCCCTTCTGCATCACATCACACACATATTTTCTCCATTGATTCACATCTCCATCACATTCCACACATCCCATCATAATCTCATCACCCCACATCACATCACCATCTTTCTCAACATTCCCAATAAAACTTCCCAGAAACAAGTTGAAAACACAAAAAAGCTGACTGAATTTTTTTTATTATTTTACTCTGATTCTGACTCCAATTTGGAATAAACTTTTTGAGCTTTGAATTGTCTATTGGAAAAGCAATAAATGGTTCCAAGAAGACAGACTCTCCAAAACCCTATTTATGAAAGGCAAAAGCTTCATATCCTCCCCAAATTAAGTTCCCAGAAACTGTTCCAAAATTTATTGCTTTCATTCATGAAAATTTTAGAGATTATTGAAGGCAAACACGTCTTTGAGAATAATTCTTGGAATCCTCAACGCAATCCAGCTATCCAAATGGCCTATGCCCTTTTTAGATTGAGTTCAAATCAAAATGGAGAAGCAATTCATCAATTATAACATCTTTTCTCATTTTTTTATGGAAACATTGACTTATAAACCAAGAGAGTGATGATTTCTATCCTATCTTTTTGTTGCAAGTTCCTTTGTTGGCCAATTAAACAAGAACGCAAGGAGATATCTCAATTAATGGAGAATGAAGGCTTTCCTGGTTGCATTGGTTTTGTTGATGGAACCACTATGCCCTTGAGTCAAAAACCCAAGCTAGATGGAAACCACTTTCTTGATTGGAAAAAAGGCACTCAATTCATTTCTTTTCCAAATACTTTGATAAAAACTGAAAAAATATGTTTTATCTGTATGCATAGATACTCTGTGGCACTAAAAATTGTTTGTGATAGCAAGAAGAATTTCTTATCACTACATGCTGGCCTTCCAGGTTCTTGTCACAATTCATATGTTTCAATTGGATGCCAATTTACCAACAAACAGAGAACCACTTTGATCAAGATCAAAAACTTCTGGAAAATTCAGCTTATGCTAGCAGTAAATATGTGGATCCAGCATACCACAATGTTTCATCCAATGATAAATCAAAAACTGCTTTCAACTATCATCTTTCCCAATCACAAGTTTGGATTGAGCATTTAATAGGAGTCCTGAAAGGAAGATGTGGAAGCTTAAGGAAAATGAAAAACCAGCTTCAAAATTCAAAAGTAATTGAAATTCTCATCATCTGGATTATCAGTTGTTTAATCCTTCACAACCTTTTGGCCAACATCAAAGATTAATGGGAAAAAATATTCAAAGAACATATTCCCAATCCTCCTCAATTCATCCCTTTGTCATCTTGTTGCTCATCTTCCACCATGAGAGAGTGGATGCTACCCCTCACATTTGCTTGCTTTGATGAGTAGCATTTGGTTATTAAATAGGTAAATAATCACATCACAGTTTTTTTTTTGTTTTGGTTTTTCAACCAACAATCCTAGGCTGACTGTTTTTTTTTTGGTGGACTTGGGAAAAACAGAACCAAAACTTCCAAACCACCCACCTCACCCCACCAAACCACTGGTCCACTCTTTCCTCTTCCTCACCAAACATCCTCACCCATAACCACCACCTCACCCACCAAACATTCTCACCCACCACCTCCACCTCACCCACCACCTCCCCTCCTCCTTTGGTTGGCACCTTTGGTAAGCTCCCCCCCTCCTCCTCATCCTCCTCCTCTTCCTTCCCCTCATTGGTTGCTGATGCTTTGATCAATAAACCTTTAGGAACCTCTGACCCCCTTGCTCAATCCCCCTGGTAAGCTCCCCCCCTCTTCCCTCCCTCACAATCAATTGTGAAGCAGTTGCTTGATTGATTTGCAATTGATTACTCAATTTGGCAATTAATTGGAAATTCATTGCTCAATCAATCAAAAATTAATCAGGCAATCAATTTCTCAATTGATTGTAAATTTATTGGCAATTGATTGCTCAATTGGTTGCAAATCAATTGGGAAATTGATTGCTCAATCAGCTCAGAATCAATCAGGAAATAGATGGCTCAATGGATTTCAAATAAATTACTCAATTGATTGCAAATCAATTACTCAATTGATTGAAAATCAATTACTCAATTGATTGCAAATCAATTGCTCAATTGATTGCAAATCAATTGCTCAATTGATTGCAAATGAATTTCTCAATTGATTGCAAATCAATTGCTCAATTGATTGCAAATCAATTGCTCAATTGATTGCAAATCAATTGCTCAATTGATTGCAAATCAATTGCTCAATTGATTGCAAATCAATTGCTCAATTGATTGCAAATCAATTGCTCAATTGATTGCAAATCAATTGCTCAATTGATTGCAAATCAATTGCTCAATTGATTGCAAATCAATTGCTCAATTGATTGCAAATCAATTGCTCAATTGATTGCAAATCAATTGCTCAATTGATTGCAAATCAATTGCTCAATTGATTGCAAATCAATTGCTCAATTGATTGCAAATCAATTGCTCAATTGATTGCAAATCAATTGCTCAATTGATTGCAAATCAATTGCTCAATTGATTGCAAATCAATTGCTCAATTGATTGCAAATCAATTGCTCAATTGATTGCAAATCAATTGCTCAATTGATTGCAAATCAATTGCTCAATTGATTGCAAATCAATTGCTCAATTGATTGCAAATCAATTGCTCAATTGATTGCAAATCAATTGCTCAATTGATTGCAAATCAATTGCTCAATTGATTGCAAATCAATTGCTCAATTGATTGCAAATCAATTGCTCAATTGATTGCAAATCAATTGCTCAATTGATTGCAAATCAATTGCTCAATTGATTGCAAATCAATTGCTCAATTGATTGCAAATCAATTGCTCAATTGATTGCAAATCAATTGCTCAATTGATTGCAAATCAATTGCTCAATTGATTGCAAATCAATTGCTCAATTGATTGCAAATCAATTGCTCAATTGATTGCAAATCAATTGCTCAATTGATTGCAAATCAATTGCTCAATTGATTTCAAATCAATTGCTCAATTGATTGCAAATCAATTGCTCAATTGATTGCAAATCAATTGCTCAATTGATTGAAAATCAATTACTAAATTGATTGCAAATCAATTGCTCAATTGATTGCAAATCAATTACTAAATTGATTGCAAATCAATTGCTCAATTGATTGCAAATAAATTACTCAATTGATGGAAAATCAATTGCTCAATTGATTGAAAATCAATTGCTCAATTGATTGAAAATCAATTGCTCAATTGATTGAAAATCAATTGCTCAATTGATTGAAAATCAATTGCTCAATTGATTGAAAATCAATTGCTCAATTGATTGAAAATCAATTGCTCAATTGATTGAAAATCAATTGCTCAATTGATTGAAAATCAATTGCTCAATTGATTGAAAATCAATTGCTCAATTGATTGAAAATCAATTGCTCAATTGATTGAAAATCAATTGCTCAATTGATTTGCAATCAATTGCTCAATTGATTTCAAATCAATTTATCAATTTATTGCAAATGAATTGCTCAATTGATTGCAAATCAATTTCTCAATTGATTGAAAATCAATTTCTCAATTGATTGAAAATCAATTGCTCAATTGATTTCAAATAAATTGCTCAATTGATTTCAAATCAATTGATCAGTTGATTTCAAATCAATTGCTCAATTGATTTCAAATAAATTGCTCAATATTTCTCAATTGATTGCAAATCAATTGCTGAATTGATTTCAAATAAATGGGGTGATTGATTTCCAATTGATACTCAATCAATTTGCAATTGATTGCTTGATTGATTTCTTGTTGTCCTCATCAATTGAAGAATGACTTTTTTTTCTTTTTTTTTTTGGTTATCTGCATTGAACTTTTTTTTCTATGTTTGATGATCTTCTACCTTGATTATAACATGACTAATGATTTCCTTTCTTTTTGGTTTTTCTTTTTGGTTTTGTTTTTTTGAATTCCATGCAATGCCACACACCCTTTGACCTCCATTTCTTTCTAAACCCGCCCTTGTTCTGAACTTCCAATGATTCTCCCACAACACTCAAAATTTTATACAAAAATTTGAATAGCTTCTTGATCCTCACCCCAAGCACAGTAGGTGCCCGTGAGGGATGAAGATGGAAGGAGATGGTTTGAAAAACTTAAAAAGAGGTGGAAAGCGGAGGGATCTTTGACAAAAGAGGGCTCAAATGAGAGATTCCAAAAATATCTTTGAAATTCAATGAAGAAGGGTTTAATGAAAAGGTGCTGTGATCTTGATAAAAGCTGCAACCTTTGAATTTTTACCCTTCTATTGTGGCCAAAAAGAAAAATGATACTCAAAAACTGTCCCCTGAACAGTTTGGACAAGCAAAACAGAAGATTAAACCTTTCCATTTCTTCAGCTGTGGAAAAGTGGCTGTTCTTGAACACTTCAATCAACATTCTCTTGTTGTGATAATAAATTTTTTCCCTTTTAAAGAACTCTCAGAACAAGATAAGAGGGTCATCAACTTTGTGACAAATTTCCTTCACCAATCAAAAAAATTTGTCAATACTTTTGGCCACTCAAGATCTTGGGGTGGAAAAATGTGGGAAATTGGATGGCAAAAATTGATGCACCCTTTTGAATTATTTGGAAGATATTTGAAAAAAGCAGCTATTCAATCTTCCCCTCAAGATTAAACTCTCCTCAACCTTGATTCAAACAAATTCTCTCAAATTTTAGGCCAAATTTTCCAAGAATTAGCCAGACTGGAACATGAGTCCAACTTTCAAAAAATGCTGGAAAACAATATCCCCTCCTTCTCTTCATTGGAATTTGGATCCCAGATCACTCCTTTCTCCACAAATAAATTTAACTTCAGATTCCTTCTAAAATTCTCCCCACATTTAAAAAGTTGAAATCTCTTCCTATTCCTTTTTACTGGTGGTTCCAACCAAAAAATCAAATGCAAAAATTATTCACTACAAGGAAAAATATCAAGTATCTGATGTCAAATTTGTTTTTCCTGACTTGTGTTTTGGCATTGAATTCAAACAAAAAGTTATTTTCAAAGTGCTTTGGGCAGCAAAAAAGTACAAGCACTATAATTTTCCTGCTTTAAAGACTTCAACTCCTAAAAGAATGGCCATGTCAATGTAAATAAAAAAAACCACTCAAAACAATTGCAGGGACTTGAAAAGTGGACAAATATACTATAGAAAAAAATGGTAGATAAAAATGAAAAGTATTTCTTTATTGGTGGGGTTAAAAATCTTATCAAAAATCATTGTATTTGAAAATGATTTTTTTGTTTGTATTTTTAAAATTTTTATCAAAGTAAATATTTTACAAGCCAAGCAATCAAGTAATTTGTGGTATCTCTTCCACTGTTGTCCTGCTACCAATACAAGCCATGGCTACCAATAACCTATCTTTTTTTCCCATTGCTAGTTGTTCCCTCTCCTTTTCCAGTCTCTCTTACTGTCAATCCTTCTTATTTTCCTCTTTTTGAAACTCCTGCTCTGCCTGTTTCAATTTCCACTCAGGATCAAATTTATGTTGATGAGCCAAAATCTTGGCCTTCTGCTTTTGAAAATCAATAGCCAGTTGATGATCCCACTTCTTGTTTTCAAATTGAATTTTTTCATATTCAATTTGTGATTTCAATTTTTTTCAGAGGGGGATATGAATGAGCTTGATTTCAAAATTGAAGAGATTCAATCATTTCCCTTACTTGAATCTTGCTTCTCCATGATGTCTTCAAAGCTGGAAAAATTGGAAGTGTTTCTCCTCTTTTGATGGCTATTGGGGTTGATGTTGATTGAATTTGAGTCGTTTTGCTTTCCCTTTGTGGAGGAGGTTTGTGTGGGAAATTCATCAATCTCATTTGAAGGTGATTTGAGAGGCCCCATTGGCTTGAGTGTTTTGCCATTCAGAAATGGATGTAGCTGGTTTTTTAAAATCTAAACCATTCAGGATTAATCATAAAGAAAAGAAAAGAACTTGCTTCCTTACTTGAAAAGAGGTTGATTTTAATGGAGATAGTGGAATAAGCTGCTCCTGATGGGCCAAGTTGTTGAGGTCCTCAACCCCAGGAAGAGATCAATCCAAAAAAGGAAGTGAGGGGTTCAAGGAAGGGTTTGAATCATTTATCAATTCTGATTTAGACATGATCAGAGCTGGTTGTGTTGGAATATCCTCCTCCACATCCAATTGGGGCCACTCATGTGTTTTGTTGGAATCATCATTGCTAGGCTGAGCATCCACAGCCAAGTCCTCAGCATCTAATGAATTGGATTGTTGGGAATCAAAAGCAGCTAAAGTGGTGATGTTGGCCTTCTTTCCAAATATTTCATCCATATGAATATAAAAAGGACAAATGGTGTGCAACCTATCAGCCAAAGTTGATTCCCTTGGCTTTATCCAAGTCATTGATACCAAAGCCAGTGGAGATTGACATTGAGTTGGCCATTTTATACTTGGCTTGATAGTTCTTGAATCACTCCTGCATCTTTTTGGATGAAATATCCAGCCTAACTCTTGTTTTATTCTTCTGTTCATTGTCCATCAGGAGATAACCATTAAACTCAGAGAATGGAGGTTGGCCAACTTGTGTTTTGGGGTCAGATCCAAAGCAAGCGTCATAGTTAAAGGGACTTGTGAGCCAGTTTAAAAGTAAAATGTGATCAGCTCTCTTGAGATTACTTGAGCCTTTGGAAGCTAATGGGTGAGGCTTGTTTGATGTACAGTTCCTTGGGGTTTTTTTCTTTGGTCCATTTGATTTTTTGTGGACTTGCAGGGGGAGGTTTTCTGAGGGGACATTTGAAAAGAGTAATAGGGATGAAGCAATGAAGCAAAGAGAAAAATAAATCAAAGAGAGTCAGGAAGTGATAGGAGGAATAGAGAAATGAGAGTGATGATGGGAGGTAGGATGTGATGAAAGTGATAAAGTGATGAGAGAAATGAATTTACAAGAGAAATAAAGCAATGAGTTAGGGTGTGATGAAAGTGATAAATTGATGAGATAAATGAAGTGAAAAGATAAATAAAGCAATGAGATTTAGGATGTGATGAAAGTGATAAAGTAAAGAAAGTGATGAATTGATCAGAGTGATTTAGTGATGAGGATGAAAATGAAGATATGAGAGTGATGAAGTGATGAGAGTGATGAACCAAATTTTTTGGATGAGGTTGGAGGTAGAATTTTTATAATGAGGTCAGAGTTTGAAAGCAGGGGTGTATGATGTGGAATGATGTGTGCTTGATGCAGTGAAAGGCTTTAAATAATTCATTTGAAAAAACCAATATATTTTCAGGTAACTCTGACACATACAATGTGAAATAAATGGGTTTTTTGATTTTTAATGGTAGGTTGGAAATGGAGGATTATGGTTGAACCCCAACATCAAAAACTGGAATGTTTGGTTAACTCTGATACATCCTATTGAGCTTGTGAAAAATTTATTTCAAACCAATTTCTTAAAAAATTAAAATATACTCCAAAGCATCAGATTCAAAATTTGAAGAAAATATCTTCTATACTTGAGGGTTAATTTGGAATCGGTCTGTTCTAATTCAACTGTATCCACCTGATTTCCTTGCCCCTCCAAAATCTATGGTGTTGGTGTGTGAAATTAAATAAGCTCATCAAAAGTAACAAAACTTGGACAAATATCCTGTTTTAAACTATTTCTTTATTATTTATTTCACATGCTTTATTGAAAAGAAATGATATCTTCATCCCTTATAATTATGAAGTTTTTAAGGTAGGGACAAATAGAAGTTCACAGGCATGGAAACCCTTTGAACCTTTCCATTATTAAAATTTTGAATCTGGGGAACCTCTCCAAGATCAATCAGCACCTAGGGCTGCACTTTAACATTATTATTGAGATCATTTAGATATAATTAAAAGATTTACAAATTCAAGTTCCCTTCAATGAGGAATATCAAAGGCATTCAGAAGGATTTCTTTTGAACTATTGAAAGCAACTATTCTTTCAGCTCAATTGGTAAAAGATCTCAACAAAACCACTTTTAGTTCATGACAAATTATTTAAAATTTACAAAAGTCACAGATTAAGCAAACAAATAACTTCATTGGAGGATGTTCTCACAAATTACAACCCTATCTCCAATCTCTAACAATTATAATTCAAATGAAAACTCAAAACTTCAGAAGAATGTCTTAATATGTTTATGTACATATCTTCATCATTAGGGGGTAGAGCCTTGAATTGGTTTGAAAAATATTGTGAACTACCATAGAAAACTATGTCTTCTTGTATCTAAAAAAATTGGGAGAAAAAAGTGCAGAACACCAAGTAAAAACTTAAGATTTTTTTTATGAAGGATAAACCAGTCAAAAAATGGAGGCACATACTAGATTGTGCCTCCCTGTAATGCTGGTGTTACTGAAATGAATAACCCTGGTGTAACTGGAGTCTAAGAACATCATATCTCCAAAATAAAAAACATGTCACTATTTTCCAACCAACACAAAATTCAGTTCTAATCCTGTTACAATGCAAATGCATACCAGGTTTAAAAATTAAAATTAGTTTCAAATTTCAAGGCAATTAAAATAAAGCTATTTGAAATGCAAATCATAAAAAATGAAGAATAATTATTAAAACCAACCCTTTTGTTTGTTCCCATGACCCTTCCATCAATTTTTCCTATCATTCCAAGAAAATTTAACTTGTTTTTGAATTTATCCTGTTCTTTTGATTTACTTTCCAATTACTCAATTTTAGAATTTAAAAGACAGGTTGGGGGCATCAATGGAACACTTTATTTGGGACAAGAAGATGAATTTGAAATTTTGGATTCAAAATTATTCATGGAACCTATCATTCATCAAAATATCTTCCAGCTTCAAAAATTCAGAAATTGATCTTACCTCGCTCACTTATTAACAATTTCACCCAGCTATTTTTCACAGGTAAAATCCAACAGAAAAATAAAAAAAATAAACTGACTCTCAACCAGTGGAATGCTTGTTCAATGCTTGCACAACCTCAATTCACTTTGAGTTTCATCATGGGCCTGTTTGATCTTTCCTTTTTTTTTTTTTTTGTTTGCAAGCTCTTTTTTAATTTTTCTTTAAAAAAAATTAAAAAATCATTCATTGATCTATTTAAATAAAGTTTTGTGTGTTCCAAGGCTTTAGAAAACAAAAAAATATTGATAGCAGGGCACCAGCTTGAATCAAACCAAAAAAAAGACTGTTTGACTAACATTTCATCCCAAAACCAAAAATTGGATTTATTTGGACTTTTTTTGGGACAGAAAAATCTCATTTATTATAGATGCTGATCAAAAATAGGGGAGACCTTTAAAACATCATTTTTTGAATAAATTTACCCTACCAGATCAATCAAAAATTTCAACATGAAAAAATTGAAAAACAATGAAAGGTTAAGTTTTTACAACAACTTGCATTCATTTGGAACACCACCACCCAAAGAATTTTCAGATGGCAGATTGTTCAATATTAAGTTTATGAGAATATTTTTTTGGTTTTGGGTGATAATAAATTCACAACTCCCAGTTGTGTGGGAGTTGTGTAGGGCCCCAGAAAACCTGTGGGAGTTGCGTAGGGCCCCTCAACGCATGGGGGGCCATACACTACTCCAAAGGGTTGTTCCAAAAACACGCAACCCCTGGGGACATATACCACCCATAATGGGCATTTGTGATTTTTTTACCCCTGTACAAAACCATTTAGAACTGTGTATGGTGGTATACAACACCCTTGGGTTTATTCAAGAATTTATTTATTTTGATTTTATTTTATATTTTATATTTTTGTTTTTTCTGTTTTTTGTTTTTTTGGTTGATTTCTGTTTTTTTATTTAGTTTATTTTAGTTTTGGTTAATTTTAAATTCATGGCTACAGAGCCATGTACATGGCTCAATGGGCTGTGTGGCACCCTACACAACTCAAATGAGCTGTGTGGCATGCTACATGGCTCAAATGGGCTGTTTGGCATGCTACACGTCCAATTTGAGTTGTATGGCACACTAAACAACTAAAATAAAGTTGTGTAGCCTCCACTAAATCATAAATAATGAATAATAAATTATAAATTATAAATTATAAATTATAAATTATATATAATAAATTATATTTAATAAATAATAAATAAAAAATAAAAAATAATAAATAATAAATAAGAATAAATAATTAATTACATATAATAAATAATAAATAAAAAATAATAAATAATAAATAATAAATAATAATAAATAATTAATTACATATAATAAATAATAAACAATAAACAATAAATAATAATAGATAATTAGTAATAATAAATAATAATAATTAATTAATTACATATAATAAATAATAAATAATAAACAATAAATAATAAAAAATAAATAATAATAGATAATTAGTAATAATAAATAATAAATAATAAATAGTAAATTATAAATTATATGGAGTAGTGTACGGGCCCTACACAACTCCCACTGGCCGTGTGGGGCTATGTACATGGCTCCCACACGGCTAGAGCTGTGAATTTAACGTCACCCTTTAGTTTTTTTTAAGCCTTCAATTATTTTAGTTGTGTGGCATGGAACACAAATTTTGGATGCCACATGGCCCATTTGAGTTTTGTAGCATGCTACATGGCCCATTTGAGTTGTGTAGCATGCCACACGGCCCATTTGAGTTGTGTAGCATGCCACACGGCCCATTTGAGTTGTGTAGCATTCCACACGGCCCATTTGAATTGTTTAGCATGCCACACGGCCCATTTGAGTTTTGTAGAATTCCACACAGCCCATTTGAGTTGTTTACACAAATCAAGGAGTTGTGAATTTAACATTACCCTTTGGTTTTATGAATGCAAAAGTCTTTCAAAATAATTTAAATTGCACTGGAGTAAGATTCATTGGCAGAAAAAAAAATCCAATTTGGAAGAAGGTCTTGGAGCCATCCACAAGGACACTGTGTATATGCATGCAATTTTTATTTTTCAATCCTAAATGGATAAAGTGTCCCCCAGTTCTTCATGAAAAGGTCTGGGGGACGTTTCTGTCTCAATTTTGAAAGTTTTGTGGAATTAATTCATGTTGGGCATCCTTTAAACAGACAATTAAACACAAATTACAATGTTTTAAACATGGATAGGTCCATTGACTCTGGGTTTTTATTATATCTTCAATGGGGTGAAACTCAATTAACACAACTTTAAATACCTTTAATCTCTGTTTGCCCTTTTAAAAAAAGAAATACTGCAACTTTTTTGTCTAAATTTGTTGAAAAATCATGCTTACTGTCACCTGGAGGAGCTTGTTGGGGTATCCTATTAATTGGTTCAATATCACTCCCATGTCACATGGATGACACACACTTTCCGCTCTTTTTCTTCTCTCCTTTGACTGCTCCTTTCTCCTCTTGGTTTCGCTCCTCTTCACTTCATTTTCTCTCCTTTCTCCTCTTGGCTCTGCTCCTCTTCACTTCATTTTCTGATCTCTCCTCTCAAAAAACACAAAATCTTCACCTCTCACCTATCATCCCAAACCCATCTTCCGCCACTTTAATTTTCATCTATCAAGTCCATTCAAGACCACTACAACAATTCTACTTGCTTGTTTGTTCAAGGCTTTCATCCTTCCTTGCTTTCATCTGGTGAGAATCTGATCAAAAAATCCCAAGATCAACACATTACTCATCTTCTGTTTTAGTCCTCTCATCCGTCCTAGCTACCTCTCTTCATTCATCCAGTTTTCTCATCTCAGTCATCTCAACACTACTTCTTCATCTCTGGGCAGTATGATTCATTTCTTCAATTTCATTTGTTGATTCTCTCAATCATTCTCATGCTCTTTTTCATTCATAGCTTAAATGTCATGATTTTCTCTTATTTATACATTGTCTTTGTGTTATCAGACTGGTTTTTAGTTCTGGAATCATAAGATCAATCTCTTTAGTTTCATCGCAATTAACAGTTGAAAAATGCCAAGTCTTTCCAATAAAAAACCAGCCGTCACTACCTCTAAGATGGACAACATCAATCCTAAGATCATAAAAACAACAATTGAGGCTATTCCTCTTTTAACAGATGACAACTTTAAAACCTGGAGAACACAAATGAACACTCTACTCAACCTAGCTAAACTCAAGAACACAATGTCCTTGGACGGGCCCAATCTTGAATCAAAAGACAACACTATGCTGGTCTCGATTCTTATATCTAAACTGTCTCCCTCAACTCACACCACAATTGTTAATCCTTCCAATGAAGAAGACGCCAAGACTCTCTGGAACGACATACTCAACCACTTTGTGTCATCTCAACCAGCTAATTGAGCCAGAATATACAGCTTATTCAAAAGTATTGTTTTCAATGAAAGCAAAATCCAATCATTCATACTGGATATTAAAACCGGAATTAATTGAATGCAGGAGATCGGAATACTCTTGCCTCAGGATGTACTGGCGTACATGGTACTCAGAAAACTACCTGACTACTTCAAGGTGATTATGCAGCAAGTCACACACTCAAAGGTCTCCTCCGAGATCACTCCAGAAGCTGTGCTTGATTGCTTGCAAATTCACTTGAACAAACAAGGCTTCAACTATTCCGCTGAGAACAGTGGTTCCTTGTCCAGTCCAGTCACCTCCTTATTCACAGATCCATCGGGCAAGTGTAAGGCAAAGAAACACAACACCTTGGCCAACCATCCGGAGCACAAATGCTGGATGCTATATCCTCATCTGTGACCTAAAAAAAACTCTTGGTCCCAAGCCTACGTTAGCACACCCTTGTGCTACCGTTCTGACTACCTACTTTTCATCCTTGATTCCAGCTGTTCCAATCACATGACTCCTGACTGCTCACTCTTTATGAATCTAGACGGAAAAAAAAGGAGGAATGATTAATACAAGCTCTGGACTCAGATCCCTGGAAATCAAAGGAGAAGATTCTCTCAGATTGATGTACAATGGCGGCACTCTCAATCTCAATAGGGTTCTCTATGTTCCAAACCTTACCTTTAATATCTTGTCACCCCATAAACTGATACTGGATGGGTTCTTGGTTGATTTCAATCTCAACTCTATCTCCTTGTATCTCAAAAATACGCTTGCAATGAAAGTTTTTTACCAGAACAACATACCCTGCTTTAAATTCTTGCTATCTTCTCATGAGTCTTATCTGTCCTCTGCCAAATATCTTCATAAGTCTTTGGGTCATGTTAGTTACCATTGATTGAGGAATAAGTTAAGCTTGCCTGTTAAGAAAACCTCAGACTGCCAATCCTGCGTGCTATCAAAGATCACTAAATCATCCTTCAAGACAAGAAATTCTACCACTGACAAACCATTCTCCAAGTTGAATTTAGATACCATTGGTCCGCTTCCTGCTTCCAGAGCCTTTCACAAGTTTATTCTCACTATAGTATATTTTTTCTCTTGATACTGTCAAGCAATTCCCATATCCACAAAAGATTCCATTGTTCCTACCCTAGTCAAGCTCCTAAGTTTGGAGGCTAAACGCTTTGGTTACTACCCTCTCATCATACACTCAGACCAAGGAACAGAATTCAAAAACTCCTGTATGGAACTGTTCTGAAAGAAAAACCTGATCAATCAGACTTTTTCAGATCCATATACTCCTCAGCAGAATGGACTTGCTGAACAGTTCAACAGATCTGTTCTAGAATCGCTTAGGGCCATCCTGCTTGACTCAAATCTGCCCAGGAATCTGTGGAACAAAGTACTGTCAGGAATTACTCTTACTTCAAATAAAATCCCTACACACAAGAGCAAAAAATCCCCCTACAAATTGTTCAAAAATCACTCTCTTCCTCTGTCTTATTTCAAACCCATTGGAAATACAGTCTCTTATCTTCTGACTCCCACTGAAGCTGGATCCAAATTAAATTCCCCAGGTGGACTTGGAAACCTAATTGGCTACTCCCCAGCACTACAGTCATATTGTATCCTCAACATGTCCAACAAGATAGTAGACACAAGACACGTACAGTTTCTGAGCTACAAACAAAAGGACATAAAAAAAAAATCTACCTCTGACAAATGGTTCCTTGATCAACTAGAGAACTCAATTGATTCCGACCTCAAATCTCTTGAAGACAAAGAAAAACTCATCATTTCTACCAACTCGACTCCTGTTCCCCTAAACACGGGGGAGGACAACGTTGATAGCACCACTAATTGAGATTTGTTCTCAGAACCATCTTCTAATATTGATGTCCCCATCAGAATGCTTTGACAACGCACAGCCAATATCAAACCCAACATATCTTCTTATCACTCTGAGTCTCTTGATCCCCTGTTGGTTACCAAGGCTAAGAGTTCCAAATTGGAAAACATCAAGGCTCATGACGTTTGGGAAGATCACTTCAATACTCCCAATCATTATCTCCACACCACCTGGGCCACATGGCTCAAACCAGCTACTCTCTCATCTGCCGAGAAGGTTAAAGCAAGACTTTGTGTACAAGGCTTCTCTCAGATACCTGACCTAGAATATGGTGACACCTTTGGCCCCATGGGAAAGTTCCCATCTCTCCTCCTCTTGCTGATTCTTTGTCTAGACAAAAATCTTCCTATCCAACAGTTTGATGTAAAAAGTGCCTTTCTTTTTGCTTCCCTTGAAGAAGATATATTTATCAAGACTCCAAAAGAATCTCATCAAAAGGAACCCTTCCTCAAGTTAAAAAAATCTCTCTACGGCTTAAAACAAGCTCCTGCAAATTGGTATGAAACTCTTACCACTTGGTTTACCAATCTTGAATACCATCAATCTAATGCCAACACCTGTGTCTTTGTACATAAAGACTTCAACTCCTTCATTTTCTTTCACGTCAACAATTTGATAGTTGTGGGACAAACCAAGGTCTTTGAAAAATATTTTCTTCAAGGATTCCCCAAGTCTTCAGCTCACAATCCTGACACCTTGCTCAGAATGGATGTGACTGTTGGCAAACATTCCATTTTTCTTAGTCAACACTCTCTCATCAACAAAGGACTTCAGCTTCTTGATTTGACCAACTGAAAACCTGTAAAAACTCCTTTGACTCCTCACATCCATCTAACCCCAGCGTCTCTACAAGAACAAGACAAGTTCTCAAAGTTAGGAATCAACTATCAATCATTCACCGGTATGCTGAATTATTTGGCTTTCCAAACTTGTCCTGACTTGTCTGTGGCTGTCTCTATTCTGTCTGGATATAATCACAAACCCGGCATCAACCATTGGAAAGAGGTGGTTCACTGTTGGAAATACCTGAAGGGAGCCAAAGAAATTTCTCTAACTCTCCACTCCAATCCAAACTGTTGCACTGTACAATTTTATACCAATGCTACATGTGCAGATGATCCTGTTACTCATATATCTCAAAGCAGCAATATTGCCTTCTGCCTAAATTGTCCGGTATTGTGGGGCAGCACAAAAAAGTGCAACCTTACCATGTCCTCAACCAAATTGGAACTATCATCTCTCTCAGAAGGGGTGCAGGAAAATCTCTGGCTTACCACCATGATCTCAAAACTTTGGAACTCATCCATCAGTCCTACCTCTTTTCACATTGACAACAAAGGCCTTCTTGATAAGCTCAAACACTTTGGTTCAAACTCAAAAACAAAACAAATCAACATAAAAATGAAATTCCTTCAAAACCTATACTTGGAAAACAAAATCTATGTTAAACTCATACTGACTACTGAAATGGTGGATGAAGCTGTGGAAACTTAGGGGGGCAACACCCCAGAAGTCGTCCTTGAGTTCCGGAAGTTATTGATCAAAGCCTCTGTAAGGAGATTGGATGCAGCCGTTCAAGAGAGAGATAGAGTGAGAGGGAGGGAGCAATAATAAGATGAATTCCTTCTTTTCCAATCCAATCCAATCCAATGCCATAAAAAGTAATATCCTAAAGTGCAGTCCAGTCCGTAAAGCAAAGTGAAGTGCGGTGAAGTGTTTTTCCCATCCTTCCCCCCCCTCCTTCCTCTATCATACAACCCGGAGTTGAGAGAAAAGTATTTAAGTCCTCCCTCTCAACCCTAACCTAAGTACAACCACAAGTAACAAGAAAGAGTGATGAAATACAACCCTAAGCCGCAGAACCCTAGCCCAACCCTATCCCTCCATCCCTTGCCATTACCCGCGCCCTTTGGTATTAACGTAGCCCGGTTTGTCCGCCTGCGCGCGTCCTCCCGACAACCCGTTCCAATATCCGGGGCGTACCCACGTGACCCAATCCGCGCGTCTTGCGATGCGCAGTCCAATCCGTGCAAGCTTTCCAATCCGCGCGAGCCTTCCGATCCACGCAAGCTTTCCAATCTGCGCAAGCTTTCCAATCCGCGCAAGCTTTCCAATCCGCGCAAGCTTTCCAATCCGCGCAAGCCTTCCAATCCGCGCAAGCCTTCCAATCCGCACAAGCTTTCCGATCCGTGCAAGCTTTCTGGTCCGCGCGATCCGTTGTCTCCCGTCTCCAGGTGCTGAGCCCGACCCAACCGCTGCTGGGCCTACCTGACTGCTGCTGAGCGCGCCGCCTGCAGTCCTTTCCTGACTCGCGTCCATAAAAGAGCACCACAATGCTCTCAGAAAATCCTCAACCTTCCTCTCCCTTAGGAATCTTGCTAAAAGGTGTCTTTTGGCTCAATTCTCATCAGAGGTCAAGGGGTGTTGAAAAATCATGCTTACTGTCACCTGGAGGAGCTTGTTTGTGCATCCTATTAATCAGTTCAATATCACTCCCATGTCAGATGGATGACACACACTTTCCACTCTTTTTCTTCTCTCCTTTGACTGATCCTTTCTACTCTTGTCTCTGCTCCTCTTCACTTCATTTTCTGATCTCTCCTCTCAAAAAATGCAACATCTCCACCTCTCACCTATCATCCCAAACACATCTTCCGCCGCTCTAATTTTCATCTATCAAGTCCATTCAAGACCACTACAAGGATTCTACTTGCTTGTTTTTTCAAGGCTTTCATCCTTACTCGCTTTCATCTGGTGAGAATCTAATCAAAAAACCCCAAGATCAACACATTACTCATCTTCTGTTTTAGTCCTCTCATCCATCCTAGCTACCTCTCTTCATTCATCCAGTGTTCTCATCTCAGTCATCTTGACACTACTTCTTCATCTCTGGATGGTATGATACATTTCTTCAATTTCATTGGTTGATTCTATCAATCATTCTCATGCTCTTTTTCATTCATAGCTTAAATGTCATGATTGTCTCTTATTTATATGTTGTCTTTGTGTTATCAGACTGATTTTTAGTTCTGGAATCATAAGATCAATCTCTTCAGTTTCATCAAACTTGTATCTACCTGTAAAAATTTTAACATACATTACAAGAAAAGTGAAAGTTGCATACTTAATCAACCAAATTTCACTCACAAAAACTTCTATAAAATTCATAATTTGGAAATAAATTTACCAAGTCTTGTCAAAGGGTAGCCTCCAGAATGTTTTAATAGTTGAATGGCTAAAAATTCTATTTGAGAAATTTAGTAATACTGTAGTCTAAAAAAGCCTGGTGAAAAATATCTCAAAATTTATTTGGTACAAAGATGCTGTGGAGTCAATTGAAAAAATAATCAGTAGATTACACTCCATCACAAAAATAAACCCAACAAAGAAAGCTGTGAGGACGTTATCAGGGAAGGTAAATCATCAAAGATTTAAACCATCATAATAAATTGATTTTCTACAATGGTATCAACAAACAGGAATATCAGCAAGGGGAAAAGAAATTGGAAATTAATTATAGAATGGTTTTATCTTCATGACTCACTAATTTTTTCCTCAACAAACGTTGTGGGATTCTTGAAGTTAATGATTCACCTTTGCATAATAAGGCAACAAGACTAACCAATAAAAAATTATTATTTTGAATTGGAAAACCTTGTGCTTCTTTAAGATGTTCAGATACAATAATGTGCTTAGTTTTGGGTTAAATAATGACCTTGTTTGATTTTTTGTTTGGAAATTCAATCTTTAAATTTCTGAACACAATGGATATCAGAAGCAAGAGTGATGGTTCTATTCACTATCAACCAAAAACATGAGTCAAAAGGCCCAGGAAAATTTTTAAAAGTTGAGGAATATCTTTTTAATATGAATAAAATAGCTAATTAAACTCTTGATATAATTTTTTTTTGGAAATAATAAGCTTATGACAAAATCTTTTAAATTTCAAAGCCTTCATTAAATATTCTTGCAAAAATGGAGTTTTCATCAAAGTTTGATGCGTATACGGCACCATCCTTGTGATTATATTAGTTGAAAGAACAGGTTTGAAAAAAGGATATATATTTATTTTTTTGAAGTGAATAAGGACCCAGCTTGACTGGTTTTGTTTTCCAAATATAATGGTGCAGATTAAAAGCAGTAAAATTCTCCCATGATTGATTTATTTTTTTGACTATGAATTTTGTTGGGAAAATACTTCAAATTTTATCATGAATTTACAAGAATGAAAAAGTTCAGAAATATTGGTATAAACTAGATCAAACTTATTTTTTGACCATACATCACCAAAACATATTGGAAATTTTAAAGAAATCTTGAGTAAAAATTGAACTTCCCTTCAAGCATGAATAATATTTGATTTAAAATTGATTATATAATATTTCAAAAGAAGTTTTGGTGGGTGTATTTGGGATTTAATTAGATAGATTTCCCAATTAGGGCAGAGTTACAAGCCAGTTGTAACCATGTTGAAAAATGTTTACAGGGTGGCACATGCTACCATGTGCCTCCATTTTTCTGCTGTTGATAGTGGTTGAAACTTGAATTATATTTAACAATTACAAACTATTCATTACTTATTCCAAAAAATAAAATCAAAAATCTAGTTTCATTTTTGGAAAGGGTTAGAAGCTTATTGGAAAAACAAACTTACATTTTCTGTTCAGAAACTTTTTATTTGGAAGCATCAAATTGATTGGTTAACCAAGCTTGATGATGGTTATCAAGGAAAGTGTTTTTCTTGAAAAATAAATGTTCTATGAGCTTCAATAACCAATTAATTTTCAAATCAAATCTTGAAGAAATTTTCAGAAAACCACCTTTGAATTCAAACTGGGGCTTGAACCAAAGGTCCAGGGCACCACTAACAAGCCAAGATTCTTGGAAAAATAAACAGGGCTTCTCAATAATGAAAAGCAGGATAAGGGGTAAAAGCAGTGGTTGTGCATGTAATTTGGATTGAAGAATTCAATTTATAGTTTTTCCAATAATTTAGCCTGCATAAAAGCAAACTAAAAAAAATTCTTTTATTTTCATTGGGAGTTGCAAATAAATCTAAAAACTATCTAAACTCTTAAAAGTGGATCTTTGAAATTGTGAGACAAATCAAACTGCAAGCTTGAGATTCATTTTATTCCATTCTGAAAAAAATATTTATTTTTTATCTCAAATTATGTTTCTAGTCTATTTTTCATGACTTTATAATTTTTTGACTAATAGGGCATATCAAAGTTAGCAAACCCGCCATTAGAAACCTGCCATTTTTTTTGACCAAACCCGCCATTTTTAATGGCGGGTTTCTGAAATACACATACCCCTAACTGGTGTATTTCTAAATGGCGGGTTTCATGAAAATGGCGGATTTCAAACATCAAAACCGCCATTTATGCATCATCATCCATCCACCATGACGGCATGCAAAACACCCATCCACACCTCCACATCAGCCAATCCATCCCAATCCCATCCCCATCGCTTCACACACACCTCATCCCCTTTTCCTGGACTGCCAATTCTTCTTCCACAACCCTCAAATGTTATACAAAGATTTGAATCCCTTCTTGATCCTCACCCCAATCTAAGTATATGATTGGGAGGGAACAAGATGGTAGGAGATGATTTTACAAACAATCATCTCCTCCTCATCGGCCATTTGATCCTGAAATCAAGTGTCTACACCGTCCTAGTTGAATGGAGGTATGCGTCAAACGACCCAGTGGGTTGGTCAAGATGATTTGGGAGTTGGAAAACCTGAGTGGTGGGGAGGGTGCATCCAAGCAAGACGTTCTAGATATGGTCCTTTTTCATCATGATACACTCGGTATGAGCGCCTTGGACGAGTCTGAGACCAGTGGGAATGATGATGAAAATCGATCTATGATTATCTCCTCTCTTTGAACTCAATCGCTCCAACCCAGGTGGGAAGAGGAAGACAACAACAAAGAGGACGACGACAACAAAGACAACTGATGTTTGAGAGATCGTCAGTTTAGAATCCATACTCAAACAATCCCATGAGGTCACTCGTAAGACGGCTATCAAACCCAACTATACCAACCTATCCGTCAAACCAAGTTTTTTTTCCCTCCAACTATTCCCATTCGGAGATCAAGGGGTTCCCGGTCTATCGGATCCATCATCCAATCCTCATCAGTTTGAGTACGTGAGTAATTGGCGAGCAAGGTTGAGGGAGATCAAACGATTGAAGGATTGGACCCAAAAGCTCAAGACGCCCTTGGTGATGTCAAATCCAATGATCATTCATGCTCATCATTTGACCAATGAATCAAGTAGGTCTTTGCAACCCCATCTCCTACTCACTCTTGTCCATTGATCTTATATATCCCTGCAAGAGAATTTAAAGCTCTTTAAGGATTCAACTCTGAGATGGTTTTTTTCATGATTTTCTCTTGCCCCCTCTTATAACCCCCTTGACAGTAACGACGACCAATCCAAGTCAGATCAACCGCGAACCAATCGGTGATGGTGGTAGCGGTAGTCAACCACGTGGAGTGATGACCAAAAGTCAATCTACTGTCATCAAGAGAACTGAAAACTCATCCGGTGGCAGTCATCATCATCAATACCCAAACCTTGGAGCAACAGTATCCTCATCTCACTCCCTCCCACCGTCAACCCAACCTGCTTCCAATCCAATCACCACCACCACGACCAGTTCTTTGAGCCATCCAGTTCAGAACATGGGTTTGAGCTCGAAGAGTAGTACAAATACAAGTACGAGTACAACAACTACTACCACTAGTCAACCCCACCACTACGCTCAACTTGGTTCGGATCATCTTGGCGTGAGCACAATGATCCCAAAAAGCTCAAGTACTCGGGAAGTCAATCATCCAAGCCTCAGTCAGCCGTTCGACGTTGATTGAGTCGTTTGGAACTTTGACTTTAGAGCCTGGACCAATCAATCTTTCCTTTCCCCTTGTTCTTCTCTTCAAAATCCCCCCCCCCCGCTTTTTTTTTTTTTTTTTTTTTTTTTTTTTTTTTTTTTTTTTTTTTTTTTTTTTTTTTTTTTTTTTTTTTTTTTTTTTTTTTTTTTTTTTTTTTTTTTTTTGCGCGCACAGAACGGAATCGATTGATCACGTTCTCTTCAGTCCATCATCCCAAGAGATAGAACGTGATGAGGGGAGGTCCATTTCACCATCACTCACATCCATCGTTTGGGATACATGTATATATCTTTTTCCTACTCGTCTTTTCTCTCTCTCTCATTTTTTAGACTTTTGGGATAGTCAACCGTTGGGTCGGGTGGTGGTGGTTTGAGTTGATGAGACCTTGATCTTGATTGGTTTTTTTTTTTTTTTTTTTTTTTTTTTTTTTTTTTTTTTTTTTTTTTTTTTTTTTTTTTTTTTTTTTGTATTTAAGTGTAGTTTGAATCATCCAATCGATCTCAATGGTTGTTGTTTATTTCAAGAGAGTGCGGTAGAAGAAAGATTATCAGATCAATATGGTTCCCTTAGCCCCCCCCCCCGTTTGGGTCCAGGTTCTGAGCGTGTGTGACTCAATTGGTCCGGCCATGATCCAATCTTGTTCAGCATGACCAACAAGAGAAAGAAAGAGAGAAGACCCCATCTTTTCAAGCTTACGTACCTACTTTGATCTTCTACATGGATGAAAAGCTGAAGACTTGAGAATGGAGAAGTGTTTTGGGAGTCTGGGATAGGCACACACAGCCACATATTTTTATTTTTTTTTTTGCATTGCATTGGATTGCATTGGATTAGATTGCAGGATGTTGATTTTCATGACACCATGGGTGGTGATGATGATGAAGATGGTGGATCAGAAACCATTGGAGTAAGCCCTTCAGAAAGTTGTCCCAACCACCCCTGGGACAGACCACACCCTCAAAAGCACCAATTCCATTGTGATAGTTGGCTGGATGTGATGAAAGAAATAAAAGGATGAGAGAAATGAAGTGATAAGGAAAGTGATCCAATGAGAGTTAGCTGGATTTGATAAAAGCAATAAACAGATGAGAGAAATGAAGTGATAAGGATAGTGATCAGATGAGAGTTAGCTGGATGTGATGAAAGCAATAAATGGATGAGAGTAATGAACTGATCAGGATAGTGATCCAGTGAGAGTTAGCTGGATGTGATGAAAGCAATAAAGTGATGAGAGTGATGAAGTGATGAGTATAGTGATGAATAGATGAAGAGCGATTAATCAAATTTTTTTCCAATGAGGTCAGAGGTAGAAGGAGGTGGGAAGCCAGGTGTGGATGATGTGGACAGGTGGCGGAAGCCTTTAGATACTTTATTTGAAAAAACCCACTTATTTCATGTTAACTTTGACACGTCTGATGTGAAATAAGTGGGTTTTTTGATTTTTAATGGTGGATTTGGGTTAAAACCCGCCATTAACAAATGGCATGTTTGGTTAACTTTGATAAACTCTAATATGTTTTTTGGGGAGTCTTTCAGTTGTTTTTCCAACTAGAGAATTCAAAAAAAGTCAACAATTCAGAAAAAAAACATCATCTCAAAATGGTTTTAACTATTTTATTCAAGCATTTTTTATAATTTCAAGTTCACATTATGGTAAATCACATTTAAAGAGGAAAAAATGTATTATTTTGGGATTTTCTGAAGGTATTTTTTGACTCTTTAAATCCTTTCTCAAAAATAACATTAAGATCATGAAGGATCTTTTGGAAACTTTTTTGAACCAATTTTCTTATTCAAAATTTTCTCATTATTTTGAAACTTTCTTAAATTGTGTTACAGTCTCTTTTTAAGCTTTGTAAATTTGAGACTTTTAGAAGTGCAGAAAATAAATCATGAAAGCTTTCAGTTTTATTCCTTTTAATTTTAGAAACAATATTCTCACAATGAGAAAAAAAAATCAATTGAAATTAGGCAAGAAACAGGCAAATAATTTCCAAAGATATATCCCACTATTTACATACATTAGCAAATTCAATTTAAAACTTATTTTATTCATTTCACTTCCAGATCTTCTAGGATTGAAATAAAAACCATCCAAAAATTCAAATTTTCCTGAATCAAAGTTATTCACCCTTGAGATCTTTCTACTAAACAGCTTCCAAAATGCATCTAATTTTAAGCTTTCCAATGATTCTATTTAGGTTTGAATGAAAAAATATTCTTGAAGCCTTACACCAAATAAGAAATATGGTGATTAATGATAATTTTTTATTGGTGGGTTTTTGATTTTAAAATAAGTAGAGGGAATCAAAAAATTCAAAGGAATCACAAGTTGTTTGAAACTTTCAGAAAGGAGGAAGCTAGGAAAAGGAATTTCAATACAGAAATTTGTTAGAGCTCGACCTGATTGGTGGTTAAGTTTCATTATAGTGTCTTTGAAAATTTCAATAAAGAAATCTTTGATGAATTTTGTGTTCTAGAAGACTTCTTTGGAGTCCATTTCTTTGAACCTTTTCCACCATATCAGAAACCAATTTTCAAATTCCCACTCCAATCTCATTTCTGTTTATCTGAACCTAGATTTTTCATTTGCATGAAATCTTCAAAATGGAATTTGTGAGAAATTAATGCTTTGGGGTGAATGAAATTCATCTTTTTAAAATGAAATAAAATATGAGATTGATTTTCAGGATAAAAATAAAGTGATATCTTTGATAAATCACTTGAACCATTATCAAATCATAGAAAATTCCAGAGTATGAATAAGATTTTGTGGAAAAACAAAGAATTAAACAAAATTAATATGTGGAATGGAAAAAGAAATTCAACAAATTAATAAGGTAAGAATCAAAAATTAACTTTCACCAGTGAACAGTTTTGAAAAGGGTTGTTTCCCTGGTGGACGATTAGTTTAATTTTGATCATCATTTTATTTTTATTTTTTTAGGGAAGTGATAAATTTGCTACCCCAGGTTGTGAACGGCATTTAAACAACATTCAAAACTCATTTTAGTTGTGAATGGAGGGTTTTGTTCATAAAAAGTATGACCAAGGTTTGTGAATAACACACCCCTTTTTTTCTTTGTGTTTTTCCTTGCTTTTCTTTTTATATTTTCTATTTTTGAATTTTTTTCTTTGTTTTATTTTTTTCCCTTATTTTATTTTTTTATTTCTTTTCATTCTTTTCATTCTTTTCAATATTTTAATTATTTTCATTCTTTCCATTCTTTCCATTCTTTTCATTCTTTTCATTGTTTTCTTTATTTTCATTCTTTTCTTTCTTTTCATTCATTTATTTTGTTTCTTTTTTCCTTCTTTTCCTTCTTTTCCTTCTTTTCATTGTTTTTTTTTATTTTCATTCTTTTCTTTCTTTTCATTCATTTATTTTGTTTCTTTTTTCCTTCTTTTCCTTCTTTTCCTTCTTTTCATTGTTTTTTTTTTATTTTCATTCTTTTCTTTCTTTTCATTCATTTATTTTGTTTCTTTTTTCCTTCTTTTCCTTCTTTTCCTTCTTTTCCTTCTTTTCCTTCTTTTCCTTCTTTTCCTTCTTTTCCTTCTTTTCCTTCTTTTCCTTCTTTTCCTTCTTTTCCTTCTTTTCCTTCTTTTCCTTCTTTTCCTTCTTTTCCTTCTTTTCCTTCTTTTCCTTCTTTTCCTTCTTTTCCTTATTTTCCTTCTTTTCCTTCTTTTCCTTCTTTTCCTTCTTTTCCTTCTTTTCCTTCTTTTCCTTCTTTTCCTTCTTTTCCTTCTTTTCCTTCTTTTCCTTCTTTTCCTTCTTTTCCTTCTTTTCCTTCTTTTCCTTCTTTTCCTTCTTTTCCTTCTTTTCCTTCTTTTCCTTCTTTTCCTTCTTTTCCTTCTTTTCCTTCTTTTCCTTCTTTTCCTTCTTTTCCTTCTTTTCCTTCTTTTCCTTCTTTTCCTTCTTTTCCTTCTTTTCCTTCTTTTCCTTCTTTTCCTTCTTTTCCTTCTTTTCCTTCTTTTCCTTCTTTTCCTTCTTTTCCTTCTTTTCCTTCTTTTCCTTCTTTTCCTTCTTTTCCTTCTTTTCCTTCTTTTCCTTCTTTTCCTTCTTTTCCTTCTTTTCCTTCTTTTCCTTCTTTTCCTTCTTTTCCTTCTTTTCCTTCTTTTCCTTCTTTTCCTTCTTTTCCTTCTTTTCCTTCTTTTCCTTCTTTTCCTTCTTTTCCTTCTTTTCCTTCTTTTCCTTCTTTTCCTTCTTTTCCTTCTTTTCCTTCTTTTCCTTCTTTTCCTTCTTTTCCTTCTTTTCCTTCTTTTCCTTCTTTTCCTTCTTTTCCTTCTTTTCCTTCTTTTCCTTCTTTTCCTTCTTTTCCTTCTTTTCCTTCTTTTCCTTCTTTTCCTTCTTTTCCTTCTTTTCCTTCTTTTCCTTCTTTTCCTTCTTTTCCTTCTTTTCCTTCTTTTCCTTCTTTTCCTTCTTTTCCTTCTTTTCCTTCTTTTCCTTCTTTTCCTTCTTTTCCTTCTTTTCCTTCTTTTCCTTCTTTTCCTTCTTTTCCTTCTTTTCCTTCTTTTCCTTCTTTTCTTTCTTTCTTTCTTTTCTTTCTTTTCTTTCTTTTCTTTCTTTTCTTTCTTTTCTTTCTTTTCTTTCTTTTCTTTCTTTTCTTTCTTTTCTTTCTTTTCTTTCTTTTCTTTCTTTTCTTTCTTTTCTTTCTTTTCTTTCTTTTCTTTCTTTTCTTTCTTTTCTTTCTTTTCTTTCTTTTCTTTCTTTTCTTTCTTTTCTTTCTTTTCTTCTTTCTTTTCTTTCTTTTCTTTCTTTTCTTTCTTTTCTTTCTTTTCTTTCTTTTCTTTCTTTTCTTTCTTTTCTTTCTTTTCTTTCTTTTCTTTCTTTTCTTTCTTTTCTTTCTTTTCTTTCTTTTCTTTCTTTTCTTTCTTTTCTTTCTTGAGCAAACCCTTGGAGCTGTTGGATTGTAAACTGCATGGAATACTAAATTCAATTTGAATTTTGTTTGGTTTATGGGAACAGTGGCAAGCCCAAGCTCTCCCACATTAAACAAGGCTATCTTAAGGGACTTAATTAAAATTGTAATTAAAAAGGTTTTGGTTGAATCTAGGGATTTGCGTAGGGAGTTGGAAAAGAAAACATTGGAAGCCCCAATTGCATCCTCATCTAGAGTTACAATTGAGGAACAAGATGTTTCTTCACAACTGGAACAAGATTTTCCTTCACAAATTGAATTGGCTAAAGGTGGTGGGTAACATTTCATATGTCATGGGACTGAGAAATATTTGGATTCACAGATACTGATGTAAATAAGGGATGCCAGAACCACTTGACCCTCCTCCTGTGCAAGCCTTTGCTAGTAGGAAAGAAGCCAAGACTTATTGTCAGAAATGGGCAGCCATGAATCAATATGCATTGATGACTTTCCAGTTGAGGAGAAAAAATATTTTAATCTATCATGTGACAGATTTGGCGTTTATGAAGGTCCATTTCTCACAGAACTTCAAAGGCAAACTCACAATAGGAAGTTTGGGTGTCAATTCATGATCCGTGCAAGTAGGAAAGTAGCAGAACACACATGGCATCTCTCCATTAGAAATGGCCTACAAAATCATCAACCATCTGAAAGTCCTTCAGTGCATCTTCAAATGAGGAGAATTTCTGGTCAAGCATTGGATTTACTTGGGGAAGGCATGAAAGATGGGGTCAATAAGGTGCAGCTTAAAAGGAAATTGAGCAAGATTGATGGTGGAGAATAAATTGAAGATAGAACAACCTGTAGCACCAAGCGGAAAGTAAAGCAAGCCAAACTGGATGGGAAAGGTGTTATGGAAGTTCTATTGGAAATGCTCCAGGAATCCCAGTGGGTTTCCCAGTCCAAATTTGGTGGAGAGGGTCAATTAGAGGCCCTTCTCTGGGATCCTCCTGAGTCTGAAAAAATTTGACAATGTTAATTTTGAGATTGAATTTCTTAGAACTAAAAACCAGCAAGCTGGAGACAGGAGGTTAGGAATAGAGCCAACTGATTCACACACGAGAAGAGATAATGAGACGGATAAAAAGGACACCAAAAGCTAGGAATATGATCAGAGTCAGGACAACATGAGCGGCAGAAGAGAGGCTGAGGCTAGAAGAGATGTGAGAATATCTGAAATAGAAAAAGAATCAGAGTTTCTGAATGGTAGGAACCGTTTGGATGGATCTCTTACCAGGCAAGAAGAGCATGAGACAATGGATCAAGAGTTGAGGCTGCAAGTCTTGATTATGTAGAAAAAGAAAGAAGAGAAGAAAAAGAAAGATGAGAAGAATGGAAACAAAAGAAAGATAAAAAGAATAGAGTGTTGGTTGAGTCGTACTGATGAGAGGTTGTTTGTCAGGATAGCAGAGATTGGCCAGAGAGTAGAGAAGGAGGTGAGGAAGAAGCAGGACCCCCAGGAGGAGCCCCGGGGATCTGGAGAAGAGTCTTGAGAGTGGGTCCGGGAAGCATCAGAATGGAGTGTTCACACTCCTTTCTAGAGTGCGCGGTAGTTGGATGATAGAGGGGACTTGTAAGGCGGCAATTCTTAACACTCCCTGTGACTGTTAAGTGGATCCTCCAAAAGATTACTTATTGCACGTGGAGAATAATTTCTTTTGCAACAGTTGAAGAGAACTAATCAAGGATGCTTTCAAGAGTGAGTTGGAAACCATGGCCTGGCCGGGAATGAGGTTCAGTTCAAACTCCTGATTTTCAAAGTCTTTGCGAAGACCTTTAGTCTTTATGTCTATGTGCAAAGACTTTGTGTGAGAGCCGAATTTTGTCATCTTGTTGTCTAAGCCTTTGTTGTCTATTTGTAGCTTAGGTTTGAATTCAGGACTTTGGGAGATTTCATTGATGAGGTGCCTGATCCATTTGATTTCCAGATAACAGTCAAGTAGGGCATTCAGTTCCGATTTGGTGGAGGAATAGGTGATATTCCGTTGTTGAGTCAAGTTCCAAATAACTGGGCTTCCGTAGTGGAAGACAATGTATCCGGTTTGACATTTTTGAAAGGTAGGATTGTCTCCCCAAGTGGCATTGCTAAAGCTTGAGAGGATGTCCTGTTTTGGGTCATATTTGATGATAAGTTTGAAGTCTTTGGTTTTCTTCAAGTACTTCCATACTTTCGGGACCTCCCGCCAGTGGCTTATACCAGGCTTGGAATTGAAACTAGCCAGGCTGGATACAGAGAATGATATGTCCGGACAAGTTTACTGAGATAAATGATTGAGAAGACCAATTGCAGACCAATAGTTGATATTAAGCTGGCAGAATTCTGCATGATCATTGTCAGAGGCAGGTTTGAGATTGAGATTTTGAGTTAGTGGAGACATTTTGTCTTTACAAGACGAGAGACCAAGTTCTTCTAGTCCACAATTGATGTGGTTAGGTTGACTCAAGAGGATTCGATTGTCTTTTATTTCCATGAGCATCCCCAGTATGGTGTTGGGTGGATGACATGAAGAATTCTGGAATTGACTGAGAAAGTTTGATTCAAAGGTTTTGGAGTTACCCACATGAATTAAGTTGTCCACGTGGAAATATAATATTTCTTTTGTCTTGCGGTTGAGGTAGAGGCAAGGATCCCTTGTTGACTCCTTGTATCCTTGAGACTTAATCCACAACGTGAGGGTTTCATACCAATTTTTTGGTGATTGTTTCAGACCATACAAGGATTTTTTTAGTTTTAGATACGGAGATTTTCTACTTGATCCTTCTGGTTTCCCTATAATCACAGTTTCTTCCAGAGGAGCATGTAGAAATGCGCCTTTGACGTCAAATTGGGTGAGTTTCATCTTTTCCTTCAAGGCGTATACTAGAGCTAATTGCAGAGATCCAATTTTTCCGGTAGGCGCCCAAGTTTCATTGTAGTTGACTCCTGATACTTGATTGAAGCCTTGGAAACATAAGCAGGCTTTCTATTTGACTGGTTCGCCATGGCAGTTTTATTTCACTTTGAAGACCCAAGTCGTATTTAGAATGTTATCCGTATTTTCATAGTATTCTTCCCAAACGTCTTGCAATTCTATACCTTCTAATTCAGTTTTGGTGGCTTTCTTCCATTTAGGCCACTCGGGGCATTTGCATGCGGCCTTATAGGACGGAGGTTTGTAATAATGGTGGAAACCATATTGCTGAGGCTTCTTGATTTCGCGTTGGGGTCTTTGGTATATGGATGATTCAGGCGGTTCTGCTGGAGTAGGGTGAGAAGGAGAACTTGGAGTAGACAAATCTATGGAATCCACACAGTTCCTCTCCTTGCAATATTACTCTGATTCAGAGGGGTATTCAGGCAAATCCCAGATTGTATATTGTTTTTTGACAGAGGAAAAGTTGGAGTTGTCCGATTCCAAACTAACTTGAGAGAAGAGATCAAGTCCAGGAGACTCAAGGAGCGGTAATTGAGAAATATTGTTCTTGAGAAACTGGACATGTTTGGTCTCAATAACAGCACCAGATGAGCTTAATACAAGATAAGAGTGGAAAATTGGATTGAACCAAACTAAGATCCCTTCTAAACTTTTTTTGTTGAATTTTCTTCCTCTCTGAAGATGGCTTCCCAAGTATATAACTGGTGATCCTACAGGTTTCAAATAGTTAGTAGGGAGATCCTTTTTGAACATAAGTCCCCAGGGGGATCAGTCATTACCTTCCCTTGGTATCTGATTTAGCATAAAACAGCAGCTTCTAATTACTATGTGCCAGTAGTTTTTAGGTAATCTGGAAGAGGAGAACGTCGCGCGTGCAGATTTGACAATTTTTCAATTGGCTAGTTCCAATTAACCATTATGTTGAGAGTGGTACGGTTCTGACGTGATTAATTTGATGTGTTTAGATATGGCAAAATCCTTCAGGGTTTTATTTGTGAACTCCGTGCCTTTATTGGAGAAAATTTTGGTCAGGAAGTAATTGAGTTGTTTGAATTCTGTCTCAAGGATGTTGATTATGACTTCCGGGGTTTCATCTTTAGACAGTAGAGGAAATTCAGAGAGATAGCTGGAAAAGTTATCAACAAGAGTGAGAATGTAGCAGTGGCCCGCCTTCAATTGAGGAGTAATTGGTCCAATCAGATCAAGATGGATCCTTTCAAGAGGCTTTGATGATGGTGTCAACGTTGCTGAGAAAGGAGATTTAGTGATTTTGCTTCTTACACGGCTGTCGCATTGGAAGTTATTGAGTTCTTCCTTAGAGAACCTATCTTTCAGAATGGGCTTCAGAGTAGAGATTGCTGCGTGACCATACATCTTATGGAGATCTGCTAGAGACAAGATTCAATGATGGTGGAGCCGGAGGATTGATTTATAAGATTAACTGAGAGGTTATTGCCCGCGGCTCAAGGTTTCTCGATTACAAATAGGTTGTCTTGAATTAATCCTCTTAGAACAACCACGTTGTTTTGGGTAATAGTGAATTGGTTGCTTTCTTGAAGAAGACTGCATCCTTTATTTGCTAGAAGGCCTTGACTGATCAGGTTGACCACTATATCCGGAATGTACATACACTGCTCTAACGTTATAATTGACTTGTTACATTCTAGTCAAACAGTACCAGTACCTCAAACCTTCAGATTGGCTTCTATTTTACCAGTATTGATTTCTTCCGGGTTGTCTTGAAGATTGATTGAGGTAAAGAACTTAAGGTTGTTGAATATTTGAACATTTGTGCCAGAGTCCAACAGAAGGTTTGGTGTGTTGTTGGAATTGATCCAGAGGGTAAGCAGGGTATGATAGTTGATAGTTGGATTCTTTTTGATTTTATTTTTCCACTCATTCTGCTGTTCCACCCACCATCCTGGCGCAATTTGAGGATGAAGATGAAAACAGGAGGTCTCAGGATGAGGGGCGTTTGGGTTGTGATAGCCTTCTCTACACCTGAGTCGTATCTTTTTATTGTCTCTTTTGGCTCTGCCTTTGGTAGTTACTAGTGTGACATTGGAAGTTGACTTGCCTACTTTGAGTTGGGCCTTCCGTTTGTTGTTGTATTGGGTGAGGTGATTAAAAACTATTTCTACCGTGATAAGCTTCTCTACATGCATGAATTGTTGTTTGAGATTCTCCAGAAGAGGGGGAAATTTGAACAGAATAAGATACGCAAGTATATCTTTTGGTAGTTCTTTTCCCACGTCCGCCATTTGTGTAAGTGCTTTCTTGGTATTGGTGATGAAACTTTCTATTGCATGTTCATTAAAAGGAGCGTGCAGAAACTGATTGAAGACTTGGACTCTATTTGCAGTTTTGGACAAGGCAAATCAATGGGTAATCTTGGCCCAGAGCAACTTAGAGGAGGAAATATTTGTTGCATTGACCACATTGGCATGGGAGACGCTGTCTAATTTAGAGAGGATGATAGCTTGAATTTTGCAATCTTGTTTTATTGTTAGTTGGCCTGAATTCCTGGTTATAACGTCCTTGATTTCCTTGAGATCAAAGAGCATCAGCATCTTGTCTTGCCAAATAGAATATTTGTCTTCATTGAGAGGAGGGATGGCATCGACCAAGGTTTTGAGGGCAACTTGATGAAAATAGTTGTTGGCTCCAGCCGGTTTGTTCATTTTCAATTGGTTTGAGTCCTTTTTTGGCTTTTAACCGTGTTAATTTTGAGATTGAATTTCTTAGAACTAAAAAACAGCAAGCTGGAGACAGGAGGTTAGGAATAGAGCCAACTGCTTCACACACAAGAAGAGATAATGAGATGGATAAAAAGGACACCAAAAGCTAGGACTATGATCAGAGTCAGGACAACATGAGCGGCAGAAGAGAGGCTGAGGCTAGAAGAGATGTGAGAATATCTGAAATAGAAAAAGAATCAGAGTTTATGAATGGTAGGAACCGTTTGGATGGATCTCTTACCAGGAAAGAAGAGCACAAGACAATGAATCAAGAGTTGAGGCAGCAAGTCTTGATTATGGAGAAAAAGAAAGAAGAGAAGAAAAAGAAAGATAAGAAGAATGGAAACAAAAGAAAGATAAAAAGAATAGAGTGTTGTTTGAGTCGTACTGATGAGGGGTTGTTTGTCAGGATAGCGGAGATTGGCCAGGGAGTAGAGAAGGAGGTGAGGAAGAAGCAGGACCCCCAGGAGGAGCCCCGGGGATCTGGAGAAGAGTCTTGAGAGTGGGTCCGGGAAGCATCAGAATGGAGTGTTCACACTCCTTTCTAGAGTGCGCGGTAGTTGGATGATAGAGGGGACTTGTAAGGCGGAAATTCTTAACAGAAAAAGATTCCATCATATTACATTGTTGTATTGTACCTATAAAAAAGATAGGTACAACATCCCTCCTTGCATGTTGTAGGAATTACTCCCCCCAAAAAAATCACAAAGGCTTTTGTTTTTATAACCAAAGAAATTTACAAGTTGTACAGTTGGGAATTGAATGCATTAAAGGATTTGGCTTATGATTCTGAGATGCTTCCAAAACTCTATGTGATGGACCATGAAAAATCTCTTATTTTTGCTATTAAACACAGGTTTCCTGAGTCATCCAGACAGTTGTGCTCCTGTCACAACTCTAAAAATACCCAAGCAAACTTTAAATTGTGCTTCACTAATGAAAATGAAGGAAGGAAAAGTTTCATGAATCTTTGGGCCAAGTATGGGGCCTCTAAAACCAAGGGGGAGGGAGAAGTAAATGATGCAGAACTTAGAGTATGCCAATTTACTGCTTCTTCTATTGATCTCTGCTGGGAGTGAGCTTACTTTGAAACTTTTATACGGTGTTTCTTGAAAGACCGCAAGGATTTACTCAAGTATGTGGAAAATGATATTTTCCCTATCAAAGCAAAGTTTTCAATTGCTTGGGATTGTTTCTACCCAGACTTTGGAAATAAAACAACCTCTTGGGTAGAAGGGGCCCATTCTAAGTTCAAACAATTACTGGTGGGATCTTTGGGGAAATTTTAGATGTTTGGAAACACCTTGAAGGAACTATTGAAAGTCAAATCCAATTAGTACATGCAGCAATTGAAAACTCTCAAATAAAGTTGGGAAAAGGTCTTTAAACAGAATTATTACCTTTGAGTTAAAAATTGTCAATTGAGGAAATTAAACTCATTGGAAAACAATTCAAGAAGTTAAAGCGCAACAATGATGGCAAGGTGTGCTCCAAGTCATATTCAAAAACAATGGGCTTGCCTTGTTCCCACATTATAGGTGAAATACTAGCATCAAGAGGATCCATTGTGCCTGAGGATGTTCATCCTCAGTGGCAGTTAGAATATGACCCTTCCAATGAAGTAAAGGGGGTTTTTTGAAGGGTACCAATTATTGGATTGAAAGATTAATTATTGAGTTTAGATATTGATTATTGAATTGAAAGATTGATTATTGCATCAAAAAATTGATGATTCTTTTGTTTTTGACAGTTTTAAAAAGATCCAGGGCATTACAAATAATCTCAAATTTTTAACAAGTGGAATTCCATGTATAGTGAACAAACTGTGAAGTTAGGTTAGAGATTCTAAGGTAAATGCTAAAGAATAAAGCAGCTTTTATTGCAAAGCCAAGGATTGAGCCAAAGTGTTTAAGGCAAAGCTGCATTTGACAAAAATTGAAAGCAAACCATTGTGAGCTTTTGAAATTTGAACATTTTGAAAGAGCAATTAAGAGGGAAAAAAGGGTTAAAAGGGGACCCAAAAGATCAAAGAAAGTAAGCCCTTTATTTTGAGTAATAAATTTTCATTTTTATGGTTTAATGAACTGATTGGAAAATGATTTCTGTAGTGCAAGGATGGCTCTTCATCTGAATCTCATAGTTCAGAGGAAAAGACTGAAGAAACAGTTAAAAGGGGACCAGAAATACCAACAATAGTAATTCTCTGATTTAAAGAAATGTTCATTTTTATGGTTTAATGAACTAATGGGGTAATAATTTTTGTATTGCAAGGATAGCTCTTCATCTGAATTTCATAGTTAATTGGAAGAGACTGAAAGTTCATTGGGTTTGGTACCATTGGAATCAGATTTCTTTTTGAAGGATGAAGCAGAAGCAATGGAGGAATAAAACAGAAGCTCATATTAGGTGAGTGTTGATTCCTTTAATCAGATTAGAGTTGTGGCTAACTAATTTTTTTATTTTGGAAAGTGAATTACCTCAATCAAATACCTGAGAACTTACATAAGTTCTTGGGGGGGGGTTGGGATCCAGTTGGTAATGTAAATTATGGATTTAGAGTCATTGCTAAATCACTTGGGTATGATGAGAATTGATTTTTTCAGGTAAGAAAAGAAACGCTTGAAACATTGAGGAAAAATAAGATTTTATATTCTAAGATCCTTGGTGGCCTCAAAGAAGTTGAAAAGATAGAAAAAATACTTGATGTTAATGAAATCAATGAAAAAGATCCCATCTTCAAAATGGCTTTGAAAGTTAAATATGGGTCAAAGAATAGCAGATACTTATGCAAGACCAACATTTTTCATTTTATTAAATTCATGCTGTACTTATACTCCTATGAAAATGGGTTTAAAATAACAATCAGATCCTATGCGAATTTGATTTGTTAATAATAAACATTGGGTCCAGCTTGTACTTAAAAGAGATGTGATTCCAATCCCACCCATAGTTTCCAAACCACGTTCCATGATTTCCAAAAAAGCCTCTTGTTGGGTTGATCAACTCAATAATCAACTTGCGTTGTATTCTCATTTATAGAAATCATTTTAATTTGATCATTTGGGTTTAGGTTCTGATTCTGATCTTGTAATTCTATTGATATGAAGGGTTATCACATTTTCAAAATCATTATTTTGAGTTTTTTGATTTAACATCATTATGATGAGTGTTTTGAATGAGATTTTATTGGTAATTCATTTCAACTTGTGTTGAGCTGATCCCATGATAAGGAGTATTTTTACTTCTTGTGATTAGATCAGCTTGACACAGGTTGACCTTGTGTTTTTTTTGGTATTTTTACTTTGGAGCTTGTCAAGTTACTTTTCCTTTTTTTTGGTATTTCTACTTTAGGGCCTGTCAAGTTGAACTTGTATTTTTTGGCATTTTTACTTTAGGGCTGCTACATAGAATCTTTATTTTTATTTATTTATTATTTTATTTATTTCATTTTGCCTTAATTTTTATTCATATTTATTAATTTTTATTTGGACCCCATTTTTATTTATATTTATTAATTCTTATTCATTTATTTATTTTTTTCAACATCTCTTCTTTTTTTTTTAATTTTTTTTTTGCAAATGGGTTGTGCGCGGCCTTGCAAAATTTCAAATTGCATTGTGAGTGGCTTTTTGCAACTGAGCCAGATTTCAAGCTACCGTTCACAACTGCCACAGGTTTCAAGCAGCTGTTTGCAACCCAAACTGGGTTGTGATTTGTGCCATGAAACCTTTTTTAGGTTGTGAAGGGTGGTTGCAAGGTTGCAAATTTAACATTGGACTAAAAAAAATGTTTTTTCTTGAAAATTCAGTTTCATAAAATTTAATTTGAAGTGAGAGGATTGAAGATGAATGATATTTTTTGGAATCTTCTTGTATGCCTTTTCAGATTTTGACTGGACCAGAAAATCCCATTTTTTTGAGAAAATTTTCCATTCTTCCTGAGATGTGAGATTTTTGCTGCAATTGTTTTCAATATTCTTGAAGATTGTTCAAATAAAAGTAGGATAATGAAATTGGGGAAAAAATAATCAATCCAACTAGCCTTTTTTGAAACAATAAATTTGGGTTATTTATGATCTAATATTTTTGAAATTTGATTAAGTACCAATTATATTTTTCTTTCCTTTCTTTTGAGAGAAGAAAAAAAAGCAGAATTTTTTTAAAAAGTCTTTCACCCCAAACATATGAAGAGGAGGCATTGATTTTTTTTTGGTTTTTCATGTACACTCAAAAACCAAAAATTAGGGGATGGTTTGGAAAATTTGATAGATTTGGTATAATGAATCAAGGGAATTTTTTTTTCATGCCCTCAATCTTCCAATTTGCTCAGTTTTGAAATTGCCAAAATGTCCCCCATCTGTGTGATTTTCCTGAAATTTACAAAATTTTTGAATTTGAAAAAAAAAGAAAAACAAGCAACTTTTGGGACATCTAAATCCTCTTTGATAATGTTTTGAGAATTTTTGGTTGATTTAAAGGCCTTCAAAACTAGGTTCAAAAATTTGAAAAAAAAATATATTAAATCACCAATCTTTTCACTTTTTTTAATATTTTCTTTCTTATCATTTTTAAAATATGAAATAAAAAGAAGTTTAAAAATATAGAATGAAAATCAAATATTAATTCTTCAGATTTTTGTTATATAATTTTTCTGATAGATAATAGGGCATATCAAAGTTAGCAAACCCCCCACTAGAAACCGGCCATTTTTTTTGACCAAACCTGCCATTTTTAATGGCGGGTTTCTGAAATACACATACCCCCTAACTGGTTTATTTTAAAATAGGGGATTTCAAACATCAAACCCGCCATCAAACCCACCATTTATGCATCATCATCCATCCACCATCCATCACATCTAAAACACCCATCCACATCAGCAAATCCATACCAGTGGCATCTCCATTTCATCACACACATCTCATCTCCATTGCTTCACATCTCTATTGATTTCCGCATCTCCATCTTCACAAAAATCCCATCATCATCTCATCACCCCACATCACATCACCATCTTTCTCAACATGTCCAATAAAACTTCCTGCCAGCAAGTTAAAAATGCAAAAAAGCTGACTGAACTTTTTCTACTGTTTGAATCCCATTAAAACTCTGATTCAGACTCAAATTTGGAATCAACTTGGTTAGCTTTGAATCCTATGTTGGAAAAGCAATACACAGTTTCAAGAATACACACCCTCCACAACCCTATGTATGAAAGGAAAAAGCTTCATCTCATCCCCAACTGAAGCTTCCAGCAACTATTCCAAACTTTGTTGCCTTCATTCATGAAACTTTTGGAGATGATTGGATACCACCACATCTTCCAGAACAATTCTCAGAATCCTCAATGGAATCCCGCCATCTAACTTTCTGTTGCTCTTTGTAGATTTGGATCAAATGGAAATGGAGCAGCAATCCATGGATTGGAAAATGTATTCTCAGTCAGTTATGTAAGCATTGACTTATACACCAAAAGAGTCATGATTGCTATCCTATCTTTCTGTATCTCAGTCCTTTCTTGGCCAACAAAAGAAGAAAGCAAGGAGATAACTCAAGTAATGGAGACCAAAGGCTTTCCTGGTTGCATTGGGTTTGTTGATGGAACCACCATCCCCTTGAGTCCAAAACCCAAGCTAGATGGCAACCACTATTTTGATTGCAAAAAAAGGCAACTGATTCATTTCTTTTCCAATTACTTTGATAAAACCTTTGATCACACCACTGACCAAATATGTTTCATATTTTTTTTTTAGATACTCTGTGGCCCTAAAACTTGTTTGTGATAACAACAAGAAGTTCATATCCCTCCATGCTGGCCTTCCAGGTTCTTGTCATGATTCATACGTGTTCAATTGGATGCGGATTGCCCAACAACTAGAGAACTACTTTGACCACAATCAATACCTTCTGGCCAATTTAGCTTATGCTGGTGGGAAATATGTGGTCCCAGCATACCAGAATGCTTTGTCCAACAATCAAGGAAAAACCAATTTCAACTATCATCTTTCCCAATCACAAGTTTGGATTGAGCATGCCATAGGATTCCTGAAAGGACAATGGGCCAGCTTAAGGGAAATGCAAAACCAGCTTTAAAACCCCAAAGACATGAAGTTCCTCATCAACTGGATTATAAATTGTGTAATCCTTCACAATCTTTTGGCCAACATCAAAGATGAATGGGACAAAATATTTGAAGATGATATTCCTGATCCGCCTCAAGTCATCCCTGTATCATCTTTTCCCTCATCTTCTTCTATGAGAGAGTGGATTTTACCCCTCACCCTTTTCCACTTTAATGAGTAAGCTTTTGTTTTGAAATAGGTAAAAAATTTTTTTGTTTTGGTTGTTCAACCAAGAATCCTTGGCTGACTCACTCCTTTTTTTTTTCTTCTTCTTCTTCTTCTTTTTTTTTCTTACACAAAACTGACTCAACACCTCACCCCACCCCACCAACCACCTCACCCCACCCACCCACTGGTCCACTCTCCTCCTCAACCAAAAATTCCTCCTCCCCCCCCCCACCTCCTGCTCACCCACCACCTAACCTCCTCCTCACCCACCATCTCCTCCTCACCCACCACCTCCTCCTCACCCACCACCTTTGGCACTGGTAAGCTCTCTCTCCTCATCCTCCTCCTCATCCTCCCCATCATCAGAAGCTAACCCGCTCCTTCACCACCCCCCTCCTTGCTCACCTGCCGGCCCCCCTTGCCCCCCCTTTGCCCCCTCCTTGCCCGCCGGCGGCACCTTGGCCCCCCTCCCTCCTTACTTGGCTGCCAGTTCCACCTTGCCCCCCCTCTCAATCCACCAGTCCCCGCTTGTTGCTCACCCCCTCCTTGCTCAGCTTCCGGTGCCACCTTGCCCCCCCCCCTCTCAATCCACCGGCCCCCTCCTTTCCTGCTGGCGGCACCTTGGCTGCTGGTGCCACCCTGCCCCCCCCCCCTCCCTGCTTGCCCGCAGGCGCTATTTCTGCGGCCCGCCCCCCTGCCCCTTGCATTGGCCCCGCCCACGCCCCTTGGATTCCCCCCCATCAATGCCTGCCCAGCCAACCAACCTACCCCCTCCCTGCTTCCCAGGCCCGGCCCAATTACCATACACCCTGGAAAGTTTTTTTTTTTTTTTTTTTTTTTTTTTTTTTTTTTTTTTTTTTTTTTTTTTTTTTTTTTTTTTTTTTTTTTTTTTTTTTTTTTGGGGGCTGATGTGATGTTTTTTTTTTTTTGTGGTAGTTTTTTTTTTGTTTTTTTGGTACAGTTTTTTTTTTTTTGGTGATCACGTTTCTGGTGAACTTGGGATCAAGTTCAGCTTTGGTTTCATTTTTTGATCCAATCTTGTTTCACTGATGATGTCCATTTGACTGACTGTTTTTTTTTTTTTTGTTTTTTTTTTTCAATCCCTCAACCCCTATTGGTGAATGTCAAATTCTTCTCCCGCCCGCCTCATAATGTTACACAAACAATTGAATCCCGCCTTGTTCCTCACCCCAATCTAAGTATAGGATTGGGAGGGAACGAGATGGAAGGAGATGGCTTGAAAAACATACAGAGAGGTGGGAAGAGGAGGGCTGCTTGCCAAAACAGGCTTCAATCTTGGGATTCAGAAATGTCTTTGGAAGTTACTTAGGAAGTTATTAATGAAAAGGTGGTCTGGTCTGGTTAGAAACCAAGTCCTTTGGATCTGTACCCTTCAATTGTTTCCAAAAAGAAAAAGGATATTCAAAAACACACCCAGGAAGAGTTTGAGCAAGCAATACAAACAATAAAACGGTTCCATTTCTTCCACCGTGGAAAAGTAATTTTCCTTGATCAATCTAATCACCAAGCCCTGGTTGGAATAGTTGAATTTGTGCCCCTGGATAGACTCTCAGAACAAGATAAGAAGGACATCAACTTTGTGACCACTTTCCTTCATGGTTCAAAAAAATTTGTCAACCCAGTTGGTCCTTCAAGATCTTGGGGTGGAAAAATGTGGGCAGTTGGATGGCAAAAATTGATGCACCCTTCAGAGTTATTTGGATTTTATGTGAAGAAATCATCTATTATATCTTCTCCTCAAGAGTATGATTTCCCCAACCTTAATTCCAACAAAGTATCCCAAATTCAAGGACAAAATTTTTGCAATTTGGCCAAACTTTCCTTTGAATCAAACCCTGATACCATGAAGGACAAAAAAATCCCCTCTTCCTCTTTGTTGGAATTTTGTTCCAAGCCTAAAACTTTTGATTTCTCCCCACACATCACTTTCACCTTGGATTCTTTTGACAACTCTCCTCATATTGAAAAACGCAACATCTCTGGCTACTCCTTTTACTTGTGGTTCCAACCAAGGAATCAAATGGTTGACTTGTTGAAAATACAGAAAAATATCAAGTATTGGATGGCCAATTTGTTTTTCCTGACCTTGGGTTTGGAATTGATTTCAATCAAAAAGGTATAGTCAAAATGGTTTGGGCATCTAATAAGTACAAGCACTGTACCTTTCCTGCTGTGGACACAGCAACCCATACCAGAATGGCCATGTCACTTCAAATTAATAAAAAAACTAGAAACACTTTTAGGGAGTTGAATTATGGCCAAATTTACTCTAGAAAAAAAAATAAATAAAAACAAAAAAGATCTGTATGTTGGTAGGGTTAAGAATACTCTCAAACGTTGTAATCAAAAATATTTTTTTTGTTTTTATTTCACCCATGCAAATATGTTCACAAGCCCATAATTTGAGTTATCTTCTTTATTTCATCTACTGTTCTACTGCTAACAATGCAAGCCAAGGCTACTGATACCTTATCCTTTTTTTTTGGTTGCCAGTTGTTCCCTCTCCTTTTCCAGTTGTGCTTGCTATCAATCCTTCTCCTTTTCCGCTTTTTGAAACTCTAGCTCAGCCTGTTTCAAATTCCACTCAGCATCCCATTTTTGTTGATGAGCCAAACTTTTGGCTTTCTGCTTTTGAACATTCATGGCCAGTTGACAATCCCACTTTTTTTTTCAAACTCAAGTTTTTTGGATTCAATTTGTGATTTGACTGTTTTTTTGCAGGGGAAAAGCAATGAGCATGATTTTGAAAGCAAGTATATTCAACCAATGAACTTACATGAATCTTGCTTCTCCATGATTTCTTCAAAGCCTGAAAAACAGGAAGTGTTTCTCCTCTTTTGATGAATTTTGGGGTTGATATTGATGGAATTGGAGGCCTTTTGCTTACCCTTGACAGAGGAGGTTTGAGTCTGAAAGTTGTCACTAGTTTTCAAATGCAATGTGGGAGGCCCTATTGGCTTGATTTTCTGGCCATTCTGGAATGGATGAGCCTGTTTTTTTACAATCTACATAAGTCAGGATTAACCAAACAGAAGAGAAAAGAGCTTGTTTCCTTACTTGAACCAATGTTGAGGGTAATGGAGACTGAGGAGTATCTTGTTCCACATCAGCAAGGTTGATGAGATCTGCTAACCCAGGAAGAGAGCAATCCAAAGAAGGAGGGGAGGGGTCCAAGGTATGGTTTGAAACATCAATCAACGCGGAAGTAGACGTGATTGGAGCTGATTGTGTTTGAATATCCTCCTTGGCATTGGATGGGGGCCACTCCAAGGCAAAGGTTTCTTCAGGATCACAATTGCTAGGCTGAGCATCCCCAGCCAAGTACTTGGCGTGGACTGAATTGGATTGTTGGGCATCAAAAGCGGCTAAAGGGGTGATGTTGGCCTTCTTTCCAGAGAATTCATCCATTTGAATATAAAAAGGACAAATGGAGTCCAAATTATCAACCACAAAGTTGATTCCCTTGGCTTTGTCAGATTTTGTGATACCAAAGCTGGTGGAGATTGACATGGAGTGGGCCTTTTTGTACTTGGCTTGATAATTCTTGAATTTCTCCCTCATCTTTTTGTATGACATATCCAGCCTACCTTTTGTTTTTTTCTTGAGTTCATTGGCAATAAGGAGATAACCATTGACCTTAGAGGATGGAGGTTGGCCAACATGTGTTTCATTTTTGGATCCAAAGAAGGCATCATAGTTGGAGGGAATTTTGAGCCAGTTTACCAGGATGATGTGATCAGCTCTCTTGAACTGACTTAAGCCCTTGGAAGCTGATGGGGGAGGATTTTTTGTTGTGGAGTTACTTGGCAATTTTTGATTTGGTGTGTTGGAATTTTGTGTGGACTTGCAGGGGGAGGTTTTCTGAGGGGAAATTTGGAAATAGTAAGGGCAATAAGGTGATGAGAGGGATAAAGTGACAATCAAAATAAAGTGATGAGAGATATGAAGTGATGAGAGAAATAAAGTTACAAGAGCAATAAAACAATGATTGGATTCTTTGGATGAGGTTGGAGGTACAAGTTCTTGTTGGAGGTAGACTGATGAGAGAAATGAAGCAATGAGATTAATGAAGCAATGAGAGCAATAAAGTGGTGAGTGATCAATTGATGAGGGTGATATATTGACAAGAGTGATGATGAGATTGATAAAGTGATGAGAGTGGTGAATATTTTGATGATGAGGCTGGAGGTAAAAAAATTTGTCATGAGGTTGGAGGTAGAAGGAGGTGGGAAGCCAGGGGTGGATGACATGGACAGGTGGTGGAAGCCTTTAAATACTTTATTTTAAAAAAACCCACTTATTTCATCTTAACTTTGACACGTCTGATGTGAAATAAGTGGTTTCTTTTTGATTTTTAATGATGGTTTTGAAATGGCAGATTTGGGCTGAAACCCGCCATTAAAAAATGGTGGGTTTGGTTAACTTGATCCACCCTGATGGGGTCGACATTAAAATAATATTTTCTTTTCAAATTTTTTTCCCATATCTTCCTGAAGAATTTTCAAATTCTCAAGCTTCTAGTCTTTCATTAGTCATTAAAAATGGCAAAAAAATTAGCTGGATATTTTTAGGATCAATTATTTACCTCCAAATATGTGACACAACATCAACAACAGAATAAAATATCTGTTTTGGGGTGTTTTTTGGAACAATTTCTGATAATATTTTAATTCTTTTTATGGAAAAGATAATTTTATGATTTTTAAACACACTTCAAATCACACAGAAACATTTTTTATTCATATTTTTTGCACCTTGTTTTAGCCCTCAAATTCTTAAACTCAAATCACCATGATTAGACCACTTTTTGGGGTAGGTTTGAATTTTTGGCCTTTTCTATATGAATAATCTGATATTCAATATGATTTTGAATTAATTCCTGCGTTCTCCTCATATCTTGGGTTTCTCCAATCCTCTCCTCAACCAAAAAAAGTATCCCTCAACATCCATAATCCACTCCATGCCACACCAATCATCACAAATCATCAGCACTCAAGACCAATCAACCAATCACACATTAGTACTCACCAAAAATCAACCAATCCAATTCAAAAATCCACCACCATTGAATAAAAATCCCCAAATCCTAAAATTCAATCAAAAATGAAAAAAATCACTCCTCAACAATTCTCTCTCAACTCTTTTTGATTTTTTTTTTCTAATCATTAACAAATCAATCCAACATCAAAAAATAACCAAAAAAACTTTTTCCCCTCCAATCTCAAGTCTCTGAACTTGTTTTTTCTCTGGAATTCTTGATATTTCTGCTATAAATAGTCTTTCTGAACATCCAAAGTCTTTTTTTAAAAAAACCATATCAATATTAAAATCAAAATATTCCTCAACAAAACATCAGTCCACTTTTACTATCTGACTCTTTTTCTTCTTCTTCAGCTCACTATCTGCCTCTGCTTCTTCTTCTTCTGCTGCTTCTACTGACTTAGATCACCCCCATTATTCCTCCCATTTTACTACTCCACCTGAATTATCATATAATGCAAAGGTGGAACTTGTGGATGCTGTTAAAGGGTAGGCTAAGTCCTATGGATGTGACATTTCATCCAAAGTATCCAATGGAAAGGAGCAAATATATACTTAAAAATGTAAAAAATATGAGGAAAATGAACCCAATTTGGATAAAAAAAGAATTTCAACAACTAGAAAAAACAATTCCTTTCCAATTAACTGGAAGCTTTTACAAGAGGACTGGTCTTTGGAAAATAAAAATCTAATTCCCTGATCAAAATTGTCCTACATCAACTGATCACTCCACCCATCCAGTTCATAGAAGAATTGAGGGGGCTCCAGAGGATGTGATCCATTCTTTGACCAAAGAGGGGTTTCCTCCTCTCAAAATCCTCAATTCCTTAATGTGATCCTATACTTCTCCAATTCACAAAAACCTTAGTACCATCTATAACCAAAGATCAAAAATTAAAAAAGAAAAACATGAAGGAAAATCACCCATTGAAGCTTTAATAATTGGATTAAGAAGATCTTATTTCAAATATGAAATCAATAATAAAAATGGTAATATTAGTTCATTATTCATTTCTCACCCAGTTTCTTTTAAATTAATCAAAATCTTTACATCAGTATTAATTTTGGATTGTAACTATAAAACAAACAAATTTTACATGCCTCTTCTTCAAATTGCTGGAGTCAAAAATTGTGCTAGAAACTTCTCTATTGGGTTCTCTTTACTCTCCCAAGAAAAAAATGAATACTATTACCAGGGGAAAAACAGAGGCACATGCTAGCATTTGCCTGCCTGTAATGTTAGTGTTACTGAAAGAAATAAATCTGGTGTAACTGGAGGTTAAGAAAAACATATTTCAACAATAAAAAACGTGTAACTCTTTCCCAACCAACAGAAAATTCAGTTTCAACTCTGATACAATGCAGGTGCATCCCAGGTTTAAAACAGGAAATTAGATTCAAATTTCAAGGAAATTAAATTAAAACTATTTACAAGGCACATGATAAAAAATGGAGCATAATTATGACAACTGATAATTTTGGTTGTGCCCATAACTAGGCCTTCAATTTCTGCTATCATGCCAAAATTATTTAACTGGTTTATGAATTTATCCTGTTCTTTGAATTTACTTACCAAGTAATCAATTTTAGCATTGAAAAGACTGGATGGGGGAATCAATGGAATGCTTTAATTGAGACAGGAATATGACTATGAAATTTTTGATTCAAACTTATTCATGGAACCTATAATTTATCCAAAATATCTTCCAGCTGAAAAAATTCAGAAATTGATTTTAAATTGCTCACTTATTGAGAATTTCACCAAGTTTTAATATTTTTGACAGGAAAAATTTAACAGAAAACTAAAAACAAGAATAAAACTTATTCTCAACCAGTGGAATGCTTGTTAAATTCTTGTACAAACCCAATCCACTTTGAGTTTCATTCTGGGCCTATTTGATTCTTTATCTGTCTTTTTTTGTCTGCCAGAGCTTTTTTTACATTTTTCTCTAAAAAAAATTATAAAATCATTCATTTATCTTTTTAAATAAATTTTTGTGTCTTCCCAGGCTTCATAAAACAATAAAATATTCATAGCAGGGAACCAGCTTGAATCAAACCAAAAAAAATACTGTTTGACTAAGATTTCATCTCAATACCAAAAATTGAATTTATTTGGATTTTTTGTTGTACAGGAAAAATCTTAGTTATCATTAATTCTTAGTGAAAATAGGGGGGAATTTTTAGAACTTTGTTTTTTGAATGAATCAAAAAAACCAGATCAAAAACAAATTTTAACTTCAAAAATTAAACACCAATGACAGTTAATTTTTTAAAAAACTTAAATTCATTTGTAATACCAAATCCCAAAAGATTCTCAGATGGGGAATTGTTCAATACTAATTTTTTGGGATATTTTTTGGTTTTATGGCTGCCACATTCTTTCCCAATAATTTTGATTGCACTCAAGAATGATTTATTTTCAGAAAAATAATAAATCCAATTTGGAAGAAGGTTTTGGAGCCATGCACCAGGACACTGTGTATATGCATGCCATTTTCATTTCAATGCTAAATTCATAGTTTCCCCTGGACCTTAGCCCAAAGTTCAGGGGTACATTTATGTCTCAGTTTGGTATTTTTTGTGGAATTAATTCATATTGGGCATCCTTTAAAGAGAAAATTAAAAACCAAATACCATATTTTAAAAATGGATAACTCCATTAAACTTGTGTTGTAAATCCATCTTGAAGGGGATGTAACTCAATTGCCACAATTTTAAATACCTTGAATCTGTGCTGCCTCTTTCCAAGAGAAAAAATGCAATTTTTTTGTCTGAATTATATCTACCTGTAAAAACCTTGAGAGACATTACAAGAAAATTGATGGGTTCATACTAAACCAACCAAATTTCAATCATAAAAACTTATAGAGAATTCATCATTTGGAAAGAAATTGACAAAGCTTTTTTGAAGGTTGGCTTCCAGAAAGTTTGAATAGTTGAATTTTTTAAAATTCTATTTGAAACATTTAGCAATACTGTAGTGTAAAAAAACATGTGAAATATCTTTAAAATTTATTTGGTACAAAGCAGATGCTGTGGAGTCAATGAAAAAGGCCAAAACCAGATTAAACCCCATCATAAAAATACCTGAAAAAAAGAAAGCTTCAGGGAGCTCAGGAGGGCAGTTAAATGATAAAATTATTCAAAATCTCCTAATAAAGTGATTTTATACAAGGGTATCAACAAATTGGAATTTTTGCAAGGGGAAAAAAAATTTGAAAGACATTATAGGTTTTTTTTATCTTACTGACCTCTTTTTACTTTACTCCAGGCCTTTTGTGGGGTTTTTGAAGCAAATGATTCAGCTTTGCAGAATAAGCCCACAAGAGTAACCAAAAATATTTTTTTTATTTAAAACAATTGTGCTTCTTTAAGAAGCTTAGCTAAAGAAATGTGGTTATTTTTTAGTTAAATAATTAAACCTTTGTTTTTTTGTTTGGAAATTCAATATTTACAGTCATGAACATGATGGAAAATCAGAAACAAGGGTGAGGTTCCTATTCACTTTTAAGCAAATAAATGGGTAAAAAGGCCCTGACAAAGCAATAAAAGTTGAGTATTATTCTTTCAGTATGGATAAAATAGCTAGTTAAACTCTCAATATCATTTTCTCTTGGACACAATAGGCTTATGAGAGAATTTTTCAAAGCTTAAAGACTTCAGTAGATATTCATGCAATACCAGAGTTTTTATCAAAGTTTTCATGCATATACTGGGCCATACTTGTGAGTAGGTTAGTTCAAAAATCAGGTTTTAAAACAGGATATTTTTTTTTTTGAAATGAATAAGGAACTAGCTTGACTGGGGATACTTTCCAAACTTCATGGTCCAGATTTAAAGCAGTCAAATTCTTTCAAGATTTATTTCTTTATTTAAATTTGAATTTTTTTGGGAAAATCATTTAAGCTTTATAATGAATTTCCAATAATGAAAAGATTTAAAATTATTGGTATAACCTATATCAAAATGAATTTTTGATCATACACTGCCAAAATATATAAAACTTTAGTTAAAATTTAACCTCCTTTCAAGCATGAATGATATTTGATTGTAAATTTGTCATAGAGTATTTCAACAGAAGTTTTTGTGTGGGTATTTGGTAGTTATTTGGATAGATCACCTGAATTAGGACAGAGTTATAACCCAGTTTCAAACAAGTTGAATCATTTATACAGGCTGGCAAATGCTAGAATTTTCCTCCATTTTCCCCCTGGTGTATAAATGGGTTCTTGCTCAACTTAACAAAATACTAGAAAATGAAGAATCCAAATTCATTGTTACAGACAAGTAAAAAGCTCTCATTGATTCCATTCAATATTTTTTCCTCAATACTTATCATCTACTCTGTCTTTGGAATATTTCAAAAATATTCAAAGCACCTGTAGAAAATATTTCAAATCAGAAGAAGAATGGCTGATCTTCAGAAAAAACTGGAAGATGATTTTCAAATCCCAATCTGAAGGAACATATCAAGAAAATTTAACCAAACTCACTCTAGTCTGGAATCCTCCAAATTCTGAATACCTTCTTGAAAAATGGATTTCTATCAGAATTAAATTTTTATCCTACCTGGCCAACCACCAAATTCACTTTTGAAATAACAGTACTTTAAGAATAGAAGGCCTCCATTCTTGTTCCAAAAGATTCATAACTACTTTTTCTGGTTCTTTTTCTAATTTATTGCATTGAATCTATCATTCTATTTCAATTAAAATCCATGAAATGGCCATTAAAACATCTCAAAATGACTTCAAGAAATTTTTTGGTCTGCCATATTGTGTTGAAAACTTATCTGGAAAAATCAGCCACTATCCTCTCAAGATTGCCCATTCCTTTCACATTTAAGCAGAAAAATCAACCAACTTTTCTAATTATTATTATTCTTATTTCATGTAAATTACTTTTTTATGCAAATTGATGAAGTTTAAACTAAAGAATCAGATATTTCTCTTTGAGGATTTAAATCCCCAGTGGAATGTCAAACGTCCCATTTCAGCATTTTTTTATATTTGGTTTTGAAGAAAAAATTAAATTCCAACATTGATTTCTAATTTGTTTTTATTTAATTTTTGAATCATTAGTAGCTTTGTTTATAGCTTTCTGACAATTAATTCTTCCAAAAATCACAAACATCTGCTGAATAAACTTACAAATCAACCAATTTAAATAAGTTTCAGAATGAAATATTTGAAGAAATCCTTAAATTGCGCCCAGGAGAACAACATTTTTATCTTGTCAAAATGATGAAACTTTTGAAAGGAGAGTATCAACTGAATCCATTCAAGAACCCATATCAAAGTAATAAAGGAAAATTTGTGGAAGAACCAAAGTATCTCTCAATAAATGAATTTTTTTTCTCAGAATCCCTTTAAGAGGATTCTATCTTTTTTTAAATATGTTGAAGGATCTGTAGCAGAGGAAGAACAAGGAAGAACCAAGTGGGTAAAGCAATGGTTAGTTTTTTCTTTTTCTTTATATCTCTTTCTTTTGGATGGATTGAACAGAATTTTCTTTGAAATTGGCTTGGTCCATTTTCAGACTGAGAAAAAGGAAAGGAAAGGAAGCCCAAGAAAAGGCAAAGTCAAAAAAAAGTATTCAGAAGAAGAGATGTTTTTTTATTTTTATTTTTTTATTTTTTTTCTTTTTTTGTTTGTAATTAGTCTAAAGTTCCATTCTGATGAGAAAAAATACATAAAAATGAGATAAATTATTTAGATAAGAACTACCAGAGCTTGAAGAATTGGATTTCATCAAGAAATTTAGTATTTTTGTTTGGGGGGGGGGTTCAGTGTAGTTTTTCTAGTTTTGATTAATTTTCTTTTTTTCTTCTTAAATCAGAGGTCAGGAACCATCATCAAAAAGTGGGTTGTTTCGCATAATTTGAGTCATGGGACTTTAAAGAGGATTAAGAGAATAAAAAAAAGAGGATGCAGATGCAGATGCTTATAGGCCTCCATGGAATTCAATCTTTTCTCCCACAGCTACAGCTTCTGAAACTGGAAAGGTGAATAATTTTCTGAAATAATCTTTATCTACAGTTCATTTACTTACCTGTCCTTTTTTTTATGATGATATTTAAGGTAGCAAAATTTCTTTTTTATCTTCTGATAATTTTAAGTGGTAAATATTCATAAAGTAAGTTTGATTTCTTTTTTTCATTTGATATGCAATAATACTAATTTTCCTTTCCATAGTATCCATACAAAGATTGAATTTTCCCAAAGACAGCCATACCAAAAATTTCAGATTTTCAGGATGTGATGGGTTATGGGAACTGTGAGTTTAAATCCCTAGCATTTAATCTGGGCCATAAATCTGAAGATTGTATTTCAATAAATTGGAAAATGATCAAGGAAATTGAATCAAACTATTTCTTCAAGGATGAAAATTTCATGGATAAAGTCTGGGATAAAATTTTTGAAAAAGCAAGAAAAAAGATGAAAAACCCTTCTGAACCTACCCCTGAAAGTTAAATGATGAAATTCCCTTGCCATCTTTTCCTTCTAATAGATACATACAAAAGGCTAGTGGTAATTTTCTCTAAGTTAATGCCATAAACTTATTTGCCCCTCAATTCCCCTCCAACTTTCAATTCTAAAACTTCTCCCATATTTCTAATTATTTTGGAATATTTTAAGCACATAGTTTCTTTCTGCTATAATTCTGAACTGTGGCACGCTCCCAAATTAGATCCTCTTTTTAAGGCTTTTGCTAGAAAGTAATCACAAATATTCAAGGATTTGATTCATGATAACTTAGAACATGGTTTAAAAATTTTGTTTCCTCCTAAAGATTCTGCAAATCCAAGAAGTAAATTAATAGATTTTGATATTCTTTGAATGATTTTTTTCTTTTCCCTTAATTTTTCATGATTTATTTTTCTATTGATTATTTACTCAATGCTTTCTAGCAAAAAATTCCACTTTTGAATTTTTGATTATCAATTGTTTGGGTAAAAAGAACCTAAAAAAAATCCCTAGATAATTTCCTTGGGAAATTTTGAATTCCAACTAAAAGACTGCAAGCTCAAAAATTGAAAAATGCTCCAGGAAGGTATGAAAAAAAGCTGAAAATGACATCTTTTTTCATTTTAATCCCATTTTTTTTAGGGAAAATAATTTGATAAAAATCTTCAAAAATCATATTTTAATCTCCTGTTATATTTCGGAACTTCCTTTTCCTTCATATTTTCCAAAAAAAATAGAAAGAAAATATTTTAAAAAAAGAAAAGATTGGTTAAATATTTTTTTTTTTCAAATTTTTGAACCTAATTTCAAAGGCCTCAAATCAACCAAAAAATCTCAAGAAATTATCACAGAATTTGTAGATGTCCCCCTAGATGCTTGTATATTCTTTTTTCAACTTCAAAAACATGCCCAGATTCAAGGAAAACTTAATGGATGGGGGATTTTGTGGGGAAATCAAAACTATGAAAATTTAAGGATTCGGGGCATGAAAGAAATAATGCCCCAAATAAATAGTAATTTGATTTTTCTGTTGATTTTTTGAATTCTGTAATTAAAAAATTTTCATATTAGTTTCCTTGTGTAGGATTCATTTGTACTTTAGCCTGCAGAAGTTTTTTATTTTTTTTCTTGCATTTTGTTGTGACTTTAACACCAATTTTTAACATCAAAGGAATGACTGTGAGACAGATGGTCTTAATGGATCAATACATTAAAATTTATATGTATTTTATTTTAAATATTAACTTGTAAATTTTATTTCACTTCAAGGATTTCCATCTGGATGGTGGTCTATTCCTAGGATTGATTCATTACCATTTTGGCGTATAAATCAAAAAAATTGATTGTGTCTCGACCCAAATGAGTATTTTTCTTTTTATTTCTCATTTGGGATGATTAAGTGGATTCCTGATCTCTTGGGGTAAAATAAATTGGCATCCTTTCACTCCCCTGATGATACCTTAGGTCCCCTGAAGGCTTCTTTTATATGAAAGATGAGTGTCTTTAAACTATAGCCCTTTCCCAATTTTTATATAACTTTACATTTATTCAATTTTATTTCTAAATAAAAAATCCCACTTACTGTACTCTCATGAGAAAGATTTCGTGGTTCCATTAATTTTAATGTCAAATCAAAACCAATAAATACATCAAATCAAAGTATGAATGAAAATTTTTCTGGAGATTCAAATTTCATTTTGATATAAAGGGTTTGAGATTTTTTTTCACCAAATCTAATTTTATATTTATCAACCTAAATCCAGGCAAATTTCAGCTTCAATATATTTAATTTATGGCTTTATTCCTTTTAATAATGTAGTATCCTTCAATTGAAATTTAATGATACTGCTGTATTGATTTTTGAACCAACTTATTTCTTTGTTATGATTTTATTTTGAAACTTCAAACCATGAAAAAAGTGTTCAATAAAGGTTATAAATATGAAAAAAAATTGATCAATTTTTAGGTTCTATGTGGCATCTGGTAAGAAAAGAGAATGAATTTTGGTAGGTTTTTTTTGGAAGAAACTGACGTCTATATGTCTTTTGAATCACTGAGGGTACAATTAAAAATATTTTGATACATATTAGGGTGTATCAAACTTATTTGGCCCACCATTAGAACCTCCCCATGTCAATGACAGGTTTCTGATATACCCTTACCCCTCAAATGGTGTATTTCAAATTATGGCTTTCCAAAATGAAATTTTTCATTTATGCACAACTATCCATCAACATGCAAAAAAAAAAAATCCAAATCTCATCAAAAAATCTACCATACACACCAATTATCAAGCTTCACAGATCAAATAACCATCTAAATTTTAGTCTAGCTCATATTTATCAACTTAACCTAGACTGGAATTCAAGACAACTAAATCCTCAATCACCTCTGCCATTGGTTTTCAGATCACAAGAACCCTTCTAGATTTGGTCATTTGCTCAACCCATCAATCTTTTGCCAAATTCTTTAAACCCACCTCAGGAGGACTTGTAAGAGGGTTTTTATACCCAATGGTGGATCCTCATACCAATCTGGATGCAATATATCTATCTTAGAAGGTTTTAGTGTGACTATTACCATGAAAAGTAGCTTTATGAATGCAATCTCAACCACTCAGGGATCCTTGGTTGTCAATCCCAATCTTTTTCCTGCAAAAAATAAATAGCCACATCAAAATAATAAGATTTCAATCAATCCTAATACTTGGAATTAAATTTCCCTTTTGGATGCCAAGTAAGAATTCCAGCAGCATGATTGCATACCCAATGTGTTAATTTCATGGGTAAAAGTTGATAAAGATCATCATATTGGAGGGACTAGGAACAGACAGACAGTTGAAGACTTGGGGAGTGAATTTGAATTGATTCAAGTTGTGATTGAGTTGTTGACAGTGATTTGGAAACATTGAGGATGTGACAATTTTGAGTTATAAAGTAGAGAATGAGGAAACGGAAAATAGGAAGGAGATGTTGAGAATAAAGGAAAAGAAACAGAAGTAAAGATGAAGTAGAGATTAGGAAGAAACTAAGATGGATGTTTGATCATAGAAAGCTTAGAGGCAGTCCTCCCTGATGAGGTTCAGATGACAGGAGTGATCGGGTGAGGGGTAATCCCCTGGTGTATTCAGTTTGTCTGGGGACGCGCGGGTTACTATGTTTCAGGATTGAGCGGGCTGCGCAGAGAGCTGCTCAGTGAATGATTTGACACAATGGTGCCAAATCTGATAATTGAGATCCAGCCTGGACTTGTAAACTACTGCTACTATCCCCCACTCTAGATTTGAAGAAATATAACCCAATGAAAATTTATAAAGTGAATAACTCAAAGATTGTTTAGGAGGAGGAGGCCCCTTTCCAAAAAAAGAACTCGAACTTCTTGGAAGGAGAGATTGAAGGTGTTTCTCTGAGTCAATCTTGCCCATATAGCCAAATTACAAGCCTAAGATCATCAATCAAGAAAAGGAAGATGAGAAGGATAGAATCCTTCTGCCAGTTGACCAGTTTATGCTCTTTCCTTCTTCCCAAAATTAAAAGGAAGAATCCACTTTCATTTTTGAATCAGTTTCTCATCCCTACCCTATTTCTTTCCCATCCTCTTTTTCCTTCACTACTACTACTACTACTGCAAATACTACTACCATCTCTTCTTGTTCTTCTTCTTCCTCTCCAACTCACCCCTACTCTTTTTCTTTCCCCTCCTCTTTTTCCTCCACCACCACTACTACTACTAAAAATACTACTACCATCTCTTCTTGTTCTTCTTCTTCCTCTCTAAACTATGTCTTACCCACCTTTTTCCTCTTAAAAAAATATCAAACCAATCATTTTTTTTTATCCATTTAGTTTTTTTTTCTCCTTCTGGAAGAGAATTTCTTTTTCTCTTCTATTTTTATGTTTATCTGAGATCAAAAGGAAGTCTTGAAATTCCATTTGAAACTTAACTTGTTTTATTAACATCAAATTGTTACTCAAGATACGTAATTTTTTTTACTTGAAAAAAAAACTAGAGGAAGAGGGGAAATCAGAAAAGGTTGGTGGTGGGTACTTTTATTTTTTTTTTTGGTTCATTCAATGTAAGCTTGAAACAACTAGCAGAACCACATTTTTTATTATCACAAATGGGGGAGGAAACACCATGAAAAAACAATTATAAACTCAATAAAAGTTACATACCATGGCACAAAGGGCCCCTTTGTCCTCAGGTATGTCACTCTTGATAAAGTGATCTTTTTTTTTTCATGGTGATAGTTTTGGATACCAGGAGGGGTCTCTGCAAGGGGGGTAAAAGAGATGTATCTATTCTTTCACATCATTTCTTCTTTATTTTTTTTTCAAATGAGGGGAGGGAGTATATTGATAATCAATGGGAGAGTATTTGAAGATTATCTGGTTTAAAAATCTGTAACAAGGGACTCAATTTTTGAGGGTTTTGATCGTAGGAGGTATGTCCAATTTTACAAATTTAAATCCTTTTTTTCGAGTATTGGAGATGACTGCTCAACTTGAAAGGATCATTTTCAAGCACAATTATATTATGAAAATGATTTATAGGATCCTTGATAGGTTTATCTTGGAGAATAGGTCAATTGAGACCAGTATGACCAAACATGATGAAGGGTAAGTTGCAGAGAAGATTTGGGGGGGTTGGATGAAATACTATTGGAGTGGTTGTCTACAGTTCCTTTGGAATTCAGTTGTTGAAATTTTTGATATTGTGTATTTTTATCATTAATTAATTTGGAGCTGAATTGTTGAAAATGGTTGCTCCATTATCCCTAGGATAAATTTAAGCTGGTGGTATTTAATGAAAACAAACTCTGGTTGGATGAACAAGTGAGATGTTGAAAAAAATGACTAGAGGGTTTGGAGCCTTGGATTTTTTCAGGGCTTGGGGTGTTTTCATAAACTTTTTCAAGCCTTAACTGCCAAAGCCTTGAAATTGCTTTGTCTTCTTTGGGATCCAATCTGAATTGGTTGTCAGGCCAGAATGGTTGGAGTTAATTGGCAGGAAAATTTACACAAAGGCTGGATGAGGGAGGGAGAATTTTTGAGGGGAGAAGAGGGTGTGGGAGAGAAAATAGATCAGGGAATTTATATACCAGATTTTTAAAAAATCACTAATTTGCAGGTAACCCTGACACCCTTTTTTTGAATTAAGTGGATTTTTTGGTTTTTTAATGGCAGTTTTGAAATGGAATATTTTGGTTGAAACCTGAAATTAAAAAGATGGTGGGTTTGCTAACTATTATACATAAGATTAATCCAGAATGGTCCCCAACAAATAAATCAAGGTACTCATTTCTGTTGCTGCAAAACCAGGCCCAAAAGTGTTCAAATTTAAAATTTGAACAGATTTCCAGGAGGGGGAAATTGACACTGCAATCTCACATGCATCTGTTTTTTAGTTTTCTAGAAAATTAAAATGTTTCTTGAAACTGAATAAGCTGTTCTATGAGACAAAGAAAGTGCCTTGGTGCAGAAGAGTCCATCTGAAAAAATTCCTTGCATCTCTTGGTATGACAGTGTCAAAATGAAAGGAGTTGATTTTTTAAAGGGTGATGTTAAATTCACGGCTCCAGTTGTGTCAGAGCCTTGTACAAAGCACCAGGCGTGTGTGAGCCGTGTAGGTCCCCACACAGCCTGTGGGAGTTGTGTAGGGCCCCTCAAAGCGTTGGGGCCCATACACTACTCCATATAATTTATAATTTATAATTTATAATTTATTATTATTTATTATTATTTATTATTTATGGTTTTTTATTCATTATATATAATTTATTATTTATTATTTATTATTTATAATTTATAATTTATAATTTATAATTTATAATTTATAATTTATAATTTATAATTTATAATTTATAATTTATAATTTATAATTTATAATTTATAATTTATAATTTATAATTTATAATTTATAATTTATAATTTATAATTTATAATTTATAATTTATAATTTATAATTTATAATTTATTATTTAGTGGAGGCTACAGAACTTGATTTTAGTTTTTTAGCCTGCCATACAGCTCAAATGGGAAGTGTAGCATTCCACACAGCCCATTTGAGGCGTGTAGCATGCCACACATCCCATTTGAGCTGTTTAGCATTCCAAACGGCTCATTTGAGCTGTTTAGGGTGCCACACGGCTCATTTGAGCCATGTAGGGTGCCACACGGCCCATTGAGCTTTGTACAGAGTCTTGTACACGGCTCAATGAGCCGTGAATTTAAAATTAACCTTTTTTAAAATAGCTCAAAATATATCTTTATTCACATTGAAATTTGAAAAATCCTTTTTTTTGGGTCCTACCATGAGTATATTATTGAATCCTGAATGGCCTGAAAATTTATGTACTACCAGGCACCAAATATTTCTGGTCCAGCACCTTGGCTGCAATATTTACTGGGGGTAGAATAATTGTTTGATTTTCCATTGCTTCAACTACTGAAAAAAAGGTACTATACATACAATTTTAACTACAAAAACAGTCAAGAATTCTTCTGCAATGAATATATAAAACAATTTTGGAAAATACTCTAAAAAGTTCAACTAAAGGTTATTGAGAAATTATTAGTAATTCTTAATCATCAATAACTACAAACCAGTCCCAGTATCACGCAAAAAATGAAACCACTATCACAAAACATTTGAATAACCACTGAACAAAGATTTTCAATAGTTGAAAAGATTTTTTGATAACTGAGAGGCACAAGTTCAATGGGTAATATATATTAGAAATTCCCTGATTTCAAAATACAACTCTGTTAATTGGCTGATGCATACTATGCAATCTTGAAACCAAAGAGGGAGTCTAAAACCAGATTTTTTGTTGTACTCTATGAAAAAATCACAAGTTGTGTGTCCAAGGAGCCATTGGTAGTATCCCAGTCTAAAACTGAATTTTAATTCATAGCAATAAATCTATGAAAAAATACATTTGGGTGCTTTTCAACCCTTATTCTGGATATGGATATTTCCATCCACAAAACTGTAATAAAAAAGAAATTCCAAGGTTCCTCAGTAAAGGATCTCAATGAAATCCAAACCAAAAAAAAAAACCAAATTCAGGTATCAATGAATCAGGGATCTAGAATCCAAGCTGCTACTTGGCATGTAAGAGTCTTCCAATGAAGAAAAATGGTCACCATACTTGTTGAATCCAAAAAGAGTAAAACCAGGAGGAACTGTTGGAATCCCTGTGAAAGAGGGTGACACCAAAACTCTCAGGGGCCCTGCAGAGAAAATCTAAAGGAGGGACTTGAAGCAATGAGGGACCTGAAGCTGCGGGGCAACCCAGCCCGCACCAGCAACCACACCTACAATAGCCAGGGAACATTGTGTCTCATTCTCCCCATTTTGATTTGATCTGTCTTGACCATTGTCTTTCTTACTTGATCAATTCTCCTTTCTTGATTCCTTGTTTCTGTCTTTTTCCTCATTTTCTTCCATTCTCTTTCTCACTCATCATCACCTCAGCTCAAAGAAAATTTCCAATCTCTCAATCTGTCCTCCATCAATCTAGGCCAACCATTGACTTTGACCTCAACTCATCCATAGCTAGGCAACCAGATGTTATCACTTTCTGCCTGGTGAGATTGCTCCCAATCCAACAAACTCAATGCCTCCATACTGACACACCTCAACCTTAGCACACAATCCTCCAAAGAAGCAAGGCACTCCTCCACCTTAAATCCTAACTCCTTACTGCCTCCTCAAATTCACCCTTGATTGGAATCATTCCACCTGTCCTTCATCATCTTGTTGGTCTTGTTTGCTCCTTTGTTTCATTTTTATTGTTGTTGTGTTCTGATTTTCTTGCAGCTTGTCATCAGTCTCCAGCTTCTGTTTCAATTCAATCTCAGTTCTTATTTCTTTCTCTTGACACTGTTAAAAGCCAAAAAGGACTTACCACTTGATCAACAAAGCTGGGGATCATCCAAATCCATACACAAGGGAAGTCTTCTGTCAGACTATGCTCATAAATGCTCTCAATACCATTCCTCTCCTTGGAAACAAGAACTACGGGATCTGAAAGTATAAGATGGATGCAATACTTGATGTAAGGGGATGCGCTCTGGCCATCAAAAATGAAAACTCTGTGCTTGAATCATCCATCAATGAAGAACTCAAAATCCTGCTCATCTCCAAGCTTGATTCATCCACTCATGACAACATTTTCACCCCTGAAAACCAGAACTCATCAAAACTCCTCTGGAAGGCCATCATTGAAAAATTTTCCTCATCTCAATCCTCAAATAGAGCACAAGTCTTCAACAAGTTCCTCTATCTCTCCTTCAGTGCAGACAGCATCACTGACTTCATCACCTCTATCAAAGTCAGCCTCAAGAAGATGGGAGAGGTTGGGATCAAACTTCCTGATGAAATTGTTGCATACCCCCTCCTCTTCAAACTCCCCCCATCAATGGATGACTTCAAGAGGCAGATCATGCACTCAGATAAGGAACTCTCAGTTGATTTTTTCCTTAACCACCTCACTCAACTCAATAATGAGTCTTTAGCTCAGTCCTTGGCCACCACCTCCAAATAAAAGGGAGACATTGCACTATGTGGTGCAAAGCTGGCACGGCAAGAATCTTGCAAGACATCCAAACACAAGCAATGCATAGAGGGATATCACCATCCTGGCCATGATAAGAATCATTCTGCTCAAGACTGCTGGCATCTCCATCCTGAGGTAGCTCTGGAGTGGTGGAGAGACAACCAAGCCAAGTGGAAGTCCAAAAAGGGACAAGTCAAGGAGCAATTGAAAGTACCTCCCTTCACTCACTACCTGTCCCCCCAGCACCAATTGATAGAACACGGGGACTCTCACCAACGATTCTTACTCAAAAGCGGCGCATTGGTTCACATGATCAACAACATTTGTTTCTTTGTTGAGATGGAACCCTACACTAGTGATCCTATCAAGACCGGAAAGGAAGGAGCCAAGCTGCCCATCAAAGGGAGAGGATCCGCTGTGCTGCAGTGGAAAGACCTGACTCTCGAACTCACTGACGCCTTTTATGTCACGGACTTCACCATCAATCTCATCAGCTCAGGAGCTCTTGACACTAAGGGACGCTTGATCCTCTCAGAGAACAACCAGTTTACCATCTCTCACCAAGACCAACCCATTCTCCGTGGAACCATTGTACATAACCTCTACACTCTCCCAAAACCTTCTCACAAGCCCAACTGCAAATTGGTCTCTCACATGTCAACCGTTATGGTGTCACCAAGAGAAGAGCTTGTGGAAATCCATTGGAAGTATGGACACACATCACTCTCTAGACTGTTGTCACTAACTCATCACATCCCAGGAGATGTCAAGGCAAAATTTGAGTATCTTGACTGTGCAACAAGCAAGATCACCAAATCATCCTTCAGTCAACCATCCACTAAATCCCACAAAGTCCTTGAATGGATTCACCTTGATCTAATAGGACCAATTTGACCTTTGTCTAAACTTGGTCACCAATATATCCTCACTCTTGTGGACAATGCCAGAAGATATCTGGCAGCCTTCTCCATGACCTCCAAGGATGAGACCGCCAACATCTTGATTGACCTCCTCAAGAAAGAACATAAACAACAAGGCTACTACCCCCTGGAAGTCTGCTTGGATGGCGGTAGGGAATTTTTCAACTCCAATTTCACATCATACCTTGAGGAGAGACAAATCTCTCAGATAATCTCCAAACCTCATCACCCCAAACATAACAGACGGGCCAAAAAAGCAAATTGGACCATCCTTGAGTCCGCCAGAGCAACTTTGAAGGAAAGCAGGATCCCCATGTCTACCTGGCACAATTTTGTCAAGGGATGCTGCCTCATGCTGAACCACATACCTTCAAAAGGCAAATCCAAAACCCCCTGGAACAAGATGCACAATTGCTCTCTTCCTCTCACTTTCCTTTGGCCCCTTGGCACTCCCTGTGGCTTTCTCCTTAATAGGAGGGTGAGAGATTGAAATTCAAATCCAAAGGCAAAGAGGGCACTCTTTTAGGCTTCAATCCTCTTCTCCACTCATACTGCATTCTAACTAAAAGTGGCTCCATCATCTCTACAAAACACATTAAATTTCTTCAGATGCCTTGACCTTGCAAACCTGGTCTATCCATTGGCAAAGATCTCCTTCCCTCAGAAGCAAGGGAAGACTTTTCTCCTAATCAGAAAAACCAAGCAGACCCTCACTCTACTACTCCAGCCCCCTGGACCAACTACCAAGACAAATCTCCCAAATCAGAGGAGTCTCTCAACTTGGCTTCTGACAGCAACTCATCACCCATCTCATTAGCCAAAGATGATGAAATTTTCAGCAACAAAACTCAGCCATCAACTCATCCAGCTGCAGCTTGCAGCAACAACCGCAATACCAAGCCCTCCAAAAGACTCCTACAGGACATATCTAGAATTAAACCCCCTCAATGCTACGGATTCTACCACTACTACAAGCCAAAGTCATACAAGGACACACTGTCTTGCAACAAACACACTCAATGGATCAAAGCCATGGATCTAGAGCTTAAATCAATCAAAGATCTCAAAGTCTGGGAAGAGTATGATGCCCCCCAACAACACAACTTCCTCAGAACCACCTGGATCTACAAGATCAAGCAAAACTTCCATGGAAACCCGGTCAAATACAAAGCTTGCCTGTGCGTCCAGGGATTCAGCCAAATTGAGGGACTTGACTACTTTGAGACATTTGCTCCAACCGGCAAACCTTCAACCCTGCGGCTCCTCCTACTCTATGCTCTAGAATCAAAACAAAGAATCCGGCAGTTTGACATCAAGAGTGCATTCCTTCACTCAACTATTGACAAGGAGGTCATCATCAGGACCCCAAAGGGCTTGAAGCAATCCTCACTCTTTCTCAGGCTTAAAAGGTCACTCTACGGCCTCAAACAGGCTCCAAAGAATTGGTACAAAACCCTCACAAACTGGATCAAGGACGTTGGATTCAACAAATCAGCATGAAATCCCTGTCTCTACCTATCTAACAAAGGGAAATCACGTCTTTTCTTCCACATCAACAATCTGATTGTAGTTGGAAATGCTGAAGGGTTTGAAAAGAATTTCCTGTCCAAATTTGCAGGTTCTACTTCTAAGGACCCAGACACCATCCTGGGGATGAGAATCAAAGTCAAAAATGACCGCATACTGCTCAGTCAACCCAACCACATCAAACGGGGTGTCAGAGAACTTGGCCTCAAGGATGTGTGCATAAGTACCAGTCCACTCACTCAGAACCTCCATCTCAATCCCGCCTCCAACAATGAATTCAATCAATTCAAAAATCTCAACATCAACTACTGGTCAGCCGTTGGCCTACTGAATCACATAGCTTGCTATACTCAACCCAAAATCAGCTTTGCCATATCAATTCTTGCCAGATTCAATGTCAAGCCAGGCCTCCCCCACTAGAACAAACTCAAGAAGGTCTGGAAATACCTCAATGGGACCTCACACCTCCAACTGCACCTACAGATAAGCGCAGGCAACTCACTCACCACAGCCTACTACAATGCCTCCTGGGAAGACAACCCTGACACTAGACGCTCCCAGAAGGGGTAACTGTGCGCCGTCTGGGGGTGCGTTGTGTCCTGGAACAGCAGCAAACAAAAGAATATCACCTACTCATCCACTGACGCCAAGCTTAATGCTCTGGTTAACGCATTCCACAAGGCCACATGGATCAGAGCTCTGGCCTGCAAAATTGTCTCCGCCAGGTCAGCATCAATCAAGCTCTTCAATGACAACAGCGGACTAGAGAAAAAGCTGAAGAAATTTGGTTCTAATTCAAAGACATGTCATCTAGACCTCAAGACCAAAGGAATGCAAGAAGAAATCAAATTGGACAACCTCAAAGTGAAACTCATCAAATCAGAAGACATGCCTTCTGAAGCCCTCACCAAAAGTCCCAGTCTGACCAGTATCCAACTACTTCAATCTACCTTCTCAAACCTCTCAGCCTAACGTCAAATCAAATCCTCCCTGTAGGTTGTCTTGTTTCTTCATCTCACCAGGCACGGGGCATGTTGAAATCTCTGTGAAAGAGGTTGACACCAAAACTCTCAGGGGCCCCGCAGAGACAATCTAAAGGAGGGACTCACAGGAATGAGGCACCTGAAGCTGCGGGGCAACCCAGCCTGCACCAGCAACCACACCTACAATAGCCAGGGAACATTGTGTCTCATTCTCCCCATTTTGATTTGATCTGTCTTGACTGTTTTCTTTCTTACTTGCTCATTTCTCCTTTCTTGATTCCTTTTTTCTGTCTTTTTCCTCATTTTCTTCCATTCTCTTTCTCACTCATCATCATCTCAACTCAACGACAATGCCCAATCTCTCAATCCGTCCTCCATTGATCTAGGCCAACCATTGACTTTGACCTCAACTCATTCATAGCTACACCACCAGATGTTATCACTGTCTGCCTGGTGATATTGCTCCCAATCCAAGGCACTCAATGCCTTAATACTGACCCACCTCAACCTTAGCACACAATCTGCTGAAAACCAAAGGCACTCCTCCACCTTATATCCTAACTCCTTACTGCCTCCTTGAATTCACCCTTGATTGCAATCATTCCACCCATCCTTCATCATCTTGTTGGCTTCCTTTGCTCCTTTGTTTCATTTTCATTGTTTTTGTGTTCTGATTGTCTTGCAGCTTGTCATCAGTCTCCAGCTTCTGTGTCAATTCAATCTCAGTTCTTACTTCTTTCTCTTAACAGGAACATGGTGATATGAGTCTGGCGGCCTGTTTAAATGTTTTCTTGTGCTGGAGGGGGAGAGAGGCCAGCATGTGTGAGGGTTAAGTGGGAGTCCTTGAGGATTTACTGTTCCATGAAGGAGGGGAGTTTTCCCATGGAGTTGCCATACAGATCCATTTGGCTTGGGTCTTTATTTGAGTTAAAGGAGTGACAGGATTGTTCATGATGTGACTGATGTGTCCTGGTCTGGAAGTCATGGGAAAGATGGAAAATTCACATGTACCTGTACATGGCAAGAGATAGTGAGAGAGTAATTGAGCATACAGAGAGAGGGATCCTGAGAGAAGAAGGTGGAAGCTGTGGTTATGCAGGGCTGATTTGCCAGAGGTGGACTCAGGGGTTGCAGTAGTATACCTTAAGTTTGGCTGAGTTCTTGGGAGATTGTACTAAACTGAGTTTGATTTTTCAACCTGTGGTATGGAATTGAGGAGGAGTTTTTATCAATTTTAAACCAACCAGCTTCAGGCTCTTTCATCACACTTTAGATATTTGACAAACATCATTAAACTTCAGCTATGCATGATCTTCCAACACCCTTGAATCACTGAAGGACACATCTATCTGTGACCAAGGAGAAGAAACAAGGTTCTCTCAGAATCAATTCCAAAATCTTAATCTGGTCTCCTCTACCTTTATATTTTATTGGTCCTTATTTTCTTCTTTCTGCCTGCTCTTCCTTTCCTCATTTTGATTTTTCCTTCCTATCATTCAGCCCAAATTTCCCAAAATTAAAAAAAAAAAGTAAAACACAGTATTCAAAAATCAATGTTAAATTAGTCTCCATAAATCAGCAGGAGCTAGGAACTAATCAAGGGGAGGTATTTATTGATCCAAAAATTATTGTTTCTCAATTTTCATGTACTTGATTGTTTATTTTCAAACACCTCATTATCATATTAATATAAGGCTTGAGGGCTATTCACTTTTCATCCTCACCTAGGTAAACTACCTTTAATATCCAATCATCAAAGATGCCAGGTAAATTTCTTACCATTGCTGTGTTTCTATTGCCTCATTTACTTATGAAAATATTCTTCCATCTGTTTATTTCTAATCTCATTTGATTATTGAATCTTGTAGTATTTCCTTCATTTCTATCAATAAAAATCTAATTGTTACTGTTAATTTTTTCCCTGCGATAAAGAAAGACTTATCTGAAACTATCACAAAAATAATCGCAGATAACCCTTTTGAATAAAAATTGACTTTTACTAATTTTTGATGCAAGTTTTTGGAGTCCTTTTTTTTAATCTTCCTCTTTCTATGAGATTGTGGTCCATTTATTCCGTGGGGAACAACAAAAAATTTGTCATGTATTACTGTTTCATGGCACAATAGACTGATGTCTTTCCGAAATATTTTCACTTAAATATGCAATCTTGAATTTTATTAAATGTATTTTTTACAATTAGATCAAAATACAAGAAATTAGACATTGGCAGCTTGCCTTAGCTTGAAATGAAGATAGGGATCAAAAATAGGACCAGACATAATTCATTTTCATTTTAACATGATTGGATATTAGGCGTCTCAACGGACTATAAAAAGATAAATTTATTTCTAAAGACTTTTTTTCCCTTGCGGCTTACTGAAAGGTGCTGTTTCGTAGGAATCCTTAGCCATCCTTAGCCACCTTCTTTTCCTCTTGAAGCATTGTTAAGTAAATCTCGTTTTGGGAAATCGAAAAAAAATATTTGGTTTTCTTTATCATCTTTCTGTTTTGCAAGTCTTTCTGGTTTAAAGCTGACATTACCCGGATAAAATAGTCCTGCCTGAATTGATTGATCGTCCGCCAGCTTGTTTTCTATTCCCATGGGTTTTAAAGACTGATTTTCAGCGGTATTTTCAGAAGAAATCACTTGATTGACAAACAGGGCCGCGGTATCGAGATTCACAGTTTCCAGAAAATTTTTCACTGGCTCCTTCATTTCTGACAGCGGAAAGGAGACCATTGACTCAATTGACGAAAGGTGTTTGGTTCCAAACGCAGATGCTTTCCCGGGGTCTACCGAATTCATTCGACTCGAAAAGCATTCGACTATCGGAAAAGACGTTCTTTGCGATTTTTTCATCTCGAAAGCCGATGTTGAGGAGGATAACGAGGAGGAGACGGATTCTGATGGTGAATAATAATTTATATTGTCTTGCCATCCTAATAAATATGGCGATGATTTTTCTTTCAAACTTGGTTTATCGCTCCCTGCCACAGGGTTTTCGTCAAGCGCCATCGAAGCTGGCTGAAGATGAAGACTTGACGGTTCCCTTGGGCCCCTTTCGCATACAAAATCCTCGATTCTTGGTATGGGTGGTATTTCGCCACCGGGGGGCAAGGTGCTTTTGGGGAACAGAGCTTGTGCCTCAGAAATCGAATCCGTCCGCCGAATCGACATCCAATACTCGTAATCTGCTAAAGGTAACTGAATATCGGATAATGTTAAGAGCGATGTGGGCGCCTCCCGAGACTTTTGACACGACCGGTCCGAGCTGGCAGGGAACCCGCTCTGGTACGGCTTTCGACGGCCACGGGATAGGTTTGATGCCTTCTTGGGGCATGTAGAGAGAATTTTACTATCCACCGGCTCATCTTCTTGGGAAGAGGTCGGAGATTCATACAGAGAGCTCTCATTTGATAAGTCGAGAATCGAGCAGTCAAGCGAAAGTGATAGGTTCATTCTGCCTACTTTATTGTGTATCTGGTCGGACTACGCGGTCTCTGGAAGTGCCTTATGAGTAGGAAGAGATGGAAGTATCAAGAAGATGATCAATGGCGGAAGAGTATCTACGTTTTAAACAAGCTGACAAGCCAGATCAGGAGAACAGTGATATGTTCGGAATATCCTGCTCTGCTGGTGACGGACGAAGATTACAATCCAAGAGATCCACTATAGTCGCTAACAACACAAACTGTAAGAGTGCGGGAGGTTGAAGGAGCGAAACGACACAAGCAAGTTGGCACCAGATTTATAGTTTGTCGATGAGGGGCAACCATCCAGAATCAGACTGCAGAGACAACAGTAGCGTGGCGGGAAGAGACTTGAGTCCATCAATCCATGATCGAAGTTGGAATGGGAACTTTATGCGGTCGAGCTCAGGGGACCAGAGCAGCATTTCAAGGCACATGACGATTGGCTTTGGAAGCAAGCGAGCTTAACGGTCTTTTAAACAATTCAATACCGGACTGGTTCTATTCCTCAGGACACAGGAGTCTGCTCCGGGGCCCGCCGGCTGCTGGTGCACCAGCGATAGACCCACTTGGTAGAATCAACTATCAAGTAGATTGCGATAGAGTATGTGCTCATGGACCAGTCGATTTGCAAGTGCAATCCACCCTCAGGCAAGATGGACTGCATTATCTCAGTCGGCCGGTGTCTTCCTCAGGGTCGGCGTCACTGAGCGTATCTCATCGCGCCATCGAAAGTTTTTCAATAAGGTTCTGCATTATAACAGAAGACCGGAACAGGGCAGCCAACAACCTGATTCCAGCACACTATCGAGGGCCCTCAGCCCAAGTTGGATCCCCCCCCCCCACTAAAAATGAAAAATTGTCTGGCTTGCAATATCTGATACACACCAAGAGTTGCCTTGCCTCCAGCGGTATATAGCTCTCACAATGGCCAAACCGGCAGGCTTGATCTGTGTGTACCGTTCTTACCGCTATCGACAAGTCGGGCTCTGGGTGTCTGGCCACAGAGCGGCAGGGTCTCGCAGTGCATTAAGCACTACCGTCAAAAAAAGGGGAAGACTCGGCTCTCCCTCGCTTCAACCGGATATGCTGGCTCTGGCTGACGATAGCATACATATAGATACTGTAGAAAGACGGCTGCTCGTTGCAGAATAAAATTGAAGTTCGATGCATGTAAGTAATATCAAATCGAATCTGGACTGTTGTGATGCGTCTCGGTCACGTTTTCGCTAAGCCCGCAGCCGCACAAATGTTGTGTATAGATATATGCGTGAGTTTGGTGCTTCTTTCTCTTCCTTTTCGCGAAGAAATGACGAAACGTTCTGCGCCAACAACCTTAGCTGGGCCCGGGGAGGGATGCAAGGCCCGCTGTACTCAGTCTGTGGCAGTACATTGTTTCTGTTCCCCGATCATCAAAGCATCTCTAGCGCAAGGTGTCTCTTTTGAGTCGCTTAATGTCATCTACAGCTTGGCTCGTCGAAAAGGAACCATTAACGTGATTTTCGTTCGTTCGTCTCTCATCTTCTGCTCACAGTCCAAGTTGTACCATATGTATGTATTTCGTTTGAGTTTATCACCCTTTCTCTCATCGCCAACTCATTCAATCAACTTTCACCTGGCAGTAGGCGCACTCTTGGTGGATGGCATGAATCTGGGCAGTCGAAGTAGAACCTAACGGTTTAAAACTGTCAACCTGGATCTACCCACCTGATATCATATTTTCGTCTGAGGATGTTGATACAAAATCAAAACGACTCGCGGGTCAGTGTTAGTCTAGATTCAAAGTTGCGGGGGGAGGGGGGGGAAGGGGGGGTACTATCTCTCATCTTCTTCTGACTTTCGCTTGATAGTCGACTGTTGGACCTTCACCAATCTAGTGGGCCAAGTCTCATGGGGACAAACTCATGGAATGATCTAGGTATATATCTTTTTTCTACGGTACAAGTCAAAAAAAGATTCTTGGGTTGGTATGTAACAAATGAAGGGGGCCAAATAGAACTGAAGGGAAAGTGACTAAGAGTCAAAGTCATTTACCTAGAAATTTAGAGGGGATGAATAATTCAAGAGAAAACTCAAGGATGGGAGAATTTTTTTCAAAGATATTTGAAGAGGTCACAGTTGCTGTTGGAAAAGGGTTAAGTCATAAATTTTCAAGAGCTCTAGCTCAATCATCCAATCCTTGTTTTCTTCATCAAAACTGTTGTAGTAGTTTTTTTTTATTTTTTGGGTAATGTTAAATTCATGGCTCTTTGAGCTGTGGACACGGTTCAAAGTGGGCCGTGTGGCACGCCACACGGTCCAATCCAAGCCGTGTACAACCCCCCATGGCTCAAAGAGTTGCACGGCCCACCCAGCCTAGTCCAATGGCCCATTGGATTCCACACAACTACATTAAAGTTGTGTGGAGTTGTACACAGCTCAAATGTAGTAGTATGGCATCCAACACACCACCAGACTGCGGTGAGCCAAAAATAAAAAAAATGGAATGAAAGGGCACTAAAATAACCCATGAATCAAATAAGCCTTCCAAAAAACAGGAATCAACCAAAAAATCAAAGAAATCAAAAATGTTGATTTTTTGATTAAGAAAAAACAAAAAAATAAATAAATAAATAAAAACCAAAAAAAATGGGAATATCCAATGTACTAGCCCTAAAGTAAAAAGACCCAAAAAAAACACAAGAAACTGGACTAGCCCTAAAATAAAAACACAAAAAAAACAAGTAACTTGACAAGCCCTAAAGTAAAAACACCAAAAAAAAAACCAGTTCAACTTGTGTTAAGCTGATTCCATCACAAGGAGAAAAATATTCCTTATGATGGAATCAGCTCAACACAAGTTTAACTGACTTAACATTGAACTCTCATTCAAAACACTCAATATAATGATGTTAACTCAAAATACTCAACATAATGATGTTCAAAATGTGATAACCCTTTATATTGATAGAACTTCTTAGCTGCATTAGAATTACAATTTATATGAAACCCAAGGATGAAATGAAGTCAAAATCTATAATCTCTATAATCTAGAATACATTTGCAGTTGATCTTTGAGATAATCAACCCAACCAGAGGCTTTTTTAGAAATCAAGGAATGTGGTTTTGCTACAATGGGCTGGATTGGAATCATTTCTCCCTCAATTACTAATAAAAACCAGTGGTTATTGTTTACAAAGGAAATTTAAATTTGATCTGATTGATCAGTAACACCATTTTTCATTGGATTATCAGTATCACATGAATCCAATGAAATGAAACATATAGGTCTGGAATATGTGTCTGCTATGATTTGACCCATATCTAATTTAGCCAGCCATTTTGAGGAGGGAATCTTTTCATTGATGTCTTCAACATCAAGTCTTTGTTTAATCTTTTCTACCTCTTTTGCACCACCAAGCATCTTAGTGTAGCATGCTTTATGTTTCTCCAATTTTTGTATCATTTTTTTGCTCACTTTAAACCAACCATGTTCTTCATAACCAAGAAATTTAGCAATGAATCTAAATCCACAATTCCCATCTCCAATTGGATCCCAAACCTCACCCAAGAACTTATGGAATTTCTTGGGTATTTGATTGAGGTATTTCACGTTTGGTTCCTATCATAAAAACTAACTTAGTATAATCACATCATTCCAATGACTACTCACCAAAGATGAGATTCTGGTTAAGCTTTTCTGCAAGTTGTATTCCTCTTCAGAGGATTCTGATTCCAAATTAAGTGATCCCAATTCACTATGAGTCTCTTCCTCTGAACTATGAAATTCAGATTCAGATTATGCCAACTTTGACTAACAATTCATCATTAGTTATTAACTAAATTCATTAAACCAAAAAAATGAACATATCCCAAAAGAAAAGACTTAAAATCTTTTGTCTTTTCTTATTTGGTTCCCTCTTAGTCCTTTTTTGCCCCTTGAGTTGTTTTGCAAGATGCTCAAACCAAGATGATTCTTGCCGCGTATCTGTCAATTTTGGCAGGCCCCTACTTGATTGAAAGACTTTAGGTTCAAGTCTTGGCTTCAATCAATATTTTACAATCTTCCAAATAATATACTTTAATGGGCCGCTTTGCTCATGATCTGGATATTCCAAGATCATTGCATTCACTTTTTCACATAACTGAGGAATGCTTAGCATTTTTTCAACATCACACTTGAAGAATTCAAAATGATTAACCATTAGTGAATTAGGACTTATTAATCAAAAAGCATTAATCAAAAATCATTAATCACATAGTGATTTGAACAATCCAACTTAACCCAACTTACAGAACTAGAACTGCAAGGGTCATAGTCCAACCTCAACTGAGGATGAACATCTTTGGGTACCACAGATCCTCTGAATGCTAGACAGTCACCTATTTGGTGGGAACAGGGAAAACCCATAGTCTTGGAATATGACTTGGTGCACACTTTGCCATCATGATCACATTTGAACTTCTCAAATTGTTCCCTAATAAGCTGAATTGCCTCTAAAGACAATTTGTAACCCAATGGTAACAGTTCAGGTGGAAGAACTGTCCCTAACATAATTTAAGAGTTATAAAGTGACACATCAACCAATTTAATTTGATTGAAAACTGTTTCATCAAGGCTTTTCCAAACATCCAAAATGTTTCTTGAAGAGTTTGCAAGGAATTGTTTGAGAGTTGCATGGGCCCCTTCAACCCAAGATGTTGTTTTCTTTCCAAAATCTGGGTTTAGAAAATTCCACACTGTTACAAATGTCTCTTTGATAGGGAAAATGTTATCCTCCATATAATTGAGTACATCCTCATAGTCTTTCAAGAAACACTATACAAGTCAAAAGGTCAGAACCCAAAACTAGGAAGAATAAGAAGCAGGGATTTGGACCTACTCTGAGTTCCCCATCATTTACCTTTGCCTCCTCCTTGGTCTTTCAGGCCCCATACTTTGCCCACAGAGTCATAAAGATTTTCCATCCTTCAACGTCATTAAAAAAGCGCGCTTTACAGTTTGCTTGTATGTTTTTAGACAAGTGCCAAGTGCAAAATTGTCTTGATGAATCAGGGAAACTAGATTCAATAGCACAAATCAGAGCTTTTTCACGGTCCGTCACAAAGACTTTTGGCAGTCTCTCAGGATCATCAGCCAACTCCTTTAATGCATTTACAGACCAACTGTAGAACTCAAAAATTTCTTTTTTTATGAAAACAAGAGCTTTTGTGAAAGTTTTCCAAATGGCTGTCATTCCTACAACATTCAATAGCGGATTTTGTACTTGTTTGTCTTATAAGTACAATCCAACATAGAAATATGATGGAATTGTTTTGAAAGCTTTACCGCCTGAGGATGTGCTAAGTACAGGCCCTCCAAGTGACTCTCTCAACTATACTTTGACTGGTGAATCCAACTTGTTTCTTCAAGCTGTTCATAGAGTACCTCCATAACACTTTTCCCCTTTAGTTCTGAAAGCATTACCTTCCACTTAGTGTTATAGATTGTTTGGTCATCAAAATAATCCCCTCCATCAATCTTGCTCAATTCCCTCCTAAGCTGCAACATTTTGAGCCCATCATTCATTCCTTCTACTACATTGTCTAAGGCAACACCAAAGATTCTCCTCAGTTGAGGATGCACAGAGGGATGTTAATATAGTTGATGGTTATTTTGGGTTTCTTTGTAGGAGAGTTGCCACAAGGGGTCTGCCTTTGTGCAACTTGCATGGATTAAAAACTTGAACCCAACCTTCCTTGTGTGAGTTTGTCTAGACCATTGTGGAATTCAGAAGAGGACCTCTTCTTTAATGGTTCCCAAGTTTGGGGGTTATTGATCCCTTGCATCTGTAAACCCTGAGTGCAACTGTTCACCCTTTGACTGAGAGATAGAGAGATGAAAGAAAAGATCCTTCCAAAACCTATGATGATCCCCTTCTCCGCAATCCATCTGGGTTGAGGGTGCTTTTTAAGTAGCCTCCCCCTCAACCCTAACCTAGGTACAACCTCAAGCAAAGAAGAATAATGAAATACAACCCCTAAGTACAGAAACCTACTCCAACTCTATCCTTCCAACCCCATCCCACAATCCACATCCCATACCCCATATTCATCTGTATTACCCGCCTGCCATTACTTCCCCCTGGTTTGTCCTTTTCATTACGCAGACCTCGCGCCGTGCCGAAATTGGAGCCCCCTGTGCATGTCTGCATCCACCCTATGCGCCTTTCCAGATATCCAAGATACATCCATGCAATCCGCGCAAACAGTCCAATCCAATCCAATCCACCCCCATCTCCAGATGCTGAGCCAGATCCAACTGCTGCTAAGCCCGCAGAACGGCTTACTGCGGCAAAGCCGCACCATTTGCTGAGCCCGCCGCTACTGCTAAGCGCGCAGCGCGCAGCCAATTCCAACTTGCATCTATAAAAGACCACCACATCCCCCCCAACTTGAGTTCTGTCCCCAGAGATCCACCACTATCTCACCTACACCCAGCTATACCATAGTTATCCCACCCTACCCCTTCTGACCACTACACCACACCAAGGAAAAAGAAGGACCCCACAGCCTCATACCCCATCCAATATGTCCTTCAAATTTTGCAGTCAGAACGGCCTCTCCTGCTGCATCCTTATGGGCCGGCAGGCCTGTGTTCCATGCCTAGCCGGCTACCGTTGCTGCTCTTTATCCAACAGTATGCCTTGCAACTGTCACCATAAGAGGACCCAGCGCAACTCTTTTGTGGTCTCAAGTGACAACAAAATTTCAACCAAAAAGTGGACCCCGCCCGGCTCATCTTGTGACCGGCCACAACAGGCCACTCAAAGCCCTCTGTAGTGCAAGAGCCATGACTTGGGCTCCCCATTCCTTTGGGCTGGACCACCGCGGCGCCAGGACTTTCCCAAATTTGCGGCTTATAGGAATTCTGCTCATGAGTGGGCCGCATGGGTACAGATGAACGTACCATCCACGGACCTGCGGATCTTCAACTGTCCGGCTGTGCCACCCCCACCGCCACCGCTTCCTCCTACTCCCCCAAGACCTGCTCCTCCTCCACCGCCACCCCATCCTCCTACTCCCCCAAGACCTGCTCCACTGTCTCCCACTCCTCTGCTGCCATCTCCATCACCGGTTCCCAGGTCATGACAGGAACCTGTGCGCGTGCCAACTCCCGTGGTCATTGAATTGTCACCAGAACCTGCAGCCGCTACAACTCCTCTGGCCACCACTCCCAAGATTCCAGAGATCCCATTAATTACGGCACTTCCACTGGCAAGGTTTGATGCAATGGTGAACAACGCAGACAAACTACTTTGGCATTTCCTAGCCGTTACCCACGTGCACACCAATGATGCGTGCTGCAAAGTTTTTGAGGCCTTCCAAACCCTAGTAGTGGGGGCTGGCACAGAAGCAGAGGAGGTGATGAGGAATTGGCCAACGTAGGGAGATTTCCCCCCTTCTCTTATTTCTTCCTATCTTGTTTCCACGCCTATCTTGCAAAGAAAAAGGACTTTTGCCCCGCCAACCTAAGTAGCGTCTGGGCTTGTGAGAACCTTGAGAGAAATAAGAGCCACACGCAAGATCCGCTCTTTGAGAGAAATCTGCAAGAGTGAGGAGAATCCGCGCCACTGAGAGTATCCGCTGAGAGTGAGAAAAATCCGCGCCACTGCAAGTATCTGCTAAAGGTACCTGGACCACCCCAGACAAACTGAATCACAGTTCCCCATACCCATCTACAGAACAGAGAGAGAACAAAGAAAACCCACTGCGCGCACATCCTTCAGAGAGAGAGGAAGAGAAAAAGAGTATCCACCTCAACCATCTATACCTTCCACCCATAGGTTAACCAAAGAAAACCTGAAAAGAGAGAGAGAGAGTTTTTTTTTTAATAAGAACCAACCCCATTGCCAAGCCTGCGCCTGGCTCTTTGACCCACATCCTTTTTGTGCCACGCGCTTCCCTATTTCATTTGATCATGCGTTGGAATTAATTGTTTTCCCAAATGCGGGGCTTGTCCTCGTGTCTGCGGACCTGGCTTTGTGCCGTGCCCATACCTAGAAGAAACCCATAACCTAGCCATCAATAATCTAATAAAATCCAATCCAGAGAGAAGGAAGTAAGAAAACAAACATTCTGGGGTGTCTAGTTATTCCAGCTGTGAACAGGCTAGAGCATCCCCTCACCAAATCCAATCATATCCCCTATTCATCAATTGTCCCCCCCTACCTTGGCTGCTGTCCCCAGCGGTCTAAAATCTTTTACTCTGCCAGACCCAAAGCGCGCGCGTGGGCTTGTCCTTGGACAGAGGATTTGTGCTTTTGTCCCCTTTGCTATCCAAACCAGCCATCTTGTCAAATGAAGTTGAGCCCTGCGCAAAGAATATTTTCATGTGCAAAGCCAGGACTTTCCATCCAATTCCTCCAACTGGTAACTAACTCCGGTGAACTTGGAAGTCACACAGAAAGGACCGTTCCATCCATTTGCAAAAAACTTCCCCCATTGAGTTTCCAGGCTCCGGTTGTAAAGCAGAACCAAGTCCCCCTTCCGCAACCGATCCCGGAGTTTTTGGGTGCAGAGCTTGTCCCAGTAGCTGACGGACTTTGTGCAGGTTGCCTTCAGCCTCCCAGCCGCTTTCTCAAGCATCTTTTCCCATTGCAGGAGTTACTTGGCGTGGGCCTTGACTAGATCCGCAGCCGTCTTAAGCTTCCACCAATAAATACCCAGAAAGGTTTCCAGCTCAATAACAATTGGCAGCACAGGTTGCTTCTCAAATAGCAGCTTGTATGGCAAATAACCCGTTGATCTCTTCACCAAAATCCAATCCACAAAAAGAACTACTGGAAGGGTTTCCTGCCACTGCTTGCCATCCTCCCCGCACATTTTCACCATTGCATCCTTGATTGGCTGGTGACCGTGCTCAATCATCCCTGTGCCTTTGGGATAGTACTCTGTCACTTTCCCAAACTTTGCTCCACAACTTTGCACCAACTCCGCCGACTGTCCCCAGAACTCTGCACCCTCATTGACTGTTAACAAGCAAATTTATCCTTAATGCGCAAACCAGTCTTCCTCCAGAAACTGCCCAACTTTCTACGCCAAGAGCTTCACCAGCAACCGCTCTCCCACCTATCCCAACAGATTGTCACACGCAACAAGGAGGTATGCAAACTTACCTGCCTTGATGTGAATGACATCCAGAGAAATCCGCCCAAACAAGGCTTCCTCCCCAGTGGGAATACCTAATTTGCAAGGCAGCCTTGCACTTTGCTTCTGACACGCTTTGCCCAACCATACCCACTCCCCCACCACGCGTACTACACCTGGCCACCAGAACCTTTCCCGCACTTGCTTCCGCATTTAAACCTTGCCGCAATGGCCAAGATTGTCATGCAGAATCCCCAGGATTACCTCCTGATCTGCCCTCCATGTTCTGACCACAAGTGGTACCGGTGTGATCCACCACCACAACTGTCCTTCCTGCAGGTAGGAATTTCCCACTCTCCGCCAAATCCATCTAACAATCTTGGCTGGCGTATCATCCAGAAACCAAAGATCCTACAAATAAAAACTGAGGACTTTTAACTAATTGGATTTCTGATGAAGAACAAAATTAAGAAAGGACTTAAGAGGGCTAAGAAGGAGACATCAATGAGCCAGGAATCAAATATAAAGGAAGAAAGAAAAAGAATCAAAAATAAACTAGAGAACAAGAAACAAACATCAAGCTAAGGAACTCTTAGCAGAAGACGAGAACAGGCATGTTGAGTGAGATTGAGGTCCAATAAGCTGATAAAGATGATGGGTGGCTGTTTGCACAAGTGATGATTGAGTTAGAGATAATCCATGGTAGTTGAGAGTAATCAAGAAAGTTCTGGGTAAGTCTTACCAGTCAATTTGAGATGTATGTTGATGGCGAGAATAGTTGTGAGTTGAGTGTTGATGAATATGGTAGAAGTCAAGAAGAATAAGAAGTGGAAAAAGATTAAAGAAAAGAAAGAAAAGAGATGTTGAAAATGAAGCCAGTGGATGAGATGATGAATAATGAGACAGTCGAGTCGAGAGGTTTGTCTAGGATGAGTTTGGCATTCAAGAAGCTGGTTGGAGTATTTAAGATGTGAAGAGTTGCTGATGGTCATAGTCGCGATGAGGAGAGATGACAGGCGTGTGACTGAGAAGACTAGTGTTACTTGAGACCGTGTGGTGACTTGAGAACCCGCAAGCAATGACATGAGAAACTGACATGAGAACTAAGACACGTAAAAGAGTAAAGAGAGTAAGGAAGGCAAAAGAAAGAAAGAACAATGAAAGTAACAAGAGAAAAGAGAAGGAAAGAAGAACAGTAGAGAAAGAAGAAGGAGTGAGATTATTCAACACCCCCCGTGGCTGGTAAGACTGGAACTGATGACGCGTACGACGGATCGATGAGATTAATGAGTTTGACTAAAGAGATTAAGGGTAGAGGCTTAGTGAGTCCGTCGGCTTTCATGTCTGAAGATGGAATGAGTTTAATAATGAGATTTCCGAGTTTTAGTTCTTCATGAAGAGCTTTTGTTTTAATATTGATGTGACGCGTCTTTGAGTTACAACCGAACTTCTTGAGTTTGTCTTCAAGACCCTTGTTATTGATGTAGTGGAGGCTTGGTTCAAGTTGCTTTTTCCAAAGCTCAGCAACTAGATTTTTCATCCATATTGCTTCTAAGAAAGAATCGACCAAAGGATTCAGTTCCGCCTCCATGGTGGAATGAGTAACGTTCCTTTGCCAATAGCTGCTCCAAGAGATGAGTGAACCAAAGAGAAGAGATAAGTGTCCAGATTGAGATCGTCGCCTTTCTAAGTTGTTGCTCCACGTGGCATTGCTAAAGCATTAGATTTGGGATTTGGGTGATTGAATTTGAAGAGTAAGTTTAACATTTTTGGTCGCCTTGAGGTATTTCCAGCAGCGCTTGACTTCCCTCCAGTGACAAATTCCTGGTTTTTCTCAGAATCTTGCTAAGCTGGAAACTGCAAGGCTTAAGTCTGGACAAGTGAGGCAGGCAATGTAATTCATTAAGAATAGTGCGGATTGGTAGTTGATATTAAGAGATTTAAACTCTTCATGATCTTCATCGGAGGAAGGGGAAATGTTTTTGTTGACAGTTAAGGGAATAGAGGATGGGTTGCAGTTGGTCATTTTCAGTTCTTTTAGTCCATGCTTGATGTGTTTTGGTTGAGAAAGCAAGATTTTGTTGTTGAATCTCTCGTACTTCATACCAAGAATGGTATTGGGTTTGTGGTGACTGGAATTAGGGAATCGTTTGAGGAAAGCTTGCTGAAAATCGTTTCCTGTTCCTACCAGAACAAGATCATCAACATGGAAGAAAAGAAGAGATTTGCTTTCGGAGTGAATGTAGAGACAGGGGTCGGAGATGGATTCGTGAAAGCCTTGTTGGCAAATCCATGAAGTTAAAGTGTGAAACCAATTGGCAGGCGCCTGTTTGAGACCATAGAGTGATTTCTTTAAGATGAGGTAATTCGAAGTTCTTTTGGATCCTTTGGGACGCTTAATGATAACTTTATCTGTCAGAGGTGCATGTAAAAATGCGCTCTTAACGTCAAATTGCTTTATGGGTAAAGAGTAATATAAACCAAATAGGAGAGCCATCCAAAGAGAAGCCGCCTTACCGGTGGAGGAGAAGGTATCCTGGTAGTCAAGACCGTAGATTTGGTCGAAACCCTGGACACACAGACGACTTTTGTAAACAAGTGGATCACTGTGACAATTATCTTTGATTCAATAAACCCAAGTAGTGTTGAGCGGATTGACTGGCTCTGGACCCTTGTAATTGTCCCAAACGGAAATATTTTCAATTCCGTCAAGTTTGCAGTCCATGGAAGCATCCCATTTGAGAGATTCTTGACATTTCTTGGCTTGTTTGTACGTTCTTGGAACATAGTAATGATGATATCCGTATCTGTCAGGAGGTTGAATTGAAGATTGATCACGTAATTCGTATTTAGGATTGAGCTGATGAGCAAGTTTGTTGGAAGAGTTAGAGGATGAGTAGGAGGTAAACTCGTCAGGTTGGGGAGAATCAGGAGAAGGCCTATGAGAAGAAATGATAGGAATGGAAGAATCAGGTAGAGAATTGGGAGTAAGAGGAACAGATTTTGAAGGAGGAAGAGGAAAATAATCGTCAAGTTTTATGAGAAGTGATTTGTCAGGATTGTTATTAGGAAGAGTAGTGGGCAGAGGAGATGAGGAGGAGTTTTTGATTATCTTGACGTGTTTGGTGGAGATGATAGAGTTATCGGGGGTGAGAATTCTGTAAGAGAGAAAACTTGGGTTGTACCCCACTAGAATGCCAATAAGACCGCGATCCTTGAATTTCTTTCCCCAAGCAATTTTATTATTGACAAAGGAAACCTTGGATCCGATAGGGTGGAAATAACTGACAGGTAGTGTTTTATTAGTAAAGACTTGGTACAGAGAAGGAGAGTGAGGATTCTTGGGGATTTGATTAAGAGTTAGGCAGGCAGTTTTCAAAATTTCAGCCCACAGATTGAGTGGAAGTTTGGAACTGCAAAGAATAGATCGAATGGCTTTGTTAAGTGTTCTGTTGGCTTGTTCTATCTTTCCGTTATGTTTGTGATGGTACGGTTTGGTAACGAGATGTTGGATGGCATTTGTTGTGAAGAAATTTTCAAGCTTGGCAGAACAGAATTCGCCGCCACCATCTGTGCAGATGGTAGCGGGGTAGCAATTGCTTTTTTGATGTTCATGATTGAGAATAATTTGGAGTTGAGAGCTGGCGTTGGATTTGAATTGAAGAGGAATTGCTGATAAGTATCCGGAAAAATTATCAACGACTGACATAATGTAATTCATATTATTTCCAGAGGGAGGAGTGATAGGTCCAATTAGATCAACGTGAAGTTGTTCAAATGATTGAGAAGTTGAAGTGGAGGTGCGGTTGAAAGAGGATTTAGTGATCTTGGAGAAGACACAATCTTCGCACTAAAAATCAGAGATTTCTTGAGAGGAGAGATGAGGAAAAAGATTTTTAAGGCGGTGAGGACTGGCATGGCCCAGAGAGTCGTGGAGATGCTTTAAATCATTGGAATTACTTTTCTTTTGATTGAGATAGTAGATTTTGTGGTGATTTCCTACTAATGAAGGAAGGTTAACAACAAAAAGATTCCCACAAATGAAGCCTGAGAAAACGGGATGAGATTTGGAGTAGAGTTGAAATTGAGAACCTTTTGACACAAGGGAGCAACCCTTGGATGAGATGAGCTCGCCAAGACTAATAAGATTGATGACTAAATCCGGAACAAAGAAGCAGTTTGTTAAAGTTACCACTGAATTATTCCAGAAAAGCTTGACGGTTCCTTTTCCTTTAATAGGAAGCTTAGCTCCTTCTTTTCCTGTATTGATAAAGTCGTTGCCCGTGAGATCGTTGAGATGAACGAAGAAGTCCATGGAGTTAAACATATGGCAAGAGGCGCCTGAATTGAGAATAATGCGATTAATTGGGTTGATTTCTTCAATCCAAGAGGTAAGTAGAGCATGATAGTGGGCAACTTCTTTCCCTTTTGAATTGGAGTTAAGTTGGGCTCTCAAGTTTGCTTGTGCTTCTCTCCACCATTTGGGCGCTAGATGTTTGTGCTTGTGCCAACATTTATCTTCCGAATGATCAGGGGAAAGTCAATTGTGAAACCCTCGTTTACATCTATGTTTGCGAGGAACAGGTTTCTTGGGAATTTGAGGAGTGATGAGAGCAGTGTCATGAGATTTGATTTCCTTCAATTTGGATTTGGATTCATTGTCAAGTTGGGTAAGATGATTAAAGACAAGATTGATGGAGACGTTTTTATCGGAGTGCATTATTTGTTGTCGGAGAGAATGAAGTGATTTTGGGAATTTGAAAAGAATCAAATAAGAAAGTATGTCATTGGGGAGATCAATCCCAACGTCTAGCATTTTCTTGATAGAGATCTTGGTATCGGTGATGAACGTGTTTATAGCATCTGGCCTGAACTGCTGATAAAAAAAGTGGTTGAAGATACAAGCACGATTAGCCGTTTGAGAGGAGGCAAATTGTTCCTTGATGCTTAACCAGAGGAGTTTTGCTGATGAAATGTTTGAGGAATTAACAACATTGTTATGAGTGATTGCGTCAATACGAGATAGTAATATTACTCTGATTTCCATGTCTTCCGTCAAGCTTAGACTTTTAGTATCATCTTCTAGAGCATCTTTTACACCTTTGAATTCAAGGAGCATTGTCATCTTGTCTTTCCAGATAGATTAGTTATTGTCTGTTAGGATGGGAACGGCCTCAAGAGTTGCTTTAAGAATGACTTGACAAAATCCATCGTTGCTTGATCCCTCCATTAGATAGGTTTGGTTTGCAGGTTAGGTTCATCGGGTTGACTTTGGCTTTTAACTCTTTTAACTAATTGGATTTCTGATGAAGAACAAAATTAAGAAAGGACTTAAGAGGGCTAAGAAGGAGACATCAATGAGCCAGGAATCAAATATAAAGGAAGAAAGAAAAAGAATCAAAAATAAAGTAGAGAACAAGAAACAAACATCAAGCTAAGGAACTCTTAGCAGAAGACAAGAACAGGCATGTTGAGTGAGATTGAGGTCCAATAAGCTGATAAAGATGATGGGTGGCTGTTTGCACGAGTGATGATTGAGTTAGAGATAATCCACGGTAGTTGAGAGTAATGAAGAAAGTTCTGGGTAAGTCTTACCAGTCAATTTGAGATGTATGTCGATGGCAAGAATATTTGTGAGTTGAGTGTTGATGAATATGGTAGAAGTCAAGAAGAATAAGAAGTGGAAAAAGATTAAAGAAAAGAAAGAAAAGAGATGTTGAAAATGAAGCCAGTGGATGAGATGATGAATAATGAGACAGTCGAGTTGAGAGGTTTGTCTAGGATGAGTCTGGAATTGAAGAAGCTGGTTGGAGTATTTAAGATGTGAAGAGTTGCTGATGGTCATAGTTGCGATGAGGAGAGATGACAGGCGTGTGACTGAGAAGACTAGTGTTACTTGAGACCGTGCGGTGACATGAGAACCCGCAAGCAATGACATGAGAAACTGACATGAGAACTAAGACACGTAAAAGAGTAAAGAGAGTAAGGAAGGCAAAAGAAAGAAAGAACAATGAAAGTAACAAGAGAAAAGAGAAGGAAAGAAGAACAGTAGAGAAAGAAGAAGGAGTGAGATTATTCAACAAGGACCACGTAACTCCCAGACTGCTGGAGCAGAAGTTGAACACCTACTTCCACCACTCCTACCTTAATGTTGGAGCCTCCACGTCCAGTGGTTCTGCACCTTTGTATGGATCATTGCGTGGGTACCAAGACAGCACGTCTGGCATTGTAAAGGCCTTCCCTGAAACATGTACCACTTTGAAAGAAAACAACTGAAGGAACACGACCCACCTGGTCATAGGCGCGTTTGGCAGATTTGGAAAATTGATCATCCATGCCAGTGCCTCAGCACCCACCAGAAGCATGAAGTGAATCCCCCATAGAAAATGCTGCAACCTCTGCACAATTTTAGTGACCCTGCAAAGCTCCAACTTTGGCTTCAAATACCGGCTCTCTGTTGGCATAAACATGAAGGACTTGTAAAGAATGGGTCAATCTTTCCCCTCGTCCACCTGTTTCAGCACTGCCCCCGCACCAAGATCGCTCAAATCCAGGGCCAACTCAATTCCTCTGGCTTTTTAATCCAAGTCCCACAGTACAATATTGTGTCCAACAATCACTTTGAGTTTGTTGATGGCATTGTCACATTTCAACCCCCAGGCTCATTCCCCCCCCTTACGCATCAATGCCAGCAACGCACTAGCCACCTCTGCAAACTGCTTGATGAACATCCATAAATAGCTACACAATCCCAAGAACTGGAGAATGTGCAATACAATCTTTGGCGCTGGCCACTCAAGGACTTTGTTGTGTTTCTTTTCCGCAATCCGCCTTCTGTTTGAAGCCACCACATGCCCTAGAACCTGCAGCGCGGGTACGCAGACCGCTAGCTTTCTCCCCAAAAATGTGAGCACTGCTTCCTCAATCCAAAACAGGATCCGCTCCAGCATTTGTGTGAATTCACAAACAAATCAACAAATTCCCAGGGAATCAATAAGCGTTTCCCCTCTGTAATCCATCCTTGGGCCTTTGATCCCCACGTTGTCAATGAAAATCTGCACCCCCACAAGAAGATTGTCCTTCAGAATGCAGGTCATCTAAGCTTGTTAAACCAAAACCAAGTTATTTGCGCCTTGTGGCAGTCGCTTCAGTTGCATCCTGCCCAATCCGGTCTCAAAGGCGGTCATTGGCCGGAAACTCCAATTGAGTTCCCCCTGATTGAATCCACCCATCACATCTAACAACCCGTAGCATGCGCGCCCTGAAATAGATTCCAGAAAATTGTCCATGCGCAGAGGTTGTCCTGCGTCTTAGATTGTAAACACATTAAGCCGCAGCAGATCATGAACAATCCGTAATGAATTCCCATCCTGCTTAACCACCGTGAAGGTTGGACTTGATTAACTTGATGTGAATTTATCATAAGATCCTTTTCCTACATGCTTGCTCACCAGCTCCAAGAAGGGAACCCAAACCTCCCACAGAATTGGAATTGGCTTGATCTGCCAAGGCTCATGCAGAACTGTTGGAATCACATAAGGGTCTCCTATCTTGCTCTTTAACAGTCCCCGTTCTTCAGGTCCAAAGGCAAGCGCTCTTTCCTGGAGGACAAGTACCAATGTCAGAAAATCACATTCCTCCACGCTTAGCCAGCCCAGCAGTCCAAAGGTAAGGGCCGCAACCCGCTCATCCATAATCTGCTCCAATTGTGTTACCCATCCTGACACCTTCAGCAGAGATTTCCAAGGGTCCTGCAACAAAGTGATTGGTTGGAGTGGTCCGTTCAGATACTGCGGCATTGCTTTTTTCCGGGGATAGAACTTACGCGCAACCTGCTTCTACTTCCCAAAATTGCACCGCACCACCGGCACGCATCCATTACCATAGATCCTAGTCAAAACCAAACCACGGCTTTTGCCTTTTCTCACAAGTGTGGCACAATGATAGTGTTTTTGCAAAGTAACTCCTGGAGATGCATACTGAGGAAGGGGACTTACTTCCAGCGCTTGCGCATCCCACACTCCCTCCCTACTTCCCACCTGCTCCTCACTGGTTGAGCGCCTGCACAAAGCCAGAGCTTGCTTTGTGCGGTAACCTTGGCCGACCAGTTAAAATCCACCTCTGGCACACCCTTGTGGACCAACTCCCCGCCGGGGTCCTCCTTTTCTTCTCTTGCCAAATCCTGTGTCCACTTCCCCAACCCTTGATTGCAGATTGTGGTTTTGAATTGCCCGCTGGAAAAATATTCCACCATCAATGCTTCCCTCCCCACCTCTGGATCAAACTTCATTCACGCTTGGAACCCAAACATGAATGGCCGTCCTAAAATAGCCTCCCTGCAATAAACCAATAGAAAAGAAAGTGGTTTATGGACCCTTGAAACCTTGACCTCTTCCTCCTACACAACCCCATCCACGTGACATGCCCCGCCATTAAGCGCACAAATCCCCATTGCACATTTCCGCACAACCAATCCCAATTCATCAACCAATCTGGAAAGAAGGAGGTTCACCATAGAACCACTATCCACCAGCGCCTACATCTTCCTTCCAGAAATCTTCATTTGAATGTAAGCCAGGAAAGTTGAAACCAATTTCATCCCTTATAGCTTGTGCTCCGCATCATCCCAATCCAATTTCACCTGCTGCACCCTTGGAGGGATCCCATTGTGTCCCCAATCCTTGAGCACTTGAACCATCTCATCCACCACCACCGGCAACACTGCTGCCAACTCCTTCAAGGTCAAGGGAATAGTTGTTTTGTTCCCCATCACTCTGCACACAATCTCCACCGCCTTCTTCTTCCCTGCGGGATTTTCCTGCCGCCCGTACGTTTCCAGAACCCGTGCAACTGGCTTAGGAGCTACTGGCGGTACCCGCTCTTTGGAATCCACATCCATCCTTTCCACCACCACCGGCACCTCTGTCACTAGTACCCTTACTTCTGCCTCCACGCGGGGTGGTTGCCATACCCCGGTACTGGTGACAATCCCAAGCCAAGCTCAAGCATTTACACCCAAATCCTGATGTTGCAGGCGCACTTGCTCCATGACAGTTGGATTTCCAGGTTCAGTGGAGATCTGCTTGCCTGTTGGGAACATGAATCACATTCCCACCGGTTGAACAAATCCTTCCTTGAGTTCCCTTGTCATTTCCTTGCACCCCAACCGCCAATGCCCCTTATCCTTGCAGTAATTGCATAACCGTGGCGCAGGAATATTTGACAGCAGAAGCGGTCCCGCAATGTGAGGAGGCGGATTGTGCAAGGCTGACAACATTCAACTCAGGAAGATCTGTAAATCCTTCATCAATTCCATCATTTTGCTAATCTCCGGGCCTGTCATCAGTGGTTTTACTGGAGCGCGTTCTGTTTTCAAGGGGCCTATGAATTGAGCCTGCATTGGCGCTGCCAGAGTGTGGGAAGCGGAATTCTTTGACCCAGTTGGGAACAACCTCACCATGTCCTCCGTCAGTTCCTCCAAGTCCAACTCGCTTTCCACCGCCCAATGGATGATAAGGATGTCTGGAAGAAGCACAATACTCCCATCCAACAACCTCTTTACCAAGTTGTTGTCATGCAAGTGCTGCTGCACCCATGCGCGGAGTTGGGGACCAAGCCCTCCCAAAAACACCCTCTTCATTGCGCCCATCTGCCCCAATATCACCTTTTTCTTTGCCAGGTAGCAATAGATCCAGTCAAACATTGCTACATACTCCCCCAATTGCGCCCGCATCTAGACTCTACCATTTGTGCTCCCTTCCGCCGCGGCTTGCTTGAAGTTGCTCTCCCAAAACCAAGGTTTGCGCCTTCCCCACCGTGCCAAGATTTCTGCCTTCAGTTTCCGCCAATCAAGTTCCTTGTATCCTTCCATCTCTTCCACATCCTAAAGCTTCTCTTTGGCTTTTATGAAAAGGAAAACAAGACAAGCCTTATCCAAACCCGTTGCACCTTCCGTGTCATCAGCGATTCATTTGTATTGCGCAAGGAATTGCTCAACATCCTCAGTGTTGAACCAAATGTGCAAATAGTCCTGCGGCCTGATGCAAACAGGCTTGTGATTGGCCCCGTTGTCAGAGCAAGGGACACTGTATCCTGCCCCTGATGGAGGTTTATTCCCAGAAGCCAGAGGAGGAGGAGGAAGAGGAGTGGGGGTAATGTTAGACAACCCCGCAAAGGTTGATGGGTGGTACTGGGTTATTGAGCTTGTTAGTTTTGAGAGACAAGGAACAAAAGGTTACTTCCCAGCCTGACCCCCAGATGTGGAATTCAGAAGAGGACCTCTCATTTAATGGTTCCCAAGTTTGGAAGTTATTGATCCCTTGCATCTGTAAACCCTGAGTGCAACTGTTCACCCTTAGACTGAGAGATAAAGGATGAAAATAAAGATCCTTCCAAAACCTATGATGATCCCCTCCTCCGCAATCCATCCGGGTTGAGGGTGCGGTTTAAATAGCCTTCCCCTCAACCCTAACCTAGGTACAACACCAAGCAAAGAAGAATAATGAAATACAACCCCTAAGTACAGAACCCTAGCCCAACTCTATCCTTCCAACCCCATCCCATACCCCATATCCATCTGTATTGCCCGCCTGCCATTACATCCACCCGGTTTGTCCACCTCATGACCCAGCCCTTGCTCAGGGCCCAACTTGGAGCCTCCCACGCATTTCCGCATTTGCCTAAAGCGCCTTTCCAGATATCCAAGATACATCCGCGCAATCCGTCTGATCAAATCCAATCCACCCCACGTCTCCAGATGCTGAGCCCCCAGCACGGCTTACTGCGGCAAAGCAGCACCCATTGCTGAGTGCGCTGCCTCTGCTGAGCAGGGCACTACTGCTGAGTGCGCAGCGCGCAGCCAATTCCAAATTGCGTCTATGAAAGACCACTACACCGTGCAGTAAGAAGTTGTCACAAATAGGAACCATGGCAAGCACAGGCCAGATCCACATATTTATCTTTCTTCAATTTAAAAACTGTCAGAGCGTAACCATGCTTCATAGCCCATGTTTGACAATAGTTTTGAGCCTCTTCCCTAGTGGGAAAAGTTCTCACAAGAGGTGGTTCAAGTGGATCTGGCACCAATCTAATGGTTAGGTTTTGTAGTTTCATAGTTACAGGCACCCCTTAAGTTAGTTTGGATCAAATTTAATCCGGCAAAGACCTCTGTGACATAAAATGTTACTCACAACCAGAGTTTGCATCATACTGTGAAAAATTTTGTTCTTAAATTTTCACCCTTGATGAGGATGCAATTGGGGCTTCCAATGTTTCATTAGACAAATCCTTTTTTTCTTTTTCCAAAGCTTTGTTGATGGCACTATCAATGTAGACCTTCCACACAGCCATTTCAGAAGAAGGAGGGCTTGCCACTGTTCCCATGCAAAAATATTCAATGGTATACTTCAGTATTCAATCCAACTTTCAATTGAACAAACCAAGTTTTCTCACTTTTGATTTGAGAAAGAATTGTTTGCAGATTTTTATATGATTTCAATTTTCACTTTACTTTCACTTTAAAGGCACTTTGGAATCACTAGGTGTGGAGCAACAGTCTCAAAAAAGATTTATTGATCCCAAATTTGGGTTGAGGGAACCCAAGTGTGGTCAAGGGGGTTCCCAAAATTCTGGCACGACTTCTGGGGGGTTGTGCACCCCCAAAAACGGCGGTTTTGAGCCGTGTAAGGGGGTACATGGCTCCAAATTTCCATTTTTGGGGGGTAAACGGCTCCTGTCCAACGTTCCAGGGGTTTCACGTGTTTAGAACGGCCCTTTGTAGGTTTCTATGGGCCCCCACAGCTTGTTTGAGCCATGTAGGGCCCTACACAACTCCCATGCAACTGGAGTTTTGAATTTATCATCACCCTTTTTTTTTTCTTTTTCTTTTTTTTTTAGCTGTGGCTTGCTATCATCAAATATTTGAGCTTGCATTTTTTGGGACCAAGCCTGGAATTTTTGATGGTGTTTTCCTGAAATACGCATACCCCCTAACTGGTGTATCTCAAAATGGCATATTTCAAACATCAAACCCCCCATTTCATGCATCATCATCCATCAAAATGCAAAACATCCACCCCTCCAAATAATCAACCATGCACATCCCTTCTCAAGCTTACCACATTCAACCCAATATTATCACTCACCTTCAGCATAAGCTCATCATCCCACATCACATCACCATACCATTACTCTCAAAATGTCCAAATTATCCTCCAGAAAATCATTTAAAAAAGCCATCAAGCTGTCTAAAGTTTTGGTACTATATGAGTCTAATTTAATTTGTATTTGGAATCCAATTGTTTAGCCCTGAAAAGCTTATTGTAAAAGAAATCATTGGTCCTAAGAACACACAATCCCCATTATTCACAGTATGGAAGAAAAAAGCTCCATCTTCTCCCTAAATTAATCTTCCAGAAACTATTTTTCACTTCCTTAGAGAAATTAATAAAGAGCTTGAAGATGATTGAGAAAAATCAAGTATTTCAGAATGACTCTTGTAATCCTCAGAATGAACCAGCTATCCAACTGGCATTTGATCTTTTTCAATTGGAATCCAAAGGGAATGGCACAGCTTCTCATCTACTGCAAAATATTTTCTCTATTGAATATGGAACAGTCAACTTGTAAACCCAATGGATTATCACAGCTATCCTTGGACCTTGCTTCTGTTTTGGAAGGAGAAGGAAAAAATGGACAGGTTTGACTATGGAAGGCAAGTTTGGTAGTTGCAGGTTGACGGAAGGCTGCACAATTGGGGTGATTAAGTTTACTATTTTGTGATTGTTTTTTGATTTATTACAGGATTAAAACAATTGTGGGGTATGAGTTGCAGAGGTATTAATTGGTTAGAAAACAGAAAAAATGTGAATAAATTTTCAGAATACGCTTTATTTGGGATTAAAACATTGAAGAACCATGGGAAAAACCAACTGGGAAAACATGGAATCATTTTGGGACAATGGGAAGTGTAAAAGATGAGCAGGCCAAGTATTCTGGTATAAATTGTGGGAGGTTAGATGGGGATGTTTCACCTGGGGGGGGGGGATTAGTAAGACATTAAATAAAATACTGGAGGATTCTTCATGTTGAGGCACTCAGGAAAGTGGTTTTGGAGTACTGTAGGAAGAGAAATAGGCTGTATGCAGGATTTATGTTTTATTAATCAAAAGATCTAATCAAAGGAGAGGTGTGGGATTGGAAATTATGAGTGAAGAAAGTTTAATGAAATTTGCAGTGGAACCAGAAAGAGGAAACCAGGGAGTTTTGTCCATCTCACAATTCAGTTTTTAAAATTTTCTATTTAGTACTTGTTAAATTTATGGAGAGGTTGGAAAGAGGAGTATGATGGTTGTCTCTTATTATTATTTGGAATTTTTTCAATATATAAACAATAAATTTTAATGTAGTTAGAAGGGAGTGGGGGATTTATTGATTTGGTTAGGATTGTGGAGAAATTTAATTTGATAGATTTGAACTAGTTATAATTGCAGATTGAATTGTGAAACTTAGACAAGTGCAGAAGCAATTCAGTTCAAATATAGTGGAGTCCATAGATTTTCAACATAATTTATTCCCAGAAATTGGCATGTTTTCTGAAACAAATTTTCTTGCAATACGTGTCAAGGCCCTTTTCAAAAAAAAGGGAGATAAGAAGGATATATTTCACATGATGAAGACTTAAGCATTCCCAGTTTTTGTTGGATTTGTTAATAGTACCACCATCTGCTTGATTTTAAAGTGAAATATTTGTTGCAAAAAACATTTTGATTGGAAGAAAAGGCAATAAGCCCATTTCTTTAGAATTCTGAATAATACCAGTGTGACCAACTACCTTTTATTTTTCCTTCTAAATAATTTTTTTCCATTCAATTTTTTTATATAACAAAACAAATTGTTTCAATAAATGCTGGATTTCCACCTTTCTATCATTGTTTATACATCTTAATCAAATGAAAATTGGTAAAAAACCTCAGGAATACTTTAATGAAGATAAAAAACTCCTGGTAAAACCCTTCAATGCCATTGGTAAACATATGGCTCCAGCATACTATAATGTTTCTCCTGATCATCAACATAAAAATGGTCATCAACATAAAAATGATCATCAACATAAAAATGATCATCAACATAAAAATGATTTAAAGTAGGAAATATCCAATTGAAGAATTCTAGTTGTACAGTAGGTAGGCAAACGTTGTGGGACTGTTTGCAACAGCAAACACACCTGGGTACTTTAAAAAATTTAGAGGAATCCTGGGGTTCTTTATATTGGTGTTGAACAAACCATCTTTGGGCTCCCACTCCAGTTGACCAATTCCCACATTGCCAACAACTTGGTTTTTTTTGATTTTGATTTCTGACTAATTGATCAATTGAAAAAAGTATGGTAAGTAATTGTTTCTGAATATTATTTTTTATCTTTGATCCTGATTCATGGGTTATCCTTTTGATATATAGTCTTCTTTGTGCAATTTTTTGTTTCAGAAGATCAAGATGGTCAAAACAAAACAGGATTTTATAATTTAAATGTCCCAAAAATCAATTTTGGAGAAATTCAAATCAGCCCAACTCAAATTTAACCTCAGGCCAATAAAAGCCCAAGCAGCTCAAGGCACCTCAAAGCTGAAAGAAAGTAGAAAAATTTAAAAATATTAACATCAGATTCCCGCAGGGCTTGAATAAACATGTCTACGTGGTTTCCATGATTTCAAACCAACCTATCTTGAAATTATAATAACCATCTTACCAAGGCACTGAAAATAAACATTAAACAAAATTTTTTTGAATTAATTTTAGAAACCCTGGAAATTAAATTTCATTTCATGAAAATTAGTTCTTTTATCCTCAATCACAGCCTCATCAAGAAGAAAAAATATCAATTTTACAGAATTTTTGGATTTTTTTTTTTCTCCAGCACATTTTTTGAGTTTTTTGTGATTTTGAAGTTTTTTTTAAAAAAATTTATAATTTGATATTCTTCCAAATTTCAATTTTTTTATAATTGAAGCATAGATTCTTGAATATTTAATATAATGAATAAAATTAAATACATTCCTTTTTTTGAAAAATGGATTTAGCTTGAAACACAAGCCTGAAAATAAATTGACTGTTTTAGGTCAATCAGTCCCATCATTTTTGTCTACCCACTGCAAATGATAGAGTATTGCAAAAGGGAGATGTGCCAGCTTGAAAGAAATCCAGGACAAGCTTTAAATTTTAATTAAATGAATATGTCCATAAACTGGGTAATATTTTGTGCTATCATTAATAATTTATTTTCCAAAATGAAATTTAAATGGGATGAGATATTTGGAGATTATATTCTTGATCCACATCAAGCCATCCTAGCTCTGATCTACTGGTTCATCTTTTGAAAGGAATGAGCAAATTCTAACTGACACTTTCTCAGTTGAAATTTTGAGATTTTATTTTTTGAAATTGGCCAAAACTTTAAGTGGTTCCATTTTTTTTTTTGAATTTATGTTCAGCCCTCCACCCCCCTCCAAGAAAATACCAAAATTTTCATTTTTTTCATTTTTTTGCAAATTTGAAATTTTTAAGTCAAGCTCCAACTCCTCACCCCAGATCCAGCTCATAGGTCAAACATCTCCAACACCTCCAAACCTTCACCTCATCCAACATCTCAATCATCTTCTCAACCCCCTCCACCTCCAACTCAATTAACTCTTCAAATTTAAACTAAACCTCAACCTCATCCTAAAACTCTTCACCACTGTTACCAGATGGAAATTTCTCAACCCCCTTATACCACCTCCTTTATCCCAATCCCTTCAACCTGTGCCAATCCACCCCTTTTTATTCTGACTGATTCTAGAGAAAAAAAAATCAATTTCTTGGTTTTTTAGAAGTTAATTTTCTTGTTTTTTTGCCAATAAATTTCTGGATTTTCAGAAAAACTTTTTGTACAAAAACAGAAATCTCTCACTGGTTGATCAGAAATAAATTTTCTGAAAAACTAGAAATCATTTTCTCATGAAATATAAAATTTATTTATGTTTCCTTAGAAATAAATTTTATTGTTTTTTGGCAATGAACTTGCTGAAAAAACAGCAACCACTTTCTCAAACAAGAAAATTGGTTTCTGTTTCCTTAGAAATAAATTTGCTAGTTTTTTAGATATAAATTTTCTGAAAAAACAGAAATAAAAGGGATAAATGTTCCCCTCCTTGTCATTAGTTTCTTGATTTAACTCACACCAAACATTTTTATGCCTTCCCAAAGAGAATATATCACCATTTTATTGACCATCTGTCTTCTTGCCTCCTAAAAACCTATTCAATTCCACCTTAAAGATGTGAAAACCCACAAATAATGAACTGTGAAAATTATTGCCAGAAAGTAGCTTAGTGGCAGGAGGAGCATTAATTAAAGCAAAAGAAATTCTGGATAAATTGTTTCTATAAAGGCTAATGGGCTCTCACAATGGGGAAATATGCTGGAAAATTTATTGGATTAATACAAATGGATATAGATGGAAAACACCAGGGAGAAGGGCTCCTTAAGTAAAAAAGATTAGCCTCTTTTGGGAACATGATACAACAGGGGAAAAGGCAAAGTTTCCGCCCCAAAAGGGATCTACAGGCTCTGAAGGCCTTTTTAATTGGTTTGGGCTGCATCAGCCCACGTGGCATTTGCCCCTGAACCCTTTCAACCGGACCATTCTGGCCAATTTTGGTGTTTCCACCCTCACAGGGCTGAAGCAGACCCTTTTCTGTTCAATCCCTGGGCTGTTTGTCCCTTCCAACAAGCCCTGTTACCCCTCTGACCATACTTACTGTTAAAATGCGGATGCACTCAGGTAATGTGCATAGGAGTGTGTAATCCAAATGGGATGCAAAAATGGGCCTCCACGGCCCATTGGACATCACGTGGGCCATGTGGGCCTATGTAAGTGTTATTGGTTTTGGGCATTTGGGCGCCAAAACACGTTTTTATGGTCTTTTGGGACACGGGCCCTCACAGGCTTGCCAGGGTGGATGGGCCACCCAAGCCAGATGGGCTTATTTGAGCATAAAAGGGCCCAAGCTTTATTATGGACATACTTGGCCAGACGGGCTGGCCTGCCAAAGTATGTAACTCTCACAATTTGGGCTTGGGGCAGCCCATTGGGGACGCCGCCCCTGTTGCCGCCCGCTAGGGGCCGCCGCCCCTGTCGCCGCCCGCTAGGGGCCGCCGCCCTTGTTGCCGCCCGTTTGGGGCTGCCTGTGTTCCTTGGTACACCCCGTGCGGGGCTGTTGTGCGGCCAAGGGATCCCGCACGGTGGGATGCTGTGCGGGCCCAGCTGGTCGCGCCCAGCAACCAGCGCCCCAGAGCCGTGGCTTGCAGCCCCGGCTTGCACCCTCTCCCCTTGCTTGCCGTTGCAAGGGGGATGGGGGCAAGCTGGCTGGGTTGAACCAGCCAGCAACCAACCGCAACAGTGCGGTCGGTCAGGGCAGGGGGGACCTGACCACCCCCTTGCCCAAGGAGGTGGCGGCGCCGGCCGCAAGCGGAGAAACCGGCAGGTGGGGGGGAATTCATCACCCCTCCACCATCAATCATTTGAGGCGACCAAGCAGGGGCGCTTTCCCCCCCCCCTTTACCTAGGGGGAGGAGCAATGGGCCTGGGGGGAGCTGATCACCTCCCAGGCCAACTTACTTGACGACGCCCTGGGGTATTGACCCCCAGGGCCCCTGGTGAGGGGATTTGACCGCCCCCACCAGGGATTTGAGAGAAAGAGGGGGGGGACAGCATGTCTGCTGGTCACACCCCCCATTTGAGTCTGAGACCGGACCCAGGTGTGCCCTGGGTCCCACCTGGCCCATTTGAGGGGCCAGGGGCTGGCTGCATGAGGCAACCAGCCCGTAAACAAGGTAATGAGGTCATCATGGCTTGTTGTAACAGACAACCAGCCAAGGGGATTGAACAGTTAAGGGGCTAGTTCAGCCCCACTGAGATGGAAACACCAGAAATAACCGGAATAGGCTGGTTGTAAGGGTACAGGGACTGATGCCATGTGGGCTGATGTAGTCCAAACCAAGTAACAAGGCCAGTAGAGCCTGTAAAGCTCTTTTGGGGCGAAAAATTTGCCTTTTGGCCTATTGTATCATGGGCTCACAAGAGGCCAATCTTTTGTACTTAAGGAGCTCTTCTCCCTGCTTTTTTCCATCCATTCATTCATCATTCCAATCAAATTCATCCAACATATTGCCCCATTGTGAGAGCCCCATTAGCCAATATTGACACCCAGTGTCCAGCATTTCTTTTTCTTTAAATACTGCTCATTTTCCTAAGCTAATTGCTGGCCATAGTTCTAACACATTATCAGTACGATCATCATCATTATTTCCAAGAAAGATAGACCCTTATACCTTACTTTGGACAACCTCAAGGACCTCAAGTTTTCCAAGAAGATGTCTCATATCCCAGAGTCCAGCTCCACCTAGATATTTTTGAATAGTAAGAACTATAATGATTGGGCTGTCCTTATGGACAGTGAGTTGGATAACATCTGTTGTGGGGATATTATGAAAGGATATGATACTTTGATCAGTTCATAGGTGAAGAAGAAGGCCTATCATCTTATTCTTAGACACTTGGATGAGCATCATTTAACATGGGTTGCTGATACTCTGTTGGAGGAACAGAAGAGGAAGGGAAGTTTTTTATGGAAAATGCTCAAGTCAAAGTATGCTAGTGACTCTGTTCATCAAAAGGGGATTGCTTTCAATAGATTTTTCAAGTTGAAATTTGGCAACTGTAAACAATTTGTGGGGGAAGCTAGATCTAGTATTGCTAAGTTCAAGTCATCTGGGCTGAACATGGATCCTGAGTATTTGTCACTCTTAATTCTTCAAAAGCTGCCAAAAGAATATGAGTCCTTGGTCAGGATCATATCTAAGTTGGATCCCCTTCCAGGAGAAGAGGATGTGCTTAGAAGGATTGAAAAGGATGATCTTCAATTCAAGATGAAGGAGAGCACAGGAACTGCTCTGGTGGGAAAGACAGGAAAATCTGGGAAGAAGGCAAAGGCCAAAAAGGATTTATCAAAGGTCTTGTGTTATAATTTTCAGAAGAAGGGGCACTATGCAAAGGATTGCAAAGAGGCCAAGAAGAGGAACAAATCCAAGGAAAGTGAAAAGGAAGACAAAGAGGTCAACTTTGCCATGGAAAATGTTGCTATGGTGGCAGTGGATGTTTCAATGGAACAAGCTGTTGTGGAACAAGTCCCCAACAAGAAGGCTAAAATTGAAGAGGATCAAGAGATGGACTTGATTGATTATGAAGTATGTAATCTTAACCTTGAGAATGAGAACTTATCAGTGGCTGATAATTCTTCATTCCTTACAGGAGGATTGTTGAAGGAGGATGTTCTTGTTTTGATTGATTCTGGTTGTACAGACCACATGTTTTTTGAGCCAAATTTGTTTTCAAATATTAGAGATTTTGATGGTGTTGTAAATATTGGCCAAAAAGGAACAACAATCCAGATTAAGGGGATTGGAAAATTCATTCTTGCAAATCACATGGGTTTCAAAATAATTTTTGAGAAAGTGTTCTATGTACCAGATTTGCCTCATAACCTTGTGTCTCTTGGAGTGCTCTGGAAAAAGGGTTTCAAGATTTTTTATCTTAAAGAAGATAAGTTTGTTATTGATTTGAATGGGAGAACTATCCTGACTGGACAAGTTCAGAATAAGTTGCTCTGTGCTGACTTGTTCAAGATTTCAGCTCTGAGCACTGTTGCTCACAATAGAAGTGGCCATAAGGTAAAGGACAGAAACTGTGAGAGTTGTACCTTAGGGGTCAAGACCAGGAATTTGTTCTCAAAGAGTAGAGACCACACAGAAGTTCCTAGAGAGGAATTATCCATTGATTTGGCGGGGCCATTTTCACCAGTGTCTCTTGGAGGGGCAAGATACTTCATCAATTTGGTTGATACAGCAACTAATTTTGTTTGGGTAAAACCAATAAGATCAAAGGATCAAACCACAGAGGAGGTTTCAATAATCTTCAAAGTCTGGAAACAGAATTGTTTGATGAGGGAGATCAAGAGGGTTATTAATGATGGAGGGGGTTAGTTTGTGAGTAAAGATTTTGAGAAACTATTGAATGATTATGGTATCACTCATATAGTTACTACTGCTAGTACTCCACAAAACAATGGAATAGTTGAGAGGATGAATAGGAATTTATTGGACAAAGTCAGAACTATTATGGCTCAACCTGGTCTACCAAAGTTTTTATGGGCTGAGTTGGTGTGCACAGTATGTCTGTTGCACAATATTGTAAGTGTTAATGGGATGTGTCCTCATTATCAGTTTTGGAAGTTGTACCTCAAAACATCACACCTAAGAACAATTGGTTGCTTGGTGTATTATAATGTCCACCATAATGAGATGGTTGGAAAGTTAGATAATAGAGCCAGAACAGGGGCACTTGTGGGCTATGACTTAATAAGTAAGTCATAAAGGATTTATTGTCCAGGGACAAGAAAGGTTATCCGTAGTAGGAATGTAAAATTTGAAGAAAGTACCTTTCCACTCAAAAGGGGTGGACCTATTGCTGTTCAGGAATCACAGCAGGAAATAGCATTGGAGCCTATTTCCCCAGCAGAGGCTGGAGAGAATATCATTAGTGATGATATTGAGGTTGCAGAAATGCCACAGGAGGGTTCAGTACCCACTTCAGGGGAGTCTGTGGAATCAGAACCTGATGAGCCTCCACCTCCAGTTAGAAGGAGTGGCAGGATGAGAATGACTGTTGATAGGTATGGGGAATGTAATTCTCATTATGCTTCTGCGGAATATGAGGAAGATACACTTTGGGAACAGTTTATGCTTAATGAGATTCTACAGTTGAGTTCAGAAATGGGTAATAGAGTTAACCCAAATAGCTTTGGCCAAGCTATGAATTCTGATGAGAGAGCCAATTGGAAGACAGCTATTTTTGAGGAATTTGATTCTCTAGAGAATAATAGTGTGTTTGAAGTGGTTAAGCGGGATTCAGTTCCAAAAGGAAAGACCATTGTTGGGTCTAGATTAGTGTTAACAAAGAAGTTTGATACTAATGGAGTTTTGAAGAGGTTCAAGGCTAGATGCGTTGCACAGGGCTTTGAACAGAGAGAGGGTATTGATTACCAGGAGACTTACTTGCCAACTGGAAGGCTGTCCACCTTCAGGTACATCATTGCTTTGGCAGTGGAGTTGGGTGAAGAAATCAGACAGGCTGATTTTGTGACTGCATACTTGAATGCAAAAATTGGAGAGGAAGAGACTGTTTATATGTCAATTCATGATGGTTTCAAGGAATGGCTGGTCAAGACCAAGCCAGTAACTATGAAGAAAATCTGTATGAGAAGTTTCCTCTCAGAAGATAAAGGGGAGTATGTCCTCAAGCTGTGTAGATCCCTGTATGGATTGAAGCAAGCAGTTAGGTCATGGTATAATACTATGAGCATAAAACTGATAGAGATTGGTTTCAAAACAAGTTTGGCTGACCCTTGTCTCTTTGTGAGAAAGGATGCAATTTTGTTTGTATGGCTTGATGACATTATCATTATTGGGAATGGTAAGGAGAGAGTCATGGAGACACTCAAAAAGGAGTTCAAGATAAAATATCTTGGTCTGGAACAGCAGGTGCTGGGAATGAAGGTTAGTAAGAGCAAGAATGGGATCAGGTTGGATCAGAACCATTATGTGTCAGCTCTACTTAAGCAGTATGGCTTAGAAGATGCAAAGAAGTTTGGTACTCCAATGCAGTCTAACATTCAGTTAGAAAAGTCTACAGATGAAGAGCATCTAGAGTTTGTTCAATCTGGGAATAATTATAGATCAGCTATTGGATCTTTGAATTATTTGGGGCAGTGTACAAGGCCAGATATTACTTATGCAATTGGGATTTTGTCACAACACTTAGAGAAACCATGCATGAGGCATTGGTCAGCGTTTAAGAGAGTTATGAGGTATCTTAAAGGAACAAGCAGTCTGGGACTGCAGTTTTCAAAGTCATCAAACTTTGACTTGGTTGGTTATTCTGATGACAGTTGGGCAGATGGTAACACTAGGGAATCAACAAGTGGTTTTGTATTCTTCTTAGGAAAGAATCTAGTGTCTTGGATGTCTAAAAAGGTGTCAGCAATAAGTCTTTTGTCAACAGAAGCAGAGTACAGAGCCTACTTGTCAGCTTCACATGAAGCAAAATGGTTGAGAAAGGTCTTAGAGGATACTCATAAACCACAAGGGTTTGCATTGTTGTATTCTGATAACCAGAGTGCCATTGCGTTGGCAGAAAATCAAGTGTTCCATTCTAGAACAAAAAATATTGATGTTCATTATAACTATATACGGGATGCAGTTAACTGCAGAATGCGGATATCTTAACTAAGGCGTTAGATAGGAACAAACATGAAGGTTTTGTGTCTAGTATGCGTATGGCATCCCTTTTGGATTAAGGGTGTGTGTTAAAATGCGGATGCACTCAGGTAATGTGCATAGGAGTGTGTAATTCAAATGGGATGCAAAAATGGGCCTCCACGGCCCATTGGACATCAAGTGGGCCACGTGGGCCTATGTAAGTGTTATTGGTTTTGGGCATTTGGGCACCAAAACACGTTTTTATGGTCTTTTGGGACACGGGCCCTCACGGGCTTGCCAGGCTGGATGGGCCACCCAAGCCAGATGGGCTTATTTGGGCATAAAAGGGCCCAAGCTTTATTACGGACATACTTGGCCAGACGGGCTGGCCCGCCAAAGTATGTAATTCTCACAATTTGTGCTTGGGGCTGCCACCCATGTCGGGGCCCGCTTGGGGCCGCTGCCCACGTTGAGGCCCGTTTTGGGCCGCCTGTGTTCCTCGGTATGGCCCACATGGGGCCCGACAGCCCGCGCGGGGCTGTTGTGCGGGCCCGACTGGTCGCGCCTGGCAACCAGCTGCGCGGAGCCGGGGCTTGCGGCCCAGGCTTGCTCCCCCTCCCCTTGCTTGCCGTTGCAAGGGGGATGGGGGCAAGCTGGCTGGGTTGAACCAGCCAGCGACTGACGGCAACAGTGTGGTTGGTCAGGGAAGGGGGGACCTGACCACCCCCTTGCCCAATGAGGTGGCGGCGCCGGCCGCAAGCGGAGCGACCGGCAGGTGGGGGGAATTCATCACCCCTCCACCATTGATTGTTTGAGGCGACTGAGCAGGCGCGCTCTCCCCCCCCCTTTACCAAGGGGGAGGAGCAATGGGCCTGGGGGGACCTGATCACCTCCCAGGCAAACTTACTTGACAACGCCCTGGGGGTATCAAACCCCAGGGCCCCTGGTGAGGGGATTTGACCGCCCCCACCAGGGATTTGAGAGAAAGAGGGGGGGGACAGCATGTCCGCTGGTCACACCCACCCATGTGAGTCTGAGACCGGACCCAGGTGTGCCCTGGGTCCCACCTGGCCCATTTGAGGGGCCAGGGGCTGGCTGCATGAGGCAACCAGCCCGTAAACAAGGTAATGAGGTCATCATGGCTGGTTGTAACAAACAACCAGCCAAGGGGATTGAACAGTTAAGGGGCTGGTTCAGCCCCACTGAGATGGAAACACCAGAAATAACCGGAATAGGCTGGTTGTAAGGGTACAGGGACTGATGCCATGTGGGCTGATGTAGTCCAAACCAAGTAACAAGGCCAGTAGAGCCTGTAGAGATCTTTTGGGGCGCAAAATTTGCCTTTTGGCTTGTTGTATCATGGGCTCACAAGAGGCCAATCTTTTGTACTTAAGGAGCTCTTCTCCCTGCTGTTTTCCATCCATTCATTCATCATTCCAATCAAATTCATCCAACATATTGCCCCATTGTGAGAGCCCCATTAGCCAATATTGACACCCAGTGTCCAGCATTTCTTTTTCTTTAAATACTGCTCATTTTCCTAAGCTAATTGCTGGCCATAATTCTAACACTTACCGGCTTGTTGCCTCATGCAACCAGCCCCTGGCCCCTTATATGGGCCAGGTGGGACCCAGGACTCACCGGGGTCCAGTCTCAAACTCACACAGGGGAGGGGTGGGGGAGGTTTAACTGACAGAAATGCTGTCCCCCCTCTTTCCTATGTAGGTGACCAGCAGGGGTGGTCAAATCCCCTGCTAATTTCCTGGGAAAGAATTTACCCCAAGCAGACCATTGAAAATAGGTGGGCTGGAGGGCAATAAAGTCCCCCCAGCCCTTGGCACCTCCCCCTTGGTAATGGGGGGGGGGGGGGGGAGAGCGCCCTGCTTGTTCTTTGCGCTCTACCACACAGACAGGTGGGAGGGTGATGAAATCCCCCCCACCGCCGGTTGCCTTGATGCAAGCGGCCTAGGCTGTATTGACCCTAAGTGGGCTGGAGGGGGATCAGTTCCCCCAAGCCCTTGGTGCCTCCCCCTTGGTAACGGGGGGGACCCCATTGCTCACTCCCTCAGGTGGGGGGATGATGAAATCCCCTCCCACCACCCATTGCCTTGCTGCAACCAGCCTGGGTGGTCTTGATGCCTGGTAGTATTCCACCAGCCCTCCCCCCTCCCTTGCAATGTCAAAGGGCCACCACCCTGCGTGTCAGCCTCCTGGATGCCAAAACCCTTGCTTTCCTTTAGCTACAAGAGTTGATAGAGTAAATAATAAATATATTATTTAATAAATGCAGCAAAAATACGTAGAATATTTGGATTAAGCTTATTGCAAGGTTATGTGGTTTGGTTATTGTTTATTGTTTAAATCAATATGAATAAATTGATTATTAAATATTTATAGAGGGGCCACAATTATATTGGGGATCTTTAACACCTCTCTTCAGGGATTTCAGTATGAAAACACGTAGTCCTGGTTACTTTGGGCTCTTTAGTTTAAAAAATATTTTACCCAAAGATAATATGTATATAGAATACACAATGGAGTGGTAGGGCCTTGTAGCAAAGCTACCACGACAGAGAAAGGATAATAAGACTCACTGGTATGTTATTAAATCCTTTGGGTATCTGTTTGAGACGTGTACTGATGGGTTAAACCTGTATACTGGGGTTATAAGGTTGTTCAGCAGTTTTAATTGATAAAAAGAGGTTTGAGGACAGGTATTACTGATCAGACATTGCCATAAATCACTTACCTATCTCTTATGAGTACTTGATTACCTTGGCACGGCGTCTGGATATGAATATTACTGGGTCTCTGCCCATCAACATCCTCAAAAGAGCTCTTTATTTATAGCTTTTGGAGTCCCAATATTGTCCTTCTGAGGGTTGTAGGTGCTCAAAGGGACGGAAACTAAGGCTAGCAGGGTAACCAGGGGTAGCCTTTCATGTTTTCTTGGTGCTATAGCACGGTTAGAATCTAATTCCACAGGGTATGGGAATTATTCCACTTTATAATAGACATTAGGACGTGTGAATAACACTAATCTGTCTTATTTATGTATTATTTAATTAATTATCCTTATTAAATGTTCCCAGTAGTTTAATAATTATATAAATAGACATTTCTACGGACATCTTGATGTCAGGTAAGTTCTCATTATGTGTTATATAAATGGATTAAAAGTCATAATATTGATTTTACTCTTTATTTTCGAGTTCCAGTTGATTTACTAAGATAATTACTTAAAAATATAAGTCATTTGAATTCATGTAATATTTTTACATCATTAGTTTTCTTAGTATGTCACAAAAGATATCGATGTCTAGAAATTCTCATAAAAGTATATTAAAGTATTTTGATATATTTTTAGAAGTTGTCATTGTCTTATTTTCGACGTTCTTGGTACTTTGAATTATATTAGATAAAAAATACGTATAAGGATGATTTAAGTATTTTTATATGATATTATGTATTTTTAGACTGTCTAATATCTACGGGAACATTTATTACATATGTAAGAAGTTCCCGTGTATGTTGTAGCATGTTTACGCAATACCTGAGCCTCTCAGGCCACCTGTCACTCTGTCAACCCGTAGTCCCGCGGCTGCGTACTTGTCAGAGGCCCAGGGCTGCGTACACGACCTTGACGGTGTGACAAGGCTGTATCTCAGCCGCGCGCGGGTGCATTGGCTGCCGCGGCTGTGTGCGGGAATTGTGACAAAACACATTTCCGTCCGTAACTCCTAAAATATACACAACACCTCAATTCTGACTGAATTTTAGGTGTGAAACCTACACTTGACAATGTGTGTGAAATATTTCAATGGCCAAAAAGCTCAATAATGGAAGCGTATTATTTTGGTTTTTCTTTCCTTAATTATTTAAAAATATAAGGAGTTGGATTTCAAGGGTGGGGGCAGTGAGTGACCCTACCTAATTTTGGGTGGAAAATCCATTTCTGTAATAATATTTATGTTTTTCCTACTCTTTCTTAGGTTAATTGTATTATTATTATTTTTATGTTATTTTTGTTACTTTTGCAGCTTGCTCTGCAATAGTAGCAAGCTGACACTGGGGGGCGGCCACAACCATGGTGGGGGAACTCCATTTGGAGTCCCTCTACCCCCCTCAAACGGCCCTGCATGGGCCATTGGGACCTTCAACAGGCATTGAGCAAGAGACAGTGGCCCAGAGTGGGCGTCAGGGGCTTCCTAGCCCAAAGCCAAGAAATGAAAACTTTGGCGGGCCACCGCGGCTGGCCAAATATGTCCAAAATGCGCCTTGGGCCAAATAATGCCAATGAAATCCCATTTGAGTGGGTTGGCCCATCCATTCCAATGGGCCCGTTATTGCCCGTGTACCAAATGACTTATTTAATGTGTTTTGAGGGCAGTTTCCCCAAATCTGTGACATCCAGACAGGCCCATGTGGTCCGTGTGGTTTTCCAATGGGCCACAGAGGCCAATTTGTGCATCCCATTTGGATTAAACTTATATGTGGAAAACACATAAGTGCCTTCATATTATAACATGAACCATTTAACTCCCTCATCAAGGTAAAAAACAAAACTCTGTTGATCCAAATGCATACTAGCATAATTATTAATGCTTTTTATCCTAAAATGTATCTGTAGCTCTTTCTTATTTTTCAAAAGGATAGTAACCTCCATCTATTTTCCATAATCTACCCTTTCTATCTCCACTGCCTACTCCAACCTCTACATTTTTCCCCAGTAATATTTGATGAAGGTCTGTGAAATAGTCTGCTGTGGTCCTTCAATCAATCCATAATTCACTTGGGATACTCTATTTTTGATATTACAGCTTCTTTGAATCAAAACTAGAACAAACATCTTAAATATTTCACTTATACTTCTACATCAGGAAATCTATTAAATCAAGCATTTAAAATCTAGCCATGACCCATTGGTAATATTTGAAAAAATTTAGGATGAAATTTCAGGAGAATAAGAAAAAGTAGAACCAGACAGGCAACAAATAAGTTAGAAATGACAGCCATGTGAGGATGAGTAGATGAGAAGAAGAAGGAAAGACAATTAGAACACTGTAGATTCTCAGGATAGCCTAGGAATTCAAGCAGGACAAGGACAATGAGGAAAGACCAGGAAGAAAAGAGTAACAGGGGTCTGGGAGCAGAGGGGATGATGAGACTTGGTTGTAAGACTCAGGGACTGGTGCTCTGAAGTTCTTCCTCACCAAATATAAAGGAGGAATGGGTAGCTGGAGATGGATTGGTCTTGAGACAGATCCAGGAGTGGCAGAGAGAGTGGAGCAAGAGTTGAGTTAGTAGGTCAAAGTAGCCCCATGTTGTTGATGGGGTTTTGAGCAAGTGATGGAGTGGTTCACAGTAGAGTTTGGCTGATTGGGTAGAAGATGAGAGTAGGATGGAATAAAAAGAAAAAAAAAAGATAGAACACAAGAAGGCATAAGGTGAGAGGATAGAAACACACAGGAAAAGAAACAGAGAGAAGGGACAAAGGCAGAGTGGGAGAGTTTCAACAGAAGAGGTGACAGGACAGCAAAATTCCCAAGCAGCAATTGGGCAGAAATGAAGGAGAAAATTTGCATTTATTTGAAAAATAGTTTTCATTTAAAATAATTTTAAAGTCAAATTCAGTTATCAAGTTCACATTTTATAAATATATTTGCCACTCCAACAGTTATGTGAGCTTTTCCAATATATTATTTCCCTGTGAAGATTTACTTTTGTATCCTCCAATGGTTTTAGTATAAAAGCTCCCTGATTTTTATTTTTATTTTCATTGCTCATAAATCAATTATTATTTATTTGGAACTTCTAAAAGTCTGCCTCAAAATGTACTGCTTTTTAAAATTCCACACTTCTTAATTTCCATTTTGCATTTGATTATTTGAAAGCAGTACCAACCTGACCATCTTAAAATTAACTAAAAGAAATTTTTATCTTCTTCATGATTCCTCAAACAATCTCCTAGCTTCTGCAAGCCTCCCCAAAATCCCTTTTCTCTTCAGTTTTCATCTCAAATTTTTGCATTGCTTTCTCCAGTAGCAGAATATCCAAATTCTTTCTGTTCCAAATTATTCTTCCTTTCTAAAATTCTAGTTCACTCAAAAATGGATCTTCCTTTTAACCCATCTCTCATTGAGAAAACTCTCAAAACCAAGAAAAAGACAGAATGTTTTGTTTGAATTTGACGGAGAAATCACTGCTGCGTTTGGAAACCTGGGGAGACAACTTGGATTCGCAACTCAACCCAATGCGGCGGGAGTAAAATGACTACAATGCCTCCAAAAGGCAGTCTTCTACACTACAGCTATCACTTGATTGAAAAGCTTTTCACACTTCTTGGATTGTCTGCTTTTCAGATCCTCTTGTTTCTTCTCCTCTCCTAATCCCTTCTCTCAATTGTCCATTTTCTTCTTGTTCTCAGTCTTGTTTTTTTCTTTGATCAACTTAACAATCACCCACAACTGGCAGGTTTGACTCAAATCCTTGTCTTGCTACCACACTGGATGCCTGGTGAGATTAAAATCACCCTTTTTCATCCTTATCAAACCTGATCCTCATAACTTGCTTGCCATCCTCAACCCAACCAGCCACTCAACATCAAATCCACCTTTCCTGAAGTCACCTCAAGGGCTTCCTTTTCATCCTGTGTCCAAACCTCAAACTGTCAGTCTGATTGGTCTTTGTTTACTTTTTCCTAGCTGCTGTGATCTCACCCTCTGTTGTTGTTTCTTCAGTCCCCAGTTTTGCTTCAATTCAATCTTGAGTTTCATTTTCCTATCACATTTAAAAGCCAAAAAAATCCTCCCCTTTGAAGAATGAAAAACCAAGATAAGGAAGCATCCTAGTTGGGCGCCATGGACATCTTTTGCTGGAAAATGCTCAAGACAGCACCTGAAACTATGGCATTTGGAAGGACAAGATAGAAGCTATACATGACTTCATTGGATGTGAAATTGCCATCAAAAACAAAAACCTATGTCCTTGAACCCTCAAACAACAACAAACTCAAACTTCTCATCATCTCTAAGCTTGACTTGGCTGCTCATGACAACATAGTCAACTCCAATAATTGGAACTCAGCCAAACTCCTGTGGAAGGCAATGATTGACAAATTTTCTTCTTCCCAAGAGTTTTGTTGACAAAATCTGGAAAACTCAGGACAACTGCGGAAAATTTAATTTTTTTATGATTTTTTATTCCTCATTTTTAAAAAAAAGAAAATTCTGCTCTAGCTGTTTAATCATTTGTAAATAGTCTACAGGGACCCATGGCCCATAAAAGGAGGGGCTCTAACCTACCTTTTTCAAAATCATCCATGGGAGTGTGCGCATATCTCCCCCCGTTTTCATAGTAATAATCATCATCCTGGGTATATCTTTTGACTTCCCCCTGATCCATTTTATACTGAGTCTTTGCCCCTCTGAGGCCTGACTTTGCTGCTCATGACAACAAAGTCACCTCCAATAATTGGAAATCAGCCAAACTCCTGTGGAAGGCAATTATTGACAAATTTTCTTCTTCCCAAGAGTTTTGGTGACCAAACCTGAACACCTCAGGACCACTACAGGAAATTTAAATTTTTTATGATTTTTTATTCCTCCTTTAAAAAAAAAAAAAAAAAATCCGCTCTACCTGTGTCATCATTTGTAAATAGTCTACGGGGACCCATGGCCCATAGAAGGAGGGGCTCTCCCCTACCTTTTTCAAAATCATCCATGGAAGTGTGTGCATATGTCCCCCCGTTTTCATAGTAATAATCATTATCCTGGGTATATCTTTTGATTGCCCCCTGATCCATTTTATCCTGAGTCTTTGCCCCTCTGAGGCCTGATCCTCATCACCAACCAATAGCCTTGCTGGTTGAAGAGAATTCTGTCTGTTGGAATTCTTGAGTGTGTTAAACCGCTCTTTGATCCCTTTCTCTGACCATACTGGTCTTGATCCTTCCTTGATCATCTTTCTGCAGCCAATCACCTTTGATTGAAGAGGTTTCATTAACCTTAAAACCTGGAGTGTTATACCTCTGTTATTTTTCAAAGTTGCATTCTTCCAGCCTACTTTTGAGTTCCTTGAGAAGTGTTGAGGTTATCCCTGTTCAAATCATTTATTGGTTGCTTTTAGAGCTTCACAAAACATTGTGCTTTTTCTTGTACAGCCACCCTCAGTTATCTGGTACCCTTCACGCTCTTGATTGAAGAGAGTCAGGTGGGTTCATTGAGAACCTGGAGTTTGGTTGGGGTTTGAGTTGATCATCCCCAATCTTCTTCTGAAAACCAGAGTTATTAGCTTGTGGGGGTTGTTTACCTACAACTGCTTTGTTCTTTTGAGCTTTAAAAAAACTTGAACTTCTTTTGATCAAATATCTCCCACATAATCTTGCCTCAGATATTGCTGTTCAATTGCTATTGACTATTCTCACACTTTATCCTAACTACTTGATTCTTCACTTAAAAGTTCTGGATCTTGATCTCAGTTACATTGAAATATTTTTTGCAACGCTCAGGAGGGCAGCCTAAACAGCACCTTTCCCCTCCACATAACTGCCATGGCGTAGCACCTTTGGATTCTTAAATTTGGTCCCCTGGGCCAGGATTGAACCAACAACCTTGGGATTCACAGTCTCAAACTTGAATAATCAACTTCAAAATCCAAACCAATTTTTTTTCTCTTTCTTTTTTTATCATCCAGATCTCTGTGGAGGCAAATTGTTCCATAAGTAAGTCCTCCCAATTTTGCACCATCTGGGAAATATCCTTGTTGCCTTTTTGTGAAAACTCTACTCTTGCCAAACTTGTGAGCCACGTTGGAATTCTGCTCTTTGGATCTCTTAGGAACTCTTCTCTTCAAGATGTAATATAATGGTACCTCCTCCTTCTCTGTTTGGGTCAAGATGGTAAAGATCAAGCCCCAAAACAAGAAATTAGGTTTCAATTGAATAAATTTCAAACAATTCTTGGACTCCTATGAGATGGCTGCTGAAGTGGATGGTGCAAGTGAACATGATATGGCTTATAAGTTACTATTTTTATCTCCTCTGATGAAGTTATGGAAGTGATTGAATCATTTGATGGATTTGAAACTCATAACTGGAGGCTCTTGAAGGAGGCTATGTTGGGTTATTGGGGAAAAATAGATGTGGCTAGGTTACCTTACAGGACTTGGATGCTCTGGTTTCCCAATGGATCTCTAATGGTGGTGTCTCTTCAGCCTCTGATTATCAATCTTTTAGAAAATCTTGGGATCCTATTGAGTCTTACCTCATCAGAAACAATCACATTGACATGGTGGAAAAAATTTGAGTCCAGTTTTTCCAGTCTTTTTCTCCAGGAGTGCAGCAAAGGATTAGAGATGAATTAGTTAAATCTGGATCTATTATTACTACTAGAGATAATTGGTTCAAGCTTGCTGCTTTTCTGGTCTAAAGGAGTGCAGTGGATAAAGTGATTAAAGGTCAAAAAGCTCTTACTTTTGAACAAACTAGAGTCACTGAACCAGTACATTCCCCTTCCTTTAAAGAGTCTATTGAAATGATGAACAAGATGGAAGCAAATTGTAGACCTAAACCAAATCCCCAGGCCAATAAGGAAACCGCTACCATAGATGAGATTACTAAATTACTTCAGGCCTTTGAAAACAAAATTGATCAGAAAACTTCTTCTTTAGCTACTCCTAAACCTTCTAGCTCTGTTCCTAAAACCACTCTAGTCTGATATTACTTTCATAGGGAAGGCCATGGTACTGCAAGATTTCCTGAACTCCAGAAGGACAAGGAGGAAAAATTGGTGGAGCAGAAGGGAAAAAAATTTCTTTCTTCCTAATGGTGCTTTGATCCCTTTTGATTTTTCTTGTCCAATCCATCATGTGGTGGCTTCTTTTCAAAAACCAACTCCCAAGAAGGCATCTTTGGTTTTCTTGGATTTTTGATCATCCTGTGGCACTTTACAACCTTGGTATCCTCCAGCTGTCACTTCTTCCAGTTTCTCTGGCACCTATCAGTCCAATCAATCTAGGAAACTTCATGAGGAACCCAAAACTCACAAGTCTCCTCCATTTCCATTTTCAATCCTTCAAAAACCCATCAAGCATCAATCCTCACCTGAGCCCCCTTCCTCTGATGTAGAAGACATGGAAGTGTAAAAGGAACCACTTGTGGAAAGGTTCCAGGACCACTCTAATCCTCCTCCTGTTCAATCTTTCCAATCACCTCAACCTTTCAATCCTGATCCAGTACCTGCTCAACCTGATCATCCTCCCTCCACCCAGCCCAAAGTTTGATTTGAGAGGGGCATTTCCAAGGATCACCCCAATGCTGTGGAAGGAGTATTAAGGAAAATTTATGATATAAAAATTCCTGATCTGTCTGTGGCTGAACTACTGTCAATCTCTCCATCTGTGTCTTAAGGGATGAAGAAATTGGTTTCTTGTCAATGAGTGGAGATTGGTCTGGACAAATTAAAATTTTCTTCTGGTACTTTGATGGAGGACTCTGGTGGAACAGATCCTCCTTCAGATGCCAAATTGTATTCCTGTCCTCTTGGTTTTTTCTCCTGCTATCTTTGTGACTCTGCTAAAACAGTTTCTCTTCTGGTGGATTCTGGCTCCCAGCTCAATTTTATTTTTGATTTCATGGCCTGTAAACACAAACTCAGCCCAAGGGTCAGCTTTAACTCTGATGTGTATGGTATAGGGAATCATTCATGCAAATTAGTTGGTATTGCGGAGGATGTTCCTATTTGAATTGGACAAAATATTGTTGGCACTTTCCATTTCTGAATCCCTTTTTTGGATGGACCTATGAACTTGGGAAGAACTTTCTTAATGGATTTTTGTGCAACCCTAATGTTTTCTGATCAAGTTGGGGAGAGAATTGTTCTCCCTGATGCTGATGGTAGGAAGATTGAAGTCCCAGTTTTCTCCTTGGATTCTGGTTTTCAGGAAAAAGATTTTCCTGGCCACCCTTCTAAATTGGTTCCAAAAGGGAAACAGAAGGACACCTCTTCTTTTGCTCATTTCTTGGATTAGTTGGTCCCACTAATAGTTGTAGTTCTTCCCAGCCTCAGGCTTTAACTCAAGGATCAACTTCTGTCTCAGAGGCATATTTTTCTTTTTCCTCATCATTTCCTTCTCATCCAAATAAAAATAAAAATCAAGAACATGAAAAATCCAAAAATCCTAAAAATATTTCTTCTCTATCTGGATCTGTTGTCTCTTCCTTTCCTTTTTATTTTAAGCCTGATCAATATTCTCCTACTTTGGTTTCAAATCTCCGCAATGAGTCTAAACTAGATCCCAATCTCAATTCTATTCTTGGTTGTTTTGGTATGAAGGAGTATGGCCTCAGGTGGAGGAAATTTGGGGTAGAAGTAAGTCCTCCCAATTGTGCACCGTCAGGGGCTCCTACTACTGTCATTTTTGAAACCCTACCCTGCGCCACACATGTGAGAAATGTGTCATCATTTGGATCCTCTTTTATGGAAAAGGCACCTTTCAAGGACGCTGCAGAACATCAAACTTGGAAGATGTTAGAACTTGGTCTCAGCTTTTGTAGTCAGGTCTTGCCCCTCAATGCTTGGAGGAAGCAAGAATTTCTCTCTTTTGCCACTAAGTATAAGCCAGTTGCAAAAAAGTTTCAACCAGTCAACCACCCAATGCCTTTCAACCTCAATCCTCCTCTTATGCATACTCCTCTATCTTGTGATCCTTACTGTGGTTTATCTTGATCTCTCACTGATCCCTTTGTTCCTTGTTGTTGTGTTACTGAAGAAAGTCTGAAGTTGGTCAACTTTGGTCCAGATGGATGGCTTCTTCCTGATGAGTTAAATTTGTTCAAAAATGTCTTAGCTCTTAGAGAAAAATCTATTGCTTTCTGTGAAGAAGAGAGAGGTCTCTTGAAAGAATCCTATGGCATACCTTATATCATTCCAGTAGTAGAACATGATCCCTGGAAAAAGAAAAAGATGCCTATCCCTGCTGCTAAGGTTGACACGTTCATCATGTTGTTCTGCAAACAAGTCCTTACCAGTTTTCATGAGCAGTCAACCTCCAGCTATTCCAGTCCTGTCTTCTGTGTCCTCAAAAGTAATTGCAAACTTAGAATAGTTCATGATCTCCAGCCTCTAAATAAGGTTACTATTCAAGACTCTGGTATTCCTCCTGCTACTGAATAATTTGTTGAATCCTTCTTTGGGAGAGCTTGCTATGGTCAAGGTGATATTATGGGTGGCTATGACAAACAATCCTTCCATCCAATTTCTTGTCCTCTCACTACTTTTGATACTCCTCTCGGTCAATTCCAACTTACTCGCTTGCCACAAGGTGCCACCAATTTGGTTGCAGTCTATCAGGCTCAGATGGTTTGGATCCTCCAGGATGAAATCCCTGATCATGCTGGTATGTTTATTGACAATGGCGGAATAAAATTTCCAGTTTCTGACTAGAACAATGAGCTCTTACCTTGGCACTCAGAAATCCATTTATTTATCTGGGAATATGCAACCACCTTGGAAAGGATCTTGTTTTGAATCAAGGAGTCTGGTCTCACTGTCTGTAGATCCACATTGGCTGCCTGTGTCCCCTCTCTGAAAATTTTTGGTAATGTTGTCTGCAAGGAAGGAAAAAGGATGGCTCCATCCAAAGTCAACAAAATCCTCTCTTGGCCCACTCCAATTAATCCCACTGAAGTCAGAGGTTTCTTAGGTGTTTTCATCTATGTTTGGATCTTCATCCCTTCTCTATCCAAAATCTGTATTCCTTTGCATTGCTTAACGAGGAAGGATGCTGAATGGCTTTGCGGCCAAGCTTGTGAAAAATGATTTCAGGAGTTCAAAACAATTGTTGGGAAAGACATTTTCTTGATTAAGATCACTTATGGACCTGGAGCTGGCATGATCAAGCTGGCTGTTGATCTGAGTTGTCAATCTGTTGGGGCTGTCCTTACCCAGGAAGACAAAAATGGTTTGGATTGTCCTGCTCTTTATGAATCTCTCCTCTTTTCAGATGTGGAATCTAGGTACTCCCAGCCAAAACTTGAACTTTGTGGTGTGGCCCAAATGTTGAAGAAGCTCTAAACTATTCTCTGGGGTAAACACTTTGAGTTACAAGTCAACGCATGATCCATCATCAAAATGATTAATGCCCCCAGCCTTCCAAAGCTCCCACAAATTTTTGGGTGGCTTTTATCCAGTTGTTTTATTTTTCTATTGTTCATAGGCCTGGAAAGTCTTTCACCATGCCTGACGGATTATCTCAACTTCCTATTGGAGATGAAGAATTGGATGTTGGGGTGGATTTGAACAAGGAGGAACCTTTTATTTGATCTGTCTTCAGCTTTTCCTCTCAAAATTATTCTGGCTTGCAGAAAGGGTTCTGGCTTAAACTAAAGCAGTACCTTTCCACTCTCCAAATACCTCCTGATCTCTCAGCTAAATATTTTTGATCCCTTAAAAGAAAGTCCTCCAATTTCTTTGTACAAGTTACTAAGCTTATGAAAAGAGGAAATCCTTGTGCTCTTATTGTTATCACTATCCCTGCTAAACAAGATTTGATCTTGGAAAGTATCCATTAAGGACTTGGTCATTGTGGAGAAACAGAAACTTATCAACAAATATCCAAACAATTCTGGTGGCTATCTTTGAAGAAATCTGTCTCTCAATGGTGAAAGAGTTGTGAGGTCTGTCAGAAATGTGAACTTAGGTGCCCAGATGAAATTTTCTATCCAACTGGGGATTCCACTGTCTTTGGAAGGATTTCTATGGATGTGGTCCATATTAAGGCTGGTGGAGCTGAGTACCTCATTGTGGCTAGAGATGATTTTTCTGGATGTGTTGAAGAAAAATTCCTTAAGAACCTCAGCTCTGAATCGGGCGCAGCTTTTCTCTATGAGAATTGGACAATGAGCTATGTCTTGGCCTAATCTTATTCAACTGATGATGGCTCTGAGTTTGGTAGCAAACTGGTCAAAATGATCCAATTGCTTCCTGGTCAACATAGGGTAAACACTCCTTATTATCCTGAAGGCCAAGGCAACTTGGAAAGAGGCCATTCTCCTTTGAAGGCTGCTCTTGTCAAACTGGCCGGTGAAGTGGGAAGAATTATTGCAAATTTCTTCCTCTGGTCCTTTTCTCTGATCAAATTTCAACCAAACAAACCACTGGCTACTCACCCTACAAAATTGTCTTTGGTCAAAGGGCTGTCCTTCCTCTGGATCTGGAGAAGGAATCTTTTTTAGGTATTTATTGGGAACAAGTTTCTTCTGCCACTGATCTATTAGTTGCCCAATCTAAGAAACTGAAAGGGAGTGAGGATGTTTGGAGTGAAGCTTATCAGAAGATGATGGAATCCAGAGAAAAAATGGTTCAGTATTGGCAAGATAAACATTAAAAGCAGATCAGGGACTCTTTGAATCCTGTGATCTTGTTTTAGCTTATAATTGATCTTTGGAAACTCAGTGGGGGAAGCTTTTCTCTAATCTTTGGAATGGTCCTTATTGGGTGGTCCGTCAATTTAGAGGTGGATTTTCTGTCCTGGAAGAGCTGGATGGTACTTGGTTGGCCAGAAGGTTCTCTGCTGATCAAGTCAAGAAGTTCTTTTGTTGTGGAGGAAACTTATCTCAAAAGTAAGTCCTCCCAATTGTGCACCACCAGGGTCATCTGCTGTGTTTTGTGGGGAAACTCTACTTTATGCCACATACATGAGCACCTGGGACGCCCTTTGCTTTATCTCTTCTTCTTCTAGCGCTTTTTTTGGATGGATCAAGATATTTTTCAATTCTTCAATCACTCTCAAGATCAAGAAATGGCCATTTTTCTTTGCTTCAATTTCCCTGCTTCCTTTTTTCCTCTTAATGTAATCAAAATCAGATGCAGACTAGGGACATTCTGTAAGTTGGGGAGAGATTTGGTGACCAAATCTGGACACCTCAGGACCACTACTAGAAATTTAAATTTTTTATGATTTTTTATTTCTCATTTAAAAACAAAAAATTCCTCTCTAACTGTGTAATCATTTGTAAATAGTCTACAGGGACCCATGGCTCATAAAAGGAGGGGCTCTCCCGTAACTTTTTCAAAATAATCCATGGGAGTGTGTGCATATGTACCCCCGTTTTCATAGTAATAATCATTATCCTGGGTATATCTTTTGATTTCCCCCTGATCCATTTTATCCTGACTTTGCACCTCTGAGGCCTGATCCTTATCACCAACCAATAGCCTTGCTTATTGAAGAGAATTCTGTCTGTTGGAATTCTTGAGTGTGTTACAACACTCTTTGATCACTTTCTCTGACCATACTGGTCTTGATCCTTCCTTGATCATCTTTCCGGAGCCAATCACGTTTGATTGAAGAGGTTTTATTAAACTTAAAACCTGGAGTGTTATACCTCTGTTATTTTTTAAAGTTGCATTCTGCCAGCCTACTTTTGAGTTCCTTGAGAAGTGTTGAGGTTATCCTGTTCAAATCATTTATTGTTTGCTTTTAGAGCTCCACAAAACATTGTGCTTTGTCTTGTACAGCCACCCTCAATTATCTGGTACCCTTCATGCTCTTGATTGCGGAGAGTTGGGCAGGTTTATTGAGAAACTGGAGTTTGGTTGGGGTTTGAGTTGATCATGCCCAATCTTCTGCTGACAACCAGAGTTATTAGCTTGGGGGGTTGTTTACATATGACTGCTTTGTTCTTTTGAACTTTAAAAAAACTTTAACTTCTTTTGATCATATATATCCCACATAATCTTGCCTCAGATAGTTCTGTTCCATTGCTACTGAGTATTCTCAAACTTTATCCTCACTACTTGATTCTTCACTTAAAATTTCTGGACCTTGATCTTGGTTACATTTGAATATTTTTTGTAATGCTCAGGAGGCCAGCCTAAACAGCACCTTTCCCCTCCAAGGAACTGCCATGGCCTAGCACCGTTTGGAGTCTTACAGCTTCAAATTGATCCAGGGTTTTCAAAAGGTTTGTTTATATCTCCTCTGATCCCAAAAATGTGAATGACTAAAACATTTCAGTCAAGATCTACCTCAAGAAGATGGCAGAAGTTGGCATCAACTTTCCAGAATATATTGTGGCCTACCTCTTACTTTTCAAATTTCCTCTTTCTATGAATGGCTTCAAGAGGCAGATAATGCAATCCACTAAGGATCTTTTGGTTGAATTTTTCCTCAATCATCTTAATCAACTCACAAAAAAATTTCTGGCTCAGTCCTCTGTCCCAAACTGCAAATTGAAGGGAGATGTTGCGCTGTACGGTGGAAAGCCTTCTTTACAAGACTCATGCAAATATTCTGAACCCAAGCAATGCATCAAAGGGTATCACAAAACTAGTCAGGACAAGATCCACTCAGCCCAAGACTGTTGGCATCTCCATCATGAGGTTGCCCTGGAATGGTGGAGAGAGAATCAAGCAAAATGGAAAGCAAAGAAGGGCAGAGCCAAGGAAAAAAGCAAACCTCCCTCATCTCACTACCCGGCGCTGTTCCACCAATGGGTCAAAAATGGCAACCCCCATAAACAATTCCTTCATCATAGTGGCACATCAGTTCACATGATCAACTATAGCCGCTATTTCACTGAAATGGAACCATAAACAGGTGACCCCATCAAAACCAGAAAGGAAGGTGCCAGCCTGCCCATCAAAGGAAAAGGAATTGCCAAACTACACTGGAAGGAAATCACCCTCAAACTAACTGATGCTTTCTATTTTCCGGATGTCACCATTGATCTAATCAGCTCTGGGTCTCTCAATGCAAAGGGATGCTCCATTCCCTCAGAAAAAAACCACTTCTCTGTATCTCACAGTGACAAGCTGATTCTTGGCAGAACCATATCTCATAACCTCTACATGCTACAAAAGCCCTCTCACAAACCCTAAGGGAACCGGCTTCCCACGTTTTGACACCAAATGCATCACCAAAGGAGCAACTCATGTAAATTCATTGGAAGTTTGGCCACACATCTCTATCCAGATTGGCACTTAACACTCAACACATTCCCAGCAATTTCAAGGCAAAGTTCCAGTGCATGGACTGTTTGGTGAGCAAAATCACCAAGTATTCCTTCAATCAACTGTCTTCAAGATCAGCCAAAGTACTTGAAAAAAAACCATCTTCATCTAATGGGGCCCATCCAATTTCCCTCAAAGCTTGGCCATTGATACATTCTAAGACTTGTGGACAATGCCAGCAGATATCTGGCTACCTTCCTGGTGACCTCAAAGGAAAAAACTGCCAACATCCTAGTCAATGTTCTCAAAAAGAAAATCAATGGCATGGTTATTACCCACTGGAGGTCTGTTTTAACATTGGGACAGAATTTTTCAACACAAATTTCACCTCTTATCTCAAGGAGAGGCACATATCTCAGATCATCTCCAAACCTCATCATCCCAAGCACAACAGCCAAGCGGAGCGGGCTAATTGGAATATCATACAGTAAGCCAGAGCCACCCTAAAAGACAGTGGGCTCCCAATTTCTACATGGAACAAAGTTTTCAAGGGTTTCTGTCTCATGCTGAACCACATCTCATCAAATGGAAACTCAGAAACTCCCTGGAGCAAGATGCACAGTTGGCTTCTACCACCCGCATTCCTCCAAACTATTGGTACCCCCTGCATCTTTCCCTTTACAAGGAGGGAGAGGGGGTAAATTTCAAATCCAAAGGAAAAGAGGGAAACCTTTTAGGCTTAAATGCTGTCTTTCACTGGTATCACATTCTAACAAAACACGGCTCCATTGCCTCTTCAAAACATGTTAAGTTTTTGCAGATGCCACAACCGCATGAGCCTGGCCTTGCTATTGGTGACCTTCTCCCGGCTGATACAGTGGAGGACTCACCTCCTAATCCAATTACTGAGCCTGATGCACCTCCAAAAACTCAACAAACTTGAGCTCCTTCAACCAACTATTGGAGTCAATAATCTGACTCTGAGGACTCAATCAACTCAACCAGCAACAGGGAGTCACTCTCAAGTTCACCAGCTGAGGAATCAGATGGTGCACCAAAGCTACTTCCTGCCAGAACTGCTTTGTGAGAATTATTGGCCCACAAGCTTAGTCAAAGAGAAGTATTTAAAGCAAAAGAAATGCTGAGACAATAATGTCTTAGGATTGATCCTTAATCTGAGGCAGAGGCAATGGCATACTTGTGAATGTGAATCAATTGATGAATGAATGGGTGAGAAACAGCAGGTAGAAGAGATCCTGAAGTACAAGACATGGTGCTCATGTGGATCTAATGTAATGAAAATAAAAAGGAAAGAATTCTGCCCCAAATGGGCTCTACAGGCTCTACAATCCCTGTTACTTGGTTTGGGCTTACTCAGCCCACTTGGCATTAGTTCTGAGCCCTTTTGAAAAGCCTTTGCCAGTTGAATTTAGTGTTTCCACCCTCACAGGACTGAACCAGCCCCTTGCTGTTCAGACCCTGGCTGGTTGTCTATTACAAACAGCCCTGTTACCTGGTTACATCTCTCTTCTAACCGTACTGGCCCTTTCTATACACTCACAGGCCTGGTTGGCTCCTGCAACCAGGCCCCTGGCCCTCAAAATGGCCAGGGTGGACCCAGAATCACTCTTGGTCCAGCCAAGAACTCATGAGGGGGGGGGGGGTGTAACCGGTGGGCATGCGCGCCCCCCCTTCCTTCTCTCAAATCCCCTGGGGAGGTTATCAAATCCGCCTCCAGGGGCCCTGGGGGTTGATACCCCCAGGGATTGTCACACTGAAGGTGGGCTGGGTGGTGGTCAGGCCCACCAAGCCCCATTGGTTGCCTCCCCCTTGGTAATTGGGGGGAGCTGGCCCCATTGATCTTGAGGTGGGGGGGTGATCAAGTCCCCTCCCACCTTCCCAGTTGCCTTTTTTACAACTGGCTGGCTGGTCTATTCAAGGAGGGACCAGCCATCCTCCCTCCCCCTTGCAACCAAGAAAGGGGAGGGAGGGAGGCAGGGGCTGCCAGCCTGGGGGGACGCAACCCCGCACACAGCAGGTGGGGGGACTCCAAGCGGAGTCCCCTGCCTTCTAAAATGGCCTTGCATGGGCCCTTGGGCCGGGCAATGGGCCACAGGTGAGAAAAAAGTGGCCCCAATGGGCGGACAAGGCCCAAAGACCCCAAAAAACATACTTTGGCGGGCCAGCCCATCTGGCCAAGTATGTCCATAATAATCCCTGGGCTCATGAATGCCCAGATAAGCCCATCTGGCTAAGGTGGCCCATCCACCCTGACGCGCCTGTCAAGGCCCGTGTCCTAATTGACTTGGAAAACGTGTTTTGGCGCCCAAATTCCCAAATCCAATAACCTCCACATAGGCCCACGTGGCCCGCGTGATGTCCAATGGGCCATGGAGGCTGATTTGTGCATCCCATTTTGATTACACACTAATATGCACATTACCTGAGTGTGTCCAAATTTTAACACATCCCCTTAATCCAAAAGGGATGCCATTTGCATAATAGACACAAAATCTTGATGTTTGTTCCTATATAAGCCTTAGTTAAGATATCCCCAATCATTGCTCCAGTTGGAATGTACCTTAAAATTATCTCTTTGCAATTTACTGCATTAGGTATCCAGTGCTAATGAACATAAATAATTTTTGTTCTTGAATGGAACACTTGGTTCTCTGCCAAAGCAATGGCACTCTGATTATCAGAATACAAAAACACAAACCATTGTGGTTTATGTGTATCCTCTCAGACCTTTCTCAACCATTTTGCTTCCTGTGAAGCTGACAGGTATGCTCTCTACTATGCTTTTATTGAAGAAAGACTTATTTATAACACCTTTTTGGACATCCATGACACTAAATTATTCCCTAAGAAGAATACAAAACCACTTTTTGATTCCCTAGTGTAACCATCTGCCCAACTTTCATCAGAATAACCAACCAAGTCAAAGTTTGCTAACTTTGAAAACTGCAGTCCCAGATTGATTGTTCCTTCAAGATACCTTGTAACTCTCTTAAACGCTGACCAATGCCTCATGATAGGTCTGTCTAAGTGTTGTGACAAAACACCAATTGCAAATGCAATATCTGGTCTTGTAAAATGTCCCAAATAATTTCAAGATCCAATAGCTGACCTTTAATCATTCCTGGATTGAACAAAATCTAGATGCTCTCCATCTGTAGACTTTCTAACCAAATTTTAGAATGTGTTGGAGTACCAAACTCTTTTTCATCCTCTAAGCCATACTGCTTAAGTAGAGCTGACACATAATGGTTTTGATTCCACTTGATCCCATTCTTGCTCTTACTAAATTATATTCCCAGCACCTGCTGTGCCAGACCAAGATCTTTTATCTTGAACTCCTTTTCAAGTGTCACAATGACTCTCTCCTTACCATTCCAAATAATGATAATCTTGTCAACCCAAAAAAACAAAATTGCATCCTTTCTCAAAAAGAGACAAGGGTCAGCCTCACTTGTCCTGAAACCAATCTCAATCAATTTCTTACTCATAATTTTTTACCATGACCAAGCTGCTTGCTTCAATCCATACAGGGATCTACACAGCTCAAGGAAAAATTCCCCTTTATCTGCTGAGAGGAGACTTCTCACACAGATTTTCTTCATAGTTTCTGGATTTGTCTCTACCAGCCATTCCCTAAAACAATCAGGAATTGACATATACACAGTCTCCTCCTCTAAATGTTTTTCATTCAAGTATGCAGTCACAAAATTAGCTTGTCTGATTTCTTCACCCAACTCCACTTCCAAAGCAATGATGTACCTGAAGGTGGACAGCCTCCCAGTTGGCAAGAAAGTATCCTGGTAATCAATACCCTTCTCTGCTTGAAGCCCTGTGCAACATATCTAGCCTTGAACCTATTCAAAACTCCATTGTATCAAAATTCTTGGTCAACACTAATCTAGACCCAAAAATGTTCTTTCCCTTTGGAACTGAATCCTGCTTAACCACTTCAAACACACTATTATTCTCCAGAGAATCAAATTCCTCAAAAATTTCTGTCTTCCAATTAGCTCTCTCCTCAGAATTCACAGCTTGGCCAAATCTATTTGGAATAACTCTATCACCCATCTCTGACCTTAACTGTAGAATCTCATTAAGCATAAACTGTTCCCAAAGTGTATCTTTGACATATTCTGCAGAAGCATAATGGGACTTCCATACCCCATACCTATCAACAGGTATTCTCATACTGCAACTCCTTCTAACTGGAGGTGGAGGCTCATCAGGTTCTGATTCCACAGACTCCCCTGAAGCAGGTACTGAACCCTCCTGTGGCACATCTGCCATCTAAATGTCATCATTAATGACATTCTCCCCAGCCTCTTCTGGTGAAATAGGCTCTAATTCTATTTACTGCAGTGATTGCTGAAAAGCAGCATCTTCACTCCTCTTGAGTGGACAAGTAACTTCTTCAAATTTTACATCCCTACAATGGATAACCTTTCTTGTCCTTGGACAATAAATATATATGAATTACTTATTAAATCATAGCCTACAAGTGCCCCTGTTATGGCTCTAGGATCTAAATTACCAACCATCTCATTATGGTGGACACTATAATACACTAAGAAACCAATTGTTCTTAGGTGTGACTTTTTGGGGTACAACTTCCAAAACTGATAATGCGGACTTTTCCCATTAACACTTACTACATTGTGCAACAGACACACTGTGCACACCAAATCAGCCCATGAAAACTTTGGTAGACCAGATTGAGAAATGATAGTTGTGACTTTGTCTAATAAAGTACTATTCATCCTCTCAAATATTCCATTGTTTTGTGGAGGACTAGCAGTAGTAACTATATGAGTGATGCCATAATCATTCAACAGTTTCTCAAAATCTTTACTCACAAACTCAAACCCTCCATCAGTAATAACCTTTCTGATCTCATTCATCAAACCATTCTTTTTCCAGAATTTGAAGATTACTGAAACCTCCTCTGTGGTCTGATCCTTTGATCTTATTGGTTTTAACCAAAAATTATTAGTTTCTGTATCAAATAAATTGATGTATTATCTTTTCCCTTCAAGGGACACTTGTGTAAATGGCCCTGAAAAATCAATGGAAAATTCCTCTCTAGGAACTTCTGTGCAATCTCTACTCTTTGAGAACACATTTCTGGTCTTGGCCCCTAAGGTACAACTTTCACAGTTGCTTTCCTTCACCTTATGGCTACTTCTATTGTGAGCAAAAGTGCTTAGAGCTGAAAAATTGTACAAGTTAGCACAAAGCAACTTATTCCAAACTGGTCCACTCAGGATAGTTCTCCCATTCAAATCAATAGAAAAATTATCTTCTTGATGATAAAAAATTTAGAACCCTTTGTAACAGAGAACTCCAAGAGACACAAGTTTATAAGGCAGATCTGTTACATAGAAAAATTTATCAAAAGATTTTTTGAAACCCAAGTGATTTTCAAGAATAAATTTTCCTATTCCTCTAATCTGAATTTTTCTTCCTTTTTGGCCAATATTTACAACACCATCAAAACCTCTAAGATTTGAAAACAAATTTGGCTCAAAAACATGTGTTCTGTACAACCAGAAACAATCAAAACAAGAACATCCTCCTTCAATCCTTCTGTAAGGAAAGAAAAATTATCAGCCACTGATAATTTCTTATCATGAAGGTTAAGATTACCCACTTCATAATCAATCAAGTCCATTTCTTTATCCTCAATGAGCTTTGCCTTCTTGTTGGGGACATGTTCCTCAACCACATTTTCTGATGGGCATTCCAATTCCACCATAGCAATGTTCTCCATTGTAAAGTTGACCTCTTTGTCTTCCTTGTCTTCTTCTTCAGACTTCTTCCTCTTCTTGGCCTCCTTGCAATCCTTTTCATAGTGCTCCTTCTTCTGAAAATTATAACATAAGAACTTTGATAAATCCCTCTTGGACTTTGCCTTCTTTCCAGATTGTCCTGTCTTGCCAACCAGAGAAGTTCCTGTGACCTCCTTCATCTTAAATTGAAGATCATCCTTTTCAATTCTCTTCATCACATACTCCTCCCCAGGAAATGGATCCAATTGAGATATAATCCTAACCAAGGACTCATAATCTTTTGGTAGCTTCTGCAGAATTAAGAGTGACAAACACTCAAGATCCATGTTCATCCCAGATGAATTTAATGTAGCAATGCTTGATCCTGCCTCCTCAAACAATTATTTACGGTGGAAAAATTTCAAATTAAACAACTTATTGAAAGCAATCCCCTTCTGATGAACAGAATTACCAGCATTCTTGGCCTTGAGAATCTTCCATAAAATTCTTCCCATCCTCTTCTTTTGCTCTCTCAAAGTCTCAGCAACCCATGCCATATGACTTTCATCCAAATTCCTAAGAATGAGATGGTAAGACTTCTTCTGTACCTCTGAAATAATCAAGGTATCATCTGAATCCATAATATCCCCACAAAAAATGCTTTCTAGCTTGTTTTCTATTAAGAAAGACCAAGAACTATAGTTTTGACCATTCAAAACAATATTGGTGGAGCTGGATGCTGCAATATAAGACATTTTCTTGGAAAACTTGAGGTCCTTGAGGTTTTCCAAAGTAAGGTATATGGGTCTATCTTGCTTGGAAATAATGATGATGATGGTACTGATAATTGGTGAGAATTATTGGCCCACAAGCTTAATCAAAGAGCAGTATTTAAAGCAAAAGAAATTCTGATACAATAATTTCTTAGAATTGATCCTTAATCTGAGGCAGAGGCAATGGCACACTTGTGAATGTGAATGAATTGATGAATGAATGAGTGGAAAACAGCAGGTGGAAGAGCTCCTGAAGTACAAGAAATGGTGCCCATGCGGATCTAATGTAAGGAAAAGCAAAAGACAAAAATTCCGCCCTAAATGGGCTCTGAGGCTCTAAAAGCCCTGTTACTTGGTTTGGGCTTACTAAGAAGCCCTGTTACCTGGTTAAAGCTCTCTTCTAACTTTACTGGCCTTTTTTATACACTCACAGGCCTGGTGGCCTCATGCAACCAGGCCCCTGGCCCTCAAAATGGCCAGGGTGGACCCAGAATCACTCTGGGACTGGCCAAAAACTCATGAGGGGGCGGGGTGTAACCGGCAGGCGTTGTAAGACTCCAAATGGTGCTAGGCCGTGGCAGTTCTGTGGAGGGGAAAGGTGCTGTTTAGGCTTCCCTCCTGAGTGTTACAAAAATATTTAAATGTAACAAAGATCAAGGTCCAGAACCTGGTAAATGAGGAATCAAGGAGTTGAGGATAAAGATGACAATAGTTTGGTAGCGATGGAACAGCACTATCTGAGACAAGATTATGCAGGGAAAAACTTGAACAAAAGAAGTTAAAAGTCTGCTTAGAGTTCAAGGAACAAAAGCTGTTGTATGTAAAAAACGCCCACAAGCTAATAACTCTGGTTGTCAGCAGAAGATTGGGGATGATCAACTCAAACCCAAGCAACCTCCAGGTTCTTGATGAACCTGCCCAACTCTCCGCAATCAAGCGCTTGAAGGGTACCAGATAACTGAGGGTGGCTGTACAAGACAAAGCACAATGTTTAAGAAGCTCTAAAGCAAAAAGGAACCGATTTGAAGCAAGGATAACCTCAACACTTCTCAAGGGACTCAAGAGTAGGTTGGTAGGATGCAACTCCAAAGAAGATAAGGTCAGGTATAACACTCCAGGTCTTTAGCTTAATAAGACCTCTTCAATCAATTGTGATTGGCTCCTGAAAGATGATCAAGGATCAGGACCAGTATGGTCAGAGAAAGGGATCAAGGAGTGGTATAACACACTCAAAAATTCCAACAGACAGAATTTTTATTCAACCAGCAAGGCTATTGGTTGGTGATAAGGATCAAGGATCAAGGGTTTGTGTATGGAGGCTCAAGGATCAAGGGTGTGCTGATTTCATGCTGGATGATTCCATGATGGATCAAAAGGCAGGGGAGAGCCCCTCTTTATATGGGCAGGAGGCCCTGTTAGACTATGTACAACGGATTCTACAAATTGAGCAGAAAAGGAAAGAAAATCAGGTGATCACTTGCGTCTGTCTGTGGATGGGCGCGCGCGACAATACCAGAATCATCCACCCCTTGTCCAAAGGCGGACGGGGTGGGAAAGAAAATGAACTGGACCACTGCGGATGTCCGCGGGCGGTAGTCCACACTCTCCATCCCTCTTCTGAAAGCGGAAGTGGATGGGAGAGTCCCAGGAAAGGTTATGGATGAAGTTTGTTAGAGTGCAGATGGGCGGATAGGAGATTGGCTTGAGGCAGTTGAGTAAATCCTGATGGGCTTGAGATTGGCAACTGATAGATCAAGTGAGGTGGGGGATTGACGGATCCGAGGATTGGACAAACGCTTGGAGGTGCGGTCAGGATGGATTTGGTAAGTCATGGATGAGCGCCGCGCGACAATAATGATGAGAATGAGCGCCATGCAACGGTTGGATAAGAGATTGGGACGCGCGGTGGTTGGATAAGAGATTGGGACGCGCGGCGGTCGGATAAGAGATTGGGATGCGCGGCAGTTGGATAAGAGATTGGGACGCGCGGCGGTTGGATAAGAGATTGGGATGCGCGGAGTTTGGATAGGGATGAGGACGCGGAATGCACAAGGATAAGTTTCTCTCTTTTTTTTTTTTTTTTTTTTTTTTTTTTTTTTTTTTTGATATTGATACCTATGAATGATGATAACAAAAAATCATAAAAAAATTATAATCTCCACACTGGCCAGGGTTTCCAGGATGGGGCACCACGTCCCTCCCCAACTTACACACTGTCCCTAGTCTGCACCCAAGTTTGATGCCATAAAAAAAGAAAGGAAAGAAAGATGATTGAAACCAAGGAATGGACATTTTGATCTTGAGAGTGATTGAAAAAGAATATGTTGACCCATCCAAAGGAAAATCCTAGAAGTGGCTGAGATGAAATGAAGAAGGCATCCCAGGTGCTCACATGCGTGGCATGAAGTAGAGTTTCACAAAGCAACAAGGATCTTTCCCAGATGGTGCACAATTGGGAGGACTTACTTCTAGAACAAGTTGCCTCCACAAGAATGAAATTTCTTGACCTGATCAGAAGAGAACCTTCTGGCCATCTGGGTACCATCCAGTTCCTCCAAAACATATGATCCATCTCTAACTTGACCAATCACTCGGTAAGGACCATTCCAGCGGTTAGAGAAAAGCTTTTCCCACTGAGTTTCCAAGGAACAATTATAAGCTAAGACTAGATCCCCAGGGTTCAAGGGATCCCTGATTTGCTTTGAATGCTTGTATTCCCAATACTGAACTGATTTTTCCCTAGACTCCATCATCTTCTGATAAGCTTCATTACGGACATCCTCAATCCTTTCCAGCTGCTTGGATTTGGCAACTAATAGATCAGCGGTGGAAGAAACCTTTTCCCAAGAAATACCTAAGAAAGATTCCATTTCCAGATCCAGAAGAAGGACAGCCCTTTGACCAAACATGATTTTGTAAGGTGAGTAGCCCGTGGTTTCTTTAGTTGAAATTCAATCAGAAAAGAGGACCAAGGGGAGGAATTTGCAACAATTCTTGCCACTTTCACCAGCCAGTTTGACAAGAGCAGCCTTCAAAGGGGCATGGCCTCTTTCCACCATGCCTTGGCCTTCAGGATAATAAGGAGTGGTCACCCTATGTTGACCAGGAAGCAATTGGATCATATCAGCAAGTTTACCACCAAACTTGGAGCCGCCATCAGTCAAATAAGATTGTACCAAGCCATAAGGAATTGTCCAAGTCTCATAAAGGAAAGCTGTTACTGATTCAGAGCTGAGGTTCTTAAGAAACTTTGCTTCAACACATCCAGAAAAATCATCTCTAGCCACAATGAGGTACTTAGCTCCACCAGCCTTAATGTGAACCACATCCATAGCAATCCTCCCAAAGACAGTGGACTCTCCAGTGGGGTAACAAATTTTGGCCGGGCGCCTAAGATCACGTTTCTGGCACACTTCACAACTCCTGCACAATTGAGAGACTGATTTCTTCAGAGATGGCCACCAAAATTGTTTGGATATTTGTTGATAAGTTTCAGTTTCCCCACAATGACCAAGGCCTTCATGGAGACTTTCCAGGATTGAATCTTGCTTGGAAGGGATAGTGACCACAAAAATTGCACAGGGAGTTCCTCTTTTCATAAGCCTGGTGCCTTGAAAAAAGAAGTTTGAGGAATTCCTCTTGAGAGACTAAAATTCTTTGGCAGAGAGATCAAGGGGTCTTTGGAGAGTTGAAAGGTACCGCTCTAACTTAAGCCAGAAACCTTGCTGGAAACCAGAGTAATCTTGGGAGGAGAAAGCAAAAACAGGGTGGACCAAGGGTTCTTCCTCATCAAAATCCATTCCAAAATCTTATTCATCATCTCCAAGAGGGCGTCGAGATAAACCATCAGGCATGGTGAAAGATTTCCCAGGCCTGTGAACAATATCAAAAGAGAACAACTGGATGAAAGCCACCCAACAAGTCATTGGAGAATTTGAAAGGCTTGGGGCATTGATCATTTCAATAATGGATTGTGCATCGACTTGTAACTAGAAGTGTTGACCCCAAAGGACAGTCTGGAGCTTCTTCAACATTTGGGCCACACCGCAAAGTTCCAGTTTTGGCTGGGAGTACCTGCATTCCACATCTGAGAAAAGAAGAGATTCATACAGAGCAGGAAGATCCAAACCATTTTCATCTTCCTGGGTAAGGACAGCCCCAACAGATTGATAAATAGAGTCCACTGCCAGCTTGATCATGCCAGCTCCAGGTCCATAAGTGATCTTTTTAAAAACAATTTCTTTCCCAAAAATTGTTTTGAGTAACTGGAATGATTGTTTGCAATCTTGGGTCCAAAGCCATTCAGCATCCTTCCTGGTTAAGTGACGCAAGGAAATACAGATTTTGGATAATGAGGTTATGAAGATCCTGACATAAGTTACAACCTCTAGGAAACCTCTAACTTCCATTGGATTTATTGGGGTAGACCAGGAGATGATTTTGTTGACTTTAGAGGGTGCCATCCTTCTGCCTTCCTTGCAGACTATATGACCAACAATTTCCAAGGCAGGGACAAAGGCAGCAAGTTTTGATCCAGAGACAGTAAGGCCAGATTCCTCGATTTGAAACAAAATTCTTTCCAAGATAGTAGCATACCCCCAGAAAAATTGTTGGATTCCTGAGTGCCAAGGTAAAAGCTCATTATCATAGTCAGAAACTGGGCCTTTAATTCCACCATCATCAATAAAGATACCCGCATGATACGGGATTTTGTCCTGGAGGATCCACATCATCTGAGCCTGATATACTGCAACCGAGTTGGTGGCACCTTGAGGCAATCAAATCAGTTGAAATCAACCAAGGGGAGTATCAAAAGTAGTGAGGGGAAAAGAAATAGGATGCAAGGATTGTTTGTCATAGCCACCCATAATGTCACCTAGACCATAGCAAGCTCTCCCAGAGAAGGATTCGACAAATTCTTCAGTGGCAGGAGGCACGTCAGAGCCTTTAATAGTAACTTTATTAAGATGTTGGAGATCATGAACTACTCTAAGTTTACCATTACTTTTCAGGACAAAGAAAACAGGACTGGAATAGCTAGAAGTGGATTGTTTGTATAAACTGGTTTGGACTTGTTTGCGGACCAACTTGATGAATTCTTTGACTTTAGCAGCAGGGATTGGGATCTTCTTCTTTTGCCAGGGATCATGTTCAACTACAGGGATGATGTAAGGGAGACCATAGGATTCTTTCAAGAGACCTCTCTCTTCTTCACAGAAAGCAATAGATTTTTCCCTAAGAGCTAGGACATTTTTGGTCAAATTTAACTCATCAGGAAGAAGCCATCCATCTGGACCAAATTTGACCACTTTCAGACGTTCTTCAGTGACCCAATCAGAGGGAATAAATGGACCAGTGAGGGATTGGGATAGACCACAGTAAGGATCGCGGGATAGAGGAGGACGCATAAGGGGAGGATTGAGGTTGAGAGGCATTGGTTGATTGACTGGCTGGACCTTCTTTGCAACTGGTTTGTACTTGGCGGCAAAGGAGAGGAATCCTTGCTTCCTCCAAGCATTGACCAGTGAGACCTGACTACAAAAACTGAGACCATGTTCCAACATCTTCCAAGTTCAATGTTCTGCTGCGTCCTTGAAATGTGCATTCTCCATAAAAGCGGATCCAAAAGATAAAACATTGCTCACATGTGTGGCACAGGGTAGAGTTTCAAAAATGACATTAGTACAAGCCCCTGGTGGTGCACATTTGGGAGGACTTACTTCTACCCCAAATTGCCTCCACCTAAGACCATACTCCTTCATACCAAAGCCACCAAGAAAAGAATCAAGATTGAGATCTAGTCTAGACTCATTGCGGAGATTCAAAACCGGAATAGAGGATGAGTGATCAGACTGAAAAGAAAAAGGAAAAGAAGATACAACAGATCCAGAAAGAGAAGAAATATTTTTGGATTTTTCGGATTTTTCATGTGTTTGGTTTTTGATCTTATTTGGATGAAAAAGGAAATGATGAGGAAAAAGAAAGATATGCCTCTGAGATGAAAGTTGGTCCATGAGTTGCAGTCCAAGGCTGAGAAGAACTACAACTATCAGTAGGGCCAACTATTCTGCTAAAAAATGAGGATGAGAGGAATGAGATGTTTCTTTCTGCTTTCCTTTCAGGACAGATTTGGGAGGATGACCAGGGAAGTCTCTTTCCCAACAACCAGAATCCAGAGAACAAAGAGGAACTTCAATATTTCTGCCATCAGCGTCAGGGAGGAGAATTCTCTCCCCAACTTGATCAGAAAAAATCAGGGTAGCACCAAAGTCCATTAAGAAAGGCCTTCCCAAGATCATGGGACCATCCAGTTGAGTGATTGAGAAGTGACAGGTGTCAACAATATTTTGACCAATTCAAACAGGGATAACCTCAGAAATACCAACCAGCTCACAGGAATGGTTCCCTATTCCATACACAGCAGAATTAAAACTGACCCTTGGGCTAAGTTTAAGCTTGCAGGCCATGGAGTCCGAAATCAAGTTGAGGTGAGAACCTGATTCCACAAGGAGAGAAACCGTTTTAGTTGAATCACCAAGATAAAATGAAAGAAAGCCAAGAGGAAAGGAATACAGGTTGGTATCTGAAGAGGGATCTTTTCCACCAGAATCCTCCATCAGAGTACCTGAGGAGACCTTCAATTCATCCGGACCAATCTCCACCTGTCAAAAAAAAACCCATTTCTTCATCCCTTCAGCCACAGATGGAGAGATCAACAGGAGTTCAGCCACAGATAGATCAGGGATTTTAAGATCAGAAATTTTCTTTAATACTCCTTCCACAGCATTAGGGTAGTCCTTAGAGATGCCCCTTTCAAATCAAACTTTGGGCTGGGTGGAGGGAGGAAGATCAGGTGAGATAGGTGCTGGAAGAGGATCTGAGGGTTGGACAGGTTGAAGAGGGGGAAGATCAGAGTTGTCCTGGAACCTTTCCATAAGTGGTTCCCTTTCTACTTCCATGTCTTCCACATCAGAGGAAGGAGGCTCAGGTGAAGATCAACGTTTAATGGGTTTTTGCAGGATTGAGGATTGAACAGCAGGAGACTTATGAGTTTTTGGTTCCTCATGGCGTTTTCTAGCTGGATCAGATTGATAGGTGCCAGGGAAGCTGGAGGATACCAAGGTTTCAGAGTTCCACAGGATGAGAAACAATCCACAGAGACCAAGGATGCCTTCTTGGGGGTTGGTGGTTTGTATGAGGCCACCACATGACGGATAATACAAGATGAATCAAAAGGGATCAAAGCACCATTAGGAAGGAAGAAATTATTTCCCTTCTGCTCTACTAACTTCTCCTCCTTTTCCTTCTGGAGTTCAGGACATCTACCAGTACCATGGCCTTCCCTATGGCAATAATAACAGACTATAGTAGACTTAGGAACAGAATTAGCAGGTTTAGGAGTGGCTAAAGAGGATATTTTCTGATCTATTTTATTCTCAAATGCCTGAAGTAATTTAGTGATCTCATCTATAGTAGGTGGCTCCAGGTGGGTCTGAGGATTGGGTTTAGGTCTACAATTGGCTTCCATCTTATTCATGATTTGGTTAGCAGCTTGAAAAGAGGGGGCAAGGACTGGTTCAGTGATTTTAGGTTTTTCAAAGGTGAGAGCTGTTTGACCTTTCATCACTTTATCCACAGTATTCCTAAGAACCATGAAAGCAGGGAGCTTGAACCAATTGTCTCTTGTTGTGATTATGGATCCAGATTTCACCAATTCATCCTTAATTCTTTCCTGCACTCCTGGAGAGAAAGACTGAAAAAATCACACTCCAATATTGTCCAACGTATCAATGTGATTGTTCTGGATAAGATAGGACTGGATAGGGTCTCAAGACTTTCTGAAAGTGTGATAGTCAGAGGCTGAGGAGATACCACCATTGGAGATCCATTGAGAAACCAGGGCGTCCAAGTCTTGCAAAGTAAATCTGGCTACATCTATTTTTCACCAATAGGCCAACATGGCCTCCTTCAGGAGCCTCCAGTTATGAGTTTCAAATCCCTCAATCAATTCAATAACCTCCATAACTTTGTCAGAAGAGATAAAAAATTGTAACTGATAAGCCATATCACATTCACTGGCACCATCCACTTCAGCAGCCATCTCATAGGAGTCCAGGAATTGTTCAACATTGGTCCCATTGAAGCCTAAGTTTTTGTTCTGAGGTTTGATTTTGACCATCTTGGCCCAAAAAGATGAGGAGGATCCAGCTATTTCCATGTTGAAGGGTTCCTAAGAGATCCAAACAAGCAGAGTTCCATGGTGGCTCACAAGTGTGGCAGGAGTAGAGTTTTCACAAAAACAACAAGGATCTTGCCCAGATGGTGCACAATTGGGAGGACTTACTTCTGGACCAAGTTGCCTCCACGGATCAGATCTGAAAAAAACAACAAACAGAAAAAGAAAGAAAAGAAAAAAGATCGGATTGGATTTTGGAGTTGATTTTTCAAGTTGGGACTGTAAATCCCAAGGTTGCTGGTTTGATCCCGGCCCGGGGGACCAAATGTAAGACTCCAAACGGTGCTAGGCCATTTCAGTTCTGTGGAGGGGAAAGGTGCTGTTTAGGCTGCCCTCCTGAGTGTTACAAAAATATTTAAATGTAACCAAGATCAAGGTCCAGAACCTGGTAAATGAGGAATCAAGGATTTGAGGATAAAGATGACAATAGTTTGGTAGCGATGAAACAGCACTATCTGAGACAAGATTATTCAGGGAAAAACTTGAGCAAAAGAAGTTAAAAGTCTGCTTAGAGTTCAAGGAACAAAAGCTGTTGTATGCAAACAAGGCCCACAAGCTAATAACTCCGGTTGTCAGCAGAAGATTGGGGATGATCAACTCAAACCCAAGCAACCTCCAGGTTCTTGATGAACCTACCCAACTCTCCGCAATCAAGCGCTTGAAGGGTACCAGATAACTGAGGGTGGCTGTACAAGACAAAGCAAAATTTTTAAGAAGCTCTAAAGAAAAAAGGAACTGATTTGAAGCAAGGATAACCTCAACACTTCTCAAGGGACTCAAGAGTAGGCTGGTAGGATGCAACTCCAAAGAAGATAAGGTCAGGTATAACACTCCAGGTCTTAAGCTTAATAAGACCTCTTCAATCAACAGTGATTGGCTCCAGAAAGATGATCAAGGATCAGGACCAGTATGGTCAGAGAAAGGGATCAAGGAGTGGTATAACACACTCAAAAATTCCAACAGACAGAATGTTTCTCCAACCAGCAAGGCTATTGGTTGGTGATAAGGATCAAGGATCAAGGGTTTGAGTATGGAGGCTCAAGGATCAAGGGTTGAGTATGCAGGCTCAAGGATCAAGGGTGTTCTGATTTCATGCTGGATGATTCCATGATGGATCAAAAGGAAGGGGAGAGCCCCTCCTTATATGGGCAGGAGGCCCTTTTAGACTATGTACAACAGATTCTACAAATAGAGCGGAAAAGGAAAGAAAATCAAGTGATCACTTGCGTCCGTCCATGGATGGGCGCGCGCGACAATACCAGAATCACCCACCCCTTGTCTAAAGGTGGACGGGGTGGGAAAGGAAAATGAACTGGACCACTGCGGATTTCCGCAGGCGGTAGTCAACACTCTCCACCCCTTGTCCAAAAGCGGAAGTGGATGGGAGAGTCCCAGGAAAGGTGACGGATAAATTTTGTGAGAGTGCGGATGGGCGGATAGGAGATCAGCTTGAGGCAGTTGAGTAAATCCTGACAGGCTTGAGATTGGCAAATGATAGATCAAGTGAGATGGGGGATTGACGGATCCAAGGATTGGACAAACGCTTGGAGGTGCGGTTGGGATGGATTTGGTAAGTCATGGATGAGCGCCGTGCGACAATAATGATGAGAATGAGCGCGCCGCGGCGGTCAGATAAGAGATTGGGACGCGCGGTGGTTGGATAAGAGATTGGGATGCGCCGCGGTCGGATAAGAGATTGGGACCCGCGGCAGTTGGATAGGGATGAGGACGCAGGACGCGGGAGGATAAGTTTCTCTTTTTTTTTTTTGATAATGATACCTATGAATGATGATAAGGAAAAATCATAAAAAAATTAAAATCTTGGCACTGGCCAGGGTGTCCAGGATGGGGCACCACAGCGTGCATGCCCCCCCCCTCCTCCGCTCAAATCCCCTGGGGAGGTGATAAAATCCCCCTCCAGGGGCCCTGGGGATCAATACCCCCAGGGATTTTCACACTGAAGGTGGGCTGGGTGGTGGTCAGGCCCACCCAGCCCCATTGGTTGCCTCCCCCTTGGTAACGTGGTGGGGGGAGATGGCCCCATCAATCTTGAGGTGGGCGGCTGATCAAGTCCCCTCCCACCTTGCCTGTTGCCTTCATTGCAACTGGATTGCTGGTCTTGTCAAGGAGGGACCACCCATCCTCTCTCCCCCTCCCGACTGAGCAAGGGGAGGGAGGGAGGCAGAGGCCGCCAGCCCGCGCTCCCACAACCCACCCTGGCAGGAACAACCCAACTCTGTGACCAGGACCATGGCTGCGGCCCCAAAAACAGCGGTTGGGGGGACTCCAAGCGGAGTCACCTGCCTTATAAAATGGCTCTGGGTGGGCCTTCAGGCCCTGCAAAGGGCCCCAGGTAAGAAAAAAGCAGCCCCAATGTGGAATTCAGAAGAGGACTTCTCCTTTAAACGTTCCTAAGTTTGGAAGTTAATGATCCCTTGCGTCTGTAAACTCTGAGTGCAACCATTCACCCTACAACTGAGAGATAGAGAGCAACCTCCTGTGATCCAATTTGTGTGATGATCCTCCTTTGATGATCCGGATTGAGGGTGCAGTTTAAGTAACTTCCCCCTCAACCCTAACCTAGGTAAAATCACAAGCAAACAAGAATAATGAAATACAACCCTTAAGTACAGAACCCTAGCCCAACTCTATCCTTTCAACCCCATCCCATGACCCACATCCAATATCCCATCCATATTGCCCACCTGCGATTATTTCCACCCAGTTTGTCCTTCTCATGACGCCGCCCTTGTGCCGCGCCCAACCTGAGCCCCCCGTGCATGTCGGCATTTGCCCAACAGGCCATTCCAGATATGCAAGGTACATCCGCGCGATCCATCATCCAATCCAATCCTCCATGCGTCTTCAGATGCTGATCCCAATCTGAATGCTGCTGAGCCCTCAGCACGGCTTACTGTGGCAAAGCCGCACCCATTTCTGAGAGCGCTGCCTCTGCTGAGACCACCGCTGCTGCTGAGCATGCATCCAATTCCAACTGGCGTCTATAAAAGACCACCACATCCCCCCAACTTGAGACCTGTCACCAGAGATCAACCACTATCTCACCTAGCCCCAGCTGTCCCTAGTTATACCATCCTACCCCTTTGGACCACTAAACCACACCACAAAAAGAACCCCACCTCATCCTACCCCATCCAACATTTCCTGAACGTTCTGCGGTTGGAAAGGCCTCTCCTTCCGCCTCCTTCCGGGCAGGTGCGCCTGTGTTCCATGCCAAGCTGGCCACCGTTGCTTTTCCCTATCCAATGGTATTCCCCGCAACCATCCTCAAGGTTGTCTGCGCAAGAGGACCCGGCGCGACTTGTTTGTGGTCTTGAGCAATGACAAAATCTCAACCAATGAATGGAACCCGCCCAGCTCACCTTACAACCAACCGCAACGCGCCGCTACAAACACTCCTTTGTGCAAAAGCCATGACTTGGGCTTGCAATTCTGTTGGGCTGGACCACTGCGGCGCCAGGAATGTTGAAATAAATATATAAAAATATATAATTCCTTTTCTGTATCTGTCTCTCCATTTCTGTTTCTTTCTTTTTAATTTTATATATTCATTCCTTTCTCTTTTCTTTATCTTTCTATCACCTAAATAGGTGCTATCTACCTGTCGCGCCTACTTCAGTCAAACCTTGCAGCTGCTCTTCCAAAAAGACCTTGTCAACTGCGCTCTCTTGCGTGCTGCGCCATGATTCTCCTCAAACTTCTTGGACTGCGCAAGGCTTGTTTCCGCATCCCTGACTACTCTCACTCTGCATCTTTCTTTTCCTCCCATACGCTTCCTACTCTCTCACATCATCTGTTGACCTTCACGTCTCTTGACCTCACTTCAACAATCAAAGCTTCTTCTTCAGTCCCTGAACTCAAGAGTCCTCAAGATCCTCAAGGTTTAACTTACCTTGACTACTCTGGATCCTCCTCATCAAACCTATTCTGCATCTCCTGAAATCAAGACCTTCAGACATAATCAAGACCTTCTGATTGAGGCTAATTTGGTGCAAAGATCAAACAGCTACTTCTAGAGGAATTTCTCCCTCCTTAATTTGTTGCTACGCACTACTCACTTGCTTCATGGAATTCTGTCTTTCCTCTCTCCTTCCAGTATGATTTTTCATCTCTACAGGCGTGTTTGTCAAGATTTTTTTTGTTGGAGTTTTTCCCTGCTAATCTTAAAATTGTCCTCCTCTCTGGTATGCCTAAACCTTAACAAATTTTCTGCTTTCTCTTTTTCTGTGACTTACACTGTCTTCTCCCAGTTTTGGTTCTAGCTCAGAAATAATATCCTGAAATTTTAACAAGGACTTTCCCAATTTTGCGGCTTATTGGAACACTGCTCACAAGTGGGCTGCACCGGTACAGATGAATTTACCAGCAATGGACCCGCGGATCTTCAACCGTCTGACCGCCCCTCCTGCACCGCCACCGTATTCTCCCACTCTCCCAAGACCTGCTCCTTGTCCACCGCCACTGCATCCTCCCACTCCCCCAAGACCTGCTCCTCCAACCCCTACTCCTCTGCTGCCATCTCCATCACTGGAACCTGCCTGCACTCTAACTCCCGTGGTCATCAAATTGTCACTGGAACCCTCAGCCGCTACAGGTCCTCTGGCTGCCACTCCCAAGATTGTGGAGATCCCCTTAATTCTGGCACTCCCACTGGCAAGGTTTGAGGAAATGGTGAACAACTTGGACAAACTACTCTGGAGCTTCCTAGCAGTTCCCCACGCTCACACCACCAAGGTGCAATGCAAATTTCTGGTGGAATTCCAAAACCTAGCCACAGAGGCTTTCAGGGACGCAGAAGAGGTGATGAGGACTTGGCCAGCGTAGGTGGATTGCCCCCCTTTCCTTCTTTCTTTCTTGTTTCTATTTCTGCACCTATCATGAAAGAAAATAGACTTTTTGCTGCGCCAACCTAAGTAGCCTTTGGGCTTGTGAGAAACTTGAGAGAAATAATAGCTGTGCTTTGAGAGCAATCTGCAAGAGTGAGAAAAATCCGTGCTTTGAGAGTGTTCTGCAAGAGTGAGAAAATCTGCGCCAAATGAGAGTATCTTCTGAAGGTACCTGGACCACCCCAGACAAACTGCCTCACAGTTCCCCATACCCATCTACAGAACCAAGAGAGCAAAAAGAAAACCCGCTGCGTGCGCACATCCTTGAGAGAGAGAGGACAAGAAAAAGAGTATCCACCCCACCCATCTATACCTTCCGTCTATAAGATAACCAAAGAAAACCTAAAAGAGAGAGATTTTTTTTTCTAGCACCAACCTGTTTCAAAGCCCGCGCCTCTCTCTTTGACCCACATCCATTTATTGCCACGCGCCTTCCTTTCACCTTGGATCATCCATTGGAAGTTTTTCTTTTCCCGGATGCAGGGCTTTTCCTTGCATCTGCGGACCCAGCTTTGCGCCGTGCCCATTGTGGTGCTCTTTCATGGACGCGAGTTGGGAAAGGCTGCGCGCAGCGGGCTTGCGCGGATTGGAAAGCTTGCACGGATTGGAAGGCTTGCGCAGATCGGAAGGCTTGCGCCGATTGGAAAGCTTGCGCGGATCAGAAGGCTTGCGCAGATCAGACGGATTGCGCGGATTGGAAGGCTTGCGCCAATTGGATGGCTTGCACGGATCGGAAGGCTTGCGCGGATCAAGCGGATTGCGCATTGCAAGACGCGCAGATTGGATCACGCGGGTACACCCTGGATACCTGGAATGGGTTGTTGGGCGGACACATCATGAGAAGGAAAAACCAGCGGGCAACACGGAAGGGGCATGGGGCAGGGGAGGTGGAGCATGGGTTATGGGATGGGGGACGGAGGGATAGGGTTGGGCTAGGGTTCTGTGGCTTAGGGGTTTTATTCCATCATTCTTGCTTACTTGCGGTTGTACTTAGGTTAGGGTTGAGAGGGAGGACTTAAATACTTCACTCTCAAATCTGGGTTGTAAGGAGGGGGATCACAGGAGGACATTGGATTATCATTATCATCACTTCATCAGACTATCACTTTTTGCATGGCATCGGATTGGATTGGATTGGAAAGGGAGGAATTCATCTTATTTTTGCTCTATCACTCCCTCCCTCTCTCTCTCTCTCTCTTGACCGGTGTGGTGTCATTATATAGCCTTGGGTCGAGGACTGCATTGCGGCCTGCGTGCTCAGCATCTGGTAGGTTAGGCTCAGCAGTGGGGGTGCACCGGTCCTCAGCAGTAGCCGCTGCGGGTTCAGAAGTAGCCGCTGCGGGCTCAGCAGTGGGCGCGGCGGGATTGAGCACGCGACTGTGGGCCAGGCCTGACTAAGGGAGGCGGGCCGCGACCCGCTTGGATGTCCGACTCACGGATGGAGCTGGGCCGACCAGGTTCTCGGACGGCTAGTTGGGGGAGGAAAAGGCAGGGCAACAGCGGGGCTATATGCGTGGGCAGCCGCGCGCAAGCGCGGGCCGGCCACGGGACGGGAAATCCACGACGGCGCGTCGGGCGGATGCGCGCAAGCGCGGCAAACTTTGGGTATTGCGCGGCAGAGGGCCGCCCCACAAAAAGACAAACCGGATGCGCGTAATGGCAGGCAAGCTGGCGGGGATAGGGTATGGGTATGGGTTGGGGGATGGGTTAGGGTTCTGTGTCTAGGGTTCCTTCTTCATGGTTGCCAGTCTGTCTTTGTGCTTGTACTTAGGTTAGGGCTGAGGAGAGGGGGATATAATACCCCTACCCTCAGTACGGGAGGAAGGGGGGCTCTCTCTCTCTCTCTCTCTGGCACTCTCTCTTGGGGGAAAAAGAAAAGGAAGCATTCTCAGTCTTACAGACGCTAGAACCATTGATCCCGTAACTAGGGACAACTTTGTGAGGGAGAACCTTTAAAGTTTCCACATCTGGGGGTCTGGCTGGGAATTTTCAATCCGTTCTCAGTCTCTTGAAGATAATGCAGAATGCTACTGACAACCGCTCCGGGATCCAATGCTCCCCTTCCCTACCCTCCACGCTTGACTCCCGTCTCTGCTGCTCAACCCCCTCCGCTGCCGTCCGCTCATGCTCCTAGAGTTAGCGGGTTTGCTCCTCCCTTGGAAGGGTCGTTGGACATGGCGGCAGAGGCCCCTTGCCGCGTTTGGTTGAGGCCAAGGGATTTCCCTCATCTTCGGTTCAGTACCTCGGATGTCAAGCGGTTTCTTTCTAGGTTTGAAGGGATCGCGGACTCGGAGGGCGCGTTGGGCGCGGATAAGGTTCGGACTATTGTGCTGTTCATTACCGAGGAGGAGAAGCTGCGGGACGTGGAAGAAATGGTTGGTTACAAGAGGCAAGACTGGGGGAAGTTGAAAAGCAAGATGTTGGCGAGGTGGGGAAAGCGCAAACCCCGGTTCCGGGAAAGCGACTTCAATCAAGCTGCAAAGGAGGAGATCAAGAATGGCGGGGTGCAATTGCGCAAAGGATTAGTGGAATATATGTCAAGGTTCGAGCGAATCTACGGGTACCTTGCAAAGAACGAGGTCGTCGCGGGTCAGACAGGTGCCATGAAGCGGGCGTTTCTGGGGGGCCTCGCGCCCCAGCTCCGTTCCAGAGTGCAACAATACCTGTACAACCACCGCCTGGTTAAGAGGTCGCTGGATGGAAGCGTCGCAATTCTCCCCGATCTTTTGGTTATCCGTCAAGCCGTGGAAAGCGAAATCGATTTGGACAAGCTCATCGCGGATACGGCACAAATGTACCCGTCTTCCTCCAAGAAATCGGTCACGATCTCGGCGCCGGCCCCCGACCAAACTTTGGCCGCGCCTCCGCCGATGCCCTCTCATGCCGGAATTTCCCAGCAGTCTCCGGGACCATCAGTTGGGGAGATAACGGAGATTCTGCGGGAAATAAGGGTTTTCCTCAACCGGACACCGGCTCCTACAGCTCCGGCAGCCGCACCGTTTCCGGCGGCTCCTTCTCAACCGCGCGCGGTGCCGCCTCACATGGCGGAGGGGTTCCAGCCCCCTAGCGGACCATCCGGATTGTTTGGGTCGCCGCGATGTTCATATTGCGGGGAGAGAGGGCACTGGAAGTCAGTTTGTGAGGACCTCACTCGGGACATGGACGAAGGGCTTGTTTGCACATCCGGGATGACGTACATATTTCCGACGGGTGAATCGGTGGACCTGACCAAGGACAAGCCGCCACCAATGGTGCAAGTGCAGGAAAGAGCAAAGGCTAAGACCGAGACTGCTCGGGTCTCGCTCGGGATCGTCACCGCGCCCAGAACCTGGGTAGCGCCGAGAGTGGAGGCTGAATTCAAGGCATTGGCGACGAATGAGCGGATTGCGATGGATGTCGACGAGCGACCAACGGCCTCAAAGCCAGTCGCGCAAGTACCAATTTCGGACGGGCCGTCCTCTAATCCCGCGGGAAAGAAGAAGGCTGCGGACATCGTCCAAAGGGTAATGGGGAACAACTCACCAATACCCCTGACCCTACAAGAGCTAGCAGCGGTGTCCCCCGCGGTCGTCAACGAGATTGTCCAGGCCTTGAAAGAATGCGGTCAGGGTCGGGTGCCGACAACGGTTCAGTGGGTCAACGTGGCGGAGGAGGAAACGGATCCCAAGCCGTGCCGGTCAAAGTTGGTATCCGTCCCGCTTGCTTATGTTGCAATGACCATTGCCGGGCCGAAGGTGTGGGCAATGGTGGATAGCGGGTCAATGGTCAACCTTCTCCCATCAAGGTTGGTGGACAAGCTCGGTCTGGTGCAGAGGAAGTGTGCAATGGGCCTTTGGGCGTTAAATGGCGGGGAATGCCGCGTGGATGGAGTAGTAGAGGCGGAGGAGGTGGAAGTCGCCAAGGTCTGTAAGCCCCTTTCATTTCTCTCAGTGGAATGCGGAGACGTGATTCTAGGTTGGCCATTCATGTTTGGGTTCCGAGCCCAAATGGCCTTCAACGCCGAGGAAGGAACGGAGGCGCTGACCGTTGAAGACTCGCTTGGAGCGCGGTTCAAGATGACGATCTGCGATCACGGGAGAGGGAAATGGGTACAGGACCCAATGTCTGGCGGCAACAAGGAGTCCGGCGCGGGGGTTGACCCTAAGGGTTACCCTGCGGAGGATTTTTCCTAGTCGGCCGCGGGAACCATGCGGAGCAGGCTCCGGCTCAGCACGGGCGGCCGACAGGTGAGGAGCAAGCGGGGGAGGGCGCGCGTGGGGCGCAGGTGCCAGAAGTAAGTCCCATTCCTCAGTATGCATCGCCAGAAGGCACTACGCTTCGAAAACCCTATCATCGTGCCACAGTCGTGAGCAAAGGCAAAAGCCCCGGTCTGGTTATTACTAGGACTTACAACGGCGACGGTCGGGTCTGGATGGCGCGGTGTAACGCGGGCAAGTACAAACCGGTAGCGCGGAAAGTCCGGCCGCGGAACAAGCCAATGCCTCCGGGGCTCAACGGACCCTTACGACCGATCACGTGGTCCTGCGACCCGTGGGAGACGCCCCTTAGGAAGAATGGATGGATAACGCGGTCGGCCCGAATCACGGACGAGCGGGTGGATGCCCTTAACTTCCAACCGACGGGATGGCTGAGTGCGGAGGAGATGGATCTGCTGGTGTCGGTATTGGTGATGAGGGAGAAGGCGCTTGCTTTTGGACCGGACGAGCGCGGGTTGTTGAGAGGTGAGATCGGGGACCCTTACGTTATTCCCACTGTTCCTCACAAACCGTGGCAAATCAAGCCAATTCCGATCCCCCGTACCGTTCGGGAGCCCTTTCTGGAGCTGGTACGGGAGCGCGTGAGGACGGGGCTTTACGAGCAATCCATGTCAAGCTATTTGAGTCCTATCTTTGCGGTTGTTAAGCAGGACGGGAAGTCGCTAAGGATTGTTCACAACCTTAAGAGGCTCAATTCGTTCACTATTCGCGACGCGGGGCTTCCCCCGCGCGTGGAAGAATTTCTGGAGTCAATGGCCGGGCGCGCTTGCTACGGGCTGGTGGACGTGATGGGGGGATATGACCAGCGAGAACTCCACCCTGACTCGCAGCCACTGACGGCGTTTGAAACCGGGCTAGGGAGGATGCAGCTGACGCAGCTACCGCAAGGTGTGACCAACTCAGTGGCGGTATACCAAGCCCAAATGAACTTGATACTACGCAACGACCTTCCGGAAGGCGTGCAGATCTTCATCGACGACGCTGGCATTAAAGGCCCCAGAACGGACTATGAGGGCGCGGTCCTAGAGGATGCACCCGCGATCCGGCGATTCGTCTGGGAATACGCAGAGACTCTGGAACAAGTCCTCTTCCGAATTGAGGAGGCAGGCCTTACCGTTTCCGGGAAAAAGTTGGCGGTCTGCGTTCCGGCGCTCGAAGTACTGGGGCACGTTGTGGCCTACGACGGGAGGCGAATAGCGGAGAAGAAGTGGAATAAGGTTCTTGAATGGCCGACCCCTCGGACAGTGTTGCACGTCCTGCAGTTCCTGGGGTTGTGCAGCAACGTCTGCATGTTCATTGAGCGGTTTGTGGAAGTGGCAAGCCCAATGCGGGCATTGACGCGTAAGGGGGCGGAGTGGAAGTGGACCAAGGGATGCAATGCCACTTTTGTGAAGCTCAAGGAAATTGTGGGGCGCAACATTGTCCTTTGAGACCTCGATTACGACGCCGGAGGGATACGCCTGGTGGTCGACTCTAGTGAGTTCGGCGCCGGGGGGGTCTTGACACAGGAGGAGGACGGAAAAGATAGGCCGGTGCTCTACGAATCGGTCACCTTTACCGCGACAGAGAGTCGGTATTTGCAGCCGAAGCTGGAGCTGTGCGGCGTTGCCAAGATCGTACGGCGGTTGCAGCACCTTTTGTGGGGCGTGCATTTCGAGCTCCTGGTTGACGCGGAGGCCTTGGCGCGAATGATTAACTCACCAATGCTGCCAAAAGCGCCCTGTTAAAATACGTACGCACTTACGCGGGTGCTACGTATAAGTGTAATCCAAATGGGATGCAAAAATGGGCCTCTGAGGCCCATTGGACACACACACGGAACATACGGGCCCATGTGGATGTTACAGAGTTGGGGAAACTGGCCTCAAAACGCGTGAAACAGACCCATTGGTACACGGGCCCTAACGGGCCCGATGGGGTATATGGGCAAATACGGCCAGATGGGCTTGTATGGGCATAATTGGGCCCAAGGTTTATTTTGGACATACTTGGCCAGACGGGCTGGCCCGCAAAAGTAGTCTTTTCTCACAATTCGGGCTTGGGGCGGCCCATTAGGGTTGCCGCCCGTGTCGCGGCCCGCTCGGGGCCGCTGCTCGCGTCGCAGCCCTTTCGGGGCCGCCTGTGTTCCTCGGCACGGCCCACGCGGGGCTGTTGCACGGCCGAGGGATCCCGCGCGGTGCGATGCCGCGCGGGCCCGGCTGGTCGCGACCTGCGACCAGCGCCGCGGAGCCGGGGCTCGCGGCCCCGGCTCGCTCCCCCTCCCCTCGCTCGCCGTCGCGAGGGGGAGGGGGCAGGCTGGCTGGGTCAAACCAGCCAGCGACCGACCGCGACAGCGCGGTCGGCCAGGGCAGGGGGGACCTGACCACCCCCTTGCCCAAGGAGGTGGCGGCGCCGGCCGCAAGGGTAGCGACCGGCAGGTGGGGGGGAATTCATCACCCCCCCACCATCGATCGTTCGAGGCAACCGAGCAGGGCAGGGAGGCTCTCCCCCCCCCCTTTACCGAGGGGGAGGAGCGATGGGCCTGGGGGGACCTGATCACCTCCCAGGCCAACGTACTTGACGACGCCCTGGAGGTATCGACCCCCAGGGCCCCTGGTGAGGGGATTTGACCGCCCCCACCAGGGATTTGAGAGAAAAAGGGGGGGGACAACATGTCCGCTGGTCACCCCCCCCCATGTGAGTCTGAGACCGGACCCAGGTGTGCCCTGGGTCCCACCTGGCCCATTTGAGGGGCCAGGGGCTGGCTGCATGAGGCAACCAGCCCTTAAACAAGGCAATAAAGGTCATCATGGCTGGTTTTAAAGGACAACCAGCCAAGGGGATTGAACAGTTAAGGGGCTGGTTCAGCCCCATTGAGGTGGAAACACCAGAAATAACCAGAATAGGCTGGTTGTAAGGGTACAGGGACTGATGCCATGTGGGCTGATTTAGTCCAAACCAAGTAACAAGGCCAGTAGAGCCTGTAGAGCACTTTTGGGGCGGAAAATTTGCCTTTTTGCTTGTTGTATCATGGGCTCACAAGAGGCCAATCTTTTGTACTTAAGGAGCTCTTCTCCCTGCTGTTTTCCATCATTCATTCATCATCCAATCGAATTCATCCAACATATTGCCCCATTGTGAGAGCCCCATTAGCCATTATTGACACACAGTGTCCAGCATTTCTTTTGCTTTAAATACTGCTCATTTGCCTAAGCTAATTGCTGGCCATAATTATAACACGCCCATGACCAGGTGGGTAGCGTTTCTCCAGTTATTCTCCTTTAACGTGGTGCACATCCCAGGAAAGGCTTTCACGATGCCGGACGCGCTGTCGCGGTACCCGCGGGACAACCCATACAAGGGGGCGGAACCCTTGGACGTGGAAGCTCCGGTTGTTCGGGTAGGAATGACGGAGGCGGTGGTTTGTCTTCCGTTGCGTCAGTCGGGACGTTAGGCGGTCTTGTGCTCTTATTTTCAGGATCTCCGGTTCCCCAAGTGCACGACGGAAGCGGTCGCCCGATGGGTGAGGCGTAACGTTCTGAACTTCTACTTACAGGACGGTCAGTTATGGCGGCGGAGCAGTTCCGTGCCTCTTGTTGTTGCGACTTCTAGGGCCAACCAGGAGGTGATTCTAGGAAGTCTGCACAACAACCTTGGTCACCCGGGTGAGGTCGAGACGCGGAGGAGGGTAAAAGCAAGGTTTTTGTGGCCGGGGGTCTTTCGCGCGGTGCGCAACTGGGTGAAGTTGTGCGAGGCCTGCCAACGGCGGAGCTTGGGTCTGCCCAAGGAGGTCGGCCGCCCCACGGGAAAGGAAGCGCTGTTCGGGCGCGTTTCGCTGGACTTGGTCCACATCAAGGCGGGCAAGTTAGCGTATTTGCTGGTTGCGCGCGACGATCTGTCTGGGTGGGTGGAAGCGAGGCCCCTAGCAAAGCTATCGGCAGAAAAGGTGGCTCAGTTTCTGGAAGAAGACTGGTTTGCGCGCTACGGGTTGCTTCGCTTGGTCACTGTTGACGGAGGGGCGGAGTTTTGGGGACGCCTGATGACGCTGGTGCAGAGTTGTGGAGCAAAATTTGGCCGCGTGACGGAATACTACCCGGAGGGCGGGGGGATGATTGAGCGGGGGCATCAGCCAATCAAGGATGCCCTGGTTAAAATGTGCGGTGAGGACGGCAAAAAGTGGCAGGTGGCACTCCCCGCGGTCCTTTTCGCCGATCGGATCTCCGTGAAGCACTCAACGGGGTATTTGCCTTACAAGCTACTCTACGGGAAGCGGCCCGTGCTTCCCGTAGACATCGAGCTGAACACGTTCTTGGGCATGGATTTGTGGAAGTTTAAGACGTCCGCGGATCTGATTGAGGCGCGGGCTGATCAGCTCCTTAGGCGTGAGGAGACCTCGGGAAAGGCCGCGGAGCGGTTGAAGAAAACCCGGACGGCGTCAGTCCGCTATTGGGATGAGCGCTGTTCCCATTGGCTCCGGGATCCGCTGCGGAAGGGGGACCTGGTCCTGCTGTATAATCGGAGTCTGGAATCCCAGTGGGGCCGGCTTTTTGCCAACCGGTGGAACGGGCCGTACCGCGTGGCCTCAAAGTTCTTGGGCGGCAGCTACGGGCTTGAGGAGTTGGACGGGACGCCGCTTAAGCGGAAGGCTGCGGCTTTGCACGTGAAACGCTTCTTCCCGCGGGGTTCCACTTCCTTCGACAAGACGGCGAGCGATGATTTGGGGCCCGGGGGCGAGGCGGTCCCAGAGTCGGGCGACAACATGGATCGTTTGGATAGCGAAGTAGTGGCGCGCAACGCGCGACCCCGGAGAAGTAGGAGGTTGCAGACGGCTGGGGACAGCTGTCAAGATGGGGGGGGCGCTAGGTGGTTAAGCTTTATTTGGTGAGGGGGGTATTCTAGCCGGTTCACAGCCGGGACAACTAGACACCCCAGAATGTTTGTTTCCTTATGTTTTGGTTTGGACTTGGCTTTGGATTGGTACTGGCTATGGTTTATTTATTGCAGGTACGCGGGCGCGGCGTGGCCTCAGGCCCGCAAACGCGAGGACAAGTCCCGTGCACGGATGGCGGGACAAAGAGCTCTGCTAAAAAAAAAAAAAAAATATAATAATAATAAAATAAAATAATAAATATAGGATATTTTCTTTCTCTTCTTTGGATTCGGGCTTTTTTCTTTCCTTTTGTTTGTCTGTTTCTCTCCTGTTTCTTTCTTCAACGGATGGGCGCAACGGTCAGGGATGGTATGGACGCGGATTAAAGCTTAGCTTGGTAAGGGGGTGCTCTAGCCGGTTCACAGCCGGAACGACTAGACACCCCAGAATGTTTGTTCCCATTGCTTCTCCCTTATACTCCCGGTTGTGAGCGCGCGCTGTCGGCGCGTTGTTTGTTTTGTTTTGTAGTACGGGTACGGGGTACTGTGTGGCAGTCCGTCTGGGGCGGTCCAGGTACCTCTTTTCTTGGAACGGCTGGTCACTTACGGTCTCTCACAAAGTGAGCGCGCGGACGCGGACCTCAACCTCAACCTCACTCACACTCACTTCTCACGCGGACGCGGATCTTGGTCTTTCACTCACTCTCCACCCGGACGCGCGGACGCGGCCCTTTCTTTTCCTCGCGCAGCAATATGTATTTCTCCAAAGGACGCGGTACAACAATAGGACAAGAAAAGTAGGAAAGGAAAGGAGGGAAGGAAGGGGGGGGCGCCTAAGCCATTCGCATCATTTCCTCCATGTCTGCCCTCAATGACGCCAGTAGGGCCCGGTAAGACGCCAAAAACTCGCGCCGGGATTCTGAGGATTGGGCTCCGGGGGTTGCCAGGAAGTTGCGGAGCATCGCGGTCGACCGTTCCGCGAAAGCCTCAAAGCCAGCCGCCGGGAGTGCCATCACGACCGGGATCTCCGGGATCTTGGGGGAGCTGAGGGAAGGCGGTGCCGGTGCTGGGACGGGGCTTGATCCAAACGAGCGAGGAGGTGATGAGGGGGTCCCCGGGGCATCGCGCGGAGGGCTCGGTCCATCTGGGGGCAATGACGGGACGGTGATTGGGGACAGCGGAGGAGGGACCTTGGGGGTAGTGGGCCTCTCATCCAAGACCGCTGGTGACGCGGGCGGCGGTGGAGTACCTTGTGGAGCCGGGGCGGGAGGAGCCGGTGTAGGTGCCGGAGGGGGAATCGGGGCTGCAGCAGCGCGACGCCGGAGAATCTCATTGAGTCGGGGGTCCCTCGCGCCTTCCCTCATCCAAACGCGGTCTGACCAGAATCGTAGGGCCCTCCAATATTCGTCAACGGACGAGAAATCCTCCTTGCGCAGTGGTCCCGCGCGGCGAAGGGGGGAAGCCGAGTTGCGACCCTCGCTTGGCGGAGGGCGGCGGGAAGGGGAGCCCGGTGGAGTCCACGAGTCCTCCAAGATGGTGTCGTTGTCCGAAACCACAAACGGGTCAGGACGAGCCCTTTTGCGCGGCCTGGGGCGGGAGCCAAATTTGGGGGGAGCTCGGGGCATGCCATCCCTAAGCGAGCAGCGGCAATGGCCGCGACGGCAAGCGACACAGGCGCATTGACCAGGAGCAATCAAGCACGCGTGCCCGTTCCGGGCGCAGAATTTGCAGGGGAGCATGACGGCAATGAGCGTGGGAGGGGAGTCGGTGGAGTGTGAGAAGAGGAGTGGGTAGGGGGGAGCAGGGTGAAGGTAGTCAAGGTGGCAATGGGAAGGGACCTCTGGGGACAGAACTCAAGTTGGGGGGGGATGTGGTGTCATTATATAGCCTTGGGTCAAGGACTGCGTTGCGGCCTGCGCGCTCAGCATCTGGTAGGTTAGGCTCAGCAGTGGGGGTGCGCCGGTCCTCAGCAGTAGCCGCTGCGGGTTCAGCAGTAGCCGCTGCGGGCTCAGCAGTGGGCGCGGCGGGATCAAGCACGCGACTGTGGGCCGGGCCTGACTAAGGGAGGCGGGCCGCGACCCGCTTGGATGTCCGACTCACGGATGGAGCTGGGCCGACCAGGTTCTCGGACGGCTAGTTGGGGGAGGAAAAGGCGGGGCGACAGCGGGGCTATATGCGTGGGCAGCCGCGCGCAAGCGCGGGCCAGCCACGGGACGGGAAATCCACGACGGCGCGTCGGGCGGATGCGCGCAAGCGCGGCAAACTTTGGGTATCGCGCGGTGGAGGGCTGCGCCACAAAAAGACAAACCGGATGCGCGTAATGGCAGGCAAGCTGGCGGGGATAGGGTATGGGTATGGGTTGGGGGATGGGTTAGGGTTCTGTGTCTAGGGTTCCTTCTTCATGGTTGCCAGTCTGTCTTTGTGCTTGTACTTAGGTTAGGGCTCAGGAGAGGGGGATATAATACCCCTCCCCTCAGTATGGGAGGAAGGGGGGCTCTCTCTCTCTCTCTCTCTGGCACTCTCTCTCGGGGGAAAAAGAAAAGGAAGAATTATCAGTCTTACAGACGCTAGAACCATTGATCCCGTAACTAGGGACAACTTTGTGAGGGAGAACCTCTAAAGTTTCCACACCGGCTGCATCCAATCTCCTTACAGATGCTTTGATCAATAAATTCCGGAAATTGAGGACAACTTCAGGGGTATTCCCTCTTTAGTTTCCACACCATACCTAAAAGGAACTCATAATTTAGCCAGCAATAATCCCAAAAAGCCAATCCAGAGAGAAGAAAATAAGAAAACAAACATTCTGGGGTGTCTAGTTGTTCTGGCTAGAACACCCCCTTGCCAAATCTAATCATCTCCCCTATTCATCCACTGTTCCCCCCCCACCTTGGCTGCTGTCCCCAGAGGTCTGCAGTTGTTTACTTTGCCTGATGCAAACTGCACGCATGGGGTTTTCCTCAGATGGAGGATCTGCGTTTTCATCCCTTTCCCTATCCAAACCAGCCATCTTGTTGAATGAAGTCAAGCCCCGCGTAAAGAATTGTTTCAGGTGCAAAGCAGCAGCCTTCTGTTTGAGAAGAGTTCCATCCAATTCCTCCAACTGATAACTGCCTCAGGTAAACTTGTACGCCACGCGGAAAGGACTGTTCCATCAATTTGCAAACAACTTCCCCCATTGAGTTTCCAGGCTCCATTTGTACAGCAGAACCAAGTCCCCCTTCCGCAACAGATCCCAGAGTTTGTGCGTGCAGCGCTTGTCCCAGTAGCAGACAGACTTTGTGCAGGTTGCCTTCAGCCTTCCAGCCGCTTTATCCAACATCTTTTCCTGTTGCAGGAGTTGCTTGGCATGGGCCTTGACTAGATCTGCGGCCGTCTTAACCTTTCACCAATGAATAACCAGAAAGGTAACCAGCTCAATGTCAATTGGCAACACGGGTTGCTGCCCAAATAGCAGCTTGTACAGCAAATAACCCGTTGATCTCTTCACCAAAATCCAATCCACAAAGAGCAGTACTGGAAGGGTTTCCTGCCACCGCTTGCCGTCCTCCCCGCACATTTTCACCATTGCATCCTTGATTGTCTGGTGACTGCGCTCAATCATCCCTGTGACTTCTGGATAGTACTCTTTCATTTGCCCAAACTTTGCTCCGCAACTTTGCACCAAATCCGCCAACCGTCCCCAGAACTCTGCGCCCCCGTTGACTGTTATCAAGCAAATTTATCCGTGAGGTGCAAACCAGTCTTCCTCCAGAAACTGCCCAACTGTCTCCGCCAAGAGCTTCACTAGTGGCCGTGCTTCCACCCATCCCAACAGATTGTTGCATGCAACAAGGAGATACGCAAACTTACCTGCCTCAATATGCACAACATCCAAGGAAACCCGCCCAAACAAAAACGACCGCTCCAGTTGGAATACCAACTTTGCAAGGCAGTGTTGCGCTCCACGCAACCTTACCCACTCCCACACTGCGTGTACCAAACCGTCCACCAGAACCTTTCCCGCACTTGATTCCGCATTTAAAACTTGCTGCAATGGCCAAGATTGTCATGCAGAATCCCCAGGATTACCTCCTGATCTTCCCTCAATGTGCTGACCACCAGTGGTACCGGCGCGCTCTGCGGCCACAGCTGTCCTTCCTGCAGGTAGAAATTCCCCGCTCTCTGCCCAATCCTTCTAACAATATTGGCTGGCGTGTCATCCGGAAACCAAAGATCCCGCAAATACAAACTGAGGACCACGTACCTCCCGGACTGCTTGAGCAGAAGTCAAATACCTACTTCCACCACTCCCACCTTAACTGTCAGAGCCTCCACATCCAGTGGTTCCACGCCTTTGTATGGATCATTGCGCGAGTACCAAGACAGCGCTTCCGGCATTGTAAAAGTCTTCCCTGGAACATGTAACACAGTGAAAGAAAACAATTGAAGGAAGGCAAGCCACCTGGTCATAGGACCATTTGCCAGCATTGGCTAATTGATCATTTGCGCCAGGGCCTCTGCATCCACCAGAAGAATGAAGTGAATCCCCCATAGAAAATGCTGCAGACTCCCCACAATCTTAGTGAACCCACAAAGCTCCAACTTCTGCTGAAAATACTGGCTCTCCATCGGCGTAAATGTAATGGACTCATGAAGAACCAGTGAATCTTTCCCCTCATCATCTTTTGTCAGCGCCGCCCCGGTGCCAAGGTTGCTTGAATCCTCAAAGGCATTGTCACATTTTGAACCCCAGGCACACTCCGCACCCTTACGTGTCAATGCCCGCAAAGTACTAGCAACCTATTCAAACAACTTGATGAAAATTTTTACATAGCTACACAATCCCAAGAACTAGAGAATTTGAAATACAGTCTTTGGTGTTGGCCACTCAAGGACTTTGTTATACTTATTTTCCACAATATGCCTTCCTTCAGAAGCCACCACATACCCTAGAACCTCCAGAGCGGGTACGCAGACCACTGACTTTCTCCCCAAAACCCTGAGCCCCACTTCCTCAATCCAAAACAAGATGCGCTCCAGTTTTTGTGTGAATTCCCAAACAAATCAAAAAATTCCCGGGGCATCAATAAGAGTTTCCCCTCTGTAATCCATCCTTGGGCCTTTGATGCCCGCGTCTTCAATGAAAATCTGAACCCCCTCCACAAGATTGTCCTTAAGAATGCAGGTCATCTAAGCTTGGTAAACCACAACCAAGTTATTTGCACCTTGTGGCAGCCGCGTCAGTTGCATCCTGCCCAATGCGGTTTCAAAGGTGGTCATTGGCCCCAAACTCTGATCAAGTTTGCGCTGATTGTACCCTCCCATCACATCCACCAACTCGTGACATGCAGCCCCCGCCATAGATTCCAAAAACTTGTCCACGCACAGAGGTTGTCCCTTGTCTTGGATCATAAATGAATTAAGCCACTTCAAATCATGAACAATCCATAATGACTTTCCATCCTTCTTAACCACAACAAAGATAAGACTTGAGTAACTTGATGTCAATTGTTTGTAAAGTCCTGTCCCTAAACGCTTGCCCACCAGCTCCAGACAGGGCCCTTAAACTGCCCGAGGAATTGGAATTGGCTTGATATGCAAGGCTCATGTGGAACCGTTGGAATCACATAAGGGTCTTCTATCTTGCTCTTCAGGTCCCAAAGCAAGGGATCTTTCCAGGAGGACAAGTACTCACGTCAGCAAATCCTGTTTCTCACGCTTAACCAACCTGGCGGTCCAAAGTTAAGGGCCGCAACCTGCTCATCCATAATCTGCTCCTACCCCCTCATCCATCCCAACACCTTCAGCAGAGATTTCCAAGGGTCCCGCAACCAAGGAATTGGTCACAGTGTTCCATTCAGATCCTGCGGCATTGCTTTGTTCCGTGGACAGAACTTCCGCAAAACAGGTTTGTACTTCCCAATATTGCACCGGGCCATCCGCACGTATCCGTTGCCATGAGTCCTAGCCAAAATCAAACCGCGGCTTTTGCCTTTGCTCACAAGTGTGGCACAATGATAGTGTTTTTGCAAAGTAACTTCCCAAAATTCATACTGAGGAAGGGGACTTACTTCCAGCACTCTTGCTTCCTGCGCTTCCTCCCTACTTCCCACCTGCTCCTTGCTGGTTGACCACCCGCACAAAGCCAGAGCTTTCTCTGTGCGGTAACCTTGGCCAACTAGTCAAAATCCAACTCCGGCCCACCCTTGCAAACCAACTCCGCGCTGTGGTCCTCTTCTTCTTCTCTGTCCAAATCCTGTGTCCACTTCCCCAACCCTGATTGCAGATTGTGGTTTTGAATTGCCCGCTGGAAAAATATTCCACCATCAATGCTTCCCTCCCCACCTCTGGATCAAACTTCATTCACGCTTGGAAACCAAACATGAATGGCCCTCCTAAAATAGCCTCCCTGCAATCAACCAATAGAAAAGAAAGTGGTTTATGGACCCTTGCAACCTTGACCTCTTCCTCCTCCACAACCCCATCCACGTGACATGCCCTCCATTAAGCGCACAAAGCCCCATTGCACATTTCGGCACAACAAATCCCAATTCATCAACCAATCTTCACAGAAGGAGGTTCACCATAGAACAGCTATCCACCAGCACCCATACATTCCTTCCAGAAATCTTCATTTGAACGTAAGCCAGCAGAGTTGAAACTGATTTCATCCCCGCTAGCTCATGCTCCGCATTATCCCAAGCCAAGTTCACCTGCTGCACTGTTGGAGGGATTTTATTGTGTCGGCAATCCTTCAGCACTTGAACAATCTCATCCAGTACCATCAGAAACACTGCAGCCAACTCCTTCAAGTTCAAGGGAGTGGTTGTTTCATTCCCCAACAATCTGCGCAAAATATCCACTGCCTTTTTCTTCCCTACTGGATGCAACGGCTGCCTGTCCCTTTCTGGAATGCACGCGACTGGCTTAGGAGCTACCAGCGCTACCCACTCTTTAGAATCCACATCCATCCTTTCTACTGCCCCCGGCACCTCTGTCTCTAGTACCCTCACTTCTGCTTCCGCAAGGCAGTGGTTTCCATACCCCGGGACCAGTGTCAATTCCAAGTGAAGCTTGAGCAGTTACTGCCACTTCCTGACCTCATGCGCGCACTTGCTCCATGATTTTGCATTCCCTGGTTCAGTGGAGATCTGCTTGCCCATTGGGAACATGAATCCCATTCCCACTGGTCAAACCAATTGCGCGTTGAGGTCCCTTGTCACGTCATTGAACCCCAACCACCGATTCCCCTTGTCCCTGCAGTAATTGCATAACCGCGGTGCGGGCAGATTTGATGGTGGAAGCGGTCCCCCAATGTGAGGAGGCAGATTGTGCAGCTCTGACAACATTCAACTAAGGAAGATCCGTAGATCCTTCATCAATTCCGTCATCTTGCTAATCTTGGGGCTTGTTGTTGGTGGTGTTGCCAGAGTGCATTCTGTTTTTGAGGGGCCTATGACCAGAGCCTGCGTTGGCGCTGCCGGAGGCTGAGAAGCGGACTTCTTCAAACCCATTGGTAACAACCTTTCCGTGTTGTCCATCAGTTCCTCCAGGTCCAACTTGCTCTCCAATGCCTGAAAAATGATCAGGATGTCCTGGAGAAGCGCAATACTCCCATCCAATGAACTCTTTACCAAGTTGTTGTTGTACAAGTGCCACTGCACCCACGCGCCAAGTTGGGGACCAAGTTCACCAAAAAAACCCTTTTCATTGCACCCATTTTCCCTGCTATCACCTTGTTCTTTTCCAGTTAGCAATATATCCAGTCAAACATTGCTACATACTCCCCCAATTGCGCCTGCATCTGGACTTTACCATTTGCGCTTGCTTCCGCCGCGGCTTGCTCAAAGTTGCTTTCCCAAAACCAAGGTTTGCGCCTTCCCCACTGCTCAAAGATCTCTTCCTTCAGTTTGGGCCAATAAATTTCCTTGTAACCTTCCATCTCTTCCACATCCCAAAGCTTCTCTTCATCTTTCATGAAAAGGAAAACAAGAAGAGCCTTATTGGAACCCCTTGCACCTTCTGCATTGGCAATTCCTTTGTATTGCACAAGGAATTGCTTAACGTCCTCAGGGTTGAACCAAATGTGTGGATAGTCCCGCAGCCTGATGCAAACAGGCTTGTGGTTGGCGCCATTGTTGGAGCAAGGGAGACTGTATCCCGCCCCTGATGGAGGTTGCTTCCAAGAAGCCAGAGGAGGAGGAGGGAGAGGAGTAGGGTTAATGTTAGACAACCCCAAAACGGTCAATGGGTGGTACTGGGACATTGCGCTTGTTAGTTTTGAGAGACAAGGAAAAAAAGTTTACTTCCCAGTCAGAAACCCAGATGTGGAATTAAGAAGAGGACTTCTCCTTTAAAGGTTCCCAATTTTGGAAGTTAATGATCCCTTGCATCTGTAAAACCTGAGTGCAACTATTCACCCTACAACTGAGAGATAGAGAGATGAGTGTAAAGAGTTCTTCCAACCTCCTGTGATCTGATTTGTGTGATGATCCTCCTTTGATGATCCGGGTTGAGGGTTCAGTTTAAGTAACCCCCCCCTCAACCCTAACCTAGGTAAAACCTCAAGCAAACAATAATAATGAAATAAAACCCCTAAGTACAGAAACCTAGCCCAACTCTATCCTTCCAACCCCATCCCATATTCCTTACCCCATATCCCATCCATATTGCCCGCCTGCCATTACATCCACCCAGTTTGTCCTTCTCATGATGCGGCCCTTGAGCTGTGCCCAACTCGGAGCCCCCCGCACATTTCTGCATCCGCCCAACACTTCATTCCAGATATCCAAAGTACATCTGCGCAATCCGCGCAATCCATCATCTGTCATCCAATCTGACCCGCCCCCCGTCTCCAGATGCTGAGCCCAATCCAACTGCTGCTGAGCCCACAGCACAGCTTACTGTGGCAAAGCTGCACCCATTGCTGAGAGCGCTGCCTTTGCTGAGCCCGCTGCTACTGCTGAGCCTGCAGCGCGCAGCCAATTCCAACTTGTGTCTATAAAAGACCACCACACCCAGCAGGCCCAAAGACCACAAAAAACATACTTTGGCCGGCCAGCCTGTCTGGCCAAGTATGTGCATAATAATCCTTGGGCTCATGAATGCCCAGATAAGCCCATCTGGCTAAGGTGGCCCATCCACCCTGATGGGCCCGTCAAGGCCCGTGTCCAAATTGACTTGGAAAACTTGTTTTAGCGCCCAAATGCCCAGATCCAATAACCTCCACATAGGCCCACATAGCCCGCATGATGTCCAATGGCCTGTGGAGGCCCATTTGTCAATCCCATTTGGATTACAAAATAATATGCACATTACCTAAGTGCATCCTTATTTTAACAGGCTTCAACCCAGAGCAAACTGCAGGGTCCTGCAGGACCAATCAAGAATCAAGCTGTGCCAACGGTATGGATTCTATCATTACTACAAAACTAAATGGTAGGAAGATGCACTTGCCTGTGACAATTTTCTTCAATGGATAGAGGCCATGGAGCTGGAAGTAGGATCAATAGAGTTTCTCAAGGTTTGGGAAGAATACAATGGACCACAACCTCTTAATGCCCTCAACACAATGTTGATCTAAAAACTCAAGCAAAACTGTCATGCTGATCCTGTCAAGTACAATGCTTGCTTGTGCGTCCAGGGATTCAATCAAAGCAAATTTCTGGACTACTCCAAGACCTTTGTACCAAAGGGTGACCCATCAACTCTCAGGCTTCTCCTCCTCTATGCCCTTCATTCAAAACAAAAAATCCGTCAGTTCAATTCCAAAAGAACATTTCTTCACTCCCCCATTGATGAGGAGGTCATCCTCAAGACCCCAAAAGGATAAAAAAGGCCTTCTTATTTCATCAGACTCAAAAGATATCTCTATGGTCTCAAACAGGCGCTCAATAATTGGTAAAAAAATCTTACAAACTGGTTCAAAAAAGTTGGTTTCAATGATTCTGGATGTGGTCCCTGCCTTTACCAGTTGGATGAAGGTAAGGTTCAATTATTTTTTCATGTTTAACACCTTATTCTGGTGGGAGAGGCAACTGGCTTTGAACAGAATTTCCTTGCCATATTTTCAGGCTCAACCCCCAAGGATCCTGAAACCATCTTGGGGATGAAGATTGAACTGTAAAATGACCACATCTTACTCAGCCAACCAAGTCACATCACATGGGGCCTCAAATAGCTCTGCCTAGAGAATGCACACACGAGAAAATCTCCCCTCACTCAGAAGCTGGAGCTCATGCCAGCCTCCAACAAGGAATTTGAACCATTCAAATCTCTCAAAATCAACTACCGGTTGGAAATCTGCCTGCCCAATCACATTGCCTGTGACACACAATCCAAAATCAGCTTTGCCATGTAAATTCTTGCCAGATTCAATGGTAAGCCTGTTCTGTCCCACTGGAATGAACTCAAAAAGGTCTGGAAATACCAAAAAGGACCTCCTATCTCAAACTGCGTCTGCAGGTAAGAAAGGCCAACAATCTCACATCAGCTTACATGGATGCCTCCTGGGAAGATGATCCCAAAACTAGACACTCTGAGAATGGGTACTTGTGCACCATCTGTGGGTGTGTTGTATCATGGAATCGGTACAAACAGAAGTATATAAACTACTTTTCCACTGATGCTGAGATGAATGCCCTGGTTGAAACATTTCATGAGGTTACCTGTATGAGAGCCCTTGCATGCAAATTCTTCTCTGTGGACTCCTCAGAAATTATCATTCACACCAAAAAAAAAAGCTGGATTGACCACAAACTAAAAAAATTTGGCTCAAACTGGAAGACTTGGCACCTGGACCTCAAGGCCAAGGCCATGCAGGAAGAGCTGGAGACAGGCAACCTCAACGTGAAACTGATCAAATCTGAGGTGATGCCAGCTGATGCTCTTACCAAAAGGCCCATTCTTACCAGCCTCCCTCTCCTTCAATCAGCCTTTGCCAATATCTCTACCTGATTTTTAATCTCTCTCTCTTTTCCTTATTTTGTCTTCTAGGTCCAAACTCACTGTCTCACCTCTTCATCTCAGCAGGAACAAGGCATTTTGAAATTTCACGGAGAAATCACTGCCACATTTGGAAACCTGGGGAGACAAATTGGAGCTGCAACTCAAGCCAATGCGGTGGGAGCACAACAACAAAAACAACTCCAAAGGGTGGTCTTCTACACTACAGCTACTAATTGATTGAGAAGCTTTTCAAACTTGTTGAATTTCGTATTTGTTGGATCCTCTTGTTTCTTCTTCTCTTCTCATCCCTTCTTTCAATTTTCTCTTTTCTTCTTTTTCTCACTCTTGTTTTTATCTTTTCTCAACTCACCAATCACCCAAAACTGGCGGGTTTTCCTCAACTGCTTTTCCTGCTACCACATTGGATGCCTGGTGAGATTACAATGTCCTGCTACCACATTGGATGCCTGGTGAGATTACAATCACCCTTTTTTCATCCTTATCCAACCTGACCCGCCAAACTTGCTTGCCAGCCTCAACCCAACCAGCCACTCAACATAAAATCCACCTTGCCTAAAGTGAACTCAAGAAATTCCTTGTCATCCTGTGTCCAGTCCTCACACTGTTGGTCTGATCAGTCTTTGTGTCCTTTTTCCTAGCTGCTATGATCTCACCCTCTGTTGTTGTTTCTTCAGTCCTCAGTTTTGTGTCAATTAAATCTTGAGTTTCATTTTAATATCATATTTCTTCCTGATGCTGGTTTCTCTGAAAAGCCTTCAATCCATCAACAAGTTTCATCTTACTCTTGGACCAATTTTGTGTCAATTGATATTAGTTTTTTTTTTGGAAAATCTAATCCTTCTTTTTTCTCCAATTCCAAATCTTCTATGAAGAAAATTACTGAAATCTCCTCTGAGGATTCTGATTTGATTCTTGCACCACACACCCCTTCTGGAGGAAGCTCTAGTGACCCACAGTATTTAATGGCCTCCATTCCCTCAAGGTTAACTGACATAGTGACCAAAACCATGGATTATTGCTCCAGGCTCAAGACACCCAGGGTGAATCAGCTCAATTTATTTTATGGAAAGAATTGATTCAAAATTAGGCCTTTAATCAAAACTGGTAAAATTCTCTTCTAAAAATATGTCTTCTTTTGAAATAAACTGAGACAAGGTTCTGCATGCAGAAAAATATCTTGAAGGCTAAACAGATTCTTTTCAACCATATATGGTGTGTCCACTGAGTTTGGTTGTGTAGGAAAATAAGTGGTTTTTTTGTAAAACCAGGGATGGTGGGTGCTCAAATCCGCATGGTGGTTAGTCAACTACTTCTTTTCAGGTGGTCAAGCAATGGGAGTTTGAAATCAACTTGGCTGTGGTGGCTTTCAACAGAAACAGCCAAGAGCTTGGGAATTGAAAGGAGGCCATCCTATTTGTCCTAACCTTCATGAGGATCAAAAAAGCAGCAAAATCACTTCTTGTTTCTCTGAGTTGATCAGAAGACAAGGCAGGCTGATGACACAAAAAGATTGAGCTCCCTTGGATATTGCCCCATCAACACATTTGATCTGGCCATCAACCATGGCTTGTCACATGACCAGCAGGAGTTGACCACTTGACCAAAATAACTTGGTTCACCATTTTAAACAGATCAATTCTAAAAATAAAGATTTACTTGTCAAAAAATTTCTTTTATTGAAAAAATATTTATTCACCTTGTTTTGAAACCCCCACAAGAAATGCACTGCAAAAACCAATTCAGACCATCTGAAAATGAACTAAAATGAATTTAACTGAGATTAAATATCTCAAATCATGAATTGAACAGAATAAGGCTCCCCTGATTTATATTTTTATAAATTCATTAGATCACAAAATATCCAATTCACTCTATCTTCATGGAAAGCCAATCAAAAAAATACTCAACTTATTTATCAAACCATGGATATTCACTGGGCTCACCAACAAACCTCACATTGAGGACAACTTGAATGTAAGATAAATGCAAATATTTTGCCTCAGAGAAATAATAAAATGCTTTAACAATCAAAAAGGAAAACACCAAGTACCACCCAAAGGAGCTACCCTCCAAACTTGAACAATTTTTTGATCTGGGCTTCCTGAAAGGTAAAAAATTACTTTGAGGTGAGAAAAGAAATACTGTGTATGTATTATGGGGGAAGGAATTTTCTCAATTATTCCAAGATGTGTAAGGGAAAGGAGAAAAAGATGAAATTAAATAAACCAACCCATAGTTCCATTTTTTGAAAGAAATATAATCAATTTGAAAAGGACAATATTTTATCTTTAATTACTGATCTGAGCCACAGAATTTATTGATATTAATTTTATTCTATTTTGAAAAGTGCTATCCCTATTCTTTTCCCCTCAATTCAGGTGCTTTTCTTTTTTTATTCAAAATTTATTTGTAGAAAAAATGTTTTTTTTTTTCAGTCAAATCAACACCTCCCTCCATTCATTTGGTAAATTCTATCACTATTTTAACCACCACCAAGAGTTTAAATAAATTCAATTTAACCAATTTGCAAGTTTTCAAATAATTTTTATGTACCTAGAAAGGATTTAATGATCCTATGCCTTGTGTTTTTTGTTTTTAGAATCCTCATATTGACAGGTGTGAATTTTATATCACCATTTTTATTCTTGAATTTGAAAATAAAAATAACAAGCACCTTACTGGATGAAAGGATGAATAATGTTTTGAATAAATTAAGAATACACTCCCAAGAATTTATAATAAGTATCTTGATGTTGTAAGACTCCAAACGGTGCTAGGCCGTGGCAGTTCTGTGGAGGGGAAAGGTGCTGTTTTAGGCTGCCCTCCTGAGTGTTACAAAAATATTTAAATGTAACAAAGATCAAGGTCCAGAACCTGGTAAATGAGGAATAAAGCAGTAGAGGATAAAGATGATAATAGTTTGGTAGCAATGGAACAGAACTATCTGAGACAAGATTATGAAGGGGATAAACTTGAAAAAAAGAAGTTAAAGTCCTCTTAGAGTTCAAAGAACAAAAGCTGTTGTATGTAAAAAATGCCCACAAGCTAATAACTCTGGTTGTCAGCAGAAGATTGGGGATGATCAACTCAAACCCAAGCAACGTCCAGGTTCTCAATGAACCTTCCCAACTCTCTGCAATCAAGCGCTTGAAGGGTACCAGATAACTGAGGGTGGCTGTACAAGACAAAGGAAAATGTTTAAGAAGCCCCAAAGCAAACAGTAACTGATTTGAAGCAAGGATAACCTCAACACTTCCCAAGGGACTCAAGAATAGGCTGGCAGAATGCAACTCCAAAGAAAATAAAGGGAGGTATAAAACTCTAGGTCTTAAGCTTAATAAGACCTCTTCAATCAATTGTGATTGGCTCCAGAAAGGTGATCAGGGATCAGGACCAGTATGGTTGGAGAAAGGGATCAAGGAGTGGTACAACACACTCAAAAATTCCAACAGACAGAATTCTTCTTCAACCAGCAAGGCTATTGGTTGGTGATAAGGATCAGGCCACAGAGGGGTAAAGACTTAGGGTCATGAATTGATCAGGGGGCAATCAAAGATATACCCAGGATAAGGATCAGGATTAAATTTCACAATGATGGGGGGGGGACACAGGCACACACCCCTATGTATCATTTTTATTGACTGATGATCTTCTGTATGATATCCCCCTCAAAAAGCAGGGGAGAGCCCCTCCTTTTATAGACCAGAAGCCTATAGGCTATTTACAAGAGAGATTTACAAATGAGAGGGGATTTTTTTTTTTTTTTTGATAAGGATCAAGATCATGAGAAAAGAAAAGAAAAAACAAACAAACAGGTACTCGGAGACAAAGAAATCCGAAGGGGGGACGCCCAAAGGCATCCTGATGGGCCCGGGCGACTGCCATGGCCGCGGATGACCGCCAGCAGTTGTCCGACGGGCCCGGGCGACTGCCGTGGCTGCGGATGACCGCCGGCCGGTGTCCAATGGGCATTGGCAGTGTAAGAGACCCGCGCAGGCAACGGACAAGGCGCATGGGAGATCAATAAGCTAGGAGGTGGAAAGGGGATTGATGGATGGGAGCTGGAGATGGCGGGAGTCATTGAGGGTGCGGCACAAGATGCCAGGGGGGGATTGGTTTGGAGGATGCTCGGAGGTTGGGATTAGGTCTGACGGGTCTCACGGGGTGAAGATAAGATCTTGAGATGGATGATGAGGATGTTGATTTCCAAACAGTCTTAATCAAAGGTTCTTCCTTGAAATGCTTATGAAGAGCCAATTGAAGCTTGGATAAACCAAACGTGCCGAAGGATCTGATGACGACCCCAATTGGTAGGGCAATGGGTGAGACCTCAAGTAAGCTCACACATAGGAATAGGATGGATGGGATTCCCATGACCATCGTCAGACAGAGGACTGTCGGAGGTGCTTGGATTGAATAACAGTGAATCAGAAGGTATAGTAGGAATCCAATGGCAATCAAATTTGCCGAGGATAGGAAGAAGCCATCCCATACGTTGATGCAAAGACCGTTAAGGAGATTATGCTTAATAAACTGATAGGCGCCCAATTTGATAAAAATTAACAGCAAGACAATGAAGGCCAAGAAGATATTATAATGATATAAGGAATAAAGTTTGGGGTATGCTTGGCATTTGTGGAATTTTGATTTAGTAGATCAAGTTTTACGTCAGGTGCTATATACAGGTTGGGAGTCTTGATGAGGATAACCAGGAGTGGGTTGAACAAGGGAGGCCTTCCAAGATTCACATTGTTTAAGCTTTGATAGAGATGTGGGAGGGGATAGGGATGATTTGATGTTGGGAGAGGGCATGAGTGCAGGAAGAGCAATAGCTGGGAACCAAATGGAAGCCTATTCCCAATCAAAGATTTTTTTTTTTGATAATGATACCTATGATAGATGATAAGGAAAACATTAAAATCTCCCCACTGGCAAGGGTGTCCAGGTTGGGGCACCACAATGTTTATTCTGAAAAAAGGCTTATCAGATTCCAACCTCAAGGAAGTAAAACTATGACATATAGACTGTTTAGATCCTCCTCTAAAACCTCTGTTTTAAACTCTTTTACAGCCAAAATATCAAATTTGTGGTAATAAATCAAGAAGAATGTAATGAAAGTGTTTTTTAAGAAATTTAAATCTCCTGCAGATTTCCATTAAATTCCTTTAAAAATGCGCATGAAATTCTGGACTTATTTATTTGATTAAAACATCTTTATAGTCCAAATTTTTAAAATGCCTACCTTTTGGCACCATGGGTCACCTTCAAAACATTTTTCATGATGAAAATCTTTTTAAAAATATTGATATTTGAGGTGCTTATGAATTGATTCCAATTTTCAAAGGTCATGAATTACTCAATTCAAGGAGTACCAGGTTTTTCAGATACAATTATATTTTCATGCATTTTGGACTCTGAAATTCTTGCTTCATTTTACAGTTTTTTCAATTATATCTTCTCTGAACTTCTTTAAAAGCACATTTTTCTTTATCTTTAAAATATTCTCATTTTTCTCCAATCCTGACAGAAACAAAAAGAGAATTTTTGTAATATTCTTCAGTTCTTACAAAATGAAAATAATATTACATTTTATCAGAGTTAGGAAACCTGCCATCAGAAACCCACCATAGGGTTTTTTATCAAACACCCCATTTTAATAGAGGGTTTATGAAATACACGTACACCCTAACTGATTTATGTGAAAATTTTGTATTTAAAACATCAAATCTGCCATTTATTCATTTCAATTAATCCATTATCCCTGGAATGAAAACACCCATTCACCCATCCACATCATCAAATCCATATGCATCCCATCACTCACTATGATTTGCACATGAATCACCAAATCCATCAATCCACTCCACCAGATCATCAACTCATTTCTTTGCATAAAATTTCCATCAATCAAAACTCCCAAAAAAAGTTCCTGAGGTCGTTTTCAAAAAGCAATCAAGCTGACTGAACTTTGATTAATATTTGAATCTGATTGAGACCCTGAACTGGAAGTCAATTGGTTATCCCTAAATTCTCTCTTGGAAAATAAATGAATGGTTTCTAGAAGACAGACAGTATGCTATCCCATTTATGAAAGTCAAAAGCTCCATATCCTCCCTGAATTGAGCTTCCACCAAATTTTCCAAACTTATTTGGTGTCATTCATGAAAATTTTGGAAATTATTGAAGATCACCAAATCTTTCAGAGGAATTCTTCAAATCCGCAATGTGATGGAGCAATTCAACTGGAGGTTTTTTTCTTGAGATTTATCTATAATTTCAATGGAGCAGCTATCCATCCATTAGAAAATCTCTTCTCAGTTGGATATGGAACCATTGACTCATACCCTAAAAGGGTTAGGATTGCTATTGTAGGATTCTGTTTCTCAGTCCTTTTCTGGCCAACTAAGCAAGAGAGGAAGGAGATATCTACAGTCATGGTTACTGAAGTGTTTCCTGGTTTTATTGGCTTTTTTAATTCCACCACAATCCCCTTGAATCAAAAAAACCAAGCTTGATCAAAACCAATATTTTGATTTGAAGAAAATTCAATCCAGTATTTCAATCCAAAAAATGGTTCATGGGGCACTGAATGAGAATCTTTCCTTTGTTCAATCAGATAATATCTTGATTTCCAACTAGTCTGCGATAGCAACAAGATTTGTATCTATGTCCGGGGGAGGGGGAGGAGTAGGTATGTAAATATGTTTAGTAGATACTATCGACTCAAGAGGGGATACTCAGATGAGCCAGGTTACATAACTGTCGAGTTGAGAGAAGCACTATAGTGATTGGGTATAGAAGGATACTTGGCTATTTATTTACTTTCAAGCCGGACCGGGTCCAAGAGAGAGTGGGAGGGTTTGGATTGATTTAAATACATAGTGATATATATATATATAGTTGAGATACAAATTGACGAGGAGCAAGCCAGCAATCTACTCTTCAACTGGCTGAGTTTTGAATTAGATAGTTAGCTAGACGGAGTAGGATCCGAATGACGATCGAGTTGAGCTGGCCTTCCAGGCTCCTGTTATGATTCATATGTTTTCAATTGGATTTATATTGCACAAGAACCACATAAATAATTTGACAAAGTTCAATAACTTCTGGCAGATTCAGCTCATGCTAGTGGAAAATATGTAGTACCATCATACTGGAATGTTTCTTCCAATGATAAAGGCATAACCAATTTCAACTAGAATCTTTGTAAAACACAAGTTTGGATTGATCATGAAAGCATGTCATAGGAGTGATGAAGGGAATATAGGCCAGCTTCAGAGAAATTTGGAACCAGCTCCAAAAGTCCAAAGACATGAATATAATTATCAAATGGATCATCTGATTTTTTATTCTCCATAAACAATTGGAAAACATCAAAGATGGATGGTATGGAATCTTTGAAGACTAAATCCCTGCTGCTCCTCAAGAAATTCCAGCATTTTCTAATCATTCATCTTTTGAAATGAGAGATTTTAGTCTACCTCTCACTCTTTCTCTCTTTGAATTTTCTTTTTCTCTCTCTAAGCCAAAGCCTCAAACCTGCCCCAACCACTGCCACAACATCCACATCATCAGCAACCACTGCAACCACCTCCTCACCATCAACCTCCAACTCATGGAAATTCACCTCCTCAGGTCATCACCCTCCACCAGCCATCTCCTTCCACCACCCCAACCCATCACCAATATCCAGGCAATTCCCCCTATTTGTTCCCTCCTTTATGAAACTTGCTGGTTGAACTTGATTTAATCTTTACCAGCCCGCCTCCCTTTAATTTTTCACCCCTTCTTGAACCAACTCCCCTCTCCTACTTTTAACTTCCCCCAATCGTGATTGTCTAAAAACAATCAAATGATCAATTTTTCTACAAAAAATAAATATTAATGATTTTTATCAATTGTATCCTGTTCAGATTGGTGAAGAATTTCACAAAAATTGATAAATCTTCATCTTCTAACTTTTCTGGGGTCACTTCAGCACCATCTGGCTTGCGCAGAAAACCAATTTGAGTAATTCCCCCCCAAAAAACTTTCCATTGGCCTGCTTGCTACCCCATTGAGCCCTTTTTCCTTTTGCATCATTCAATTAGGTCCAACCACCCCCACTCATCCTTGCATCTCTCCCATCCCAGAACCAATCAACATTTTGCTCATTTGTATAAAAATAAAATGATCAATCAATCTAAAAAAAATCAATAAATCAATTTATTGAATGCTTTTTAGAAAATTGATTGCTAAATTTTTCTACAAATAAATCATTTGATTGAATGCTTTGCAGAAAATCAATTGTTCAATTTTTCTAAAAATAAATAAAGTTTCTAAAAATCAATCAAGTGCCTAAAAAGTAATCAAAAAACTTGTAGATTGATGGATTGATGGTTTCTAGACAATCCAGATTTTCCTTTCCTTCATTTTAGGCAGGGGGACCAAATTTGGGTTGTGCCATCTTAAAATTGTGGTCCTGCCCTTATATATTGAAGTGGTCACTGGAACACATTTGGGTGCTACCAGCTCAAATTCTCACCCCTTCCCTACCATTTAAGATTGCAAACTTCAGCACTCAATTGATACTGACCTGGCTTACTCTTTTGGTCCTTAGGTTTTTCAAGGTTCTTAAAATTTTTATATTCTTTTTTCCATAAAATGGTCATCATGACCATACTGACTGTCTTTTTTTTCTCTTTTCCATCCTTATGGGCCTTGGTTCTGTTCAACATGTGTTTGACCTTTTTGAATTGATTAAAAAACTCTTTTTTGTTCCATTTTTAATTCATCCACTCAAATATTAAGGAGGCTTAGTTGGAAATGGAATCCAATCAGGTGGAAATTAATAAAAACAATTAAAACCATGCCAAAGTTAAGAGGGAGAGGGAAAAAAATAGGCTCTGAAAATTTTCCCTTGAAATTGATAGTGATGGCTTTGAATATCAAAAGCTATCACCTGTTCAACCCAAACTTTAAAGCCAATTCATCTGTACCCATCTTTTCATGGTGAAAACAAGAAATTTCCTTGGATTAAAACCAATTTTGAGCTGCGGAATTCTCAAGCTCTTCTACAGAATTTTTACTTCTTCCACATGGTAAAAGTGGCTTTTCTGGATGGGTTTGACTGGGGTTTTATTGTGGCAATCATCAAATTTTTTACATTGGATCAACTCATGGAGCAAGAGAAGAAAGACATAAAATTTTTCACCACTTAAATTAACCAATCAAATAAGTTCCTCAAGCATTGTGACCCTTCAAAAACATGGGGTGAACAAATGTGGGAAATTGTATGGAACATTTGATGCACTCTTTTTGTTTTTTGGGTAGATATCTTCAAGAAGGGGCTGAGCAATCTTCTATTTGAGAGTTCAAGTCTCTCAATTGGAAATATGACTGGTGACCCAGATATTCGGCAGAATTTTTTGAGCTTTGGCCAAGATACCTTTTGAATCAAATCAACAAATCATGAATGAAAACAACATCTTCTACCTCTCCTCCTTTGAATTTGGGAGCAAAACAACTAATTTTGGTTTCTCACCTCATATTAATTTTACCTTTGGTGGATTCTACAATTCCCCCAATATTGAACATGGGGATATTTCTTTGAAATAATTTATCCTGGTGGTTCCAAAAAAGAAGGAAAATTGACAACTCTTCAATGATGTGAATCAATATGGTATATAAGAGTTAGCAAACCCGGCAGTTTTTAATGTTTTTTTTTAGAAAATTGCACCAATTTCCAACACACTAAAAACTGGCGGGTTTGCTAACTCTTATATGCCGTATTGATCCACATTATTGAAGAGTTGATGTTTTTTTTAGCAAAATACACCAATTTCCAACACACTAAAAACTGGCGGGTTTGCTAACTCTTATATGCCGTATTGATCCACATTATTGAAGAGTTGATGTTTTTTTTAGCAAAATACACCAATTTCCAACACACTGTTAAAAATAAAAGAAAAACACATATTTGAAATCATATGTGTCAGAGTTACCTGAAAATAAATAGCTTTTTTCAAATAAATTATTTAAATGTTTTTCCCACCTCATCCACACATCATTCCATGTCATACACCCCTGGTGTCCCACATCCTTCTACCTCTAACCTCATTGGAAAAATCTTATTAATCACTCTCATCACTTCATCACTCTCAAAGCTTTATTGATCTCATCACTTCATCTTTTTCATTGATTTATTGCTCATATTTTCAGCACTCTCATAACTTCATCAGTCTTATCATTTCATTGCTCTTACTCTTACTCTCATTACTTTATTTCTCTCATCACTTCATCACTCTCATCACTTCATAGCTCTCATATCTTCATTTCTATCTTCATCACTTCATAGATCTCATATCTTCATTGCTATCCTCATTTATTCATCATTTTTATCATTTCATTGCTCTTCCTCTTTTCAAATGGCCCCTAAGCAAATCTCATCCCACAAGTCCACACAAAAATTCAATCAACCAAAGAAAACATTCCCAAGGAACTCTAAAACAAACAATCCTCCCCCATCTGCTTCCAAACTCTCAAGTCAGACAAGAGAGCTGATCACATCATCCTGGTAAATTTGCTCAAACTTCCCCTCACATTATGATTCATGCTTTGGATCTGACAATGAAACACAAGTTGGCCAACCTCCATCCTCTAAATTTAATGGTTATCTCTGGATGGCCAATGAGCTCAGGAATTCAAAAAAGTAGGCTGGATCTTTCATCCAAACAGATGAAGGATCAATTCAAGAACTATCAATCCAAGTACAAAAGGGCCCACTGGATTTAAATCTCCACTGGATTTGGTATCACCAACTCCAACCAATTGAATCAACTGGGTGATTGATAATTTGGACTCAATTTTTACTTTTTATATTCAAATTTATGAACATTTGGAAAGAAGGCAAACATCACCCCTTTAGCTGATTTTGATGCACAAAAATCTGATTTCATTCATCCTGAGGACTTGGCTGTGGATTCTCAGGATAGAAAAAATGATCCTTGTGAAAAGTTGGAGTGGCCCCAATCTGATGCCAATGAGGATATTCCAGATCAACTGGGTTCAATCATGTCTACATCTGCATCAATTCATAAATTGACCCCTTTCTTGGCTTCCTCAGTTACTTCTTTGGATTTCTCCATTCCTGGGTGGAAGAAATCAAGAAATTTTCCAATGAGGAGAAATATATTCTGGTCTCTCCATTAAAAGAGACATCTGTTGAAGTAAGGAAACAATTTTTTGTATTTTTTGTTTAATCCTGACTGATTTAGAATATAAAAAAATAGCCTCATCCTTTTCTGAATGTTCAAATTCTCAAGCCTATGGGGCCTTCCACGTCACTTTAAAATAATAGCAATGACATTTAGACACAAAAATCCTCTGAAAATGGAAAGAAAAAGACCTCCTATTTAATCCACATCAACCCCAAAATTGATTGAAAGAGGAGAAAATCTTGCAATTTTTTGGGCTTTGAACATATCATGGAGAATGAAGATTCAAGGAAGTTCATCAATTGAATCTCCTTGATTTCAAATTAAGCTCATTGATATTCCCTCAAAAAACAGTCAAATCACAAATTAAATCCAAAAACCTTGAATCTGAAAATCAAACATGGGATAATCAACTGAATTTTGATGGTCAAAAGCAAAAAGATGAGCCTTTTTATCATAAAAAAAAGGATGCTGAGGGGAGATTGAAAAATTCTGAATTGCAGTTTAAAAAAGTGAAAAAGGACAAGGGGTGACTGGAAAATTTACTGAAAAAGGAGAGGGATTGACTGACAATGGAAAGACAAGATAGGTAATCCATAGTCATGGAATTTATTTTTAGAAGTAGAACAGTTGATAAATACAGAACATTATTCAATTTATGGGATTATAAATATATTTACTTGGAAAAGCTTTAAAAAGAAAAAAAGAATTGATTACAGAAATGCTTGAGAATATTTTGAACACCACCAATAAACAAATATTATTTATTTTTTATCCTTGATTATAATTTTCAACTTTTCCAGTCCTTGCAAGTATTTTAAGACCTTTTGTTTATTTTCCTAGAAATGAACATTCTTTTATGAGTGGCAGTTTCCACAGAAGGAAACCTACTATGCTTGTACTTATTTGCTGCCTACATAATTTTAAAAATACCTTTTTTATTGAAATCAATACCAAAAAAAGTAAGGAAATAAAACTTTGCTGCAAGATACTTGAAATTTATACTTTTTTCATTAATTTGTCTGTTGGAGCTTTTGTTATTGTTTCATGGTTTGATTCAAAAGCAATTCCGGCTAGTTTTTGAAAAATTTGGCCTAAAATTTGAGAGACCTTGTCAGAATTAAGGGTTGGAAAATTGAAATCTTTAGGGAAATATTGAATAGAAGATTTCTTCAAATATTTTCCAAATAATTCATAAGGATGCATCAATTTTGGCCATCCAATTTCCCACATTTTTCCACCCTAAGATCTTGAGGGAAAAAAAGTTTTGAAAAATTTTTCTGATTGTTGAAGGAAAGCAGTGAAAAATTTGACATCCTTCTTATCTTGTTCTGAAAGCTTTTTCAAAGGGAAAAATTAAATTATTTCAACAAGAGAATTTTTCTTGTATTCATCAAGAAGAATTACTTTTCCTGAGCTAAATAAATAGAATTGTTTTATGTTCATTCTTGCTTGTTCAAACTCTTTTGGGGAGGGCTTTTGATTGTTCTTTTTCTTTTTGGAAACAATGGTGGGATGCAGATCCAATGGTTGCACTTTTTGTCCAGACCATGGAACTTTTTTCAATCCCTTTCTCCGCTACTTCTAGAGAGATTTCAGAATGTCTCTTTTCAGCCATCTTTTTCTGAAAAGGCCTATTCTTGGTGCATATATGTATGTTTATCAAATAATCTCCTCCCATCTTTTTCCCTCCCATCCACATCCTTTGATTGTTGTGAGGATCAAGAGGGACTTAATTTTTTGTGTAGCATTTTGAGTACTGTGGGAGAAGAAGTGGTATTGCAGAAAAAGGATTGGTATGAAAATAACAAAGTTTCAAAAATGATTTTGCAAAGAATTGATTCAAAAAAAAGTCATTAGTCACTTTATAATCAAGGTGAATGATCAGAAAGAATTGAAAAAGGAAAATAAACCAGTTGGTGATCCTGAAAAAAAAAAAGATGGTCAGTTGTGTGATTATAATCATTGACACAGAATGGGATGAAAAAATGAACATAAATTGTGTTTATCCTAACAAAAATAATGAAAAACCAAAAAAATACCGTCATGACTCACCCAAATATACATACATACCAAAAAATCAACCCTAAAAAAAACCTAAGTTCCCCTCAGTATCAGTGCTATAACAATAAAGATCAAGAACAGAACCCAGAAGCAACCCTAAAACATTAATGAAACGGAAAAAAAGTAAAAATCAGTAAAATTCATGAATGCAATTGATTAACTGAGAGAAGCTCAATTCCTCAATTGATTGCAAGGGAAAGGGAGAAGCGGAGGAGGAGGAGTGTGGGCTTACAGGAGGTTCCACCAAGGGGAGGTTGTGGTAGTGGTTGGGAGGGATGGGTGGGTGGGTTTGGTGAGTTGGAGTTGGACAGTGAGTGGGTGAAGTTGGTAAGGTGAGGTGATTGGTGAGTGAGTGTTGTTTGGAAGGCAGTGGTGGTGAGTAAGGTGGAGGAAGGATTGGACCAGTGAGTGAGTATGGTGAGATGGATGGGTTGTAGTGATGAGGTGGAAGGGAGAGGTGGGTGGTTTGTTGAGTGGTGAGGTATGAGGTGGAGGGTAGTTAAGTCTGTTTTTCTTTGTCCAATTCAACCAAAACAAACATTAAAAAAACCAAAGTCAGCCTAGGAATCTTGGTTGAAAAAATAATAACTGTGATGTGATTTTTTGACTATTTTTTAAAAAAAAGAACATTACTCATCAAAATGAGCCAGTGTGAGGAGTAGAATCTGCTTTATCATGGCAGAAAATGAGTGAAAAGATGAGAAGGGGATGGATAGAAGAGGATTGGAAAGATTTTATTCAAATATTTTGTCCCATTCATGCTTGATGTTTGCCAAAGTTTTGTAAAGGATTACACAGCTGATAATCCAGTTGATGAGGATCTTCATTCCTTTGGTATTTTGAAGCTGGGTTTGCATTTCCCTGAGGCTTGCCCATCTTCATTTCAGCACAACTATTGCATTTTCAGTCCAAATGTGTGATTGAGAAATATTATAGTTGAAATTGATTTTTTTTACATCATCTGAAGAAATATTTCAATAAGCTGGAACAAAATATTTCCCACTAGAATGAGCTGAATTGGTCACAAGGTATTGATCTTGGTTAAAGCAGTTCTCTGGTTGTTGGGAAATCAAAATCAAATTTAAATCATATGAACTGTGAAAAGAACCTGAAAGTCTAGCATGGGGGATATTAACTTCCTTCTGTTACCAAAAACAAGTTTTAGTTCTCTTTATTATCTAAAAAAATAGATAAAACATTTTTTTTGGGCGTGTTATCACAGGCATTGGAAAAGAAACAAATAAATTTCCCCCTTGTCCAACCAAAATATTGCTTTCCATATAGCTTGTGTTTTTGACTCAAGGGGATAGTGGTTCCATCAAAAAACCCAATGCAACAGGGAAAGCCTTCAGTCTACCCTAATTGATATATCTCCTTCTATTCTTTCTGGGTTGGCCATCAAAGTACTGAGCAATGAAAATATGGGATAGAAATCATGACTCTGTTGGTTGATGAGTCAATGGTTCCACAGCCAAATGAGAATATATTTTCTAATCAATGAATTTCTACTCCATTTCCCCTTGATCCAAATATAAAAAGAGAAACAGCAAGTTGGATGGCTGGATTGCGTTGAGGATTCCAAGAATTGTTCTGGAAGATTTCGTGGTATCCAATCATCTCCAAAAGTTTCATGAATGAAGGCAATAGAGTTTGGAATAGTTGTTGGAAGCTTAAGTAGGGGATGAGATGAAGCTTTTGCCTTTCATAAATAGGGTTATGGAGGGTTTGTATTCTTGGAAACATTTATTGCTTTTCCAACAGAGAATTTAAAGCCAACCAAGTTCATTCCACATTGGAGTCTGAATCAGTCTGAATGGAAGTCAAATACTAACAAAAGTTCAGTCATCTTTTTTGCATTTTTGAATTGCTGGTGGGAAGTTTGAGTGGACATGTTGAGAAAGATGGTGATGTGATGTGAGGTGATGAGATGGTGGGATTTGTGTGAAGATGAAGATGTGCAAATTAATAGAGATGTGAAGCAATGGAGATGAGATGTGTGAAATGCAATTGAGATGCGACCGGTATGGATTTGCTGATGTGGATGGGTGTTTTAGATGTGATGGATGGTGGATGGATGATGATGCATAAATGGCGGGTTTAATGGAGGTTTTGATGTTTGAAATATGCCATTTTCATGAAACCCGCCATTTCAAAATACACCAGTTAGGGGGTATGTGTATTTCAGAGACTCGCAATTCAAAATGGCGGGTTTAGTCACAAAAATGGCGGGTCCTAATGGCGGGTTTGCTAACTTTGATACGCCCTAATGATCAAAATTTTGGAAATTATAAGAGTTACAACCTTGGAACACAAGGTTTTGATTTTTAAAATAGGGACTATAGTATTTAGCAAGCCTGGAATGTCTTTAATGGAATGTTTCATCAAAATACCCCAATTTCTAACACCCCATTAAAAATAAAAAAACCCACTTATTTCACATCAGAGGTGTCAGGGTTACCTGAAAATAAAAGGTTTTTTTCAGATAAATTATTTAAAAGTTTTTCCATATCAACTTCCCATCATTCCATTTCATAAACACCTGTTTTATCACCTCCTTCAACCTCCAACTGATCTGAAAAATCTGATTCATCACTCTCATAACTTTATTGCTCTAATCACTTCCTCACTCTCATCACTTTATCACTCTCATAAATTTATCACTCTCATAACTTTATCACTCTCATAACTCCATCACTCTTATCACTCTCATCACTTTATTGCTCTCATTAATTCATTACTCTCGTCACTTTATCACTCTAATAACTTCATCACTCTTATTGCTTTATTGCTCTTATCTATTTATTTCTGTCCTCATTAATTCATCTTCCTTATCATTTAATTGCTCTGATAACTTCATCACTCTCATGACTTCATTCCTCTCATGAATTGTTAACTCTTAATCTTTTTAAATGGCCCCTCAGAAAATATGTCCTGCAATTCCACACAAAAATCCAATCCATCAAAGAAAAAATTCCCAAGGAACTCTAAAACAAACAATCCTCCCCCATCAGCTTCCAAATTCTCAATCAAATTAAGAGAGCTGATTCAATCATCCTGGTGAGCTGGCTTGATATTCCCTACAACTATGACACTTGATTTGGATCCAACAAGGAAACCCAAGTTTGCCAAAAGCCATCCTCTAAGTTTAATGGTTAACTCCTGATGGCCAATGAAATCAAGAATAAAACAAAATTCAGGCTGGATCTTTCATCAAAATAGATGAGGGAGAAATTCAAGAACTATTGATCCAAGTAAAAAAACAACCCACTCAATGTCAATCTCCACTGGCTTTGGTATCACCAAATCTGATAAAGCCAATGGAGTCAAATTGGGTTGTTGATAATTTGGACTCAATTTTTCCTGTTTATATCAAAATAGATGAATTATTTGTAAAGAATTCCAAAATCACCTCTTTAGCTGATTTTGATCCCCAAAAATGAAATTTTGCTGATGCTGAGAGCTTGGCTATGGATGCTCAGCCTAGCAATGATGATCCTGATGAAACCTTTTAGTGGCCACAATCTGATGGCAAGGAGGATATTCCAAAAACAGTAACCTACAATCATGTCTACATTAGTGTTGATGAATAATTCAAACCATTCCTTGAATCCATCACTTACCCCTTTGAATTGCTCTTTTCCTGCAGGGAACAACTTCATAACTGTGAACATGGGGAGAAATATATCCCAGTATCTCCATTAAAATCAACATCTTTTCAAATAAGGAAGCAATTTCTTGTATTTTCTGGTTCATCCTGACTGATTTAGAATGTAATAAAATCCCTCATCCTTTTCTGAATGGCCAAATTCTCAAGCCAATGGGTCCTCCAACATCACCTTCAAATAATAGTGATGAATTTCAGACAAAACCCCTGCTGCAAAGAGAAATCAAAAGGACTCCAATTCAATCAAGATTGAGCCCAAAATTCATCAAAAGAGGAGAAACACTTCCAATTTTTTGGGCATTGAAGATATCATGGAGAATAAAGATTCAAGGAAGTGCATTGATTGAATATGCTTAATTTAAAAATCAAGCTTATTGATATCCCCCTCCAAAAAACAATCAAATCACAAATTGAATCCACAAAACTAGAATCTGAAAAGAAAAGGTGGATACTCAAATGAATTTTGATTTTCAAAAGCAAAAAGCCAAGAGTATTTCTCATAAAAAAAAGGATGCTGAGGGGAGATTGAAAAATTCCAATTTTCAGTTTCACAAACCGGAAAAGAAGAAGGATTGACTGGAAAATTGACTTTGAAAGGAGAGGGATTAACTGGAAATGGAAAAATAAGATAGGTTATCTGTAGCAAAGGCATGTATTTTTTGCAGTAGAAAAGTTGATTAAATACAGCAGATCAGTTGGGAACCACCAGTAAAAAGGAAAAGGAAGAAAAATCAAAATTGCCAATATGTGGAGATTTGTAGAAGGAGTCAGATGTTGAATTGATGCATGTAGAATAGTCCAAAGGGGTAAGCAGGGCCAAAAATTGAAAAAGGAGAAGGAGGCACAATGAAAAAGAAGAGATCACCTGATTACAAGTGACATACCAGGGCAAAAATGGGCCCTCTGTCCTCAGGTATGTCACTTGTGATCAAGTGGTCATTTTTTTTCATGGTGAGGGAATGTGGTTTGCCATAATTGTTTCATGGTTTGATTTGAAGGAAATTCTGGCTAATTTATGAAGCATTTTTCCTAAAATATAAGAAACCATGTCAGAATTAAGGCTTGGAAAAGGAAAATCTTGAGGGGAAGATTGAATAGCAGCTTTCTTCAAGAAGTTCCCAAATAAATCATATGGTTGCATTCAATTTGGCCATCAAATGACCCATATTTTTCCACCCCCAGATCTTCAGGGAGCAACAGTGTTGAAAAATCTTTTTTTTTGGTGAAGCAAAGTTGTGAAAAATTTGATTTCCTTCTTATCTTTCTCAGAATTCTTTTTCAAAGGAACCAATTCAATTGTTCCAACCCAAGAACCTTGATTGGATTCAGCAAGAAAAATGAATTTTCCAGAGCTTAATAAATAAAAATTTTTTATATTCAGTTTGGCTTGTTCAAACTCCTTTGGGGAGGGCTGTCAATGGTTCTTTTTCTTTTGGGCAACAATGGTGGGATACAGATCCAAAAGTTTCATTTTTTGTCCAGACCATGCAACTGCTTTTTCAATCCCTTCCTCTGCTGCTTCTGGAGAGATTTCAGAATGTAGATTTTGAGCACTCTTTTGCTGAAAAGCCCTTTTCTTTCCATTTCTCTGTATGTTTATCAAATAATCTGCTCCCATCTTTTTCCCTCCCATACAGATGCTTTGATTGGGGTGAGGATCAAGAGGGATTCAATTCATTTTATACAATTTCCAGTATAGTGGGAGAACAATTTGAATTTAATAAAAAGGATGTGTGTGGAAATAATTAGGGGTAAAATGGGTTTTGCATGGCATAGATTTCAAAAAAAAAGGCCAATGTTAAATTTTCAACCTCAGGGTTGCAAATGGGCGTGAATTGCGGTTCACAACAAATATGGGTTGCACATGGCAATTCACAGCCCAACAAGAACCAAGCCAAGTGGCTCCCAACTTTCAAATCCCTCAGGTTTTGTTACCCCCTGGGGGAATTGCAAGTTGTGAGCGGGGGTTGTGCGTGTTATCCTGGCCCATTTGGGGTACACCCCCCCCCCCCAAATGGGCCACTTGAGAGGGGATTTGGGGTACCTAGGCACCTCTGGACCACATGTAAGTGCTTTAAACCCAAATTTTGGGATCTGGAATACTATGTGGGACTATTATTGAAACAAAAAAAAGAAAATTTGGACCTTGTAATCAAACACTCTTCCTATTGGCAAGTCATACACACACAACACACACCCATTGTATAAATTTATTTTTATCAACCCAAAAGTGAGCAAAACTTTGGAGTTTTGGGATTCAAAATTGAATTGAATAATTAATTTCTGTTGAATTTTGTTAGTTTATGGGAACAGTGGCAATTCCAAGCCCTCCTGCTTTAAACACGGCTAGTTTAAGGGACTTAATTTTGTGTTTGCTTAAAAAAGCTTTTGTGGAATCTATGGATTTGTGTAGGGTGTTGGAAAAAAAAAAAGGAAAACCCCATTGTGTCAGGGATTTAACCTCTACTTCTATACTTGGCCGTGGTTGAACCTGAAAAATAAGACAAAAGCCAATATTAAAGTTAGTTTTTGACTCAAATAACTCAAACAATAGCTCAAAGCTCACAAACTCGAACAATACCAAGGTATTATGAGTACAAAAAGCCATAACTTAAACCTTTATAGAAGGCAAGGGGCCTGGCTCCAAATAAATGAAGCTCAAAGGAGCTTCGCTCATAAATAAGCTCACAGCCTTTATAGTAGTAACACACAAGGGTTACTACTCCAATTCAGACCTTCCGCTCGAAATTGGATTGACCAATAAGATTATTAATTGATTATAATACTAAATTTTATAGCCCCATTCAATCTCCTCTTGAGACTAAGTTTAATAGGCTTGTTAACTCTTTCCGTTTTCTCTTACAAATAAATAATAATATATAACTGGTTAGGGAAGGGGCTATAGGGTGAAGACCCTCCTCTTTTAAGGTAACAGGAGCCCTCAGGGGACTCAAGGAATCATCAGGGGAGAGATAGCCTCTCCCTGATTTCTTCTTCAAGGGGTCAGAACCCCATAATATCCTGCCCAATGGGAAATAGGGTACTGGTACTCATTGGGGGGATTTTCAATGTAAAAGGGTCCTATTTGCGTAACCCAGAAGTTATATACTTTACAACTAAGCTCTGGGCCTTCTGATTGGACGCTCTCAAGGCTCAGGAGAGTTTATCAAAGTATCATCACATCCCCAAGGGGTATAGTGTTAAGATTATGTGATTTCTTTATACAGAGTTGAGATTATAGCTTAAATCAATTACTAGAGCTAGTCACCAAAGGAAAGGAACTTATTTGGAAGTTATTTATAAATAGTGAAACAAATCTGAGTCCTCATAACTTAACTCAAAGTTATATTGGATTCCCATCTTGATAATATACATTATCAAGGTTTTAATTCCATAATAAATACTCATAAAAACATACTTATAAAATAATATAACTATTATAAAAATCATTATATAATTCTGAAACTCATGATCATTAATCATTCTTGATTCCATGGCGGTTTGAACCAATGACCTTGGTGTCAGATAAAGGAAGATGAGGCTAGTAATTAACCACTATAACAGCAAGACATATGAGTTGTGCAGTCATTTGGACACATCTATTGGTCTTGTGGCTGAAACATTGCTTCCTCATCTAGGGTTACAATTGAGCAACAAGATTTTTATTTACAACTGGAATTACAAGTTGTTTTTTCACAACTGGAATTAACTAAATGTCGTGGGTCACATTTCATTGTCATTTGACTGAGAAGTATTTGGCTTGAAAAATATTAATGTAACTAAGGGGTTCCAGAACCACTTTTAATTCCTCCCATGAGAGACTTTGCTTTTAGGAAAGAAGACAAGATTCATTTTCAAAAATGGGCAACCATGCATTGCTACACATTAAAGAATTTCAAGTTGAGGAAATTTAAATAAGTTGTTCTAGCATGTGAAAGATTTGGAGTATATGAAGGGCCATGCCTCACCAAACATCAAAGGCAAACTCACACATGGAATATTTGGTTTCAATTCATGATCTGTGCAAGTAGGAAAGTAGCAGATCCCACATGGAATATCTCAATTAGAAATGGCCTACAATATCATAAACCATCTGAAAACCCCTCAGTGTATCCTGAACTGAGGAGAATCTTAGGCCCAGCCTTGGAAAAACTAAAGTAAGGCATTAACAAAAAAAAACAAAACAAAACAAAACAAAACAAAAAAAAAAAAAAAAAAAACAAAACAAAACAAAACAAAACAAAACAAAACAAAACAAAACAAAACAAAACAAAACAAAACAAAACAAAACAAAACAAAACAAAACAAAACAAAACAAAACAAAACAAAACAAAACAAAACAAAACAAAACAAAACAAAAAAACAAAACAAAACAAAACAAAACAAAACAAAACAAAACAAAACAAAACAAAACAAAACAAAACAAAACAAAACAAAACAAAACAAAACAAAACAAAACAAAACAAAACAAAACAAAACAAAACAAAACAAAACAAAACAAAACAAAACAAAACAAAACAAAACAAAACAAAACAAAACAAAACAAAACAAAACAAAACAAAACAAAACAAAACAAAACAAAACAAAACAAAACAAAACAAAACAAAACAAAACAAAACAAAACAAAACAAAACAAAACAAAACAAAACAAAAAAAAACAAAACAAAACAAAACAAAAAAAAACAAAAAAAAACAAAAAAAAACAAAAAAACAAAAAAAACAAATCAAATAAAAATTAAAAAAGCAAAGCAAAGCAAATCTAATCAAATCAAAAAAATAAAAAATCAAAAATTAAAAATAACAAATAACAAGAAGCAAAAAAACAAATAACAAATAACAAAAATAAAAATAAAAATAAATAAGTAAATAAATAGATAAATAATAAATAATAAACAATTAGAATTAAAAAAATGATGAAGGATAATTCCTATTTATTCAAGAAAACTTTCCTCTTTTGCTGATACACATTTCCAGCTTTTCCAGCCTCTAAAAAATAAGGAAAGATTTGGGGAAAAAAATAGAAATGCAAGGGTAGATTTTGTTTCACAAGATCATCTGTGACCAGTATCTTTCTCTATTTTTCCTGTCTGGTTTTTTCTGAAAAATTCTGGGGGAATAGAAAGTGCTTCAAATTTATTCATTTGGAAACCACATCAAGTTGAGAGCAAGGAAATGAAATCAATTAAGTACTTCTCAGCTTACAAGCAATTAGTGCCTTCTACCAATCTTTAATCAAAAAAACATTTGGTTCTGAGTTATTTTGGGTATGTTTCTGAAAATGAAAATCCCATAAGCAGAACTACAGATGGAATGAGTGTCTTCAAACACATACCTTTCCTCTTGATTGAAAGGGATTTTTTTCAGGTTTTATATCTCCAGAGTGGAGAAACACTAAAATCTGGAATGCTGAGGAATCAGTTAATTCCAATATACAAAGGATTAGTCACTCAAAACTTTGAGTAGGAGAGCTTTGCAGGCCTCTTGAGAGCCATTAAATTTCTTATTGATGACATCATAGAATTTTGAGTGAAAAAAAAGCAAAATCCTTGCTTTAAATTTTTAATTAAATTATATAAACTTTGAACATAGAATTATATCTATAAATATTGCATTATAAGCTTGAAGCTAGAGTTTTTTCAGGAATTTAAAAGCCTCCCATAAATAGAATGAAAATAAAAAGTGAACTATAAATTAATATGATGTTTTCCTTATTTATTTATTTTTAATTATTTATTATCCCATAATTTATATGGTCTTTCATCACCTTAGGGAAAAGCTGCACCTTGACTTTAATTAAGGAGGCTACGTTTTCACAGTACTTATTTCTATCAATCATGACATGAAGAAATCAATCTATCACATATGCAAATAATTTTAACAATTTAATAAAGGCAAGTGATGAATTTCTGGCCCATAAAATCCTTTTCACAACCCATTTGTTTGTGGGGCACAGTTCATGGCCATTTTTGATGTGTTTTTAACTTCAAAAGAAGATTGATTTCAGTGAGTGAGGAAATAAAAGAAACAAAAAAAACAGAATAGCTAATTGGATCACCTTCAAAAGAAGACTCAACACAAATATAGGAGGTACATGAACTGGTTGAGGACAACAAGATGTACAGTGTGTGAAGGCTGTGTTACATGAAGCAGATAGGATGGTCTCAGGCTCCTGCAATGATGGTGGCACAAGTAAGAAGTCATACAAGGGAAAAATCTCAAGAACTGAGCTTGAAAGGTCTCTAATTAAGTTGAGCCTACCTGTGGTGAAATGGAGCACTGGCACCAGCACACAGTATTCTCTGGTGTGCACCTGTTTTTGCATGCTTTCATCTAATATACCTGGGATTAAAACTGATACTCTCAGGCTTAAAGGAGGCAATAGAAAATAACAAATGAAAAAAGAGGGAAGAAGCCAATACCTCAACACCCACCCTGGCTTCAGCCCTTGTTTCTGGGAGTACCAAAATTGAGTATCTTGAGTTGTCCCACCAACAATAGTTGAGAGACTGGTTTTGTCAGGAACTCTGCAGGATTGCTTTTAAAGTCAATCCACTTGATCAGAATAGTCCCCTTTTCCATCTCCTCTTGCAAGAAGTGATAGCGGAGCTCCATGTGCTTTTTCTTGAAGGTGACTTGATTTGCTGAGCTCAAGGTCAACTTGACACATCCATTGTTATCCTTTTAGATTGGGATTGATGTCTTTACTAGACATTGAAAGATTTCCTTGGCAAAAGATCTTGATCAGAGAACCTCCTTGACTGCCTCTGTGGCCGCCTTATACTCTGCCTCAGTTGTGGAGAGGGTTAAAGTTGCCTGCTTTTGGGATTTCCAGCTGATGATTTTATTGTTCCACAGCACCACAAAACGGCTAAGGGACCGCCTGGTTGAAGGAAAAGTGGCCAAATCTGCATCAACATGGGCACTGAGATCAGATTTGGTCTGCTTATTTTTAATGTAGAGGCCAAGAAAGCTTTTGTGGGCTAGATAACTTAGGACCATTAGCGCAGCACTGTAGTGAGCAGGGCCAGGGGCATTGAGGAATTTGGAAAGATAATCAATGGCAAAGGTGATGTTGGGGCAGCTGTTGCAACTGATATAGTTGAGTTCCCCTATGATTTTCCTGTAGTCCAATCCAGTTGCCTCCAAAATCTTCTTCTCCTCCTCTGTTGCGGGCAGAAGCTTTCCAAAAGGCTTGAAGGGATCACATCTTAGCTTGTGACCGGGAATGCTGTAATGCGGCACTAGTCCATTGATGTAATTTTTGTGACTGAGGTGGACCATACCAGATTTTTGCTCCACATTCATCCCAAGGAGAAGCGCAGCTGGTCCAAGATCTTTGATTCTAAGTTTATTTGCAATGGTTTTCACAAATCTGACCAGGTTGGGGCTGAAGATGGCTATGTTGTCTACATGTATGTACAGATAAGTCTTGCCCTTACAGAATACACACCTGTCCACCCTGATGAATTTTGGATTGGTAACAAAGACCAAGCTGAAATTTATTTCAAAAAAAATAGATGATGATTATTTTTAAATTAATGGAAGGGCTTTAAACAATAGATATAGCAGAATGAAAACCAACAGAGTTATAACTGGCTGATTTTTTTGATTCAAACTACGTGAAGAGTTGAATCAAAGTAGAAAGGAGATGAAAATCTGATAGAGTTTTAAGAGTCAGTGAATGGTTGGCTGAGACACAAGGAGGGCAGAGATGATGTACTATAAGCCCAATGAACAGATTTTGAATCCAGAAACAGATTGAGTGACTTGACGGACTTAAGCGCCTTGAACAACCTGCAGTTAATGGTGTGTAAGTATGCTGATGAGGAGTTGAAAGCTTGCTGTTCTTAATTTGATCAATCTGGCAGCTAGTTGCCTTGATTTTATTGGAATTTTCCAGGTTGATAGTTGGGTGAGAAAAATAATAAGAGTGACTCGTCAGATTTGAATCTGTTCTCTTCCTTGTTGAGCTTAAAGAGGAGCAGTTTTTTTGATTGGAATTGAGAGTCTGAGTCAAAATTGAGTAGAGTTTTCTCAGCGGGAGTTGAAGGATCCCTCTGCTTTCCCTTTAGATGATGATAGTAATCACAAGTATAATAGAGAAGAAAACAAGAGAATTAGAACAGAACAAAAAAAATAAGAAAAAATTACCCACAATTTCAAGGTGGAACTCAGAATGCAGTAACAACATTAAATGACATGAAAGTTATCTGATCCAGATATTGAAAGAAGTGAATAGTAAGTTAGAAAAGAATTTAACACGCCCCCTCAACTCCAAACTCAGTCATAAAGATAATTAAAGGAATTTACTTGTCTGGTGTTTGAGGTTTTGTTAGCTGCTTCAGTAAGTGCATTGCCTGTCATCAAGACAGAAGGTATTAGTTTGAGTTTGATTAGTCCATTTTTGTAGTCATTTCAAAGGCTTTTGGTTTTAAGGTCAATGTCTTTTGCTTTTGAGACATATCAAAATTTTTTGATTTTGTTGTCAAGTCCTTTGTTATCAATAAGATGGAGAGGAAATTTGAATTTGATGCAATAGATCTCTTCAATGAGTTGATGCAGCCAGCGGGCTTCTAAGTGACAGCTGGGTAAGGCCACACACTTGGATTATGTAGATGAGTGCCTAATGCTTTGTTGTCTTCTACTGGTCCATTACAGTGGACTTCCTTTGAAGTAAAAAATAAATCCGCTTTGTGAGATTCTTGAAACAGGTTTGTTGCCCCATGTGGCATCACTAAAACAGATTAGTCTGTCCAAGATTGAGCGGCGTCCAAGGGTGAGAATTAAATTTTTTGTTATAGACAAATATTTCCAGACATGACATATTTCATTCCAGTGACTCAAACCTGGGCATTCGCAGTCTTTTGCTAAAGTGGATAAAGCAAATCTAATGTCTGGACAAGCAGGACCAGAAATGAAGTTCAATTGACCTATTGGTGAATGGTAGTTAATTTTGAGATCCAGGAATTTCTGATTATTGTTGTCACTAGCTGGTGAATTTTGTAGTCCAGGATTAATTGGCGTTGAAACAGCTTGGAAGTTAGTCATATTTAGCTTTCTCAGACCCGTCTCAATGTGAAGAGGTAAAGACATTTGAATGCGCCCATTGTTGCAAACAATCTTCATTCCCAAGAGTGTATTTGGTTTGTGTGCTGACAAGTTTTTGAACTTGGTAAGAAAAGCATCTTTAAAGTGGTCAACATTTCCTGCTACAAAAAGATTGTCTATGTTAAAGAAAACAACTGAGCATCCATCATCTCCAATGTATAGAAATGGATCAAAATTGGATTCAGTGAATCCCTGTGACTTGATCCAAAAGCTTAGCATTCAATACCAATTTCTGGGAGCTTGTTTGAGTCTGTAAAGGGACTTATTGAGTTGCAGATATTTTTGGAATTCCAATTTCAACCAACAGTAGTCTTGATAAAGACTTTTTTTTCAAGTTCAGAGTGCAAAAACGCGCCTTTGAGATTGAGTTGTAGGAGTTCAAGACCCTTTTCAGCCGCATAAGTAAGGACTGCTTGAAGAGATGCGACTTTCCGGGTAGATGCATAAGCCTCAAGGTAATCTGGACCATATCTTTGGTTACACCCTTGAATGCATTGTTGGGTTTTATAGGTGTCAGGTTTTCCATGAGCATTGTGCTTGGTTTTGAAGACGGGGATGGTGTTGAGTGGGTTTGTAACTTCACTGTCATTGGCTTCCTCCCAAACGCCTTGATCTTCTATGGTGTCAAGTTCTGCTACCGCTGAATTCTGGTAGTGTGGAATCAACATGGCTTCTTTGAGATTTCTTGGTATTTTGTCTGCTAAGAAGCCATATTGGTCTGGTTTGCAGAGATTCTTTCAATTTTGTAATGTTGGTTGGAAATTTTGCTCTACTGATGATCCGCAGCTTGAGCTAATCTCACTTTCAACATCCGGGGTCTTGCTCTGAGACTCTTCTTTGATTTTGAGAACTTGTTGAGTAGGAAGTGTTTCTGAGGAGATAACAGATGGTGGTTTGGGCAATTTATTGAATTTGTCATCAACTGTGATTTGAATTGATTCTTGATTATTGAAGATTACGTGTTTTCTGTTGATTACCTTCCCAGCTGAGTTGATTATTTTGTAAGAAAGAAGCTGCGGATTAAACCCAATTAGAATACCTGACGCTCCTTTTGCATCTATCTTAGACCAAATTTCAGTATGATTGAGCTTATAAATGAGAGAGGAACCTATGGGTTTGATGTAATCTTGGGGAAAAACCTTGTGATGCATCTTAACCCATGGTGATTCTTTTTCCTTGTGTTTTGGAATTAGGTTAGCATTAAACAACATGCCTTGACTACTTCATGCCAAAAGGATTTTGGAATTCTGGAGTTGTAGATAGTAGCTCTTGCAGCCTCAATGGCTGTTTGATTTGCTTGCTTGACTCTGCCATTTTGCTGAGAGTGATACGGCTCACTGATTATATGATTGATCTGGTGTTCCCAGTAGTAAGCATGAAGCTTAGAATTTACAAACTATCCCCCTCCATTGGAGCATACCTCTTTTGTATAACTATTTGTATTTTGATTTTGATTTTCAATCACAAAATGATAACATTGGCTGCATTGGTTTTTGATTTAAGAAGAAAGCTTGCTAAATATCCTGAGTAGGAGTCAATCAGGTTGAGTATGTATCTGAACCCAACTTTCAAGAAAGGATTGATTGGGCCAATCAAATCTAGGTGAATCTTTTCAAAGCCCTGTGAGGCAGTAGTTTGTTGATGGGAAAAGGGTTTGCGGGTGATTTTTGCTTTGTCACACCTGATACATTCAAACTTGTCCTTGTCTGCTGAAGGTATTGTATATTTAAGAAATGTTTCCATTCTGCCAAGACCCACCTTTCTCAACAAGCGGTGAACATCCATTAGATTGGCTTGCAAGTAATAAGAGGCCCTTGACTTAGACATCATGTCAATTACAAAGAGATTGTTAATAATATTTCCAAACAGGAGGGTTTGAACATCCTTGCAAAGTTCAAAGGTGCTTGGTTGACAGTTTGAGTTTACTGATAGAAAAGCTCCTTCTCTCATGAGTGCTCCTATAGAAATCAGATTAACTGTTGAATCAGGAACCCATACGGCATTTGAGAGAGCAATGAAGGAATTTTTGGTAGCTAATGCTGCCTCTCCAGTTCCTTCTATGGTGGTGGAAGCATCTTTCTTGCCGGTTAGGATTTTTTCAGATCTGTTACTGAGCCTTAAGCAATTGAAATGATCTTTTTCAATGATCATATGTACTGAAAAACCTGAGTCAAGGATGAATTGACTGGAAAGATTGTTTTTGCTGGCACTCATGCCTCAGAAGAACGAGTAAAAGTGAGACTCATTGGGTGGCTTCTGTTTGGACTTCTTACCCCAATTGTGAAGATTTGGAGGTTTAAGTATGGGAAATTCAAACCAAAAGGAGCTGGCCAAATGGGAGGTGACAGCAGGGTTATGCTTTCCCTTTTTGCACCTGGGGCCATGATATAAGGCTACATTGACTGGTTCCGCATGGTCTTCTTGGGCAATTACCTCATTTTTGTGTGGAACAAGATTATTCAGCATGAGTTCCATTTTCATTTTGGTTGTTTTATGCATGATTTGCGATTTCATGTTTTGCATGGAGGCTGGAAATTTGAAGAGAAATAGATAGGAAATGATGTTGGTAGGAAGTTTAATGCCTACTTCAGTCATTTTCTTGAGATAGAAATTCATAGAGGTGACAAAGGCATCAATGTTGGTGTCCATTTTTAGGTGAAGTAACCCCTTGAATACTCTTTCTCTCTTTGCTGACTGAGAGGAGGCAAAATGATCTTGTGTTGAGATCCAGGTGAGCTTTGCATCATCTTCATTGAAATTGTCAATTACGTTGTCATAAGTGATTGAGTCTATTTTGGCCATTAAATGTGCCAAAAACTCTTGATTTATTTCTTTTTCAAGACGGATAAACTTGTAAGGATCATTGATAATTTTGAAAATAACTCCAATTTTGAACAACTTTTTGAATTTCTTTCTCCACATGCTGTAGTTGTCCGCCGTGAGCAGTGGAGTTTTTTTGATCAAAGATTTGATGGCCAGTGATTTGTAATTCATGGAGTCCCCCCCTGGTCCTGGCGTTGAGGAAGGTCCCGGTCAATCCATAAAGAGCCAAAAGGCTTGTAATCGTGATAAATTTTGGATTGGTAACCAAGACCAAGCTGAAATTTATCTCAACAAAAACAATAAATGTTGAGTATTTTGAAATAAATGGAAGAACTTTAAACAATAGATATAGCAGAATGAAAACCAATGGAGTTATAACTGGCTGATGTCTTTGAGTCAAACTAAGTGAAGCGTTGAACCAGAGTAGAAAGGAGATGAAAATCTGATAGAGTGGTAAGAGTCAGTTAATAGTCAGTTAATGGTTGGCTGAGACACAAGGAGGGTAGAGATGATGTACTATAAGCCCAATGAACAGAAGTTGAAGCCAGAAATAGATTGAGTGACTTGACGGACTTAAGCCCCTTGAACAACCTGCAGTTAATGGTGTGTAAGTATGCTGATGAGGATTTGAAAGATTGCTGTTCTTACTTTGATTGAGCTGGCTGCTAGTTGCCTTGATTTGATTGAAAGTTTTCAGGTTGATATTTGGGTGAGAAAAATAATAAGATTGACTCTTCAGATTTGAATCCATTATCTTCCTTGTTGAGCTTCAAGAGGAGCGGTTTGTTTGATTGGAATTGAGAGTCTGAGTCAAAATGGAGTAGAGTGTTCTCAGTGGGAGTTGAAGGATCCCGCTTCTTGCGGTTTACATAATGATAGGAATCACAAGTATAATAAGGAAGAAAACAAGAGAATTAGAACAGAACAAAAAAATAAGAAAAAATTACACACCATTTCAAGGTGGAATTCAGAATTCAGTAACAACATTAATTGACATGACAGGTATCTGATCTGGACATTGAAAGAGGTGAATAGTAAGTTAGAACAGAATTTAACACACCTCACTTCTAAGATACCCTTCTTCTTGTAGCCAGTTTCTTAGAGTATTTTACCAAATTTGTGGTGCTTGCTTGAGTCCATATAGGGCCTTCTTAAGGCAGACTGCTTTCCCCATGGAGATTGGGACATTAGGAGGTATGTAAACATGAATGGTTTTGTTGAGCAAGGCATTGAGGAAGGCCAACCTAATTTCCATCTGGTGGAATCTGTACCCGCGCTGAACAGAATAAGCAATGAGCAGGCGGAGAGAGGATTTTTTATGGGTAGGGGCAAAGACATTTGAGTAGTCAATCCCAAACCTTTGGTGAAACCCCTGGACGCATAATCTTGTGTTGAACTCAATTATGTTTTTTTCTTTTTTGCACTTGGTTTGGAACACCCATATGCACTTCAGCAACTTGATGTCCAATCTTGGTTTGCATTCCTCCCAAGCCCATAGGTAAGCAGATTCAGAATTTGTTTCTCCATTGCGGCCATCCATTCCAGTTTGTGCGGACTTGCAAGCGCTTGATCCAAGTTTTTGGGATCCTGGTGCTGGGCTCTGTTGAAATCATTCTCAGGAGTTGCATGATGCTGATGTTGGTTGTGGGCCAGGATGTTTGGTTTGGAGATAATGCTGTAGTCATGGGGAACAGGTGATATAACACTTTGACTTTGGTTTGAGGAGCCTTCACTCTGTGAAAGGGGAAGCGAGCATTCCTGGGAGCTAGTGGTTTGGGTAGGAAAAGGATCTTAACATTAATTGGGCTTCTCATATTTAGAAAAGAGGCTTCCAAAAGTCCCTTCTAGAAAGGTGAAATTTGCCCTAATATGGGTGCGGCCAGTGCGGTGATCTAAGATTTTTGATGATGAAAAATCATTGAAATACCCAAGCAGTGGGCCTTTTTCTCCATTGATTCCCATTTTTGAATCACTCTTAGCTTTTGGAACAAGAGAGTACGTTATACACCCAAATGATTTGAGAAAGTCATAGTTGAAGTCTTTTCCTGTCCAGTTTTTGTACAGGATGTCAAAATTATTGGAAGCAGTGGGGAGAAGATTGAGGAGGTCTGTTGCCATATTCACAGTCCCATCCCAGTAGGTTGTGGTTAGTTTGATTTGCAATAAAAGTCAGCAAGCTTTGTCAAGGATGGTTTGATTGGCCCTTTCTGCCCGACCATTTTTTTGCGGTGTGTAAGGAGGAGTTTCAGCTTGCAACTATTGAAGAGCAAGCTGCGAAAGTAACAAAAATAACATAAAAATAATAATAATACAATTAACCTAAGAAGGAGTAGGAAAACCATAAATATTATTACAGAAATGGATGCTCCACCCAAAATAGGTAGGGTCACTCACTAACCCCACCCTAGAAATCCAACTCCTTATATTTTGAAATAATTAAGGAAACAAAGACCAAAATACCTCGGCCCCACTATTGAGCTTTGGTCAATTAAATATTTCACACGTATTTTCACGTATAGGTTTTGCACCTAAAATTCAGTCAGAATTGAGGTGTTGTGTATATTTTAGGAGTTATGGATGGAAATGTGTTTTGTCACAATTCCCGCGCGCAGCCGCGGCAGCCAATGAACCCGCGCGCGGCTGAGATACAGCCCTGTCACTCCATCAAGGTTGTGTACGCGGCCCTGGGCCTCTGACAAGTATGCAGCCGCAGGACTACGGGTTGACAGAGTGACAGGCGGCCTGAGAAGCTTAGGTACCGCGTAAACATGCTACAAACCACACGGGAATATTCTACATGTGTAATAGATGTTCCTGTTGATAGTAGATAGTCTAAAAGTACATAATATTATATAAAAATACTTAAATAACCGTTATATGCATTTTTTTATTAAATATAATTCACAGTATCAAGAATGTCGAAAATAAGGCAATGACACCTTGTAAAAATATATTAAAATACTTTAATATACTTTTATGAGAATTTCTAGACAACAATATTTTTGTGACATACTAAGAAAACTAATGGTGTAAAAAAATTACATGAATTCCCATGACTTATATTTTTAAGTAATTATTTTAGTAAATCAACTGGAACTCAGAAATTAGGAGTAAAATCAATATCATGAATTTACTCCAGTTATTTAGTAAATAATGAGAACTCACCTGACATCAGGATGTCCGTATAAATTTCTTTCAAAATAATTATTAACTTACTGGGAACATTTACTAAGGATAATTAATTAAATAATACATAAATAGGACAGATTAGTGTAATTCACACGTCCTAATATCAATTATAAAGTAGAATAATTCCCATACCCTGAGGAATTAGATGCTACCCGTGCTATAGCACCAAGAACACGTGGCAGGGTACCACTGTTTACCCTGCCAGCCTTATTGTCAGTCCCTTTGAGCCCCTGTACCCCTCAGAAGGATAGGATTGGGACTCCAAAAGCTATAAATAAAGAGCTCTTTTGAGGATATTGATGGGCAGAGACCCAGTTATATTTATATCCAGACACCGTGCCAAGGTAATCAAGTACTTATAAGAGATAAGTAAGTGATTTATGGCTCCTTCTGATCAATAATTTCCGTCCTCAAACTCTTTTTATCAATTTAAACTGCTGAACAACCTTATAACCGCAGTATACAGGTTTAACCCATCAGTGCACGTCCGAAACAGATACCCTAATGATTTAATAATATACCAGTGAGTTTTACTATCCTTTCTCTGTCGTGGAAGCTTGTTTAAAAGGCCCTGCCACTCCACCATGTATTTCATATACATATTATCTTTGGGCAAAATATCCTTTAAACTAAAGAGCCCAAAGTAACCAGGACTACGTGTTTTCATACTGAAATCCCTGAAGAGAGGTGTCAAAGATCCCCAATATAATTGTGGACCCTCTATAAAAATATTTAATAATCAATTTATTCATATTGATTTATAACAATAAACCATAACCAAACCAGTTAACCTTGCAATAAGCTTAATCCAAATATTTTACGGATTTTTGCTTCATTTATAAAATAATAAATTTATTATTTATTCTATCACCTCTGGTAGCTAAAGGATAGCAAGGGTCTTGGAATCCAGGAGGCTGATAAGGATAAAGATGGTGCTATATCCCTAGCTTGTTCAGGTACATGGAAAGACTTTTTTCAAAACTTTTCCTCTTTTTTCAGATAAAAGAGTGCTTACTTTGTTGTAAAATTTTCTTTTGGCGTTTTGGATGAAGTCCTTGATGGCAGCCAGTACTTGTTCCTTGCTTTGGAGGAAAGAAACTGACTTAAAACCCAAGTGTTGGTTCATGATAGTAAGAAAGAATCTGCATGTGCAATTGGATAGGACAGGAAAAGGAACTACAACATATAGATGTATTGCTTCAAGTGTCATGGTGGAAGTTTTAAAGTGGTTGAGGAAAGGTGTAGCATTCATCTTGCAGCTCCAGCACACTTTGCAGTGAGTGGACAGGAGTTGATGTGGGAAGAGGTGCCTGAGAACTTTGTCCCTTGGGTGCCCTAATCTCAAGTGCCAGATTTTTTTGACAGGTTGTCTCAGATGGATCAACCTTTGAGTCAACTGTGCTTTGAATTTGGTGCCACATAGTTCCACCAGATGATTGACTGCTGATACCAGAACAGAAAAGCCATCCAGAGTGATTTTTTAGCATGACTACCCCACACAATTGATTGTTGCTGCCTTCTTGGTAAGTCTTGACATGGAGATGAGGCATCTGTTAATATTTGGCACAAGTAGTACCTCATAAAGTTTGATGCTTTCTCCTAGGTGATTTACAAGTACAGAATTCTCCGGTTTATTGAGTATGTGGTGAGTGGAACCACAGTCCAGGACTGGCAGGAGAGATTAAGGTGGAAACGCAAGGTGTAGGTAGAGCTGGGTATTATAAAAGGCTTGAGGTTGGTTAGGTGGACTTGCTTCAGTGTTCTTGTGTTCCTTTTGGCCAGAATGCAGATGGGATTGGCACTGAGATTTTTTTTCAGATGGTTGGACCGTAAATCAGGGTGTAGTTTCCAGAAGCTGTCCTTGGGGTTCTCTGCAAGTAGGTTATGCTTTCCCTTCAAGCAGTGATGTTTAGGTTTACCTTTTCTATTGGAGGTGGTCTTGTGGAGTGCAAAAGTGGAGTTGGTGGAGGAAGATTGATCCGGTGAGTCCTCCAATTGGGTAGATTCTAGGTGGCTGACTTCTCTTAGTTTTTCAGGATTGCCATCAGACTTTTGAGCATCTTGTCATTGAGGAGTATTTTATCCACAATATGGTAGAATGGATTCAGAAGTTTGGCCAGGATGGTATAACTGAGGATTTCCTGCGGCACTTCAATTTTCACTATGGAGAGTTTGTTCATAAGCTTGCAAAATTCATTAATTTAATGGTTGAGATTTCCCTTGTATTTATAGCAGATGAAACTGAGACACAGGCCTCCTTTTGTGTTGGAAGACTGAGAGGAATATCTTTTGCTAATGGCTTCTAGGATTGCTTTAGGGTTGGCTTTGTTGGAGTGTTTAACAACGGTTTCAAATGCAGTGTTGCCAAGATTTTGGATGATGATATTCACTGCTTCGTAGATTTTCTTTTTCTGGGAGGCGTTGGGAATCTGGGTGAAATTGAAATCATCAATTATTTCAAGCATCCCTTTTGTGCGCAAGTAGATTTTGAGTCTTAGGAACCAAGATGGGTAATTTGATTCCTTGAGAAGTGTTATTTTAAGTTTTGGATTGTTTTCCTCTTGGTCCTTCATGATGAGTCTTCTTGAGAGCAATGTTGGCACTGTAAATCTGATGGGTTTTCAACTTCAAAAGAAGGTTGATTTCAGTGAGTGAGGAAAGAGAAGAAACAAAACAAAAAGAATATCTAATGAGATCACCTTCAAAAGAAGACTCAAAACAAATATAGTAGGTACATGAACTGGATGAGGACAAAAAGATGTATAAGCAGTGTGAAGACTGTGTTAAAGAAAGCAGATAGGGCGGTATCAGGCTCCCAAGATGATAGTGGCACAAGGAAGAATTTTTACAAGGGAAACATCTTCAGACCTGAGATGGCAAGGCCTCTAGTTAAGTTGAGCCTGTCTGTGATTAAATGGACCACTGGCACCAGCACACAGTATTCTGTGGTGCGCGCCGGTTTGCCCATTCTTTAATTTGATACGCCTGGGCTTACAACTGATACGCTCAGGCTTGAAGGAGCCAATACAAAAGAACAAAAGAACAAAAGATAGAAGAAGCCAATACCTCAAGAATTTGCAACCTTCAGAGTTGTGAATGGCCATTCCCAACTTGAAAAGGGTTGTGAATATTCACAACTCTATGTTTTTAAGTTTTGTGAGAAAAAAAATGAATCAGAAATCAAAATAATTAAAATAATTGAAATGAGGAAAAATAAATAAGAAATTAAGAAGAAAAAACAAATTAATTTCAAAATCAGATGGATCTCTTTTAATTGAGGACTGGGAGATTTTCTTAAACTTATTGTCTTCTCTTTTGGATATTTGAGTGGAATTGGGCTCTTTAATCAGATTAAGTTGATATCTTCCACTGTATTGCTTCTTGATTTCATCCAGATAACATTGCTGTTCTCCAGGTGGAAACTTGAAGATTTCTTCAAATAGTTCAGTTAGATATAGTTCTTCATTACTGATGCTCAATGGAACTTCAAGTTTTTCCAATTATTCATATGAATAAGGTTTCAGAGTTAACTGGAGGAAGAAAATCAAAATAAATCAGGAAATTATTTATTAATTTGAGATTGAATCAAAAAGAAAAATCAAAAACTTCCTGAGAAGGGGGCTTTGAGATGCTATTGAGGATGGAAATCTTCAAGTTGGAAGACTTTTACCTTTCTGATAGCCAATTTCACTTTGTGAATACATCATATACCCATGTAAAAAAATTAATCAAAGTTGGTGCAAGTGGTGGAATATTCAGCAACTTGAAAAAATGAATGAATTGTTTTGAGGGGAAAGTGACTGATTTTTCCAGAAAGATGATCCAGAAATTGAGCTAAACCAATAAGATTCTTTAATTCTTTCTGAGAGGATTCAATAGTTCTCTCATGTTTTTAGATGTGGGTTTCATTTTAAAATTTCTGAACTACATTAGAAAAAGAGCCAATAGATGAATTGATGAATTGTTTGCTGTATGATTTTAGTCATGATATTCTTGAGGTTCTTGTGTTTCCAAAGGGATAGTGTTTGTTGGAAAAATAGGACACAAATTTTCTTCTCAGATTAATCCAGTTCTCAATAGGGAATTCAGAAGTTGGAGGATTACAGAAAAGAGAAAGCTTTGCAAATTTTTCTTGATAGCTTGATTCAAAGTTGGAATAGAGCAAATGATGCCATTGTTTCTGAAAATATTACATTTATCTTCAGATTTGAATTGCTTCATGAAATTGGCTTGAATATTTTGAAATGTGCCAGAGACATAGAATATGATGAAAGGAAGAAAAATCTTTTACAATGGACCTAATAAGTGCTTGTTTTTTGTCTTTAAAAACACACCGTGTTCTTGATCTTCTCAAATATCAAGCAGATGGGTAAGGGCCCATGAATATTTTTTTTTCTTTTCTTGAAAAAAAAAATAGAAGGCAACTGAGAAACATCTGGAACAATTTTTTAGCCCAACAATATGCAAAAGGGGAATGCTGAACTTATTTTTTTTATAGGTGCATTCCATCATTAGAGGAGTGAGGAAGGTTTTGGGGGTGTTATGAAATCAGGGTGTGAAATAAATGAAGAACTTATGTGGCCTCCAAATTACTAGTTAAATATTAAACCATGTCTTTTTGCTTCCCTTGAGTTCTTCTGTGGATGGGATGAGTGGAAAAATCTTTGGAAGGTGCATGGTTGTGGTCTGGGCATATTACCATTACCATCCAGACACCCAATATTTTGGAAATTTTCCTGATAATCTGAAAGGACCATTGGTCTTTCTTGATTTTTTTAAATTTTTTGTATCTTTTCCGGTTTCATATTACTTCCAGATATACCACATTGACAAGTTTAGGTATGTTTCTTGAAATTTTATTCTCTGGTAGACATGGAATAACCATGGGACTTTGCCCATGATTTTAGCCTCAAAAATTTCCTCCTTTTGATTATATAATAGATCAGGAGGAGGGGCCAGAGGGGTTGAATCAGGAGTTTGAGTAGATGAAGAAGGAGCAAGAAGAGTTTCATAGCTAATTTTATTAGATGGAATAATTGAGGAAAGGCCTGGTGAAACATTTCTGAAAATTGTGTGGATTCTTTCTTGAGCCTTGGAAAAAAGAAATGTTTTTGTAAAAAAATGAAGTGAGAATAGGAGTTTATAGTTGAGAAATATATTGAGCAGAAATTGAGAGAAAAAACTTATTCAGAGACTTGATAGAAGGTTGAAAAGAGTTTTTTTGAAGTATCTGAATTTTTGAGTTGTTTTTATTGAGGATTGTTAATTTATGGTGAGTGTTTTGTGGTGTGGTAAGTGTGTTTTGATGAGTGGAGTGTCCTGGTTTGGTGTGGTTTGGTGTGGTTTGGTGTAGTGTATAAGTCAGAAACTGTTCACTTTATTTCTCATAGAAATTAACAACTGGGAGGTAGCAGACACAACAAGGACACAGAAAAACTGGGAGAGAGAACATAGTTCAGTTAAGGACAAAAAAGATGAGAGATAAAACAAAAGAAACAACAGCTGGACTCTAGAGGAAATCTTACCAGGCAGGCAGAATCATGGCGCAAGGCACAGGATGGCTTGAAGGGCAATTTAGATGTTGAAGTTAACATCCATTGGGATTGAAGAGACAAGAGAAAAAGAAGAAAAAGGAAGAAATGAAATAATAAAAGAAAAATAAATAAGAAAAGAAAAGAAACAGAAATTTTTAAGAAAAATTATTTGAGATAGAAGAAATGGAAAGTCAGATGATGGAGTATTTGAGAAAGAAAGGCAGTCAGAGTTGAAGCTAAGGAGATGAGACTTAGTCATTGGTTGCCTTGAGCCCCCAATTAATAGAAGACTTGAGATACAGGCGCCCATGGCTGGAGTGTGAGTGATAGAAGAGGCACTTGCAGGGAACATTTGTTTCATTTAACACCCCCCTGAATGGTAGGATTTCTGCATTATTATACTTGGGGTTGATTCTGGAAATTTGATTGCCTAAAGAGGCTCTCAAGAGAGGTTTTTTTAGCCTATCTGAATCAATTTTGGGGGAAGTGATAAGTTTTACTTTGAGGTATTGGATTTTCAATTCTTTGAAGATTGCTTTTTTTTATGTTAATGTGCCTAGTCTTGAAGTTTTAGCTGCATTTCTTGAGCTTATTTTCCAGTCCTTTTTTGTCAATTAATTTAAAGCTAGGTTCTGTTTTTTTGACCACATTTCAGCAATAAGACCTCTCATCCAGATAAATTAAACTTAAGATTTTGGAAGCAGATTTAATTCTTCTTTTGTGGTTAAGTGGTTGACCCTTGTTTGGCAGTAGCTTCTCAAGAACATCAAGGAGCCACAGAGTAGTGTGAGATGTCCAGATTTCAATTGTCTGTTTTCCAGATTTTCTTTCCAAGTGTTTTTTCCAAATTATTTTATTTGAATCTTTGAGTTTTTCAATTCCAGTACAAGAGAGAGTTGTTTAGTTGCCTTCAAGTACTTCCAGCATCTTTTTACTTCCTTGCAGTTGTTTATTCCCAAAATTTTTCAGAATCAATCCAGGCTAGAGACAGAAAAGCTGATATTTGGTTGTGTGAGACATGAAATGTAGTTCATCAGGAAGACTTCAGAGCTTTATTTGATGATTAGGGCAGAAAGTTTTTGATGTTCTTTGTCCGTGGAGGGTCTGATATTGAGATTAGTTTTGGGTGGTACTGAAGAGGGATTGCAGTCAGTGATCTTGAGTTCCTCCAATCAGTTTTGAATGTTTTTTGGTTTTGAATAGAAGATTTTGTTTTTCTCTTGGAAGTATTTCATTCCTAGAATGGTGTTTGGCTTGGGAGCTGTGAAATTGGGAAATTTAAGAAGGAATTGTTCTTGAAAATTGTCCCCAAGACTAACCAAGATAAGATTTTCAATGTGGAAGAAAATCATGGAGTTGGACTTAGAATTGAGCTAGAGGAATAAATTGGAGGTTTATTTTTGGAACCCTTGATGGATTAGCCATTTGCTCAGGGTGCAGAACCATTTTAAAGGAGCTTGTTTGAGAAAATATACTGATTTTTTCAGGAGAAGATATTTTTATTTTATTTTTGATCCTTTTGGGGTTTTTATGATAAATTTTGAATTCAAATTAGCATGGAGAAAAGCAATTTGAAGATTGTTTTGAGAAAAAGGAAGGTTTTGATACAGCCCATATAGAAGAGCAATTTGCAAGGAAGAAGCTTTTCCAGTGGTAGAAAAATTTTTTTGATAATTGAGGACGTAGATTTGATCAAATCCCTGAAAGCATAGTTGACTTTTGCAGATGAGAGGATTGAAATGAAATTTGTCTTTAAGTTGATAGACACAGGTAGTGTTGAGTGGGTTTGCCGGTTCAGGACTGTTTTAATCTTCCCATACTTTCATACTTCCAATCCCATTTTGTTTTTTTTCCATTGATGAGTCCCAAAGTTCTGAATCTTGGCATTTCTTTGCTTGATCAAACAACTTTGGTATAAAGTAGTGATGATATCCAAATTGATTGGATGGCTTGAGTGTAAATTGGTTGTGAAGTTGTTTTGGTGGGATTAGCTCTTTGGCAACTCCTTGTGAATATTCTGAGTCCAACTCTTTGCTGGGTTTGTTTTTTTCTCTTTCTTTGACTTTAGAGTAGTGGGGTTTTTTGATTTTGGCTTCCTGGTTGAGATTGGAAGAAGTGGATTCTGGAGATGTAAAAGACACGTTTTATGGGATGAAGAAAACAAGGTCCAGAGTAAGAGTTGTTCAAGAGCTAGTTTTTCCATTGATTTTTGAGTGAGAATCAATGATCTTGATGTGTTCTGAGGAAATGAGAGAAAGTTTAGAATGTAGAATTCAGTAAGATAGGAGATCAGGATTGAAAACCACAAGGGTTCCTTCAAGTCCTTGATCTTCTAACTTGTCCCCCCAAGGCACCTTCATATTCAGGTACACTACTTTTGATCCTAAGTGGTGGAAACAGTTGAGGGGTAGTTACTTGTTGGTGAAGAAATTGTAGAAAGAAGGTTTGTTCCTGCGTTTAGGTATTTGATTGAGCATCAGGCAAGAAGCCTTGGAAACTTCTACCCATAGATTTAGTGAGAGAGAGGAGGATCTGAGAAACGCTTGAATGAATTCCCCAATATTCCAATTCGCCCATTCTACCTTACCATTTTGCTTGTGATTGTATGCCTTGGTGAGCAGGTGCTGAAGGGAGTTTTTGTTGAAAAATGAATATAACTCATGAGAGAAAAATTCCTATCTGCCATTGGTGCAGATAGTGGAGGGAAAAATCCCTCTTTTTTGTTTTTTGAATTGAAGAATGGATTGAGTTGAGGACTTGTGTTGGATTTAGAACAGAGAAGTATGGCTGAGAGATAACCAGAAATGTTTTTGACTATGCTCATAATGTACCTCATTCCGTTGCAAGATTTGGGGTTTATTGGTCCCATTAGATTTATATGTAGTAGTTAAAAAGGTTTTGAGGACAGGTTTTATTTCTTGTTGAATTGAGCCTTGGTGATTTTGGAGGAGACGCAGTTAATACCCTGTAAATTGGATACCAGTAAATCAGAGATTTGTGGAATGAGATTTTTGAGTTGGGACAGACTGGCCTGAGAAAAGGATTGATTTATTTAGAGGAGTTTTTCCTTGTCAACAACCTTCCTATTGAGGTAGATAAGTTTTTAGTTCTTTCCAAATGAGAATAGGAGATCCAGGGTGAAGAGGTTGTCTAGTATGAATCCTCAAAAGGCATTTTTTTGTGAATTACCTTTAAGGAGTTTCCTTTTTCAATGAAGAAGAATTTCTTCTTAGTGAAAATCATGTGACATTGATCACAAATAGGCATTCATTGAGTTTTATCTAAGAGTTTTTCCAGGTGAGGGTAACTTTTCCTTTTCCTTTGATGGGTAAATCTGCTCCATCTTTTCCTGTTCTGATGCGTTTTCTGCAGCATTTTTGGGAGATGAGAAATATTCTTGAGAGTTGAACATATGGCATGATGCTGCAGAATCAAAAATGGTACAATGGTCAGCTTTGAATTGTCAATCCATGTAGTGATAAGAGCCTGATAGTGTGAAACTTCTTTACCTTTTGAGTTGTGTTGAGCTCTCCATTTTGCTTGAGTTTCCTTCCACCCATTGGGCTCAAGGTTTTTGTGCATGTTCCAGCACTTGTACTTGGAATGATACATTTAGTTTGAGTTGTGGTAGCCATTTCTGCATTTTAGTTCCTTCAGGACAGGAGCTTTGAATTTTTTGGTCACAAGAGCCATTTCTCAAACAGTTGATTCAGTGAGATTTGATTTTGTTTTGTGGTTGAGATGAGTAAGATGATTGAGGACTAGATCAACCATGACTTCCTTTTCAGAGTGCATGATTTTCTGTCAAAGGGAGGGAAGGAAGGCAGGAAACTTGAAAAGTAGGAGGTATGCTATGATGTTGGTGGGAAGCTCAATGCCTACATCAGTCATCTTTTCTCAGGGATATTTTGATTTCCATGATGAAAGAGCTGATGGCTTCTGTTTCAAAATGATGGTGGAGGAAGTAACTGAAGACTTGCACTCAATTAGCAGTTTGAGAGGAATCAAAACTTTCTTTGATGGTTTTCCAAAGCAGTTGGGCCAAGTTGTTTTTTCTTGATCCAAAACATTATTTTGGGTAACTGAATCTACTTTTGAAAGAATTATGATGCAATTTTCCAGGTTTTCTGCAAGTTTTAGGAACCTTTTGTTATCTTTGAGTATTTTTTTGAACCCTTTGATCTCCAGAATGATAGAAATCTTCCCCTTCCAAAGATTTTGGTTGTTTTCATTCAGGTTAGGTATGGCCTTGAGAGCAGCCTTGAGCATTATTTGACAAAATCTGCCAGATGTGCTGGATCTCTCCATGGTCCCACATTAGTTATTTGAGCAGTTTGGCTTTCAACCATGTTAGTTGGAAACTTTTGACTTTACTTCTCAAAGCAATTTACAACAAGGAGGGAGCAGAAAAAAGAAGGACACAGAAGAAATGTTAAAGAGAACATAGCTCAGATAAGGAAGAAATAGATGAGGGATACAACAAAAGAAACAACAGCTGGATGCAGAAAATTTTACCAGACAGGAAGACTGATGAAGTGAGGCGCAAGAATGGTTGAGGGGCAATAGAGATTCTGAGGGTAACAGCCATGGGGATTGAGGATAGGAGAGAAAAAGAAGGCAAAGGAAGAAAGGGAATACAAGAATAAAAATAAAGAATAAAAGAAACAGAAACAGAAATTTGGAAGAAAGAGTATTTGAGATAGAAGAAATGGAAAGTTGGATGTTGGAGGATTTGAGAAAGGACTTCAGTTGAGATTTTTAGCTGAGAAGCTTAGATCAAGTCATTGGTTTCCTTGAGCCCCCAATTAATAGGAGACTTGCGAGGCGGGCGCCCATAGCTGGAGTGTGAGTGAGAGAATAGGCATGCGTGGGGAGCATTTGGTTTATTTAACATGGTGTGGTGTGTGGTGTGGTGTGGTGTGGTGTGGTGTGGTGTGGTGTGGTGTGGTGTGGTGTGGTGTGGTGTGGTGTGGTGTGGTGTGGTGTGGTGTGGTGTGGTGTGGTGTGGTGTGGTGTGGTGTGGTGTGGTGTGGTGTGGTGTGGTGTGGTGTGGTGTGGTGTGGTGTGGTGTGGTGTGGTGTGGTGTGGTGTGGTGTGGTGTGGTGTGGTGTGGTGTGGTGTGGTGTGGTGTGGTGTGGTGTGGTGTGGTGTGGTGTGGTGTGGTGTGGTGTGGTGTGGTGTGGTGTGGTGTGGTGTGGTGTGGTGTGGTGTGGTGTGGTGTGGTGTGGTGTGGTGTGGTGTGGTGTGGTGTGGTGTGGTGTGGTGTGGTGTGGTGTGGTGTGGTGTGGTGTGGTGTGGTGTGGTGTGGTGTGGTGTGGTTTGGTGTGTTTTGGTTTGGTGTGTTTTGGTAGGGGTGGTATGCTATGGTAATGGGGTTGTGTGGTGATGAGGGTGTGATGGCGGGTGATGGGGGGGTGGAAGAGGTCAAGGGGGTGGCTTGTAAGATAATTTGAGCTCTCCAAGATAGGTTAAGGGCCCAGAAAAATGTTTTGGGTTGTGTTGAATCTATGCATGAAAAAGGGCTGAAAGAAGGGTGCCAGCACCCAAAAGGGGTTTGTTACCATTATTTTTTGGTTTGGCTTTTGAGAGAAACATAGTGCCTCAAAAATTACCAAAAAAAAATTTTCAGGAAGCTTTGGAGAATCCCTTCAAATATGCAGCTTCAAATATTTCAGATCATCATTATTCATTTCAGGAAAAAAAGTATAATTGAAGAAAGACCACCCTTTTCTTTTGAATTATTTTAATTTTCATATATAATTTTAGGGGTACCAAATAATAAAAAGCAGTCAGAAAAACTTTATAGTTGAGTCTTTGGATTCTGTTCTAAAGTTCTTTCAAAAAAGATTTTTTTAAATTTTAATGCAATATGCAAAAGAAAAACATTGCAATGGATGTGTTCATTTGACGTTTTTTTTTTGTTAGATTCAATTTTTGGAGGCCCAGGATACATCCAAAAATTTTCAAAAACAAATATTAAAAGGGTGATGTTAAATTCACTGCTCCAACTTTGTGGTAGTCTTGTAGGGACCTACACAGTTCAAATGAGCCGTGGGGGCCCAAAGAAGACTACAAAGGGCCGTTTCAAACCTGCGGGACCCCTGGGGGGTTGTGTAGGGGCCATGTAACACCCGTACAAGGCTCAAATTGGCTGTGTTTGGGGGTGCACGACCCTCCAGAAACCATTCCAGAATTTTGGGAACCCCCTGGACCACACTTGGGTTCTGTCAACCCAAATTTGGGATTAATGCATACTTTGTGGGACTGTTGTTCCACAGCTAGCAATCCCAAAGAGACATTAAAGCAAAACCCAAGTGAAATTAAATTGAATAATCATAAATGATATAAAAATCTGTGAACAATTATTTCTGAACTTGAAAGTGAGCAAAATTTGTTTGATCAATAGAAAGTTGGATTGAATACTGAAGTATACAATTGCGTTTTTTTTTATGGGAACAGTGGCAAGCCCTCCTTCTTTTGACATGGCTGGGTGGAAGTTTTACATTGATAGTGTAATCAACAAAGCTTTGGAAAAAGAAAAGAAGGATTTGGGTAATGAAACATTGGAAGCCCCAATTTCATCCTCATAAAGGGTGACAAGTGAGGAACAAAATGGTTCACAAATGGAAATGACCGCTGGTGGTGAGTAACATTTTATGTTACTGGTCTTTGCCCTATTTAATTTGATTGAAACTGATGGGTTCATGTAACTATGAAACTATGACTTAACCAATGAATGCTTACTAGATCCACTTGACCAGCCTCCCTTGAGAGATTTTCCTACTACGGAAGAGGCACAAAACTATTTTCAAACTTTGGCAATGAAGCATGGTTATGCTTTCACAGTTTTCAACTAAAAGCGTGACCAATATTTGGATTTAGCCTGTGATAGACATGGTTCCTATTCAGGAAGTCTTCTTGCAAAACGGTCTAGAAAAATTCACACAAGGAAGGTTGGTTGAAAGTTTTTAATCCATGCAAGTTTTACAAAGGCAGACCCCTTGTGGCGGCTCTCCTGCAAAGAAACCTAACATAACCATCAACCATCTGAACATCCCTCTGTGCATTCTCAACTGAGGAGAATCTTGGGGGTGGCCTTAGAAAATCTAGTAGAAGGCATGAATGATGGGCTCAATATGATACAACTGAATAGAAAATTGAGCAAGATTGATGGGCGGGATTATTTTGATGACCAAACAATCTATAACACTAAGCGGAAGGTAAAAACTTGCAGAACTAAAGGGAAAAAGTGTAATGGAGGTACTATTTGAACAGTTTGAAGAAACAAGTTGGATTCACTGGTCAAAGTTCAGTGGAGAGGGTCACTTGGAGGCCCTCTACTTAGCACATCCAGAGGGAGTAAAGCTTTCAAAACAATTCCATCATATTTCTATGTTGGATTGTACTTATAAAACAAATAATTACAAAAATCCACTATTGCATGTTGTAGGAATGACAGCCAATTGGAAAACTTTCACAAAAGCTCTTGTTTTTGTTAGAAAAGAAAATTTTGAGTTCTACAGTTGATCTGTAAATGCATTATAGGAGTTGGCTTATGATCCTGGAGGACTTCCCAAAGTCTTTGTGAGGGACTGTGAAGGAGCTCTGATTTGTGAAATTTAAACTAGTTTCCCCGAGTAATCAAGACAATGTTGCACTTGGCACTTGTCTAAAAACATAAAAGCAAACTGTAAAGTGCGCTTTGTTAATGATGTTGAAGGATAGAAAATATTTATGAATCTTTGGGTAAAGTATGGGGCCTCAAAGACCAAGGATGAGTAGGAGGTCAATGATGCAGAACTCAGAGTAGGTCCAAATTACTGCTTCTTATTCTTCCTAGTTTTGGGTTCTGACCTTTTGACTTAGATAGTGTTTCTTGGAAGACTATGAGAATGTACTTGAGTATATGGAAAACAAAATTTGCCCTATCAAATAGACTTTTGTAACAGCGTGGACTTTTATCAACCCAGATTTTGGAAATAAAACAACTTCTTGGGTTTAAGGGGCTCATGTGAATCTCAAACAATTCCTTGAAAACTCTTTGGGAAACCTGTTGGATGTTTTAAAAGCCTTGAAGCAAGAGTTTGGAATCAAATTAATTCAGTTCATGCATCACTTCATAACTCTTGAATTAAAATAGGGACAGTTCTTGCCCTGATCTGTTACCATTGGGTTAAAAATTGTCTTTAGAGGCAATCCATCTTGTTACGGAAAAATTTGAGAAGTTTAAACGCAATCATGATAGAAAAGTCTGCACCAAGTCATATTCCAAGACTCTGGGTTTGCCCTTTTCCCACCAAATAGGTGACCGTCTAGCATTCAGAGGATCTGTGTTACCTGAAGATGTTCATCCTTGTAGGATGTTAGGAGTCAGAACCATTGAGGATATATTTCACCAAGGCCACGCAGAGATAAACATGTAGGTACAAGTGTCACAGTAGCCTTGATATCTGTCCGTGATATGTATAGTTTGACCTAACCACAACACCCCCCTACAAACTATGCAGTCAAGAAAAAACGCCGACAAAAAAGAAATTGTTTTTGTGCCCCTAACCATTTCTTCATTACATCTGCTAGCTGATTAGTTGTTTCAATCCATGTCACATCTATTTTTAAGTCCCTAATAACATCATTAACAAAGAAAAAATTTCGCGCTATATGCCTCATCCTAGACCGGGATCTGTTATTGTTAGCTACCAGTACCACCCCCCTGTTATCAGAATATAAAGAAGACTTGATTGTGGGAAATAAATCAAGAACCATGTAATGGAGAGATACAAAAAATTCTACCCTGGTACCCAGAGAGATAAATTCTGCATTGCAGGTTGAAGTGGCCACAGTTTTCTGCCGCTTCAACACCCATGATACTGGGCAGCCATTGAGCATGATCACAAAGCCAGAGGTCAATTGATGGAATTTGCCTCCCCAATCTGCGTCCACCCAGAGCTGCAGGGCCGCCTTTTTCGGCTTGAAGAGGAGCTGGTTGCCGATCGTGGCGGATATGTACCGGAGAAGATGTTTGAGGGCCCCCCAGTGTGTCGCATTGGGCCGTTTACTGAACCGTGATAGATAGTTCACCGCAAAAGAAATATCCGGCCTTGTCCCCAGGGTTAAGTAATTTGTAGAACCAATATAGCTTTGAAACTCCTTGGCCAGTACAGCGGGCCCATCATCATTAGTCAAGAGTGAGGCATCAGGAAGGGTGGTGTTAGAATTTATAAGTTTAGACCGCGATCGATTCCATTTTTCAATAATCTGGTTTGCCAGTAACCGTTGATTGAGGGCCAGCCCGCCATTAACTTTTGTCAGTTTGATACCGACAATCCGATTACACCATTCCTCCCATTTCAGCTTCACTTTCATCTTCATCTCCCTCCGCAGCTTCCCGAGGACCTCCTTGTCATTACTTACAACCAACCCATCATCAACATGCAACCAAATTGCCACCACCTTTTCGCCTTTCCAATAGATATAAAGCGTCTGTTTGATTGTTCCACCCTCAAAACCTAAAGATGCAAGAACTCCCTTAAAGAATAGCCACCAGCACCAAGCCGCCTGTTTTGTTCCATATAGTGATTTTTTTAGAAGCATAACCTTCCCGATGAGTTCAGGACGCACGTGAATTGGAGGCTCAACATAAACCTTTTTGTTGATTGGGGAGTGAAGGTAGGCCGCCAAAACATCAAAGCTATGGATGAGCCATTTGTTGGATGTCGCCAGTGCCAGTAGGAGTCAGAGTGAAGTAGCGAGGCCGTTGGGGCAAAAGTCTTGTAGCAGTCCACTCCCAACCGCTGGCGGAACCCCTTTGCCACGTACCAAGACTTGGGCGCAATCACCGATCCATCCGGTGCTTTTTTCACGCTAAAGACGTACTTGGCCCCTATGACTTTCATGTCAGCCGTGCGATCCACAGGGGTCCAAGCACCCATGTCAAACAATTGCTGGATTTCCTTCTCTAATGGAGGCAGCCACGTCGGGCGGAAATTCAGAGAGAGAGCTTGGCCAATCGTTGCCGGAATGTTGAGGTCCGAGACCGTAGGGCAGCAGTTGATTTGGCCGTCCTGCTCTTTGCAAATCCGTTCGGTGGGGACCTCCCCCAACCGCAGTTCAACAGCTTGCAAGGCGGGGTCGATATCGTTGAGGGATGTAGGGATAGGTATGAAAGGGGCCAGTTTCGTGCCCGGGAACTCCTCCGCATTGGTATATTTCAGAGATTGTTGTTGGACGCTCCAGAAGATTAAGCCTTGTTGGTCATCTTGATAACCTAAGAATATCATCTTCTTGGCACGGTTTTCAAGCTTGAGGCGCTTCTCTTTGCGGATGTGAGCCAGGCCTATGAACTCAAATGGATGCAGGGGGACAGGACGGTCAGCAATATTGAACAGCTGTTTGGAGGGGGACTTAGAGGAGGACCGGGTGTTTGGTAAGCAATTGTGGATGAAACACGCGTGTCGGTAGGCCATTGAACAGAAGATATTGGGTAGGCGCGCATAAGACAGCATTGTTCGGGCCATATTGCCAAGGGTCTGGTTTACTCGCTCTGCTTGGCCGTTTTTTTCCGGTGTATAGGGATAGGTGAAGATGAGTTTGGTTCCGAGGGCTCCCAGTTGATCCGAGAGGGTGGTACTTTGGTACTCCTTTGCATTGTCAGACCGGACGTGGACCGGGGACCTTCCAAGTCAATTTTTCAGGTACGTGAAGGTTTTGACGAGCAACTTGGAGACCTCCGACCAAAGCTTGAAGGCATGCACAAAGATAAAGGTTGATTTGTGGTCCCAAATTGTCAGGAGGTACCAATTACCGGAGATGTTGGGGGGAAGTGGTCCAAGGATGTCAGTGACGAGGAGATCAAGTGGTTGGTCGAGGGGAATTGCCTCCGGGATTACTTTGCGCCAATGTAAGCTTTTTGCAGTTTGACAGGCCTCGCAGACAAACGGGGCCCAGGATTTGGGGTTGAAATCCGGAATGTGGGTCTTTAGGTATGATTTTACCATCCGGTCGGAAACATGGCTGAGGGCGCAATGATAGAAGAATGAAGAGGAAACAAAAGGAAGCGGGGAAAGAGAAAGAGGGGGGACAACAGTGGCTTGGATGGACAAGGGATCGGGCGTGGGAAGAAGAAATCCAGACGGAGAGACTGATGCAACGGGAGAAACGGAGGTGATAACCCAGGACCAATTGGAATAAGGGGCAAAGAGATGGAAACGAGGAGAGATAAGAAAAAGATCCGGACCGCAAAAGACCGGTGAGTACCCCGCATCAATGAGATGTCCCAAAGAGACTAGGGTACCCCTCACGCGAGGGCAGTATAGCACATTATTCAGAAGGGGGTCCCCAGGGCCCCCAGATGGCGTTGGTGTCAACCTCAGCGTTCCCCTACCAAGAGCAAGCATTTCCGAATGAGGATTGGCCAGCCGGAGGGGAATTGGAGATGAGAAAGGAGAATAGGAGATGAATGAAGGGAAGTGTCCACTGACCGTTGAGGTCGCCCCAGAGTTTATCACAAGCGTGTTTGGGGCGGTTACCGATTGCACAATGGGTTTCTCAGTGCGAGCCTCATCGGCAGCTGGGGGATCCGGGCCGGCGATGCTATTGATTTGACCACCGCCAGGAGCGCCAGGTTGGAACAAGCGTGGGTTACGGAGATGAGGTGGATCCCGAGTTGAGGTTCCCAAAGTTGTCGCAGGGGGCAGCAGCTGAGCGTTGATCCAAAGAAGCGGGCAATCCCCTTGCCAATGGTCAGGGGACCCGCAGTATACGCACGTCCCTCCAACTCAAGTACGGATTTCGTTGGGCACCAGTTGGTTCCCATTTGCAATAACGTTCCGGGCTGCTTGGATGTCCGCCAATGTTGGTTGATGTTGTTGAGCCCGAGTCCCCAAGGTGCGGGTCGCTGGGTCCATTCCAGTGTGCTGTTCAGGACGTTGGCGGGCATCAGAGGAAGGCCATACGTAGGGGTTCACAGCCGCCACCAAGTAGGGGTTATTGGAAGAGTTTCCCCAAGTGATTTTGGTATAATATGAGGTGATGATTGACTGGGTTTCGGCTGCCAAGGGTTTTTCAAGCCAATCAATCTGGGGGCCGATGCTCTGGAGCATCTGGGTACAAGAAGATCCCAGTGGTGGTGGCGTCAACACTTGCATGACAAGCGAAATGCATTTGCTTGGTACATGCAATCCGAGTCTGTCGAGTTTGATAAATATGTTGGATATGCAAATGAGATGGGAGGAGATACTCCCTTCCATTGTGGTGAGCTTATAGAATAGTTTGTCCCACAATTTGATTTGCCTTGTCCGGGTTGATAGCTGGAAATTCTTTTGGATTGTTTCAAAAGCTCCTGCCGCTGTCAGTTCTTTTGCAATAAGGGGCCGCAGCTCGCGGTCAATAGTAAGTGTAAAGAACACTCGAACAATGATGCTTTTGTTGTCATTCAAATCTTGTAAGTTGGCAATTTCTTGCGTGAACTTGCCAATCCCAAAAACCATGAGGCCAATCGTGTTGATACCTTTGATCCACTCATTGATGTTGCTGCCGTCCCGTTTAAGCCGTTCCACCATTGACACATATTCCGTTGGGTTGGAAAGAAACAGTGCCTTCACCGTTGTCTCAACCGCCCTGCCCGTCGTAGCTAGCTTTGTATCCATGTCTTGTCCTGTTGATACCTATGGGGAGTCTTCCAATCCGTTGGAGGGGGAGTTATCGCCTGAGGCCGTTCCAGGTCTGCTGGGTCGCGCCTTTCCACGCCGCGGGGGCATGCAACGATCCAAAGGTAAGAGGAGGATTGGGGAGTTGGTTATTCGAGTACCAATATGAGGGTGCCGCGTCGTAGATGTATTGAGCCGGCTTTTAACCTGTAAGATGTTAGGAGTCAGAACCGTTGAGGATATATTTCACCAAGGCCGCGCGGAGATAAACATGTAGGTACAAGTGTCACAGTAGCCGTGATATCTGTCCGTGATATGTATAGTTTGACCTAACCACAACAATCCTCAGTGGAGGTTGGACTATGTCCCTTTCAGCTCTAGTTCTGTAAGTTGGCTTAAGTTGGATTCTTCAAGTTGGATTCTTCAAGTTGGATTGTTCAAATCACTATGTGATTAATGCTTTTTGATTAAATAATTCACTGATGGTTGATCCTTTTGAATTTTTCCAGTGCAATTTTGTGAAATGGTAGGTATGACTCAGTTATGTGAATAAGTCAATGCAATGATCTTGGAATCTCCAGATCATGAGCAAAGAAGACTATTGAATTATATCATTCAGAATATTACAAAATATCAATGCAAACCAAGACTTGAAACTAAAGTCTTGCAATCAAGTAGGGGCAGGCCAAAATTGACAGATACGTGGCAAGAACCATCTTTGTTTGAGCTTGTTGACAAAAAAACCAAGGGGGAAAAAAGAACTAGAAGGTCTCCAAACAAGAAAAGATGAAATTTGTAAGTCTTTTTTTTTGAGATATCTTCATTTCTTTGGTTTAATGAACTTAGTTACTAACTAATGACAAATTGTTAGTCAAGTTTGGCAGAATCTGAATCTGAATTTCATATTTCAGAGGAAGAGACTGTAAGTGAATTGGGATCACTTAATATGGAATCAGAATCCTCTACAGTGGAAGAGAACATGCAGCAAAGCTCAATCAGAAGCTCATCTTTGGTGAGTTTTCATTTCATTGATCCAATTAAACAAATGAATACTAAGTTATTTTTAATGATAGGAACCACACGTGAAATAACTCAATCAAATACCCAAGAAATTCCATAAGTTCTTGGGTGAGGTTTGGGATCCAATTGGAGATGGGAATTGTGGATTTAGAGTCATTTATAAATCTCTTGGTTATGAAGAACATTGTTGGTTTGAAGTCAGGAAGTAAATGATTGAAACATTAGAGAAACCTAAAGCATGATACATTAAGATGCTTGGTGGTTCAAAGGAGGTTGAAAAGATTAAACAAAGACTTGATATTGAAGACATCAATGAAAATATTCCCTCCTCAAAATGGCTGGCTAAATTTGACATGGGTCAAATCATAGCAGACACATATTCCAAACCTATATGTTGCATTTCATTGGAGTCATTTGATACTTATACTCCAATGAAAAATGGTGTTGCTGATCAATCAGATCCAATTTTCATTTACTTTGTAAAAAATAACCACTGAGTTCTATTAGTACTTGAGGGAGAAATGATTCCAATCCCACCCATTGTAGCAAAACCACACTCCTTGATTTCTAAAAAAGCCTCTGGTTGGGTTGATCATCTCAAAGATCAACTGCAAATTTATTTTATATTTGAATACACTTTGACTTCATTTCATTATTGGGTTTCATACAAATTTTCATTCCAATGCAGCAAACAAGTTCTATTAATATAAAGGGTTATCACATTTTGAACATCATTATTTTGAGTGTTTTGAGTTAACATCATTATATTGAGTGTTTTGAATGAGAGTTTAATGGTAAGTCAGTTCAACTTGTGTTGGGCTTATTCCATCAAAAGCTTCAATTATGTTAAGCTTGGGATGGGATCAGCTTAAAACAAGTTGAACTTGTTTTTTTTGGTGTTTTTACTTCAGGGCTTGTCAAAACACTTGTATTTTTTTGGGAAATTTTACTTTAGGGCTGGTCAAAAGACTTATTTAATTTTTGGGTCCTTTTAATTTAGGGCTAGTCAAGTTGAAATGACTTTAGGGCCTGTCAAGTTAGTTGTATTTTTTTGGTGTTTTTACTTTAGGGCTTGTCAAGTTACTTGTCTTTTTTTTGTGTTTTTAATTTAGGGCTAGTCCAGTTACTTGTTTTTTTTGGTTCTTCTTACTTTAGGGGTAGTGCATTGGATAGTACCAGTTTTTTTCAATTTTGATTTATTTATTTATTTATTTTTTTTTTTAATCAAAAAATGAACATTCTTTGATTTTTTTGTTGATTTCTGTTTTTTTGGAAGGTTTATTTAGTTTATGGGTTGTGTTAGTACCCTTTCATTCCTTTTCCATTTTTTTCCCCCTGCGGTCTGGTGCTGTGGAATGCCACACAACTACATTTGAGCCGTGTACAACTCCACACGGCTTGAATGTAGTCATGTGGAAGTCCACATGGTGGCGGACCGGGTTGGGTGGGCCGCACAACTACGTGAGCCGTGGGGGGCTGTACAGGGCTCAAATTGGACCGTGTGCCCTGCCACACGACCCATTTCAAACTGTGTGCATGGCTTAATGAGCGGTGAATTTAACATTATCCTTAAAAATCTCTTTAATATTTTTTTTTGATTTTCTAATAGCTTGAATCACCAAAAAAAGGTAATGAATATGGCAAGGTTAAATTCACAACTCATTTGAGTTGTGTACACAACTCCAATGGCCTTTGAAGCAGGCTCAACAACTACAATCAAGTTGTCTGCCCTCTACCCAACTTAACTGCAGTTGTGTAGCCCCCACACGATGGTTCAGATTTTTGTGGCACCACACACAACTACAGTTGAGTCGTGTGGGGTTATACACAAATTGAATGTAGTTGTGTTCTGTGCTACACAACTATAAGTGTTGTGGGCCAAAAAATGAAAATAATATAAAATAAAATAAATAACAATACAAAAAAAACAGAAATCAACCGAAAAATCAAAAAATGTTGATTTTTTGGTTCAAAAAAAAATAAATAAAATTAAAATAAGTAAAAATAAATGAAAATAAAAAAAAACTGAAGACAACCAAAACATCAAAAACCAGTTGATTTTTTTATCAAACTTGAAAAAAAAAATTAAAAAAAGAACAGTCAAAAAATACAAGTCCAACTTGACTAGCCACAAGTTCAACTTGAATAGCCCCAAAGTAAAACCCCCCCCCAAAAAAAACAAGTTCAACTCATGTTAAGCTGATCCCATCACAAGAATTAAAAATACTCCTTATTATGGGATCATCCCAACACAAGTGGAACTGACTTAAAAATTAATTTTCATTTGAAACACTCAGAATAATGAGGTTAACTCAAAACACTCAACATGGTGATGTTCAAAATCTGATAGTCCTTTATATTAATAGAAGTACAATTTAGCTGCATCAAAATTACATGTTATATGAAAACCAAATGATGAAATGAAGTCTATAATCTAGAATAAATGTGCAATTGACCTTTGAGATGGTGAAACCAACCAGAAGCTTTCTTTGAAATGAAAGCAGTTGGTTTTGCTACAATGAGTTTGATTGGAATCAATTCTTCCTAAAGTAATAATAGAACCCAGTGGTTATTGTTTGAAAGAAAATATAAATAAGCACCTATTAATATTTAATGCCCTTTTTCATTATGGTATAATTACAACATGACTCCAATGAAATGAAAAATATAGGTCTGGCATATGTGTCTGCTATTATTTGAACCATATCTAACTTAGAAAGGCATTTTGAAGAGGTAATATTTTCATTTATTTCTTCAACATCAAGCATTTGTTTTATATTTTCTAAGTCTTTTGCTCCACAAAGCATCTTAATGTAGCATGATTTATGTCTTTCCAATTTTTCAATCATATCCTTTCTCACTTTAAACCAACAGTATTCATCATACCCAGGCAATTTAGCAATGATTCTTAATCTAAAATTCCCATCTCAAATTGGATCCTAAATCTCCCCCAAGAACTGATGTAAGTTCTTAGGTATTTTATTGAGTTGATTCACTTTTGTTTCCTACAATCAAGAATTGTTAGTCAAAATTCTAATCTCATTACAGGAATCAAAACTCACAAAAAATAAGCTTATGGTTGACCCTTCCTGCACATCTTCTTCCTCTGAATATGATTCTGGGCCCAAATTAATTGGATATAATTCAATTTCATTATCTTACTCTGAACTAGGAAATTCAGATTCTTATCCTGCAGACTTTGACTAACAATCATCATCATATCCTCATAAGTTCATTAAGCCAAAGAAATTAACATTTCACCAAAGAAAAGACTTACAATCTTTTGTATTTTCTTATTTGGTGCCCATCTAGCTCCCTTTTGCCCCTTAAGTGCTTTTTCAAGATGTTTGAATTGAGAAGGATCTCTCCAGTGATCTGTTGATTTGGCCAACCTCTACTTGATTGCAAGAACTTTGTATCAAGTCTTGGGTTTGATTGATAGTTTGTGGTCTTCTGAATCAGATACTTCAACAGCTTCCATTGATCTTGTTCAGTATATCCCAAGATGGCTGCATTGGGATTCTCATGTAAAGAATTGTTGAGTATTTCATCAACATCAACCTTCCAAAAATTAAAAGGATCAAACACTAGTAAAGTAGGAATTATCCATCAAAAATCATTAATCACAAAGTGATTTGAAAAATCCAACAATCCAACTTAAACAAACTTACAGTACTAGAACTGCAAAGTTCATAATCTAAACTCCACTGAGAACAAACATCCTGAGTTACAATGAATCCTATGAATGCTAGTAGGTCACTTGTCTGATGGAAAAAGGGAAAACCCATAGTCCTGGATGATGACTTGGTGCACACTTTCCCATCATGGTTCTGCTTTAACTTCTCTAAATGTTTCACAAAAATTTTAATTGCCTCTAAAGACAACTTGTATCCCAACATTAACAGTTTAGTTGGAACAACTATTCCTAACTTTATTCAAGATTTTTAAAGGGACGCCTGAATTGATTTAATTTGATTTGAAAATTTTCCATCTAGGTTTTTCCAAAAAATCAATATTTTTCCCAAAGAATTTTCAAGGAGTTGTTTGAGAGTAGCATGGTACCCTTCCACCCAAGACATGGTTGTATTTTCAAAGTCAGGGTTTTCACAAGTCCAAGCCCTTAAAAAATTCTCTTTGATATGGGAGAGTTTATTTTCCATATACTTCAGAAAATCCTCATGGTCTTCCAAGAAAAACTTTATCAAGTCATAAATTAAGCACCCAAAATTACAAAGATTAACAGAAGAGGCAGTGATTTGGCCCTTAATCTGATTTCTGCATCATTGACCTCTGCCTCCTCATTGGTTTTTCAGGACCCAAACTTCCTCCACAGAGACATAAAGCTTTTCCATCCTTCAAAGTCATTATTAAAGCAAACTTTATAGTTTGCTTGTATGTTTTTATACAAGTACCACAAACAACACTGTCTTTTGAAATCTGGGAAACTAGATTTAATGTCAAAAATTAGAGCTCTTTCATTTTCTTTCACAAATATTTTGGGAAGTCTCTCAGGATCATAACCCAGATCCTTTAGTGCATTTAAAGACCAACTGTAAAATTCAAAAATTCCATTTGCTATAAAAAAAAGAGCTTTTGTGAAAGGTTTTGCAGTTGGCTGTGATTCTTATGACATGAAATAGGGGTATGTTGAGCTTATTTGTAAGTAAAATCCAACATAGCAATATGATGGAATTGTTTTCAAAGCATTAATGCATCAGGGTGCAGAAAGAATAGGGCCTCCAAGTGTCCCTCTCCACCAACTTTTGATTGATGAACACAACCTGAATCTTCAAGTTGTTCATAGAGGACCTCTAGAACACTTTTTCCCTTGAGTCCAGCTAGCGCTAGCTTTAGATTAGTTTTATAGATTGTTTGGTCATCAACATACTTTCTGCCATTAATTTTGCTCAATTTTCTTTTGAGTTGAATTGTAATGAGCTGATCATCCATGCCTTTTCTTGAATTCTTGAAGGCCAAACCAAAAGTTCTTCTGAGTTGAGGATGCACTGAGAGGTGTGAAGATGGCCAATGGTTATGTTGATAATTTCTGTAGGAGATTGGCCACAAGGGGTATGCCTTTGTGCAACTTTCATGGATTAAACACTTGCACCCAAGCTTCCTTGTGTGAGCTTGCCTTGACCTTTTGGTGAGCAACGCCCAGAGTAAAAACCATGTCTATCAAAGTCTAGATCCACATATTTGTCACGCTTTTAGTTTAAAAATTTGAAAGCGTATCCATGCTTTATTTCCCATGTTTGAAAATAATTTTGCGCCTCTTCCCTAGTAGGAAAGGCTCTCACAAGAGGTGGGTCAAGTGGATCTGCCACCAATGAAATTGTTAAATTATAGTTACATAGTTAAATAGTTAAAAGCTGCCAATCATTTTCCATCAAATCAAATCTGGCAAAGGCAAGATTAAAATAAAATGTTACTCACCACCAGGGGTCATTTCCATTTGTCAAAAAGATTTTTCCTATATTTTAAACCTAGATGATGATGCAATTGGGGCTTCATATGTTTAATTACCAAAATCCTTTTTCTCCGCAGCTTTGTTGATGGTGATATCAATGTAGTCCTTCAACTCAGCCATTTCATGAACAAGATGTCTTGCCACTCTTCCCATAATGCAAAAAAAATGCAATGGTACTTGATTATTCAATCCAAATTTAAATTGAGAAACGACAAATTTTGCTCACTTTTGAGTTGAGGAAGATCAAGTTTACCAATGGGAAGTAAAAATTTACTTTTCCCTTGTCCAACAGGCAGTTTGAGAGTGTAATTTGTGGGAAAGGGATGATTTCAAATATTTTATTTGCCAAAAGCAATGATTTTGTTTGCAGTTTCACTTTATCATTGTTATGTGTGGTCCAATAGTCCCACACAGTATGTGCTGGACCCAAATTTGGATTGATGGAACCCAAATGTGGTCCAGGGGGGCCCAAAACCTATGGTACAACCCCTGGGGGGTTTTATACCCCCTCAAAAGGGTCTAAATGGTTGTTTACGGGTGTAAATGACTCAAAAATGCTGTTGTTGCGCATTTTTTGGAACAAACCTTTGGAGTTGTTTCCAGGTGTTGCATGTGTTTGGAACAACCATTTGACATTGTGTATTGCCCCCACAGATTGAATGTGCCGTTTAGGTCCCTACCCAACTACCACTCAAATGGGGGTTGTGAATTTATCATTGCACTAGTCAAAAAGGCAAACAAAAGGCAAACGTTAAATTTTCAACCTCATGACCCCCCTTCATAACCTAAAAAGAGTTGCATGGTGCAACTTGCAACCCGTCTTGGTTGTTAGCAGCCACTTACAATGCAATTTGGAGTTTTGAGCAGCTGTTCACAACCCATTTGCGGAAAAATAAAAATCAAATTAAAGGGTGATGATAAATTCACAACTCAAATGGACCATGTGGCATACCATATGACTACAATTGAGTTGTGTGGCGTATAAACAACTTGATTGTAGTCATCCAGCCCCCACACCAAGGTTCTGTTTTGTGAGGCACCCAATAAGAATACATTTGAGTTGCGTTTGGGGCTTACACAACTCAAATATATTCATGTAGCGCGCCACACAACTACAACTGTTTTGGGCCAAAATTAAAAAAAAAGATCAATTGAATAAAAATTCAAAAAAAAAGAATTCAACCAAAAAATCACAATATGCTCATTTTCTTTCAAAATAAATTAATTAATTGATGAATTAATCAATTAATGAATAAATAAATAAATAAATAGGTAGATAAATAAATAAATAAATAAAAGAATTGTATTTGGAACAACCCATTCAATGGGTTTATGGGCCCCCATGCATTGATGGGTTGTGTGGGGCCCTACACAACTCCCACACAACTGGGAGCTGCAAATTTTCCATGACCCATAATTAGAATAAAGAAAAAGAAAAAAGAAAAAAGAAAAAAGAAAAAAGAAAAAAGAAAAAAGAAAAAAGAAAAAAGAAAAAAGAAAAAAGAAAAAAGAAAAAAGAAAAAAGAAAAAAGAAAAAAGAAAAAAGAAAAAAGAAAAAAGAAAAAAGAAAAAAGAAAAAAGAAAAAAGAAAAAAGAAAAAAGAAAAAAGAAAAAAGAAAAAAGAAAAAAGAAAAAAGAAAAAAGAAAAAAGAAAAAAGAAAAAAGAAAAAAGAAAAAAGAAAAAAGAAAACAGAAAAAAGAAAAAAGAAAAAAGAAAAAAGAAAAAAAGAAAAGAAAAGACAATTAAAAAAGAATAAGTAAAAATACGTAAAAATACGTAAAAATACGTAAAAATACGTAAAAATACGTAAAAATACGTAAAAATAAGTAAAAATAAGTAAATATGAATAAAAATAATGCCATAAATAAATAAAAATAAATTAAAAATAAATTGAAAATAAATTGAAAATAAATTGAAAATAAATTAAAAATAAATTAAAAATAAATTAAAAATAAATTAAAAATAAATTAAAAATAAATTAAAAATAAATTAAAAATAAATTAAAAATAAATTGAAAATAACTTGAAAATAAATTAAAAATAAATTAAAAATAAATTAAAAATAAATTGAAAATAAATTGAAAATAAATTAAAAATAAAGTCTATGGAGCAGCCCTAAAGTGAAAGTTCCAAAAAATACAAGTTCAACTTGACAGGACCTAAGGAAAAAACACAAAAAAAGACAACTAACTTGAAAAGCCCTAAATTAAATAAACCAAAAAGAAAGACAAGCAAATTTACAAGCCCTAAAGTAAAAACACTAAAAAAAACAATTTCAACTTGTTTTAAGCTGATATCATCACAAGAAGTAAAAATACTCCTTATGATGGGATCAGCCCAACACAAGTTCAACTGACTTACAAATAAAATCTCATTCAAAACACCCATCATAATGAGGTTAAATCAAAACACTCAACATAATGATTTTCAAAATTTGATAACCCTTTATATCAATAGAATCAAAATATCAGAATCAGAACACAAACCCAAATGATCAAATTAAAATGATGTCTATAAAATGGAATACAACTCAAGTCGATATTTGAGTTTATCAACCCAACAAGAGATTTTTTTGGAAATAATGGAACATGTTTTGGAAACTATGGGTGGGATTGGAATCACATCTACCTTAAGTACAAGCTGGAATCAACGGTTATTATTAACAAATGGAATGAATATTGGGTCTGATGCTTCTTTTACCCTTGTTTTTATAGGAGTATAAGTACAGCATTAATCCAATTAAATGAAAAATATTTCTCTTCCATAATTATCTTCTATTATTTGACCCTTATCTAACTTTGAAAGGAATTTTGAAGATGTAATCTTTCCATTAATTTCATTGACATCAAGTCTTTCTTCTATATTTTCAAATTCTTTACTTCCACCAAGGATCTTAGCATAGCACATCTTATTTTTCCTCAATTTTCCAAGCATTTCTTTTATTTCTTGAATCCATCCATGCTCATCATACACAAGTGGTTTAGGAATGATTATAAATCCACAGTTTCCATCAACAACTTGATCCCAAAACTCCCAAAAGAACTTATATAAGTTCTCAGGTATTTGATTGAGGTAATTCACTTTTGGTTCCTAAAATCAAAAGTTAGTTAGCCAAAACTCTGATATCATTAAAAAAATAAAAACTCACCAAAGATTAGCTTCTGTTTGACTCCTCAATTTCTTCTTCTTCATCCTCCAAAAAGCACTCTGATTCCAATGGCAAAAAAACCAATGAACTATCAGTCTCTATCACTGAACTATGAAATTAAGATGAAGAGCCATCCTTTCACTAAAGAAATAATTTTCTCATCAGTTTATTAAACCATAAAAATGAACATTCCTCATAATAAAATTCTTACTATCTTTTTTCTTTTTGAAATTTTAATGGACTTAAAAGAAAGTTTCATTTCAGCAAGGAGTGATCAAAGAGAAGAAACAGAGTTGAAGAAACACCTTTAAAGGACCAGATAGTAAGTTGACTAGACAACGGCAGTACTGAAGAGAGATGGAAAGTAGCAATCAGGAAAATTGATCCAATGTGATATTCTTGTTAAGGGTGGTGGGGTGAGCTTGAGTTTTAGCAATAGCTGGTGGGGTGAGCTTGAGTTGTAGCCGTAGCTGATGGTTGGAGCTGGTGGTTGATGTTGATGATAGCTGGTTGTTGGTGGGTTTCTCTGCTGAATCTGTTTGTGGCCTTCCAGGATCTTGGCAAGATGGCAGGGGAGTGGACGCGCGGGACTTCAGTATTGGAGCATTGGCAGCGGTTTATTTTGAAGGAAAAGCGGGCGAGTGAATGAGGCGACAGAGGGTTCACAGACGTAGTGACAGCAATTTGAGAGGCATGGAAAAGGACTGACGGAGACACATAGAAAGAAATAAAATAGAAAAATAAAGAAAATAAAAGGAGAGACAGAAGAATGAAGAAAATGGTATGAGAAAATAATTTGAGCATGTCTTTGAATACCAACACTTTTTGGTCCCCTTTTAACCCTTTCTTGAGTCTTTTCCTGTGAACTATGAGATTCAGATGAAGAGCCACCCTTCCACTACAGAAATAATTTTTCCATCAGTTCATTAAAATATCAAAATGAACATTTCTCACTGAAATTAAAAGAATTACTGCCTTCAGTCTTTTTGGTCCCCTTTTAACCCTTTTCACTCTTAATTTCTCCTTCAACATCTTTGAATTTGGAAAGCTCACAACAGATTGCTTTCGATTTGGGTTGACCGCAGCTCAACCTTAACACCTTTGGCTCAAGGCTTGGCTTGGCAATCAAAGAGGCTGTATTCTCAAGCATTAACCTTAAAATCTCCAACCTAAACTCTTGGGTTTTTCCCTATACATGGAATCCCACTTGCTAAACATTTGAGATTCTTCATCAAGCCCTGAATCTGTTTAAAACTTTCAAAAACCAAAAAAATTATCAATTTGTCAATCCTACAATTAATCTTTCAATCCAATAATTAACCTGTCAATCCAATAATTAATCTGTCAATCCAATAATTAATATGTCAATCAAATAATTTCTACCCCTCCAAAAACCCCACTTACTTCATTGGAAGGGTCATATTCTAACTTCCACCAAGGATGAACATCCTCAGGAACAATTGATCCTCTTGATTCTAGTATTTCACTAAAAATGTGGGAACAAGGCAAGCCCATCATTTTTTGAATATGACTTGGATCACACCTTGCCATCATGGTTGCGCTTGAAATTCTCAAATTGTTCCCCAATTAGTTGAATTGCCTCAATTGACAATTTGTAACCCAAAAGTAATAGTTCTGTTGGAAGAACTTTTACCAAATCTATTTGAGAGTTTTTAAGTGCTTCATGGACTGATTGGATTTGACTTTCAATATTTTCATTGAAGGTGTTTCCACATATCCAAAACTTTCCCCAAAGATACCACAAGTAATTGTTTGAAATTAGAATGGGCCCCTTCTTCCCAAGATTTTGTTTTATTTCCAAAGTCTGGGTTGACATAAGTACATGTCATTTGAAATGCCTCTCTGATATGGAAAATATTCTTTTCCATATACTCAATTACATCCTGGTGGTCTTTCAAGAAACACTGTATACAAGTTTCAAAGTAAGCACTCCCATCAGAGATCAATAGAAGAACCAATAAATTGGCATACTCTAATTTCTACATCATTTACTTCTGCCTCCCCCTTGGTTTAAGGGCGCCCATACTTGGCCCAAAGAGTCATGAAAATTTTCCATCCTTCATTGTCATTACTGAAGGGCAAATTACAGTTTGCTTGAATTTTTTTAGAAAAGTGCCAGGAGCACAAATCTCTGGATACTCAGGGAAACTGTGTTTAATAGAAAGAATCAGAGCCTTCTCACAATTGGTCAAAAAGCCTTTTTGAAGCTTTTTGGGATCATAAGCCAACTCCTTTAATGCGTTCAATGCCCAACTGTAGAACTCATATGTTCCCTTTGTTACAAAAACAAAAGCCTTTGTAAAAGTTTTTTTGTTGGAAGTCATTCCTACAACATGCCATACAGGGATGTTGTAAATATTTTTTTTATAGTTAAAATCAGAAAATGCAATATGATGGAATTTTTTCCAAAGTTTTAAAGACTCAAGATGAGCCAAGAAAAGGGCCTCTAAGTCAACTTCTCCACCAAATTTGGACCTGGAAACCCACTTTTATTCCTTGAGCATTTCATATAGAACATCCATAAAAACTTTCCCATCCAGTTCTGCAATATTTACCTTTTTCTTATTGTAATAGATTTTTCTATTTTCAGTGTATTCTCCAACATCAATATTGCTCAATTTCCTTTTAATTTGCACCGGATTGAGCCCATCTTTCATGCCTTCCTTAATTAAATCTAATGCTTGACCAGATATTCTCCTCAGTTGAGGATGCACTGAAGGACATTCAGATGGTTGATGATTGTGTAGGCCAGCTCTCATGGAGAGATTCCACGTTGGACCTGCTACTTTCCTACTTGCACGGATCATAAATTGGCACCCAACCTTCCTGGTGTGAGTTTTCCTTTGACTTTTGGTGAGGCATGGCCCTTAATAAACCCTAAATCTGTCATATGCTGGATCCACTTATTTGTCTTTCCTTGAATTGAAATTTACCAATGCGTAGCCATGCATGGCTGCCCATTTCTTACAATAAATCTTGGATGGTTGATGATTGTGTAGGCCAGCTCTCATGGAGAGATTCCACGTTGGACCTGCTACTTTCCTACTTGCACGGATCATAAATTGGCACCCAACCTTCCTGGTGTGAGTTTTCCTTTGACTTTTGGTGAGGCATGGCCCTTAATAAACCCTAAATCTGTCATATGCTGGATCCACTTATTTGTCTTTCCTTGAATTGAAATTTACCAATGCGTAGCCATGCATGGCTGCCCATTTCTTACAATAAATCTTGGCTTCTTTCTTACTAGAAAAGGCTTTCACAGGAGGAGATTCAAGCGGTTCTGGAATCCCTTATTTATATTAGTATTTTTCAAGCCAAATCTTTCTCAATCCAATGAAATATGAAATGTGACCCACCACCTTTATTCAATTCCAGTTGTGACAAAACATGTTGTTCCAGTTGTGAAGAAACACCTTGTTCCTAACTCCAAAAGCTTGCTCACTTTTGAGTTGAGAAAAATTAATTTATCCAACGGGCGGGTGTTGTGTGTGTACATGGTTTTTGTCAAGATTGTTTTGCCAATAGGAAGAATTTTTTACTTTCCAAGTTTCTTTTTGTGGTCCAATAGTCCCACATAGTATGCCAGATCCCCAAATTTGGGTTGAAAGCACTCACACATGGTCCAGGGGTGCCTAGGTAACCCAAATCCCCTCTCAAATGGCCCATTTGGGGGGTAGTACCCCAAATGGCCCTTTTGGGGGGGAGTACCCCAAATGGCCCTTTTGGGGGGGAGTACCCCAAATGTCTCATTTGAGGGGGAGTACCCCAAATGGGCCAGGAAAACACGCAGGAGCCCTGCTTGCAACTTCCCCATCCCCTGGGGGTTTCAAACCCTTGATTTCAACCCAAAAAGTTTTGCAACTCACCAATCCCAACTCAAAATGGGTTCCAAAAGGGGGTTTGCAACCCCCAGGAGATGCGTGAGTTGCAAGTGACTTCGCTTGCTTCTTGTTGGTCTGTGATTATTCTTTCACAACCTGTATGGGTTGTGAACTGCAATCCACACCTTTTTGCAACCCTGAGTTAGAAAATTCAACATTGGCCCAAACAAAAGGATCCAAAAGTCCAATGAGAAAATTAAATTGTTTGAATTTTTGAGATTTTGAAGGAATTTTTTAAGGTAAAGTAACACATACAAAAATTTTGAAAGAAATATAATAATTCTCTCTGATATTTTCCCTAAGTTTCTGATAGCTTCAAATCACCAAAAGAAATGAAATCAAAAGGAAAATAAAAGGATGCAAATGTCCAATGATAAATTTAATTTCTTTGATTTTTTGTTTTTTGAAGAAATTTTTCAAGGTAAAACAATACATCCTTAAATCTAAAAGAAAAATTGGAAAGCTCTTTGAATTTAGCTTTAAAATTCTGATATCTGAAATAACCCAAAAAAATCAATTCAAATAGCCAAAAATAAGGATCCAAAACCCCTTTGAAAAATTGGTTTCGGCAGATTTCTTTAATTTTTCAATTATTTTTTTGAAGGGGTTCCATTCCCCAAAATTATAAATAATTCATTTTAAGTGTTTGTGGACCCCAGCTATGGGAATTCCCTTTCAGCTTTCTGAAAAACTTCAAAACAACAATGAATTAAAATATTTGTCTGTGTAGAAGCAAAGGAATTAAAAGGCATGCAGGCATAAAATAACTTGATTTAAAGTATTGGGGATGGGAGGAAATTGATGCCCTAAAAAATATATAAAAAAATTAAAAAATAGAAAAATTTTATTAATTTCCTCACGCCCTCAATACTTTAATTTGCAGATTTTGAAATGTCTGAAACATCACTTCCACAAGGACAAATCCTTTATTTGAAGGGTTTTCAAGAATTCATTTCTTTCATAATTTGAAGCCGCAGCCCTGTAGCTGCATGTCTACATACATTATAAAAAATTGTTTTTAATTTTGGAAGTATTGGAAAACTTTAAAAAATCCCTTCAGAAAACAAAAAAAAAATCAAATTTCTCATTGCATTGGTGAATCCTTTTCTTTGCCTTTTCAATTGATTCTTTTTCGCAATTCAAGATCTAAAAGCTTTATACAAAAAATGAAAGAGATTTTTCAAATTTCCTTGGGATATTTTGGATTTATTCTTGGCCTCCAAAAATGATTCTAACTTTAGAAAGCTTGAAAATAACACATCTTTTTGAAGGTTTTTTTTCATATCTGGCACAGTCAAAATTTTTTTTTTTTTGGATCTTTGAATTCTTTTCTAAAGTTCTGTAAAATAAAATTGAGGGAATTTTTTGGCGCCAGATTTGAAAAACAATAAATGGATTTTTTATTTTGAAGTGTTTTAATTTTGGATTCAATTCTTTCAGGCCAAGAATAAATCAATAAATTGCAATAAATTTTCATATCTTCTTGATTGTTTGTATTAATGTTTTGAGGCTTGAATCCCAAAAAACAATTAATTCAAAAGGAAAACAAAAGGATCAAAAATTTAGAATAAATTATTTAAGGTTCAAGAACACATCCAGAAAAGCCCAAATAAATAATAAAAAGGTCATTCAATATTTTATTAAATTGCTGAGAGCTTGATTCACCCTAAAAAATCAATTAATAATTCAAAGTAAAGATTTACGAATGCAATGACAAATTTTTTTTTTTTTTGAATTTTTTGAATTTTTTTATTTTTTATTTTTATTTTTATTTTTTATTTTAAATAAATTATTCATGGTTTGATATTCAATCAAGAAAATACCAAAAAAAATAATATAGAACCCATTCATTTATCTTAACATTCTGAAAGCTTAAATCAGCAAAAGAAAATTGATTATACATTCAATGGGAATTTTTGTTTTTTCAAATGAACTTTTGAAGGTTTTATAATGCTTAAAAAATTACAAACAATTTTATATAAGGGTTTCAGATACCTAGCTACAGGCCTGCTCTGTAAAATATTGAAAAAAAAAATTCTTGAAACCCATGAAATGAAGTATTTTTCCATGTTGGGGTGATTTTTGAAATAATTCAAAATCTGGGATTTAAAGGTTTGAGAGCGTGAGAAAATTGATTCCCTTTTATATTCAAAAAATACAAAAAATACAAAACTACAAAAAATACAAAGAAATACAAAAAAAAAAACATAAAAATTATATAAAATACAACAAATATAAAAAATATAACATATATAAAGGTGTGGGTTAAATTCACAACCCTAGTGTTGCAAATGGATGTGATTGAATGTTTGCAACCCATATGAGATGTCAACCCAGGTTCACAACTGAACAATCTGCAAGAAAATTCCATTATAACTTGCGCGTCCCCATTTGCGCCCCTGTTGGGATTTCAAACAGGGATTCATGAGCCTTTTTGTGTTTCAAATGGGGATTTGCAAACTCCCAGGGGATGCGCAAGTTTTGAGCGGGGTTCCAGGTGTTTTCCTGGACCATTTGGGGCAAAAGAGCCCCAAATGGGCCTTTTGAGGGGGGAATTTGGGTACCTAGGCACTTCTTGACTACATTTGAGTGCTTTCCAAGCAAATTTGGGGATCTGGAATACTCTGTTGGACTATTATTGGACCACAAAAAGAAATTGGGAAAACAAAGACATTTCACAAACTGTACACAAAACTTGCCTGTCAGATACACAAACCGTACACACAACATTTTTGTTGGATAATTTTATTTTTCTCAATGCAAAAGTGAGAATACATTTGATTTGTTGAACAATTTGGATTGAATAATAAATTGAGTTGTTTTTTTTTTTTTATGGGAACAGTGGCAAGCCCAAGCCCCCCTGGTTTGAACATGGCCGCATTAATGGACTGAATTGAAATTTTTTCTAAAAAAGCTTTGTAATTTAGGGATTTGGAAAAGAAAAAATTGGAAGTGCCAATTGCATCCTCATCTAGGGTTAAGATTGAGGAAAAATATGTTTCTTCACAACTGGAATTCACTCAAGCAGGTGGGTCAAATTTCATATTTAACTTGACTGAGAAGGATTTGGCTTGAGCAATACTAATGTAACCATGGCGGGTGTAACCATGTAACTAAGAGGTTCCAGAAAACCTTGAACCTCCTCCTGTGAGATCCTTTCCTAGTAGGAAAGAGGCTAAGATTTATTTTCAAAAATGGGCATCCATGCATGGCTACGCATTGACAAAATTCTAGTCAATAAAGGAAAAATATTTTGACCTAGCATGCACTGGTTTTGGAGTATAGGAGGGTCCTTGCCTCACCAAACAGAAAAGGAAAAATCACAAAATGAAGTTTGGGTTTCAAATCATGATCTGTGCAAGTTTCACGGTAGCAGATCCAATGTGTTTCCCTCCATTAGAAATAACCAACAAAAGCATGAACCAACTTAAAGCCCCTGATTGCATCCTCAACTGAGGATAATCTCTGGTGTGGCCTTGAATTAAATAAAGGAAGGCATGAAAGATAGGATCAATAAAATTTTACTGAAATGGAAATTGAGAAAGATCAATGGTGGAGAACACATTGAAAATAGACCAATCAATGAAACTAGGCGCAAGTTAAAGCAAGCAGGACCCAATTCGAAAAGTTTTATGGAAATACTTTTTGAAATGCTCCAAGAAACCAAGTGGTTTTTGAGGTCAAAGTTAAGTGGAGAGGGTCACTTAGAGGCCCTTTCCTTGGCTCATCCTTGTTTCATAAATTTTTTTAAAAAAAATCCATCAGATTGCTTTGTTGGATTGTAATTGTAAAACAAATGGGTACAACATTCCCCATTTCATGTTGTAGGAATGAAAGCCAACAGGAAAAATTTTAAGAAGGCTTTGGTTTTTATAAAAAAAAGAAACATATGTGTTCTACATTTTTGAAGTGAATGCACTAAAGGAGTTGTTTTATGATCCAGTGAGACTTCCCAAATTTTTTGTGAAGGACCGTGAAAAAGGCCTGATTTGTTCAATTGAGCATAGTTTCCCTTATTGATGCAGACAGTTGTTCTGCTGAAACTTTTCTAAAAGTATTCAAGCAAATTTTCAAGTTTGCTTCAGTCATGACCATGAAGGATGGAAAAGTTTTATCTCTCTGTGGGAAAAGTATGGGGGTTCTTAAACAAAGGGGGAGGCAGAATTCAATTATGCAGAACTCAGAGTAGGCCAATTTATTGCTTCTTCTTTTCATCTCTGCTGGGATTGCTTATGTTGAGACTTGTATACAGTTTTTTTTGAAAGAAAATGAGAATGTACTTGAGTATATGGGAAAGAAAATTTTCCCTATCAAAGATATGTTTGTAATGGCTTGGAGTTGTGTCAACCCAGACATTGGAAATAAAACAACATCTTGGGCAGAAGGGGCCCATGCTACATTCAAAAAATTACTTGCGGGATCTTTGTGGAACATTTTGGATATTTGGACACCCCTCAAAGGAAACATTGATAGCCAAATAAATTGAGGAAAGTTTTGCTTAAAAACTCTTGAATAAATTTAGAAACCATTCTTCCAAAAGAACTTTCACCTTTGGGTTACAAATTGACAATTCAGGCAATAAAACTCATTGGGGAACAACTCAATAAGTTAAAGCACAACCATGATGGCAATTTTTACTCAAATTCATATTCCAAAACAATGGGCTTTCCCTATTCCCACATCTTAGCAGAAATCCTAGCTTCAAGAGGATTGGTTGTGCCTGAGGATTTTCACCCTCATTGAAATTTACAATATAACCCTTGGAGTTCAGTAAGTTGTGTTTTTGGGTTTTTTGAAGGGTACCAATTATGGAATTGACAGATAAATTTTTTTTTCTTTTGGAATGATTTACACCAATCCAGTTCTTCACAAATATTAATTGTGTAACAAGTTGAATTGCATGGTTATGGGACAGCCTCAAGAATTTCAATTTGAGATTTAAATTCCATGTTTAAGTATACAGCCAATTTTATTTCCAAGCCAAGGCATGAGCCAAAGTTCTTAAGTTCCAGCCGCAGTTGGCCCAAATGGAAAAAAACTTCATGTTAAATTTCAATTTTGAGAATGTTGAAAGGGAGCTTAAGACACAAAAATGGTTTAGAAGGCAACAAAAATACCAAAGATAGTAAGTCTTTAATTTTTTGAAGTGTTCATTTTTTTGGTTTAATGAGCTTATGGGAAATGATGATTCTATTAGAAGTCCTTAGACTCATCATTCAAATTTTATATTTCAGGGGAAGAGTCTGAAACTTAATTAGGCTCCCTTCATTTGGAATTTTCTTCCTCTTCTTAGGAAGAAGAAGAAGTGGACAAGTCAACCAGAAGCCCATTTTTGGTAAGTATTTGTTTCATTTATATGATTAATAAAATGAATACTAAGTTATTTTTGATATCAGGAACCAAAATTGAAATACCTCATCAAATACCTGAGAAATTAAATATTTTTTTTGTGAGTTTTGAAATTTTGTTGGTGATGGGATTCCCAAATTTAGTGATTGATAAATCACTTGCGGACAATAAGAATGGATGGTTATAAAGTACAAAATCAAATGATTGAAAAATTGAGGAAAAATAACACATTCTATTATAAGATCCTTGGTGGCATGAAAGACATTTAAAAGATAGAACAAAGACTTGATTTTAAAGAAATCAATGAAAATATTCTTTCTTAAAAATGGCTTTCAAAGCTAGACATGGGCCAATTAATAGCTGAAAGTTACAGAAGACAAATATTTTTCATTTCATTGGCTTCATATTTAACTTATACTCCTATGAAAATGGGTTTAAAAGGACAATCAGATGCCATCTTCATTTTCTTTTTTAACAATAATCACAAGGTTCATCTGGTACTTGAGGGACATATGATTCCAATCCCGCCCATTGTTTCAAAACCTTCTTCTTTGACTTCTAAAAAAGCTTCTGGTTGGTTTTATAATCTCAAAGATCAACCTAAGTTGCATTTTTAAGTCATAAAAAGCATTTTTATTTCATCATTTGTGTTTCGTTTCTGAGGCTGATCTCAAAATTCCATGAATATAAAAGGTTATCAAATTTTGAACATCATCATGTTGAGTTTTTTGAATGAGATTTTGTTGGTAAGTCAGTTTGACTTGTGTTGGGCTGATCCCTCCATAAGTAGTATTTTTACTTCTTTTGATGGGATCAGCTTAACACAATTTGAATTTTTTTTTGGTGTTTTTAATTTAAAACTGGTCCATAGAATTTTTCATTGTTTATTTCTTTTTTAGAATTTTTAATTCAGGGCTGGTCCATAGAATTTTTTATTTTTTATTTTTATGGTCTGGGCATTGATGGCCCCAGAGTGGGGAAATTTTTAGAATTTCCTTTTAATTTTTTTCCATTTTTTTCCATTTTTTTATTTTTTTGGTGTTTTTGTTTTTTTGTTCAGTAGTTAATTTATTTGATCTTATTTTTAATTTTTTTTATTTTTATTTTTTTTGCTTACTGAAAAAAGGTTGTGAAAAGCTGTTTGCAACCCATCTGAGTTTCAAATGGCTCTTCACAACCCAAAATTGGTTACAAGCAGCCATTCACAATTTAGATTGGTTGCAAACAGCCTTAAACAACTCTGATTGGTTGAAAAATTCTCCAGACAACACATTTGCAGTTTTAAACGGGTTGCGTGGGTTGCAAATTTAACATTGCCCATATATAAAATATATAAAAAAATTCAAAAAAATTAAAAAAATTAAAGAAATTAAAGAAATTAAAGAAATTAAAAAAATTTAAAAAATTTAAAAATTTAAACCAAAAAAATTTAAAAAATTGCAAGAAATACAAAAATTTAAAAAATACAAAAATACAAAAAGGGTGATTTTACATTCACAACTCCCAGTTGTGTGGGAGTCGTGTAGGGCCCTAAACAGCCCAATGGACGCGTGGGGGCCCATACACACATCCAAGGCGCGAGTGCGTGTAAAAACACGTGTCTAGATGCGCCCAAGGGGTCGTCTCAAACACGTGCAAACCCTGCCGAGCCATATACACCCCGTACACAGCATATTTGAGCCGTGTACCCCTGTGCATGATGGTTTTGAGCCATGTTTGGGGGTACCTGGCCCCTTCAGTGTTTATTGTTTTTATTTTTACTCATTTTTATATCATTTCTTTTTTTTTGTTTTTTTTTCCAAAAAATCAACTTTTTTTGATCTTTTAGTTGATTTCTATTTTTTTTTGTATTTTTATTTAGTTTATTTTGGTTTATTTTTTTTTACCCACCAGACTTGTAGCCGTGTGGCATGGCTACACAACTACATTCAAGCCGTGTAGATCCCCACATGACTTGAATGTGGTTGGGCTGGCCATGTGACATGGAAACACAACTACATTTGAGACGTGTGGGGCTCTACACGGCTCAAATATAGTCGTGCGGCCACCACATGGCGGTCAGGTGCTGTGGGGAGTACAGCCCGGCAACACTCAAATTTTGTGGGGTCTGCACGGCGCAGGTGTAGCCGTGTAGCCATGTAAAGGGCTCATTTGAGCTATGAATTTAACATTTCCCATACAAAAAATACAAAAAATAAATAAAATAAAAAAAATAGGAAAAATAGGAAAAATAGGAAAAATAGAAAAAATAGAAAAAACAGAAAAAATAGAAAAAATAGAAAAAATAGAAAAAAAAATAGAAAAAATAGAAAAAATAGAAAGAATAGAAAAAATAGAAAAAATAGAAAAAATAGAAAAAATAGAAAAAATAGAAAAAATAGAAAAAATAGAAAAAATAGAAAAAATAGAAAAAATAGAAAAAATAGAAAAAATAGAAAAAATAGAAAAAATAGAAAAAATAGAAAAAATAGAAAAAATAGAAAAAATAGAAAAAATAGAAAAAATAGAAAAAATAGAAAAAATAGAAAAAATAGAAAAGATAGAAAAAATAGAAAAAATAGAAAAAATAGAAAAAATAGAAAAAATAGAAAAATAGAAAAAATAGGAAAAATAGGAAAAATAGGAAAAATAGGAAAAATAAATAAAAATAGATGAAACATTTCTTCTCACACAGCTAATCCTTCAAATTGCATGGTTAAAATTTTGGGCATATGTAATCTGCTCAAGCTATAACCCTTAGAGGCACATGGTTTTTGAATATTTGAACATATGCATATTTGATACTGCAGTAATGTTGAGAGGGTTTCAGAAACCCCCAAAACAAATTATGAGAACAGTTTGAATTTATTGAGCCACTTGAATATTCCCTCAAAAATCAAAAAGGGCATAAATTTTCTCACACCTGCAATCCTTTATTTCATGGGAAATTATGGCTACCTGCTGTTGCCTGCGTCTGCTTCCACATTGACAAATACTTTATTTCATGGTACTTTCAAGAATTTTTTTTGGTTTCTGACTCAACATTCCTGCAATGGGGTTTAATAAACCTCCAAAAAATAATCTTATTTAATTTTTGAGGAATTGGAGCCCCTCCAAAAATGGAATCAAAAAATTAAACAATTCTGCAAAAAACAATTTTTCCATGGGTTTTTAGATCCTTATTTTGGCTATTCTAATTATATTTTTGTGGGTTATTTCAGCTACCAAATATTTTTAGAAAAATTCATAGAGCCTTCCAATATTTATTTCAGTTTTTTTAAATTTACGCTTTTACCTTAAAAAATTCCATCCAAAAAGAAACAATTCAAAAAATTCAAATTTCTCATTGGACATTTGCATCCTGTTATTTTGTTTTTGATTTCATTTTTTTTGGTGATTCAAGCTATCATAACCTTAACTCAAAGGTCAAAGAGCATTTCAATAAATTTTACAAATTTTTTCTTGATTTATTATATTACCTTAAAACTTCTTTGAAAAAAGCAAAAAATTCAAAAAATTCATTTCTCAGTAGACCTTTGGATCCTTTTGTTTGTCTTTTTGATTATTTTTTTTTTTATTTTTCAAGCTGTTAAAAAATTAAAAAAAAACTACCAAAGGGATTTTTAATTCTTTTTTTCAGTTTTTTTGGATGTATCTTGGGCCACCAAAAATAAAATCCAATTTAAAAACGCTTCAAATTAATGCATCTATTTCAATTTCTTTGTTTTACATCCTAAATCATGATTTCTGCAAACCTTTTTTGAAAAAAATTTAGAGCAGAATCACAAGACTCATATAAAAAAGCTTTTGACTGCTTGTCAATTTTTTTCACCCTCAATTTATACATTAAAATAAACATGATACCAAAGAAAAGGGTGGTCTCTTTTTAATGATCCTTTTTTGAATTTTTTTCCCTGAAATATATAATGATGACCTGAGATATTTGAAGCTTCTGGTTTAAAGAAATTTTCCAAAGCTTTTCAAAAATCATTCTTTGGGCATTTTGGAGGCATTATTTGTGTCTCAAAAACCAAACCAAAAAAGCATCATATTAGACCCCTTTTGAGTTCTTGGACTCTTCTTTAAGCCCTTTTACATGCATATATTCAATATGACTGAAACCTTTTTCCTGGGATCTCAACCCATCTTGGAGCGCTCAAATCATGCTATTAATCACCCCCTTGACCTCTTCCACCCTCCCTTCACCCCCCACCACACCATCCCACTACCATACCATACCACACCATCCCACTACCATACCATATCACACCATACCATACAACACCATACCACCCCACACAAAACAAAACAACACAACACACCACAACACAAACAAAACAACACAAAACAACACAACACAACAGAAAAAAACAAAACACAACACAAAACAAAACAACACAAAACAAAACAAAACAACACAACACAACACAACACAACACAACACAACACAACACAACACAACACAACACAAAAAAACACAACACAAAACCTCACCAAACCTCACCAAACCACTCAAATCCACTCCACTCATCACCACACCACTCAAATCCACTCCACTTATCACCAAAACACTCAACTTCACTCCACTCATCACCACTGCACACCACAAACCGCTCATCATCATTCACCACTCCTCAACAAAAACAACTCAACACTCCAGATACTTTCAAAAAACGCTTTCCCATGTTATATCAAGTCTCTGAATAAATTTTTTCAGTAAATTTTGTCTCAATATATATCCAAAATATCAACTCCTATCTCCACTGTTAAAATATTTATGCACTTACGCGTGTGCTACATCTAAGTGTAATCCAAATGGGATGAACATATAGGCCTTTCTGGCCCATTCAACACTCACACCAACCATACGGGCCTGTGTGGATGTCACGGATTTGGGGAAACTTGCCTCAAAACGCGTGAAACAGGCCTATTGGTACACGGGCCCTAACTGGACCAGCAAGGTATATGGGCCAATACAGCCATATGGGCTTGTATGGGAATAATTGGGCCCAAGGTTTATTTTGGACATACTTGGCCAGACGGGCTGGCCTGCCAAAGTATGTTTTACTTAGTTTTCGGGCTTGGGGAGGCCCATTGGGGCCCCCGCCAGTTTTGCAGCCCATTTGGGGCTGCTGCCTGTGACGCGGCCCGCTTGGGGCTGCTTTTTTTGCTTATTGCCCGTTTGTGGGGCCCGACGGCCCCTGCAGGGCCGTTGTAGGGGGCAGGGGGACTCAAAATGGAGCCCCCCCACCCCGGTTGCGGCTGTTGAGCCCATTGCGGCTGCCGCGCTGGGTGGCGGCTGTGGGAATGGTGGTCCTGGCTCCTCCCCCTCCCCTTGGTTGCCATCGGGAGGAGGATGGGGAGGGCTGGCTGGATGGAACCAGCCAGCGACCAGTTGCAAGGAGGGACCGGTCATGGTGGGGGGGACCTGAAGACCCCCCCACCAAAATTGGCGGCTAGGCAAATTGACCACCCCCCCACCAAGGAAGGGGCACTCTCCCCCCCCCCCCCCCTTTACCAAGGGGGAGGAGCAACGGGCTGGAGGGGACCTGACCACCCCCCAGCCCACCTAGCATGACAACGCCCAGGGGGTATTGACCCCCTGGGCCCCTGGTAGGGGGATTTGACCGCCCCCTCCAGGGATCTGTGAGAAGGAGGGGGGGACAGCATGTCTGCTGGTCACCCCCCCCCATGTATGTCTGAGACCGGACCCAGGTGTGTCCTGGGTCGCTCCTGACAATTTGTATTGCCAGGGGCTGGTTGCATGAGGCAACCAGCCAGCATGTGAGGTAACAGGCCGGTTTTAATAGACAACCCGCCAGGGTTTTGAACAGCTAAGGGGCTGGTTCAGCCCCATTGAGGTGTAAAACCAGAAATAACCGGAATAGGCTGGTTGTAAGGGTACAGGGACTGATGCCAAGCGGGTTGATGTAGCCCAAAAAAATTAACAAGGCCTGTAGAGCCTGTAGAGCTCTTTTGGGGCGGAAAATTTGCCTTTTGGCTTGTTTTCTCATGGGCTCACAAGAGGCCAATCTTTTGTACTTGAGGAGCTCTTCTCCCTGCTTTTTTCAATAATCCATTCATCATCCAATTGAATTCATCACCAATATCATCCAATGTATTGCCCCATTGTGAGAGCCCATCTGAAATTATTGACACAAGGTTTCCATCATTTCTTTTGCTTCAAATACTGCTGATTTGCCTAAGCTAATTTCTGGCCATAATTATAACACATTATCAGTACCAAAATCATCATTACTTCAAAGCCATCTAGACCCTTGTAACTTACTCCGGAGAACCTCAAATACCTCAAGTTTCCCAAGAATATGTCCTATATTCCTGATTTTAGATCCACCAAGATAGTTCTGAACAGTCAGAATTATAATGCTTGGGCTGTCCTCATGGATAGTGAGCTGGATAACATCTGTTGTGGGGAGATAATGGATGCAGATGACACTTTGATCAGTTCAGAAGTAGAGAAAAAGTCTTATCATCTCATCCTCAGGCATCTTGATCAGAATCATGTGACATGGGTTGCCAATACTCTTATGGAAGGTGAGAGAAGGAGGGGGAGAATCCTTTGGAAGTTGCTTCAGTCCAATTATGCTGGTGATTCTGTTCACCAGAAGGGTATAGCTTTCAATAAACTGTTAAAGTTACAATATTCAAATTTTAAACAGTTTGTTTCAGAGGCTAGGTCTGGCATAGCCAAGTTTAAGTCATCAGGACTTAACATGGATCCTGAGTGTTTGTCACTCTTAATCCTTCAGAAGCTTCCAAAGGAGTTTGATTCTTTAGTCAGAATTAGTTATCAATTGGAGCCTCTTCCTGGGGAGGAGGATGTTCTGAAAAGGATTGAAAAGGATGATCTTCATTTCAAGATGAAGGGGGGTTCTGGAACAGCCCTTGTTGGAAAGACTGGAATATCTTGCAAGAAGGCAAAAAAGGATTTGTCCAAGGTTTTATGCTATAATTGTCAGAATAAGGGGCATTATGCTAAGGATTGCAAGGAGGCCAAGAAGAGGAAGAAGTCCAAAGAGAATGAAAAGGAGGTCAATCTCACTACTGAAAAATTTTCAATGGTGGTGTTTGATGTTCCAATGGAAATGATTGTTGGGGAAGAAGGTCCCAACAAAAAGGCCAAAATTGATGAGGATCAAGAAATGGATTTGATTGATTATGAAGTGAGTAATCTTAACCTCAAAGATGAGAACTTATCAGTGACTGATAGAGCTCCTTTCCTATTAGGAGGATTGAAGGAGGAAGTTCTTGTTTTGATTGATTCTGGCTGTACAGATCACATGTTCTTTGAACCAAATTTATTTTCAAATCTTAGTGATTATGATGGAATTGTAAATATTGGTCAGAAAGGCAGACCAATTAAGATTAAATGAATTGGAAAATTCATTCTTGAAAATCACTTGGGTTTCAAAATTTCTTTTGAGAAAGTGTTCTATGTGCCAGAGTTGCCTTATAACCTTGTGTCCCTTGGAGTGTTGTGGAAAAAAGGTTTCCAGATCCATTATCTTAAAGAAGAAAGGTTTGTTATTGATATGAATGGGAGAGCTTTTCTTAGTGGACAGGTTTGGAACAAGCTTTTCTGTGCAAGATTTTTCAAAATCTCAGCTTTGAGCACTTTTTCTCACAATAGAAGTGGCCATAAGTTAAAGGACAGCAACTGTGAGTGTTGTACCTTGGGGGCTAAGACTAGAAATGTGTTCTCAAAGAGTAGATATTGCACTGATGTTCCTAGAGAGGAATTTTCTATTGATTTGGCAGGGCCATTCACACCGCAGTCCCTTGGTGGGGCAAGATACTTCATCAATTTAGTTGATACTGCAACTAATTATTTTTGAGTTAAACCAATTCAATCTAAGGATCAGACCACAGAGGAGGTTTCTGTAATCTTCAAAGTCTGGAAACGGAATGGTCTAATGAAGGAGATCAAGAGTTTTATCACTGATGGAGGTGTTGAATTTGTGAGTAAAGAGTTTGAGAGGTTATTGAAAGATTATGGTATCATTCATATGGTCACTACTGCAAGTACTCCAAAAAATAATGGAATAGTTGAGAGAATGAATAGGACTTTACTGGACAAGTTCAGAAGTATTATTTCTCAATCTGGTCTACCAAAGTTCTTATGGGCTGAGTTGATGTGTACAGTCTTTCTGTTGCACAAAATTGTAAGTGTTAATGGGAAGAGTGATCATTATCAGTTTTGGAAGTTATACCCCAAAACATCATATTTAAGAACAATTGGTTGCTTGGTGTACTATAGTGTCCACCATAATGAGATGGTCTGAAAATTAGACCCTAGAGCCAGAACAGGGGCACTTGTAGGCTATGATTGAAGAAGTAAATTTTATAGGATCTATTGTCCAGGGACAAGAAAAGTTATCCATAGTAGGGATGTAAAATTTGATGAAAGTACCTTTCCACTCAAAAGGAGTGAAAATGTTGTTGTGAATAATTAAAGGCAAGAAATAGAATTAGCACCTATTTCACCAGCATAGGATGCAGGAAATGTGGTTCCAGAAGATGAAGAGATGGCAGACGTGCCACCAGAGGTTTCAGTGCCCGCTTCACGGGAGTCTGTTAATTTGGAACCTGATGAGCCTCCCCCTCCAGTCAGATGGAGTGGTAGGGTTAGAGTACCAGTTGATAGGTACGGGGAATGGAATTCCCATCATGCCTCCGCAGGATATGAGGAAGATACATTTCAGGAACAGTTTATTCTCAATGAAGTCCTGGAGTTGAGTTCAGAAATGGGTAACAGGGTTAACCCAAATAGCTTTGGCCAAGCTATGAATTCTGATGAGAGAGCCAACTAGAAGAGTGCTATTTTTGAGGAATTTGATTCTCTAGAAAATAATAGTGTCATTGAAGTGGTTAAGCGGGATTCTGTTCCAAAAGGAAAGACCATTGTGGGGTCTAGATTGGTGTTAAACAAGAAGTTTGACACAAATGGAGTTTTAAAAAGATTCAAAGCTAGATGCGTTGCACAGAGCTTCAAGCAGAGAGAGGGTATCAATTACCAAGAAAATTTCTCACCAACTGGAAGGCTGTTCACCTTCAGGTACATCATTGCTCTGGCAGTGGATTTGGGTGAAGAAATCAGACAAGCTGATTTTGTAACAGCATACTTGAATGCAAAACTTGGAGAGGAGGAGACTGTTTATATGTCAATCCCTGATGTTTTTTGTGAATGGTTAGTAGAGACTAAACCCAAAACCATGAAGAAAATCTTTTTGAGAAGTTTTCTTTCAGCAGATAAAGGGGAACATGTTGTCAAGCTGTGTAGATCCCTTTATGGATTGAAGCAAGCAGCTAGGTTGTGGTATAATACCATGAGTGAGAAACTGATACAGATTGGCTTCAAGACGTCTGAGGCCGACCCTTGTCTTTTTGTAAGAAAGGATGAATTTTTTTTTGTATGGCTTGATGAAATTATCATTATTGGAAATGGTAAAGAGAGAGTCATGGAGAAACTCAAAAAGGAATTCAAGATAAAAGATCTTGGTCTGGCGCAACAGGTGCTAGGAATGAAAGTCAGTAAGAGCAAGAATGGTATTAAGTTACACCAGAGCCACTGCGTATCAGCTCTTCTTAAGAAATATGGCTTAGAAGATGCAAAGGAGTTTGTTACTCCCATTCAGTCAAACATTTGTTGAGAGAAGTCTACAGATGAGGAGTATCTGGAATTTTTTCAATCTGGGAACAACTACAGGTCAGATATTGGATCGCTTAATTATTTGGGGAAGTGTAAAAGGCCCAATATTGCTTTTTCAATTGGTGTCTTGTTGCAACACTTAAAGAAGCCAAGCATGAGGCATTGGTCAGTGTTTGAGAGAGTTATGAGGTATCATAAAGGAATGCACAGTCTGGGACTGTTGTTTACAAAGTCAGCAAACTTTGATTTGGTTGGTTATTCCAATGCAAGTTGGGCAGATGGTAACACTAGGGAATCAACAAGTGTTTTTTTATTATTCTTAGGTAAGAATCTGGTGTCATGGATGTAAAAGAAGGTGTTGGCAATAAGTCCTTCTTCAACAGAGGCTGAGTATAGAGCTTACTTAGCAGCTTCACAGGAAGCAAAATGGTTGAGAAAAGTCTTAGAGGATACACATAAGCCACAAGGGTTTTCATTTTTTTATTCTGATAACCAGAGTGCCATTGCCTTGGCCCAAAACAAAGTGTTCCATTCAAGAACAAAACATATCAATGTTCAGTATAACTATAATTGCAATGCAGTTAACTGCAAGGAGATTGATTTGAGGTACATGCCCACTGGAACAATGATTGCCAATATCTTGACTAAGGCTTTAGATAGGAACAAGCATCAAGGCTTTGTGACTAACATGCAGATGTCACACCTTTTGGATTAAGGGGGTGTGTTGAAATGCGTGTGCTATGTATAAGTGTAATCCAAATAGGATGCACATATGGGCCTTTCTGGCCCATTGGACACTCACACTGACCATACGCGCCTGTGTGGATGCCACAGCTTTGGGGAAACTGGCCTCAAAACGCGTGAAACAGGCCTATTGGTACATGGGCTCTAATAGGCTTGGTGAGGTGTATGGGCAAATACAGCCAGATGGGCTTGTATGGGCATAATTGGGCCCAAGGTTTATTTTGGACATACTTGGCTAGACAGGCTGGCCCGCCAAAGTATGGTTTACTTAGTTTTTGGGCTTGGTTCAGCCCATTGGGGCCGCCGCCCATGCCGCAGCCTGGTTGGGGCTGCCGCCCATGACGCGGCCCACTCAGGGCCGCTGTTTGCGCTTACGGCCCGTTTTTTGGGCCCGACAGCCCGCGCAGGGCCGTCGTAGGGGGCAGGGGGACTCAAAATGGAGCCCCCCCATCCCGGTCCCAGCTGCCGCGCTGGGTGGCAGCCACGGGGCTGGTGGCCCTGGCTCCTCCCCCTCCCCTTGCTTGCCATTGCAAGGAGGATTGTCAGCTTTCTACTATATCCAGAGCAAAACTGTCAAATAGTAACACAAACTATGAAAAATAAGAATACCTCAATTAAAAAAGTAAGGAGTGAGAAATCCATAAATATTATTACAGGAATGGATTCCTCACCCAAAATTAGGTAGGGTCACTCACTGACCCCACCCTTGAATTCCAAGTCCTTATATTTTTAAAATAATTAAAAAGAAAAGTACTAAAAATTACTACACCTGTATGGCACTTTTTGGCCATTCTAATATTTCACATGTATTGTCACGTATAGGGTTTACACCTAAAATTCACTCAGAATTGAGGTGTTGTGTATATTTTAGGAGTTACACGCGGAAATGTGTAATGTCACAATTCCTGCGCGCAGCCCTGCATCATTACATAACCCTATGTACTAGTAGAAGCAGGTTCCCGCGTACTAGAGACCCGCGCGGAGCTGATTCTGCCACGCAAGCAGCAGATCCTACCCCGCGCGCATCTGTACTAACTGTTCCCGCGCCTGGATCAGTTGTGACTAATCTGACAACCAGGTACCACTCAGGAAAGCTACAACCTAGTTAGGGTTGCCTAGTATAGGTAAAAAATGGACATATGCATTAATAATGATCTAAAAAGATCAAAACTTAAATAAAATTAATGAAAATTAAGTTTTAAACATTTTTTAATAATAAATCAAAGATCAAGGACTACCACGTAAGTCACTGATCTTGATCTTTGAAGACCACCAAACACTACAAGAAGTGTTCATAAAAATTATTAAAAATTATCTACATAATCAGCAGATGATGGAAAATCAGTAAACATCCACATCTGCATGCTTGGAAGCAATATCAATAGTCCAAATGAAGGATGAGTACAGAATGATCAAAATTTTGCCATAACAGATTAACAGATCCTGTGGCTAAAATAGTACAGAAATCCAGCAGATCTAAGGAAAGCTGATTGACAGCACCAAGTTGACATGCTAATTCTGCCCTGACTGGCTTGCCAGCCTCAGCCCACGAGCATAACCCTCTCTACGTGCCCTGAGAATACCAAAATCAGCCCAAAAAGGTATTTATACAGACCTCTTTGGATCCATTATTCCATAATCAGTTACAAGGAATTATTTATTATCAATCAGACACCGTGTCATTGTTAATCAAGTGCTTATATGAAGATAAGAAAGTGATTTATGACTTAGTTTGTGGTAGTATTATTTACCTTTTTAAACAATCAACCATTGAAGTTTAGTCAAGCAATCTACCCCATCTGCTCTGAAACCCTTCCAATTATTCCAGGATTTTCGTGGTAAAGTGCTCAGAGTGATTTTTACCCTTCCTGTCTAGGCCACTTGTGCTATTAAGCCCGGCCATTAGTGGAATAAGTCCTTTCTAAGGAACCCATATTTATTCCAAGGTTCTTGAAATGCCTAAGGAGGCCCCTTGAAGAGAGGTTGCTAGTCTGTAAAGATCTCCAGTAGTATAATACTGTGGCCCCTCTTTTACATTATATTGAAAACCATTCACTACCAAACCAATTAAACCTTGCAACTGCTCTTATTAAATCATTTATTTGAGCTTCTAAGCCTTTATTATTGGGATAATAATTATTATTATCATTCCAGCATTTTTATCACTCTCTGTAGCTAAAGGACTGCAAGGTTCCTGGTATCAGAGAGCTGACAACTGGGGTTCTGGCCAGGAAGTATCCTTAAATAATTAATTTTTAATTATTTACTCCTTGGACCAGACTATTTATTTTTTAAAATAAGTTAACATACTTCTAACACATATTTTTGATCATTTGTTTCTCTAGTGGATCTTAAGACCAAGGGAGAATTGATCAATTATTGTTTGAACCTTCTTAAGAAGAAAAAAGAAGAAAAACTCCGTAACTTTGTCCCTTTTATTATAACTCCTGAGAAAAAACAGGAGAAATTTCTTTATTATAAACAGCAGTTTATAAAATACAAAGAACTTGAGCTTGAAAGAATTATCAATTTCAATTATTTATTAAGGCAACATAAGGAGTGGAAGATTTATCAAAGGAAGCTTTATATTTATAAACTAAATAACCCTGAAGATAAAGAAAAATCCAAAAATAATAAAAGTGATTATTTTTTTTCTAAAAATCACTTTAACACGTAAAAATACAAAAAATATTAAACTTATATTTTTTTTTATCTATCTCAGTGGATTTTGTTTTTGGTGATCTCATTGACCAGGACCTCCTAGAGGATGTCCCAGACAGTGTACCATTGGATTTACCCTTGGATTTATCCCAGGATCTGATTGGAACTCACTCAGACCCCGTTGGAATACCCTCCAAGGATAGTTGTGACCCCAATCAAGTGTTGGTACCTTTGAATTTAACTCTAATTAAGTTAAAATATTTAAAAAAAATTATTAAAAATATAAAACACACAAAAAATATTATTTTTATAATTTTAAAGTCTTTTTTCCAAAGTTTCAACAAAAGACTTACACATTTTTTTTGGTGCTATGTATCAAAATAGGCGCAACACCCGTGCAACCGGTAGAGCCCCGTCATATGGATCTCTGCCTGGAGGAACCCGTGTGCGCAAGGACTCCAGTTGCAAGCTCAATGAGGGGACTCAAACCCGTGACCATAGCGTCAGGCGGGACAACAACGGTGACAACCGCAGCCTCCAACTCGACCAAAAAACTGTTGGAGAGCCATCTGTCACCCACCATGTTATCTCAGGAGGGTACAGGTCCTCCTACGCCACCCCAGCTGGACTCAACCAAGGAGGAAAGAGTCAAAGTATTAGTGAAAGAGCATGTGAGCTATTGGGAACAATTGAGGTTGGCTCAGACCCAGGAGGATCAACCATGTATGAGAAAAGCCATTTCTCAGGCAAAGAAATCTCAGATTTCTCTGCAAAGGTTGATCCCAAAGAAAGAAGTAGAAGGCTACGTGCAGAACTGGAATCCTTGGGATCATTTAGCTTCCTTAAAGGGAAAGGACCCCAAAAAGAATAGGTCCTCAGCCCATCAGAAGTTAAGGAACCCAAAGGATTGGGACAACATAATATCCTTAGCCCAGAAGTGGAAAAAGGTTTACCACAATTAGATGTAGAAGCTCTTAATAGCTTTTCTGTAAATGTGTCTCACAATTTTACTTTTATTAGCCAATGCTTTGACAAAGTTTATCACCAATTGGACAAATTAAGTTCAAGTATTTTTAGAGTGATTGACACTCAGTCTCAGATTATGAGAATTGATGAGTTGGAAATACAACAAATCAAGGATAGTATACGAGCTGGTCAGTTGGACCTGATGAAACATATTGATGACAACCAATCAATTCTTCAGGAAGATATTCTTGCAACCATATACCAGCTTAAGGAAGAAGTTAAGAAAACTAGTCCTACTCCTTCAGCTCATCTGACTAACAAAATTGACTTATTAAGCAACAAAATTGATTTAGAGTTAGGTATGATTAAGAAGGATCTCAGAGATCTTAAGATCAACTCTACTAACTCTCCGGTCATTGACTTAGAAGAAACTAGACCTGCCAGGATCACCAGTACTCCTAGTGTTCCTCCCAGAGCCAGGATAACTAGGAATGAGTCTTTCAGACCCAGTCCTACTCCTGAAATGTAGCAGGCTTTGAAGCTACTTCCTCCCATCACTGAATGGCCTAAATTCTCCGGAGAAGTAGAATACAACTATGTCAGTTTCATTAAGTTTATTGACTATACTCTTTCTTCCTATGAGCTCCCTGATGCAATAGCTGTGGTAAGATTGCCCAGATTATTTGAAGGAGTAGCTCTTGATTGGTTTATCAATAAAAGAGAAGAAGTTTGATCTTTATCCTGGAATTCTTGGAAAGAATTGATCAAAGTGCAGTTTGATACCAGGATTTGGAAAAGAAAGATGATGAAAACTTTTTAAACTTCCCAGTTTGATCCATCCAAGGACAAACCTCATAAGTGGTGCTTAGACCAGAAAAATAGGTTGGACTGTTTTTATCCTGATGCTGATAAAGAAGAAGTCAATGAAAGACTCCTCAACTTATGTCCCGGACAAATCAACCACAGTGTAAGGTGTAGAATGCCTATGGATTCAGATCTTTCCACCTTAATAGGTGTATTGGAAGAAACTATTGATATGAATGGTCTTGATAAAAGGGTCAATAGACCTCTAAGGGAACAAAATACTAGGAACAGGGAAGAATATACTTCCAAAACCAAAGAATCCCCCGCTACCAATCCATCTACCTTGGAAGTCAAGAAGACTCCAGAATCAAAAGAAAAAGTATGTTGGAACTGTAACCAAACAGGAAATGTAAAACCTGATTGTCCTCTACCTAGGAAAAGGATTAATCTTATTGAAGGAGAAGGGTATGATAATCCTGACCCTCACCTTGATGATACTGACCGATCACTCTCTGATTTTGATCTAATAATCACTAACCCTATCAATGTTATTGAAGGTAGTATTGAGTCATCTCTGGACATAAATTCTGTCAATGAGGCTTCTAACTTACCTCAAAAATGGAATCCCAACATGAAGATTCACCACATCTCTGAGGCTAAGGCTTTGACTCTAAAACCTTCTGCTGGTAAAAGTTACACTTCAGGCAAAACATGCTATGCTACTGGTTTAATCCAAGGTTCCCCTGTTAAGTTACTTCTAGACAGTGGAGCCTTTTGCTCTTGTGTTGGTTCAACTTATCTGGAAAAACAAGACCCAAATTTGAAACTGAACTTACTACCAGTACCTCAGGCTAAGTTCAGCAGTTGTAATTCTGCTCTCAATGCTGTTGTAGTATGGTCTTTGGATATCATACTCCCTCACTCTAAAGGATCACTCAAACTGAACATTGAATTTGTAGTGCTCCAAAACGGAGTATGTGATTATTTTATCCTTGGGAATGATTCTCTTTGCCTTTATGGTATAGATGTATTCCAAAGCAAAGGTAGATACTTCACTGTAGGAGGAGACTGGAATAAGAAGTTCCAAATATGTCATGTCAATGCTCAAACTTCTGATTCAACTTATGAAAAACACTTAGAGAATTTCAATCAGGAATACTTCTCTCAAGCTTCTTTGAATTCCCTTCTCAATAAAGAAAAGAAAAGGGATATCCTACAAGTATGCTTTGAAAATCAGAATGCTTTCTGTACCAACAATCACCCCATTGGTAACATCAAAGGACATGATATGATCCTAACTCTAACTATTAAGCCTCCTTACCCACCTAACCTCAGGAGACCTGCTTACCATTCTAGTCCAAAATCCAGAGCTGCTCTGGAAACCCACATTCAAGAGTTGGTTGACTTACAAGTCTTAAGGAAAGTAGGCCACAATGAACAAGTGGATATTACTACCCCAGTAATTATAGCTTGGAACAATGATAAGTCAAGAATGGTTGGAGATTTTAGAATTCTCAACAACTAAACCCAAGCTGATTATTATCCAATTCCAAGAATTGACCATGCTCTACATAACCTATCCAAGGCTAAGTACATAACCACCATGGATATGCTGAAAGGTTTTCACCAAATACCTATCAGCCCTGATAGCCGGAAATTCATGAGAATTATCTGTCATTTGGGAATTTATGAGTATCTTAGGATGCCTTTTGGTATTAAAAATGCTCCTTCTCATTTTCAAAGGATGATGGACATAGTCCTAGGATTACCCATTGGACAGGGATGGATGATGGTATACATTGATGATGTTATCATTTACTCTGATCATTGGGATACTCACATGGAGAAATTAAGGCTAGTCCTCAAAAGCATCTCTGCCGTAGGATTGAAAGTATCAATGAAAAAGTGTAACTTTGGCTATGGGGAACTCAAAGCCTTAGGACACATTGTCTCTGGACTAACCTTAGCTGCTGACCAAAACAAGATAGCAGCAGTAATGAATAGGCCTATGCCTCAGAATAAAACTGAACTCCTATCCTTCATCAGCTTCTGGAGCTACTATAGGAAGTATTTACCAAAGTTTGCTCTTCTAACCAAATGTTTGTATGAGATCTGCAACAACACCACCGTGTTTGAAATGACTCATGATAGAGTCAAGAACTATGAGGAACTCAAAATTGCAATGACCTCAGCTCCAGTACTGATCCAGCCAGATTACTCTAAACCTTTTAAGCTCTACATAGATGCCAGAATGGAAGGGCTAGGAGCTGCTTTACACCAGGAAGTCATAGAAGATGATAAACCAGTGGAAAAACCTATACTCTTCATATCTAGACAAATTAAAGATACTGAGAAAAGGTATGGTGCAAGCCAAATGGAATGCCTGGCCTTAGTATGGGCCCTAGAGAAACTCCATTATTACTTAGAAGGCACCAACTTCACTTTTATTACTGACTGAAACGCTGTCAGAACCTTGATGAACATGAAGACCCCTGTCAGGCATATGTTGAGATGGCAGATAGCTATACAACAGTACAGAGGACAGATGACCATAGTTCATCAAGCTGGGACTAAACATCAGAATGCTGATAGTTTAAGCAGGAATGTGTTACCCAAAACCCATAGTCTTGACATAGGACTTGGTGCAGACTTTGCCATTGTGATCACGTTTGAACTTCTTGAATTTTTCCCTAACAAGATGGATTGCCTTTAAACACAATTTGTAACCCAGTGGTGACAGATCAGGGGAAGAACTGTCCCTAACTTAATTTGAGAGTTATAAAGTGATGCATGAACTGAATTAATTTGATTTGAAACTGTTCCTTCAAGGATTTTCCAAAAATTCAACAAATTTCCCAAAGAGTTTGCAAGGAATTGTTAAAGAGTTGCATGGGCCCCTTCAACCCAAAAAAATTTTTTGTTTCCAAAATCCAGGTTTATACAAGTCCACGCTGTTACAAATGTCTCTTTGATAAGGAAAATTTCATTTTCCATATACTCGATTACATCCTCATATTCTTTCAAGGAACACTATACAAGTCAAAAGGTCAGAACCCAAAACTAGGAAGAATAAGAAGCAGTAATTTGGACCTACTCTGAGTTCTGCATCACTGACCTCAGCCTCCTACTTGGTCTTTGAGGCCCCATACTTTGCCCACAGATTCATAAAGCTTTTCCATCCTTAAACATCATTAACAAAGCGCACTTTAAAGTTTGCTTGTATATTTTTAGACAAGTGCCAATTGCAACATTGTCTTGATGACTATGGGAAACTAGTTTCAATTGCACAAATCAGAGCTTTTTCAGGGTCGCTCACAAAGACTTTTGGAAGTCTCTCAGGATCATAAGACAACTCCTTTAATGCATTTACAGACCAACTGTAGAACTCAAACATTTCTTTTGTTATAAAAAAAAGAGCTTTTGTGAAATTTTTCCAATTGTCTGTCATTCCTACAACATGCAATAGTGGGGTTTTGTACTTATTTGTTTTATAAGTACAATCCAACAAAGCAATATGATGGGATTGTTTTGAAAGCTTTACTGCCTCTGGATGTGCTAAGTACAGGGCCTCCTAGTGACCCTCTCCACTGAACTTAGACTGGTGAATCCAACTTTTTTCTTCAAGCCATTCATAGAGTACCTCCATAACACTTTTTCCCTTTAGTCCTGCAAGTGTTACCTTCTGCTTAGTGTAATAGATTGTTCAGTCATCAACATAATCCCGCCCATCAATATTGTTCAATTTTCTCTTCAGTTGTAACGTATTGAGCCCATCATTCATGCTTTTTACTAGATTGTCTGAGGCCACCCCCATGATTCTCCTCAGTTGAGGATGCACAGAGGGATGTTCAGATGGTTGGTGGTTATGTTGCGTTTCTTTGTAGGAGAGGCTCCACAAGGGGTCTGTCTTTGTTTGCCTTTCATGGATAAAAGCTTGAACCCAACCTTCCTTTTGTGAGTTTGTCTAGACCGTTTGGTAAGAAGACTTCCTGAATACAAACCATGTCTATCACAGGCTAAATTGACATATTGGTCACGCTTTGAGTTGAAAACTGTTAAAGCCTAACCATGCTTCATTGCCCATGTTTGACAATAGTTTTTTGCCTCTTCCCTAGTAGGAAAATCACTCAAGAGAGGTGGTTCAAGTGGATCTAGTAAACATTCATTGGTTAAGTCATAGTTTCATAGTTACATGAAACCATCAGTTTCAATCAAATTAAATATGGCAAAGACCATTAACATAAAATGTTACTCACCACCAGTGGTCATGTCCATTTTTGAAACATTTTGTTCCTCAATTGTCACCCTTGATGAGAATGCAATTGGGGCTTCCAATGTTTCATAACCCAAATCCATTTTTTCTTTTTCAAAAGCTTTTTTGATGGCACTATCAATGTAGACCTTCCACGCAGCCATGTCAGAATAAGGAGGGCTTGCCACTGTTCCCATGCAAAAAAATGCAATGGTATACTTCAGTATTCAATCCAACTTTCAATTGATCAAACAAAGTTTGCTCACTTTCAAGTTGAGAAAGAATATTTTGCAGCTTTTTATATGATTTATGATTATTCACTTTAGATTCACTTGGGTTTTGCTTCAATTTCTCTTTGGGATTGCTAGGTGTGGAACAACAGTCCCACAAAGTATGCGTTAATCCCAAATTTGGGTTGACAGAACCCAAATGTGGTCCAGGGGGTGCCCAAAATTCTGGCATGGCTTCAGGGGGGTTGTGCACCCCGGAACACGGCCAATTTGAGCTGTTTATGGGAGTACACGGCTCACCTGAGCCGTGTATGGGTGTTACACGACTCCTACACAACCCCCAGGGGGTCGCGCGTGTTTGAAACGGCCCTTTGTAGTCATCTTTGGTTCCCCACAGCTCATTTGAGCCGTGTAGGGCCCTACAAGACTACCACACGGTTGGAGCTGTGAATTTAACATCACCCAAAAAAAAAGAACAAAAAAAAATCTCCTAAATAGTCATAAATAAATTTCTTCCAACTCTTTTACTCCAGAAATCCAAGTATTAACTAGCTTTAACATTTTAGATTTGTAGGAATTAGGAACTCTTACATAAGTAACTACTTCATAAGTAATACCAGCTAGAGCTAAAGCATCTAATAGTCTTTTCTTTATCTTTAAGCTTCTTCTTCTTCTAGCCACAATTATTCCAAATTTTTCTTTGCTGATTTAAGAAACCAATAATTTCTTCAAATATTCCTGAAAGTTAGAATTCAAAGATTTAGAATTTCTTCTATAAATCTCAAAAGATTGATTCACTTGATCTTCATTCAGAACTGAATCTTCTCTAATTCTACCTGCCATTAGTCTGTGCTCCATCATTTCCAATAATCTCTCTCCATTCTCTAACTTTTCCAACCATACCTCTGAAGCATTCCTCCTATCAAAGTTACTCCCTTCCATTCCTCTTCCAGTTCCTTTCTTTTTATTTCTTCTATCTCCAACAATATTCATCTTCATTTCCAAGTCCTTCATCTTCTTCCTAAGATCTTTCAATTCCAAAGAATCATCTTATCTGCCCCCCTCTTTTACAAATACCTCTCTTGGCTTCTTTTCTTTCCCTTTGCCTACCTCCTTCTATTTTTGTTGTTCTTCTCTAAACCCCCCTATGTCACTCAAGTCCATCTCCAAGATCCCTTCTGCATCAACATCCTCTTTGACACTTTGACATTTTGAGGAACGGCCTTGATGCTTTGACAAGAAGGTTTGATGCTTTGATGGGTTTCTTTGAGGAAGTTCAATCAAATTTCAACAGCTTGTGAGGCCAAGTGAGTACTTGAATGACCTTATTTGATAATTTGACAAGTTGCTTCAACGCTTTGACTGGTATCTTTGACAGGTTTGATGGATTGGACTATGGTCCTATTTTTACTCCTTTTTTCCAGCACTTTTCTCTCTTCATCTGAGTTTACCATAGTAGTACCCCACCTGATAAATTCTTTGACCCTTTCATCCATGAGCAACCTCAACACACCTTCTAACACCAGTCTATTGGTTTGGAAAAGGGCCTCTCTCTTGGCTTTGGTCCTCTCCAAACGTTCTGGCATCAATTGCGCTAAAGCATTGACCATCAACACCTTGAAAACTCTTCAATAAAGTCAAAATACTCACCTGATTCTGCAGTCTATCTAGAAGATCATTCCAATTTCATGGCATCTTTGTCTGGGGCCTCTTTCACTTCAAATGGTTGATTCTTTTCCAGAACCCACAGGGTTGGCCCCATGGCCTTCCTGCCTTGCTTGTCCATTTCACAAGCCCTTCCATACTGCATACAACTTTCAAATTTGGTGGAGTTATGCTTGATGCTGGTGGTACAGATTTTTCCATTTTGATACATTTGTCACAGCTAGGAAAGTATTGTTGAACTGGATGTTAATTATTAGTCTTCTCCATGGTGTAGGTTGGTGTAGGTAATCTTTTGAAGGAAGATAATTATTTTAATGGGGGGGTGGTGGTGATGGTTGTGGATATGGAGAAAGAAATCTTAAATCAGACATGGCTGAAGGTGTTGAATAAACTACTGTCTCCCGTCTCTTCTCTTCTCTTTTTCTTTTCTTTCTTGTTCTCTTCCTTGTCTTCTTTCTTGTTTTCCTCCCTGTCACCTCTTTTGTTCTCCTCACTGCCATTTCTGCGCTTCTCAAGTTACACCAGGCTCATCAGTGCGTCCTCAATCTATGTCACAAATCTTGTCATATTTCACACCAATGTTCACTTCCGTTGCCCAACTTCTCTACAAGCAAGTTCTAGGCCAGACTACTCCAAACCATCTTCCACAAACCATTGTGAAGGCGCTCTCACCTCAATACTGATAATCCAATCCCACTCAACTAAATCTTGATCTTTCTTCTTACTCTCTTTCTTCTTCCATTGCTCTTAACTTCTTCTTTCTTCCTGTTTCTCAACATCTTCAGACAATGTTCAACTCAAATCAACCTGAACATCACCGCTCAAGTTCACCTTCAACAGGATCTGACTAGTAAGATCTGAACTTTTTGCAATCTCTGTCTCTCTCATAGAAGCCTGACCCTTCTCATTTAAACTTCTTCCTAAAGTTCTTTGTTGCCGCCCATGTGTGACTCTTTCTTCTCCAACACCTGAAGTCTCATAATCTTGTTGAATGTCTCACATCATTCCATAGCCAGATGTTGGTTTCTTTTCTCTAAAATCTCTTTTATTTCCTTCATCTTTCTTCTTTTTAACTGATGTATTTTTCTGCTCAGCCCTCTTTGTTCTTCATTTCTTGAATCAACTGCACCAATTCAACACGGTTAAAAGCCAAACTCGATCCGACAAACCTAATCAAAGCACCATGGAGGGATCCAGCAACAACTTTTTCCAACAGATCATTCTCAAGGCAGCTCTTGAAGTGGTACCTATTCTCTCTGACAAGAACTACTCAATCTGGAAGGACTAAATGTCCATGTTACTCAAGCTCAAAGGAATAAAGGAAGCCCTAGAGGAAGACTCTAAAAATCTCAGCGCAGTGGACGACATGGAAACCAGAGTGATTCTTCTCTCACGAATCAACTCAGTCACTCACAACAACGTGGTTAACTCCTCAAACATCTCCTCAGCTCGACTCCTCTGGCAAACCATCAAAGAAAGATTTGCATCCTCTCAAACCGCCAACAGAGCCCGTGTATTTAACAAATTCCTCTACCAACAATTCAAGCCCGACGCAATTAACCATTTTATTACCAAAATCAAAATTTCCGTCAAGAAGATGTTAGACGTAGGAATCAATCTACCCAATGACATTCTTTCATACCTTAGTCTATTCAAATTTCCTCCATAACTCCACTCTCTTTGGCAACAGATTATGCATTTGGACAAAACTGTTACTGTCAACCTTGTCCTCAACCATCTTACCCAACTAGAGAATGAAGTCAAAGTCAAATCCAAAGAAACTAAGCTGAGAAACACTGCTCTTGTTTCCTTGCGACCACCCAAGAAAACCATCCCGCTGAACTTTGATGCAGAAAGGGATATCACAATCCCCAATCTCCAGACCATCCTGAAAGTAAATGTTGGCACCTTCATGAGAATCTTGCCCCCAACTGGTGGAAGGAATTGCAAGCCAGCTGGAGAGCGCAAATTAACTCTCAATTCAAAGCCAAAGAGGTTGCTCACTACGTGTCACTTCTCACCACATGGATCAAAGACCTCAATCCTCTAAATTGAATAATTCTTGACTATGGCGCCTCATGTCACATGTTCAACTCTCAAGATTTCTTTATGCATCTTGATGAGCTCTCTGGCAACAATTCTATTAAACCTGGGAAGAAGGACGCCAAACTTCCCATCAAGGGTAACGGCATGGTCAAATTAACCTGGAACGGCTCTTCCGTTTCTCTGAGTAACTGTTTATTTGTACCAGATCTTGTGGTCAATTTGATTAGTCCCGGAGAACTTATTTCTACCAAGAAGTGCACCCTCTCCTCCTCCAAAAACCAGTTCTCTCTTTTTGCTGAATCTCAACTGGCCTTCACTGGATTTATCCACAAGAATCTTTTTGTCCTTAACCCACCTTCTTGAACTGGCAACAACAACAAGTTTTGTCACTTGTCCCTCAATGATACAAATTGTAATTCCATCTTGTTCCTACATCAGTCTTTTGGCCACGCCAGTCCGCACTGCCTCAAAAATCTATTCCCTAACCTTTCCTATCAAGCTCTCAACTTCCAATGCGAAGATTGCGTCTTCTCCAAAATTTCTAAATCCCCATTCAAAGCCACTTCCAGTCCAAAAACAAGACTATTCAAACAACTTCACATAGACCTTATTGGACCAATCAATCCATCATCTCGCAATGACATGAACTACATCATGACTTTCATTGACAACTTTTTAGGTTACATCTCTGCAATACCTCTTATGCACAAGTTGGACGCCTGTCTTCAACTCAAGCTCATCCTAAACCACAAGAAACAAAAACAAAACCTATTCCCAGCTACCATCTGCACTGATGGTGGCAGAGAATTTTCCTCCTTGGAAATCAAAGATTTCTTCAAGATAAATTCTATCCAACACCTGATTTCAGAACCCTACCACCACAAACACAACGGTAAAGTTAAACAAGCAAATTGAACTCTCACTGAAGCCATCAGGGCAATTCTTCAAAGTTCCTAATTGCCGCTCAATCTTTGGGCGGAAGTGGCCAAGGCTGCTTCTCTTTCCTTGAATCAAATTCCTAATTCTCCCAACTCTCCTTCTCCTTATCAACTGTTCATTGGGAAATCTCTTCCCACTTCCTTCTTTCACCCCATTGGATCTAAGGTTGCCTACCTTGACAACAAGATTAATTGCGGCAAAAAATTCAAGGACCAAGGGCTTCCAGGTACCCTTGTGGGTTATAACCCAAATTTCTTTTCTTTTCAAATTTTGAAACCTGAAAATTCAATTATCTCCTCCAAACATGTGAAATTTCTCAAAAATAACAACGCATTCCAGGCTCCCTCAGTTTCCAATTCTCCTGTGGATCAGCTTCAAATTGATCTCAATGAAGATCTCCTTCTCTCTCCTCTTGACCTTGTCTCCCAGAATCCACCAGTCAATGCTACATCCTCTGATTCTTCTGTCAGAAATCAAGTTGCCTCCTCTAGTTCTTCACCCAAATTTTCAAACAATCTGGAATCCAACTCTGAATCTGATCCCTCCACTAAACTCGCCAAAAAACTCATCCCTGGCTACTCTCTTTGTGATTGAGAAAGTTTAAATCCCCCCAAAAGATACGGGTATCACAACTATTTTGTGCCTCAATCTTACAAACAAGCCAAACAATGTGCCAATCACTTGAAGTGGGAATCCTCCATGGATGTTGAACTGAACGGCATTGAAGCACTTGATGTATGGGACGATTGTGATGGTCCTGAACCAAACAATCCTCTCAATACTACCTGGGTATATCATCTTGAGAAAAACTGCCATGGCGACCCGCTTGTTTACAAGAGTTGACTTTGTGTGCAAGGCTTCAATCAAATCTACGACTTAGACTACCAAGACACCTTCTCCCCAACCGGAAAGGCAGCTTCCCTTTGAATTTCTCTTCTTTTTGGATTGTTTCACTCCCTTCCCATTTCACAGTTTGACGTGAAGAGTGCGTTTCTACACGCTCCTCTGTCAGACAAAGTTATCATTAAGAGACCCAAAGGCTAAAATCAAAAATCCAAGTTTCTCATTCTGCAAAAATCACTCTATGGCCTCAAGCAAGCCCCCGCAAACTGGTTCCAGACCCTCACTTCCTGGATCCAGGAGCAGGGCTTCCATGAATCCATCTCTGACCCATGTCTGTATATCCATTCCGCTTCTAATTCTGTCCTTTTCTTTCACTTTGACAATCTCATTTGGGTCGGCCTTGGAGATGAGTTTCAGAAGAAATTCCTTGAGCGCTTTCCAAACTCCAGTCATCACAAACCCAACACAATTCTAGGAATGAAATTTGAACATATTGGAAATAAAATACTTCTATCTCAACCCAAACACATCAAGCATGGATTAGAAGAATTAAAAATGACTGAGTGCAAACCATCTACAATCCCTCTTACTGCAAAAGTCAACCTTTCTTTGGCCACAGACGACAAACACAAAGAATTCAAGGCTTTAAATATAAATTACTGCTCAGCCATCTTCCTCATAAACTATATGGCATTTCTGAATTGTCCCAATTTAAGCTTTGCGGTATCTAGCCTTGCAAGATTATGCAAAAAGCCTGGAATTTTCCATTGGAGGTAGGTCAAACAATGTTGGAAGTACTTGAAAGCCACAAAAGATCTCAAACTTACCCTCCAAATCAATCACACCAACACTCAAATCCAATGTTTCAGTGATGAAAACTGGAGTGATGACCTAGATACAAGGTTCTCTCAATCTGGTCACCTCTCTCTTCTTTTCAATTCTCTCATTTCCTGGAGTAGCTACCGCCAGCGTAACGTAACCCATTCTACAACCAAAGCCAAACTGAACCCTCTACTTGACTCCTTTTTGGAAGCCATCTGGATGAGGGGGTTGGTATCTGAACTCTGGAAAACCAACATTTCTCCTAGTTGTCACTTTATCAACAACAAGGGACTTGATGACAAGCTCAAAAAGTTTGGCTGCAACTCCAAAACTTGTCATATCAACATAAAAACCCAAGCGCTCTAAGAAGAACTCAAGCTTGTAAATCTGATGGTTGAACTGGTTCCTGCCAAAGACATGAAGGCTGATGGGCTCACCAAGGCTCTACCTCTCTGCTCTCTCATCACTCTTCTTTGACTTATAAACCCATCCTTCTCTACTCCGACTTCAGTCTTACAAGGGGTTTTGAATAAACTACTGTCTCCTGTCTCTTCTCTTCTCTTTTTCTTTTCTTTCTTGTTCTCTTCCTTGTCTTCTTTCTTGTTTTCCTCCCTTTCACCTCTTTTGTTCTCCTCACTGCCATTTCCGCGCTTCTCAAGTTACACCAGGCTCATCAGTGCATCCTCAATCTATGTCACAAATCTTGTCATATTTCACACCAATGTTCACTTCTGTCTCCCAACTTCTCTACAAGCAAGTTCTAGGCCAGACTACTCCAAACCATTTTGAAGGCTCTTTAACCTCAATACTGATAATTCAATCCCACTTGACTAAATCTTGATCTTTCTTCTTACTCTCTTTCTTCTTCCATTGCTCTTAACTTCTTCTTTATTCATGTTTCTCATTATCTTCAGACAACGTTCAACTCAAATCAACCTGAAAATCACCACTCAAGTTCACCTTCAACAAGATCTGACTAGTAAGATCTGAACTTGTCGCAATCTCTGTCTCTCTCATAGAAGCCTGACCCTTCTCATTTAAAATTCTTCCTAAAGTTCTTTGTTGCTGCCCATGTGTGACTCTTTCTTCTCCAACACCTGAAGTCTCATAATCTTGTTGAATGTCTCACGTCATTCCATATTTGGATCTTGGTTTCTTTTCTCTCAAATCTCTTTTATTTCCTTCATCTTTCTTCTTTTTAACTGATGTATTGTTCTGCTCAGCCCTCTTTGTTCTTCATTTCTTGAATCAACTGCACCAATTCAACAGAAGGAACCTAGACTTAATTGCCTATTCAAGCTGCTCTTTTTATGGTCATAAGGAGATTCCCTCCTTTTCACCAAGGGCTACTGTCATACTGACACCCAACCCATTCTAACCTCAGCAAACTCAGTCTAACCCTCAGGCCTAATCTACTTTCCAAGGAACTTCAACCTTGGGGCTCAGGAGACTTATATCAATATATCTCCAGTAAATATATATCCTCAGGATCTTCATGCATTACATATCTACATATAAGCCTAATCTCCATAGGCTTGCACATACTTAATCTCCCAGGTATGCCTATCCTCTAACCTTATTAAATCTGTCTAATCCATACTCTGTCATGGTTTTTCCTTTGGGAATGTTTATGTACATCCTCTTACAGATTTTATGCCATACTCTCTCTACTTGGTACATAGTGTCACAACCCCCATGTACACTGTAAATCCTTCAACTGTACATTCCCAACTTAGAGAGCACAGACCTGTAACCTTTCCCCAATGTAGAAGCAGCCTATCCCAATGTAGAAGCAGACTATCCCAATGTAGAAGCAGCCTATCCCAATGTAGAAGTAGCCTATCCCAATGTAGAAGCAGCCTATCCCAATGTAGAAGCAGCCTATCCCAATGGAGTAGCACACCTGATCAGCCCTCTCTGTTACTTAGACTAGTCCGTTGTCATTAAATATGTAGTCTGAGCCCCAACAACTGTACCTTTGTTGTAGTTCCAGCCCTTGTATATTTAAACTGGCCTCCTTTTCCTCCTTCCTGATTGTTCCCCAAGAAAATCAGTTTACTACTTCTTACTGGGAATTCATCCCAGCAAGTGTCATCAGCACCTTACCTTCAATCCATCCCTACTCTGTTCCTTGTAGCCTCCTCCAGTAACCTTTCCCCCAAACCTACTGAGGGTAGATTTTACTTTGTGCCAAGCCCTGCTTGCATGTCAGCAGCCCTTAAAAAATGCTCCAGCTTCTTTCCAAAATGTTATCAATGAAATCCTTTCTGATCTTCTCAAAATCTATGTTGTGTTTTACCTTGATGGTATCCTTATTTTCTGCAAGAACTTACAGGAAAACATTGTTCATGTTTGTGAAGTAGTAACCAGACTCAGGAAGCACAAGCTCTATTCTAAGGCCTCCAAATGCAACTTCCATGCACCTTCTGTGTACTACCTTGGATAAATTGTCTTTATGGACAACAACAAAGTCAACACCATAATTTCCTTGCCAGTTCCTCATTACAGAATTTCCTTGCAGTCTTTTCTTGGTTTTGCTAACTTCTATTGCAGTTTCATCAAGAACTACTCCAAAGAGGTTTCCCATCTAACATCCATTGTCTGTAAAAGCTCTCCTTTCCTCCTCACTCCTGAATCTTTGCAACAATTAAATAAAATCAAGCAATCCTTCACCCAGGCTCCATTACTTTGCCATTTTGACAAACTTCTGAGAACATATGTTTAAACTGATTCCAGTGACTATGTCTTAGGTTCTGTCCTGCACCAGGTAACTCCTGATAACACTAAACATTTGATGGCCTTTGACAGCGGAAAAATTTCCAGTGCTGAACTCAACTATGAAATCCATGACAAAGAACTCCTTGAAATTATCTTTTCTCCCCAGAAATGGTGTGCTTACCTCTTAAGTGTTACTTAACCCTTTGAATTTTTTACTGATAACTCTTCTTTGAAGTATTTTATGTCTTTGAAGGTCCTTACCAGGAGACAAGCTTGTTGGGAAGAGTTTCTCTCTGAATTTAATTTTTTGATCACTTACAGGCCTGGAAAATTTTCAACCATCCCAGATATCCTTTCACTTTGGGAAAACATGTATCCAGCAGGGGAAATACCATATTCAAAAAATAATCCTGGAAATTCTCAACAGCTTCTGAAGAAAAATGAAGTTGAAGCTTCTGAACTCTTTTTTCTTTCTGCTAAAATAATTGATGATCAAATGAGTGGATTGAATTCTGGTCAACAAGCTGACAAGTTACTTCAAGGCATCATTAAAAGATTGAATAAGAATGAGGAAGTAGCTAATTATTACTTAGACCCCTTTAGTGGCTTACTCTTGTTCCAGGGTAAATTGGTTGTACCTGACCAAGCTGACCAACTCAAAGTGAATATACTTCATCAAGGCCATCACTCCCTCTCTTGCAGGTCAGACTGGCCAACAAAAGACTCTCAACCTTATTAAAATATCTTTTTCCTTGAATGGAATGTCAACAGATATCAAGAACTATGCTTCAGCCTGCTGCATTTGTAACAGGAACAAGGCAAGGTATAAAAAGAAACTAGGAATACTCAAACCTCTTCCAATCCCTGATGGCCCCTGTACTTCTATCTCTATGGACTTCATTTATCAACTTCCTCTCTCTAATGAATATGGTTCTATCCTGATTGTTGTGGACCATTTCTCTAAGATTGACCTCTTCATCAAAGCAACTGGTACACTGACTGCAGTTGAATTCACTAACCTTTTTATCAGCTATGTCTTCTCCAAGAATGGGATGCCTTCTGAAATCATAAGTGACCAAGGCTCCTTGTTCATCTCTTCTTTCTGGAAAACACTTTGTTAAAACTACAGATACAAAGTATTCTCTCCACAGTGTACAACCCTGAAACCAATGGTCAAACTGAAAGAGTAAACCAATTACTGGAACAATATCTTTGAATTTACATCAGTTATCATCAGGAAAACTGGGATCCTTGGCTCCCCTTTGCAGAACTCTCTCACAACAACAGTGCTCACCTTTCTTCCCCCTTTATGGAAGGAATCCTATTTTTTTATTTCTTGCATTTTTTGGACAATGAACCTGCTAGTAATTACTTAGATCAGATTAAGAATAACCAGATTCAACTTAAGAAAGAATTAAAATAGTCTATGGATAATTATAAGAACTATGCTGACCTTAAAAGAAAATACATTTCAAAAAATATTGCTCCAGGGAATAAAGTTTGTTTATTTGCAAATAATATCAATACTAACCAACCTTCCAAGAAGCTCTCTGATAATTGGTTGGGTCCTTTCCTCATTATTGAAAAAATAGGAACTCATGCTTTCAAACTCCAAATCCACAAGCAATGGTCATCCATCCACCCTTTCTTCCATTTTTCACTTCTCAAGCCTTACTCTCCAGAACCAAACTCTCCTAGCCACCAACCACCTACAGAACCAGTGGAAATTCATGGCCAAGAAGAATTTTAAGTTTCTCAAATCCTGGACTCCAAGATTAGACATTGAGAACTCTTCTATTTATTCAAATTGAAAGATTTTTAAGAAGACTCTGAAAGAACCTTGTGGGAACCAGTCTCCAAACTCACCAACCATTCAGCCCTACTCCAAAACTTCCACTCTCTGACCATCCAAACCTGAATCTCCATAAATTCTTCATTCCTCAATCACTCCCAATTTTTTCCTCATCTTCCCCCCTCTTTCTCCTCTCCTCATCAAGTAAATCCAAAACGGTCTTATCCTTTTCAATCATCTTCCTACCATCAATCAAAAATAAAAAAAATCCTAAATTCAAATAAATCTATCAACAACTCCTTCTCAATCTGAGCCACCAAGTTAGCAATCTTAGTAACCCAAACACTAGCTAGCTTTATTTTCCTACTTTCACACTCCTCCTTATCCTTAGCAGAAGCTCCCATTTCATAAGTCACCCCAGAAAAATAAAGGAAATCTTCAAGTTCTGCTACCACTTACTTCTTCATCTCTTTCTTCCTTACTTTCTTCTCCACTTAATCTCCATTATAAAAACCCCATCCAAAGATCATATTAATTCTGGAATCTTTATAGAACCTCCCAAGCTGCTCTTCAATATTCTTCAAGTTTCCAAATGAATCATCTTCAATGGCATCCACTGGTCCAATCACCCTTCCTCCAGAGAAAGCATGGAACACAAATTCCTCCCTGCTCATCCTCCCATAATCACTTCTCATCCCATCCTTGGCCAACATTCTTCCAACCAACTCTCCAACAGACCTTGGCCCAGGGAATACTTCTTCTATCTCTTCTAATTATATTTATTTTCCCTTTCACTTTCCTGCAATTTGCTCTTCTTCTTCTTCCTCTTCTTCCTCTTCCTCCTCCTCATCATCAGGCTTACCAGGAGCATCCTCATCCTTGTCTTTGACTTTGACTTTGATTTAAATGGGAGGAGCTTTGAAAATTTGGACCCCTTTTGATCTTAAAACTTTAAAGTATCTTTGAAGCTTTGAGGCCTCTTCAACCGTGCTTTGACTGGACCACAAATACTTTGACTCTCCTTCAACAAGGTTTGAAATGTTTGACTAATTCACATTGAAATTTGATTGGTTGAGCTTTAGACCTTCAAAATTCAACAAATTCAATTCAACCTTTCCAAACTTTGAAAGGTTTGACAACACTTTGACGCACTTTGACTGGTTTGAAGGTGGTTTGGCTAGCTTTGAAAGCTTTGGTGGTGCTTTGACAATGGTTTGAAGGACCTCCTATGTACTCATAATCAATCATTGAACTGATAGAAGACAAGTAGGGCATTCCCCAGAAGATATCCAATGCTTTCAATTTTGATGGCTCCTTCTTCAAATTCCCATCCAAGGCCAATTGGTCCTTCTTCCTCAATTCCAATATTTTCTTTTCCATATGTCTCATCTTATCCTTTAAGGCCTCCAATAGGAACAGTTCAAAAAACATCTTTTTCAGAAAAATTCCTCTCAGCCATTAGAAGACAGAAGAAACCACTCACCCTCTGATGGACCTACCCTGATGGATACTCCCAGGGAGACACTCAAGTTTTCAGGATCTTCCTTCACTTCACAGGTGCCTCAAAGGTTTTCCTTCACCCACACAACTGGCCAAAGCACCTTCCTTCCAAACTCTGAAGTTCCAGAACATGGACTCTTGTATCTTCTACATTATACACATTTCCCAGACTTGGGGGTGATGCTAGTGGTGCAGAGCTTCTTGTTTTAAAAACATCTGGAGCAAGGGGTAAATATTGGTTGACAGGGTTATAGCCATTTTTCTTCTCCATGCTGAATGATAGAGCGGGTGATCTGTTGTAGGATGAAAGGGTTGGACAGATTTCAGGTGGTGATGTTGATGGATATGGGGGGGGAAGCTAAATCAATCATGATGATGAACTCAATCTACTTCTCACCTCTTTGTATGGGTATCAGGAGCCACCCCTTCCTCTTCTGGGGGGGTACTTTCATAACCACAACTTGACTCAGTCTTCTCAGCCATTCTCAACCTTCAGCCATCTGCAATCCTCAGTAAAACCAACGTTCTAACCCTGGATCTACTAGCTGCACCTCCTGAAGTATCTCCCTGCATAACCTTCAGGTCCTAGACAACTTTCCCAGGCTCTACCTCTCTCTCTATGGCTTGTTGTATCCTCCATCTCTCCTCCAAACTAATTGCTATGAGAAGTACATACAGATCCAATAATGTAAACCCATAGTACATACTCCTAGCTGGACAACTCACCCTTCCAGTTCATGAAATGCCACACCTTTCTGTACAGGCCCATGAACCAATCAGTCAAGCCACTTCCTCCAGCTCAATTGGTCAAAATTTAAGGCCATGGGCATCCCATCCCAACACCATTTATCCATCTTCAAGGCCTCTCTTCAGCTCTTGCGTATACTGGCCTCTCCTTCCTTCCTGGACTAATTCCTCTCAAAAAACTAGTATGGTACTTCTTATTGGTTAGTCCCTTCCAATAGGTGTTATCTCAGCACAAGATATCCCACCATCCTACCTTACCCATCTCACCTATGTGCCATCAGGCCCTTGCACACCAGGTGCAGTTGTGACAATGAGGTTTTTTGGAATTGGTTGATGAGAATAAGGTGTTCAGGTAGGTTTGAGGTTGAGGCAAATCAGGTGGTAGGTTCAGGTAGGTGTGAGTTTGAGGTGAATGAGGTGGTAGTTTTGGGTAGGTCCATTTCTTATGCTTCAGTAGACAAGTTGAGCGGGTAAGTGTTAGGTTAGGTGAATGTTGCCCATGTGCACCAGGTAGAGGTTGGTTGGTTTTTTGAGTAGGCTGATCATGTGTTATTGAAGTTAGGTGTTGATAATTCAGGGGCCCAGAGGAGAAAGAATAAAAAGAACAAGATGAATGAAACAATGAAATAAATAAATGGATGAAAAAAAAAAAGATGGAAAAGATAATGAAACAAGTAAATGAAAGAAAGAGAATATTAGAGAGATTGATCCAGGATCAGAGAGAGAAAGCAGTTATTCAAAAACCCCCCCTTTCAACAGGAAAAAAAGTTTTACAGCCATTTGAATCAGTGTGAGGTCACAGGAGGTGGATACCATTGCCAGCATGGAGGATTTCTGTATGGCCTACCGGTTTTGTTAAGAAGTTGCCTTTCATGTCTTCTGACTTGATGTGCTTGAGGATGATCAGGTCCTCTTGTATGGTGTTTCAAATGAAGTGAAATTTTAGTTCCATCTGCTTTTTTTTGAAGGTGGAGTAGTTGGATTTGTTGTTTTCCAGGTAGATGGCCCCCTGGTGGTCTTCAAAGATGATGGTAGGTGATTCAAGCTTGATTTGAAGGATAGTGCTGAGCAGTGTTCATTGCCAGATGGTCTCCATGGTTGCTTCTACCAGCGCTTTTTACTTGGCTTTTGTGGTGGACAGGGAGACAGTTGGTTGTTTTTGAGATTGCTAGGAAATGGGATTGCCATTCCAAAGCACAATGAATCTGGATAAGGACCGTCTTTTTGTGAGAAATTTGGCCCAGTTGGCATTGGCATAGACAGTTGGTGCAGTAGATTTGGATTAATTGAAGAAGAGAGAATGATCTTTTGTGCCCTTGGGATACCTAAAAACCTGTATTTCCACCTCATAGTGGTGTAGGGCAGGCTTTTCAATAAATTGAGATAGGGAGCTGATAGCATAAGTAATTTCTGTTTGAGTATTCGTACACTTTCAATTCCAGGGCCCAAAAAATGGAGCAAAAGTTGAAATTTAGTTTCTGGAAGGTTTCTTTACTTGATTTATCTGCTGGTAGAAGCTTTAATTTTGGGTTGAGATTAGTTTTGGAGGGATCAAGGTGTTTAAGTTCAGAGTCTTCCATGAATTGGTTGATTTAGTGAGATTTAGATAGGGAAGTGGATCCTGGTTGGATAAAGACATTCATTCCTAGGAGTAGTTTGGCTTCACCTGGATTGTTGATACAAAAGCGGGCTTTGATTTTCTTCTTGAATTTTTCAGGATTATTTCTGCAGATTGCAATTTCATCCATGTGAAAATAGAGGAAGGTTCCTAGGTGCCAAAAAACCCATGGTTCTGTGTTTCATTGTTGGAATCTAATGGATTCAATCCAGGGCAAAATTTCCAAGTGCCTGTTTAAGCCCATGAAGGGCTCTATTGAGAAGGAAGGACTTGTTTTCTTGTCTTGCGTACCCTGGAGGAATTTTTAAATACAGTTATTTGCAGAGGGGGGCATTGAGGATGGCTGACTTGATTTTTATTTGATGGAATTGAAGACCCTTTTGAACGGTGTGCAAGATGAGAAGTCAAATTGATGTGAGTTTTCCAGTTGGCACACATGTGGTTGTGAAATAAATCCCTTCAACTTTTCAGGACCCCTTTGCACAGAGTTGGGCCTTTTATTTGAATAGTTTTTTTTATTCTGAACACCCAGGTGCATTCTAGAGGCTTGACTACCAAGGGGGTTCAAACCAGTATGAAAACTTGATTTTCATTCAGACTTGCAATTCCTTTGTCAATGGCCTTGAGCCATTTTTTGAAATTTGGACAGGTTAGTACTTCTTGGTAGGTTTTTGGGAATTTCGCAAGGAGGTGATGAAGGATGGTGGGGTTGCTGGTGGAAGCAATGAGTGGTTGAATTAGAAGGTCAACTGGGATTTATTTGTGTGCAAGGATGTTTGATGGTTCAACTTTGTTGCAAACAATGTGGAACCTTGACTGGAGAGGGATGAGAAGGCTGGTTAGTTGGAGAGAGACAGGATGTATGGTTAGAAGGAAGGAATGGACAGATAGCCAGATTGGAGGAAGAGTAAGGTACAAGAGTAGCAGTGGAGGAAGAGGATTTATAGGAAGTATCAAAGAACTGATCAGAGAATTTTAAAGGATTGGATTAAGGAGAAAGGGTTGCAACACCTGGAAAGACATTGTCAATGAAACAAAAATTTTTGAGATTTTGGATGGTGTTGGACTTGGCTTTAAGGATGTTTTACAAGTAGAACTCATTAAAAAATCCAAGAAAAGTGCCCTTGAAACCACAAGGAGCAAACTTTTTGGGTAGATGAGATTTTTGAATGAGCAAGAAGTTAAGAAAACCAAATATTTTTAACAATTTGTAATTGAATAGTTTTTTTTGAAAGAGTGAGTGTGGGGTTTTGAATTCTATTACTTGAGAGTGGAGAAGGTTTATTAGACCTACAGCAGTATTTACTGCCTTGGGAAAGTATTTGAGAGGAATTTTGATTCATCTAGCAAGCATTGATCCTTTTCAATAATTTTTTGATTCTTGTGTTTCAAGATTCTGTTATTTTTGGGTGTATAGGGTGGTGAGGAGTTGTCGATGATCCTTATGTCCTCAAATAAGTTCAAAGTCAGGGATTTATTGAATTATGTTCCATTGGTGGAGATGATTTGCTTAAGGGAGGTTGTTATTTGTGTCTCTGATAGAATTTTGATCCTATTTATTACTGAAAATAAAAGACCAGACTAAAACATAACAAATATTCAATAAGATATTTTAGACTGGAATGAAACCACACGTGAAAATGAAAAATGTCCTACCCCGGATAATTTTGGACAAGAGCTTAGAAGACCAGAAATGGATGAGAAGCCTTAGGATCTGAGAATACTAGCTATAGATACTGAAGAAGACTGAAAGAACAATAATTCAGGAAGAGACAATCAATTGAAATGTGAGCAGTATCTTTCTCACCAAATGAGAGAACACAGCCTTATATAATTGAGGACGTTGGCGGCGATGAGAGTTGGATTGAAGAGTGTAGGACACTTGAAGAGCCGCGAGTCGAAGATGGTTGATTGTTAGAAAAGCATGAAAAATAGAAACAGAAAAGGAAAGAAAAATAAAGGAAGAAACAGAAAAGAGAAATAGAAAAAAAAATAAAGAAACAGAGGAATAAAAATAAAAAAGGAAAAAAAACGGAAATAGGAATAGAAAAGGTTAAGTAAAGGTTATGGTAAAATGATTGAAGAAAGGAGGTCGAGACAAGAAGTGATAGCTGAAATAAGTTGATCGATTGAGTGGTCGAGACCGGGAATCCAGAAGACGAAGGGATTGTTAGAAAAACAGGAGGAGGAAATTGGAGATCATGATCCAGAGTAGAGAAAGAGAGAGAAGCGGAAAAGGGATTGAACAACTCCACAAATGGAGTGTTCACAGAGATGAGTCAAGTGGTGCGCGGCTGTGGGTCAAGTTTCAACACCCCAGATCATTTGATGAGGAAGAGTCTGCCTTTGAGAAGCATCGTGAGATCAAGCAGTGTAGCAATTGAGAGTTGTCAGCCTTTGTTAGAGCATCAGCCGTCATATCGGCAGAGGGAATTAAGTTAATTTTGATTTCATTTTCCTTGAAGAGTTTTTGAATGTATTTTATTTTGATATCTATGTGTTTAGTTTTTGAATTAGACCCAAAATGTTGGATTTTCTCAAGTAACCCTTTCTTGTCGATGTGAAAGAGAGAAGGTAAAAGCTTGACATTCCATAGTTCGGAGATAAGATGAGTAAGCCAGAGGTTCTCTTGAATACTGTTGGACAAGGCGTTGAGTTCAGATTCCGTTGAAGAGAGGGTGATGTTTCTTTGTTTATTACTCGTCCAAGAAATTGGGCAGTTTTTCCAAAAGGCAATAATACCGCTTTGAGACGTTCTGGTGTCGAGATCATTGGCCCAGGTGGCATCCGTGAACAGTTGAACTTGATGATTGTCTGAAGATGGACTCAGAGTTAGCTTGAATTCAATAGTGGATTTTAAATACTTCCAACAATGCATGACTTCCTTCCAATGTGAGATACCTGGACGATGATTGTATCTGGATAGTATAGAGGAAGCTGCCGCAATTTCGGGACGAGATCGACACAAAAGGTAGTTCAGAATGCCTGTGAATTGTCTGTAGTTGACACCCAGAGATTCAAAATGATTGATTTCTTCATCAGTGGCAGGTGTCATTTGAATGCCGGGAGTAAGGGGAGTAGAAACGGATCTGCACTCAGATAAGTTTAGTAAGTTAACCCCTTTTTTGATGAGGTTCAATTGAGATAGGGAGAAGGAAGATCCGTTGGATTCAACATCCATTCCTAGTAGGGTGTCCAGATCGTGAGCAGACGAGTTGGGAAATCGGAGCAGGAACAGTTCTTCAAAAGCATCCGTCTTTCCCACTACGACTAAGTCGTCCACGTGAAAAAATATAAAAGAGTCATGATTTTTATGAATGTACACACAGGCGTCGGAAGACGATTGTTGATAATCAATTTCTTCAACCCATTCAGTGAGAGTTCGATTCCAGTTTGCTGGTGCTTGCTTCAAGCCATATAGGGACTTCTTTAGTTTGAGGAAGGGACTAGATCGAGTTGATTCTTTAGGAGTTTTTATGAATATTTCTTCTTCTAAGGGTGCAAAGAGGAACGCACTTTTAACGTCAAATTTTCTGATGGGGAGATTCTTGTCAGCTGCAAGAGTGAGAAGGAGAAGAAGAGATGGAAATTTGCCGGTAGGTGCAAAGGTATTGAAATAATCCACCCCTAGTTCTTGCTTAAAAACTTGGATTCAAAGTCTGGATTTGACCCTTTCTGGAGATGAGTTCGTGGCTGGTTTAAGACAATCAACCCACAAGGTAGAGAGCCATCTATCCGGAACCTCGTTAGTTTCCTCCCATACTTCATGTTGTTCAATACTATCCAGCTCTTCTTGTTTAGCCGCACGAACCTTGTCAAGATCTAGCCTGCTGGATAGATAGGTGTATTTCACGGGTTTCACCGACAGAGTTCTGTCTCGCAAGACACGAGTATTAGCATTGCTTTCGCCAATGTCTTCGCTAGAAGATTCAGGGCGGTCAGGACAGTCTTTGCCGGAGGAGTTGTTGGGAATAGAAGGTTCAATAGGTTCCTCGATGATTTCTGGTATGGTAGGGTCCTCATGATTTTCAGAAATGGTCTCGAAGGAAGGTTGTGTTTTGCTTTGACTGTCTGGAATCCACACGTCAGAGGAAGAGTTGTTAGCGGGCTTCGAGGAGATGTCCAAGAATTGGACATGCTTAGACTCAACGATCTTGCCAGTTGACGACAGAATTCGATAAGATTGAATTTCCGGATTGTATCCAATCAGATGTCCGATGTCACCAGGAGGAAGCAGTTTAGACCCGGGAGGTTTGGGAAGAATGAGGTAGGACACCGGAGAACCTAAAGGATGAAAGTAAGACAGGGGAAGTTTAACACCTTTGAACAACTCATACGGCAATTTTTTGCTTTTGTGCGTGGGGATTTGATTCAGAGCAAGAGATGAAGCCACCACCACTTCATTCCACAGCCCTATGGGAAGATTAGAGTCCTTCAGATTTGATTGAATGGATTCAAGAATTGTTTGATTAAATCGTTCCGCCAGGCCATTGAGTTGCGGAGTATAAGGATCAGAAAATCGTTGACAAATGAGATTCCGTTTGCAGAATGTAGCTAACTGAGAGTTCTGAAACTCAGACCCATGATCCAAATGAAGTACTGACGGATAGTAACCTAGACGTTTTGCTTCTATATCAATCGCCTCGATTAAGGATGCTGGGATGAGTTCCTTGCTGGTAACAGGGATGGAGGCCATGTATCGAGAATAGGCATCAACTACAGTGAGAAGATATTTGTGCCCTTTTCTTGAAGTCAGTAAAGGTCCGATAGTGTCTAGATGTATTTCTTGAAACACGCAGTTAGCCATAGAAGTTCTAGAATGAAAGGAAGTACGAGTAACTTTTGAAATGGCACAAGATTTGCAGTCTTTGGTTTTCTTAATAGGAATGTTCAGATTGTGTCTCAGTCGATGATAGCTCACGTGTCCGAGAGACTTGTGAATATTCTCAGCGTAGGAAAGATGCAATTGGGAGATAGAAGAACCCGGAAGGGAAAAGTGAAGACATGGAATGTGATTGATATAATACCCCTTCATTGCAAGTTTGCCGTCTTTGAGAAGAGAGAACATATGGGATTGGAATTCAACAGTATAGTGATTGAGAAGAAGTCTTCGCAGTGAGATCAGGTTGATAGAAAGATTGGGAACATACAGAACATCTCGCAGTACAATGTTATCCCATTTGCTTTTCAGATTTACCTCTCCTATTCCTTTTATCTCCAGTTGATTCCTGCCTGAGCTCGTGCTAATCATTCCTTTTTCTGAGTTGTTGAGTTTGGTGAACATATTGGGGTCAGAAATCATGTGATTGGAAGAACCCAAGTCAAGAACAAAGCAGAGAGGACTGATATTTTGAGATAGGCAAAGACAGCTAACGTAAGTCTTGGATTCCTGAGTATGGTTATTTTTTGGCCTAAGGTGCGGATATAACATCCAGCATTTATGCTTTGGATGATTAGACAGAGTGTTGTGTTTTCTCGGTTTGCACCTTCCAGACGCGTCGGTAAATAGAGTAGTGATCGAACTGGACGAGGGAGTGGAAGAGGAAGAATTCATTCTTAGTTCATTCATGTGTATACAAAGGTGGTCGAGAACCGCATCAGGATTTATTTCCGATTCCACATTAGAATGGGTAATTTGTTGCTTTATTTTCTTCAATGAATCCGGGAGCTTATCAAGTATCATATATGTGAGTATATCCACAGGGAGAACAATGCCAATTTTGTGCAGGCGGTTGACACCGGTCTTTATGTCTATAATGAATCCCTGAATGTTGTTTTCGTCAAATGTGATGGAGGAGAATTGACTGTAGATTTGAGCTCAATTTGAAGGTTGAGATGATACAAAATGTTTGTGGATAGCTCGCCAGATCTCCTTAGCGCTTTCTTCATTCTGACCGGTTATGACAGTAGTATGAACAGAGGGAGATAGCTTAGATATTAGGATAGACGTCAGAATAGAGTTGTCAGTGGCTGTGAGTTCTTCAGTATTGGACCCAATGGTGTCCTTGAGCAAGGCTAGATTGAGGAGTGAGTTGATCCTTGTTTTCCAAATAGTGACATTATCCTTGGTGAGAACCGGGATAGCTTCTAGGGTGGTCTTAAGTATGGTGGGATTTATGTTGTCCATAGTGACTGAAGACAGATCTGGTCTTGAGAGGATCGCAATTGGTTAGAGCGTTTGACTGTTAATTGTGATAGAATTTTGATCCTATTTATTACTGAAAATAAAAGACCAGACTAAAACATAACAAATATTCAATAAGATATTTTAGACTGGAATGAAACCACACGTGAAAATGAAAAATGTCCTACCCCGGATAATTTTGGACAAGAGCTTAGAAGACCAGAAATGGATGAGAAGCCTTAGGATCTGAGAATACTAGCTATAGATACTGAAGAAGACTGAAAGAACAATAATTCAGGAAGAGACAATCAATTGAAATGTGAGCAGTATCTTTCTCACCAAATGAGAGAACACAGCCTTATATAATTGAGGACGTTGGCGGCAATGAGAGTTGGATTGAAGAGTGTAGGACACTTGAAGAGCCGCGAGTCGAAGATGGTTGATTGTTAGAAAAGCATGAAAAATAGAAACAGAAAAGGAAAGAAAAATAAAGGAATAAACAGAAAAGAGAAATAGAAGAAAAAAAGAAAGAAACGGAGGAATAAAAATAAAAAAGGAAAAAAAAAAACGGAAATAGGAATAGAAAAGGTTAAGTAAAGGTTATGGTAAAATAATTGAAGAAAGGAGGTCGAGACAAGAAGTGATAGCTGAAATAAGTTGATTGATCGAGTGGTAGAGACCAGGAATCCAGAAGACAAAGGGATTGTTAGAAAAACAGGAGGAGGAAATTGGAGATCATGATCCAGAGTAGAGAGAGAGAGAGAAGCGGAAAAGGGATCAAAAAACTCCACAAATGGAGTGTTCACAGAGATGAGTCAAGTGGTGCGCGGCTGTGGGTCAAGTTTCAACAGTCTCCACTTCCAAGATAAATTCCTTGAGAGTTTCAAAGGTGTCAGATTTTTGTTTGAGAAACTTAATGTTCTTGAAGCACAAGTACTTGTAAGTGATAGTGAGGAAGTATCTGGAGCCCTTTGAGGAGGGCAAGAAGATGTTACCAACCAATTCAAGATGAATGGTTTCAAGAGGAGGATGGGAAGGAGAAAAGTGACTGATAAAGGGCAGTCTTTTGATCTTTCAGGAGTTTCATATGTTGCATCAAAGGGATTGAGTCTCAGAAGTTAATATTTTGGCAAGGTATTGGGGACTGGGATTGCCAAGGAAAAGGTGCCAGAGTGTCACGCCTTGCACTTAGGGATTATTGTCTTCATCACTTTGACATACCCTCTCCTCAGTAACATCTACCTCAGTCTATAAGTGTGACACAAATAAAGCACAACATCAATGGTGAAATCCGCTTACTTCCTCTGGCTTGGGTTGACCTTCCAATCTTGTTGACCAACTCAGTATATACTTGCAAACTTTGCAGTTAACTCCATACTGGTTGGCCATCCATTACAAGATCCAATCTCCTTCCCTGGCCCATCAACAGCCTCAGACTTCCATCTCCGGTCACGCACTTTTTGTTAGTTTGTATCTACATCTAACTAAGCCATCATTACTGTACAGTTTGCAACCTGCATACACTATTACTTCTCACTTGTATTACCTTCAATTTCATTTTCTCCTGTCTCAATTAATCATACATTTGTAAACTCAGATTCTATTGTCTTGCACTTATGCCATGACCTCGGATATGATTGTACTATTGCTCTATTTCCTATCCCGTTCCTGTCACTCATTTGCCTCACCGCCTTCAACTGTAGTTGGCTCCCCATCAGGTTGTATCTAGTCACTTTGGATTACCTTATAAAGGCTATCCCCTTGCCTGATGATTGTCTCCTGAGTTAGTTAATTTCATATGTTCTCACATTTTGCTACAACCCAGTTATCACATCAGACTTGGGTTGAGTTTCCCTCCTCGGAACACACTCCATTCCTCTTGCCGTTTTCCAAGTGGCATCACTAAGTTTGCACTTTGAAACTGAGTCTTGCTATTTTGCACTTGCCCTTGCACTCAGAATTCCTCCGCACTCACGATCATCTAAGCATTGCCCTATAGTATGTGGGGTGGTTGTTTGACAGTAAATTAACTAACTCAACTCATCTATTGTAGCTTGCCAACCTATAGTAGACTTCTTCTTCTTGATGTCACATACTCGCTCAACCGGGAAGGCTTCCCTTGCCCCTTACAATGATGATATCCATTGGGTAGGGAGAACCAGCGCTCCTTGGGCCCAACAACCCTTAGATCCCATTCCTCCTTCTAAATTGCCATCTTTTGAACCCCTTGATGATCCTCAGACCCCTCCAAGGGATGTTACAGCGGACCCTTTTGCAGAATTTGCAGATTCCAATCATTCTTCCAATGAAACCTTGACTCGTGGTAGACCAGGGGTCTGCACTACTGCTCCCAAGCCCAATGCTTCAACCCTGCTTTTGACTTTGATCCAGGCCCTCACTCATGGTACCCCGCAATCTAGTCCAAGTAGTCCTAGCTTTCGCACTCCGGGCATGAAGCAACCTGATCACTTTACGGGAGAACACCCTCATAAGCTTAGATCCTACCTACAGTCCTGTAAAATCATCTTCTCAAACGACTCCACCAATTTCCCTTCCGATAGACATAAAGTTATGTATGCTTCGTCCTTCTTAGGAGGTAGAGCCTTGCAATGGTTCAAACCGTACCTCAAACTTTTGTCCAACAAAAGTCCCACGTGTATTCTCAACAACTGGGACAGGTTCAAGCAACAACTGTTCACCCTGTTTGGCAACCCCAATGAAGTTTGAAACGCCAAATACAAACTTAATAGTCTAGTTATGAAGGAAAACAGTAGAGCTTCCGTTTATATTTCTCACTTTCGAAACTTTCAGTCTTGCATCCAGTGGAACAAGGTTGCTCTTCTATTCCATTTCCAAAAGGGTCTACTGGCATGCTTAATGGAACAGCTCGCAGTTGGGGGGCATAAGACAAACTTGCTCCAGCATCTAATCAATTGAGTGATTGAGCTTGATAATGGCTATCATGACAAGGATCGCTCTTGGAAAAACAACCATGGACCGTCCACCTTGGCTCCAAGGGTGGACAACTCCTCAAAGCAAAACTCAAGGAACCCAAAACCATCCAAACAAACCATAACTTTGAACTCCAACTCAAAAGGGAAAACTGTCACTGAAACTCTGAATTTCTTGGACAAAGAAACCGGGATGCTACGGAACGAGGAACGGCTACAAAGGGAGAAGAATGGGCTGTGTATGTATTGTGGAGGAAAAAATAATGTTGACAGTTGTGCGCAGCGGTTAGCGCGTGAAGCGGCTAAGCAGTCAAAAAATTAGCTTGTAGTTTTTCTGATACTTGCAAGGAAAACTAAACATTATCTAAATCACCGCGAGTAAATCTTTGCACTTGCAAGTCACTAGGTGCTCCTAGTTTGAGATTTATACTATTCCATTCCAAAAACACCCCTTACCAAGTTTTACTTGATTCTGGCGCTAATGTTTCCTTCATCAGTGAATCTTTTGCCACTTCCAAAAATCTTATGCGTTCCGAGATAGATAAATTTCCTATCTATATAGTAAGTAGTGCACCTGAACTGTCTTATTGGGTCTTCCAAAAGGCAAAATGGACCTTTGCATTCTCCAATTTCCCCAGCTTCAAATGGGATTTATTTGTCTTGGCTATACCCGGAATGGATGATACCATTCTAGGCCATGATTTCCTAGTTTACTGGAATCCGGATGTGAATTGGCAAGAAGGAGTAATTAACCTTCAAACCTTGCACCTCCAGAACGCTAATCTTTGCGTCAAACAGGAATTAAACATCCTACCTGACACTGTCATTGAGTTGGATGACACTTTTCTGCCAGGAGATTTGCAATATCCTGACCTTCATTCCCAAGTTCCCTCTTCAAATTTAGGAGTCATTGCTTACCTATCCAGCTTACCTCTTTCCTGTTTCTTCAAAGAGAAACAGACACCAACCAAATGGTGTATCTTGAGCTCCCTAATCCTCTCGCATCATGCAAGCACCTCAAATCCTGTGCTTGAAGATGACAAGATTGAAGATTTAGAAATCATTTGAGAGTCTTAACCTTCAGTTTATCATGACTTTGCTGATGTCTTCTCAGCTGAAAGAGCGGATAAACTGCCTCCATCCCGTTCTTACAATCACAAGATTGAACTTACTGGCCCACCTCTGGCACCAGGACCAGTCTACTCTCTATCAACGCAAGAATCAATTGCGCTTCAAGACTACATTGCGGAAAATTTAGCAAAAGGATTTCTTCAATCAAGCAATTTGAATACCGGCTCACCTGTCCTATTTGTTCCAAAAAAGGACGGTGGACTTTGCCTTTGTGTTGACTACAGGAAACTGAACCAGGTAACCCGAAAGAATGCCTATCCAGTACCGCCTATGTCACATCTCCTTGCCCTCTTCCATGGAGCCGCTTATTTCTCAAAGTTATACCTTTGAGTTGCCTATAACCTAATTTGCATTACAAAAGGTCATGAGTATTTGACCGCAATGAGAACCCGGTTTGGCAGTTATGAGTATACCGTCATGCCTTTTGGCCTCTGTAACGCTCCTTCCACTTTTCAACATTTTGCCAATGACATTTTCTCCGATCTCGTAGGTAAATACCTTGTGTTATATCTAGATGATATACTAGTCTACTCAAGGAACCTTGAAGATCACATTGCACATGTGCAAGAGGTGCTGCAGCGACTTTGCAAGAATGACCTGTTTGCAAAAGCCTCTAAGTGCAAATTCCATTCCACTTCCCTTCGGTTTCTAGGTGTCATAGTCTTGCAGCAAGGAATATCAATGGACCCAGCCAAAAGCAAACACATATTGGACTGGCCCCCACCTTCTTCCGTTAAATCCCTTCAAGTTTTCCTTGGTTTCAGTAATTTTTACAGGAGGTTCATTGAGAGTTACGCCAAGAAAACCATGAATCTTACTAACCTTCTTAAAAAAGAAACTCCTTTTGTTTTTACCAAACAGGCTGCTTTGGAGTTCAAAGCTCTGAAGAAAGCGTTCACCACTGCTCTGATACTCGCTCACTTCAATGAGCTAGCTTGCACTATTGTCAAAACAGACGCAAGCAACTATGCAATTGCAGGAGTAATCTTGCAGCTCTCTTCCTCCACTTCTCTCTTTCACCCTGTAGCTTTCAAGTCTTGCAAGTTTCTTTCTGCAGAGCTTAGCTATGAGATTTATTACCAGGAACTTCTTGAAATTGTTTATTGCTTAAAGAAATGGTGTTCATACATTTTGAGCCTTAGAGAATCCTTTGAGGTTTTAACTGATCATAATTCTTTAAAGTATTTCATGAGCTCAAAAGTCCTCACACGTAGACAGGCACAATGGGCCAAATACCTCTCCAAGTTTGAATTTAAGATCATGTACCGCCCTGGAAAACAAGCGGTAGTCCCTGATGCTTTATCACGTTGGGACAAAGTTTACCCAGGGGGGGAGCACCTTTGCGGAAAACAACCCTGAAAACGTTAGGACACTCTTCTCAACCCAATCTTCCCAACTCAGTTTGATCATTGCTCACTTACAAGATTTGGCTTCTGAACTCCGACAAGCTCAATGCAACAACCCCAAGTGCATCAAACTTTGCAAGAGTGCGAGCTTATTAGATATTAGTTACAGTATTGATGATAATGACTTCTTATTCTATGATAATTTTATAGTAGTACCAGATAATTCTTGCATTAAGTTTGATATCTTTGAGTCACGGCATGATTCTCTGCTTGCTGGTCATCAGGGGAAGGATAAAACCTACCAATTGATTGCAAAAGACTTCTACTGGCCTGGTATGACCAAAGAAGTAAAAGACTATGTTAGCGCGTGCTATGATTGCAATTGTAACAAGTCCTCAAATCACCCAAAGTATGGGCTGCTCCAGCCACTTCCAATTCTGCCTCATCCTTGGCACTTGTTTTCTATGGATTTCATCTCTCAATTACCTTCTTCTGGTGGATATGATGCTATTCTAGTAGTAGTAGATTGCTTCTCAAAGATGGCTTTATTTCTGCGCAGTAATGTGACAGCCTCTTCAGAAGACTTAGCTAACTTTTTCATAGAATATGTATTTTCAAAACATGGTCTCCCTGATAATATAGTTATTGATTGTGGATCTCTGTTTGTCTTGAGCTTCTGGACCTTGCTATTCCAACATTTGAAGATCACTCGCAATTTATCAACGGTGTACCACCTGGAAACAGATGGGAAAACCAAGTGAGTTAATCAGATTCTCAAACAATATCTTTGAATGTATGTTGCCTATCAACAAGACAACTGGTCGCAATGGCTTCCACTAGCCAAGTTTGCCTACAACAACTCCACTCATTCCTCCACCAAACAGTTGCCCTTCCAAACTCTTTATGTTAGAAACCCAACTTTCTCTTCCCTTCAGGTAGCACCTTCTCAAACTGCTACCAATTACCTTGAACAAATTCAATCCCTTCAATTGCAACTTTGAACCAACCTTGAAGAAGCAAACCAGTGCTATAAGTAGCAAGCAGACCAACTTTGCACTACGGCTACAACCTTTGCAGTAGGAGATCAAGTGTGGCTTGATGCTCACAATATTTGCAGCACTTTCCCAACCCGCAAACTCTCCAAAAGAAAGCTTGGCCCCTTTAAAGTAGAATCAGTCATCTCCCCTAATGCCTTTAAACTTACCTTACCTGCAAAATGGAAAGGTATCCACCCGGTCTTTCATGTGTCTCTCCTAGAGCCAGCTTGAGTCCTATACCCTGGCAAGACTCATCCCCCTCCCAAACTGGTCACTGTCCTCAATCATCAAGAATGGGAAGTAAGCCGTATTCTGGATTCCAGTTTACGCAAAGGAAAACTTCAATACCTTGTTGAATGGTCTGGCTTCCAGTCTGACAAAGATTGCACCTTGTGGGAACCAGCCCATCACCTTTGCAATTCTCCCAATCTGATTTGAGATTTCCATGCAAGCTACCCTAGTAAACCTCGACAATCATGATTCCATCCCATCCAATCCCATTCCATTCCATATTCCATCCCATCCAATCCCATTCCACCCCACATTCCATCTCATCAAATCCCATTCCATTCCACATCTCCATTCCATCAATCAATCCCTCCATCTCATTGCATTATTCCTTCTTCTTATCCTCCTCTCATTCCTACCAAATAAAATTCCCATTCCTTATACAACAAAAGAAAAAAAAAATAATTATTACAAATTCTCCTTCATTTCTTTCTCCTCATCTTCCCAATTAGTGGTCAACTCTGCAACAATGGATCAAAAGGCATCCAGGTCTTCATCATTTATCAATGAAAAAATTCTTCAAAGAACCAGCACCTCCGTTACAATGTGCCTCTTGAAGATCTCCTCGCACTTTTCAATTAAAGCTTGCTTTGGCCAAGCATTCCATCCACCTTCCTCCAAGAGCTCCTTGTATGCTCTCTTCCTTCGGCCTCCCAACAAACCTTCCCCAACATTGCCCGTCAATTGCCTTGCATCAGTCTTGATTGGCACTTTGACTCGCAACGGGTTTTGCTTTGCCTTGGCCCTCCATTCCATCCCTTCCATCTCCTCCATTCCCTTCTCCCATTCCTTCCTTTACAGCCCCCTCTTCTCGTTCCATTCCCTCTCTTCCTCCACTTCTGTCTCCATCTTCTCCATTTCCCAATTCCCTTTCCGTTTCATTCCTTCCTTCCTCCCTCACTTCCTCGGCTATGACCACAACTGGTTCCACACCTGGCACTTCATCTCGCACCTTGGTATTCATCTGGACTCCCAGAAATTCAGTTGGCGGTCCAAAATAAGGTGGTGGTGGTGGTGGTGTGTTTGTGGTATACCTCTGGAAACGGGGAAACACTAGCAAGACAAGTGAAATTGAGTCACTACCTTTATTATTACTAGTCAGTCCCAATTAGTACTCACCAGGAACTCAAGTACCCAGGAATTTGATCTCCGGAAATGGTGGTATCTTGTAATTAACCCTTGGCGCGGACCTACGACTCCGCATTGCTCTTGATGACTCCGTGGGAGCATTGACAGATGACTCGCTATTTATGGGAAAGGAACAAGAAACCTTGCAAAGACAACACTGCTCGCACTTGCCTCAAAGACCTCTGACGGCAGTACTAGGGATACACCGCTTGTTTTGCCAAATAAAGTTTTTGCAATGGCGGGATGACAATGACAACATTTTATCTAACTTACAAGTCTAACAATTAATGAAGTAAATAATAATAAAGGGTATACAGTATTATCAACAACTTGAAATCAATGGGAAAATTTATCTGAATGCTTGCAGGAGCTCGCGTCTTTATACCCAGGCAACTGTCACCCCTTGCACTTGGGGATTATTGTCTTCATCACTTTGACATATCCTCTCCTCAGTACCATCTACCTCAGTCTATAAGCGTGACACAAATAAAGCACAACATCAATGGTGCAATCCACTTACTTCCTCTGGCTTGCGTTGACCTTCCAATCTTGGCAACCAACTCAGTATATACTTGCAAACTTTGCAGTTAACTCCATACCGGTCAGCCATCCATTACAAGATCCAATCTCCTCCCCTGGCCCATCAAAAGCTTTGGACTTTCATCTCCAGTCACGCAATTTTTGTTAGTTTGTATCTACGTCTAACTAAGCCATCATTACTGTACATTTTGCAATTGGACTAGTCCCTACCCTGCATACACTATTACTTCTCACTTGTATTACCTTCAACGTCATTTGCTCCTGTCTCAATTCATCATACATTTGTACACTCAGATTCTATTCTCTTGCACTTAGGCCATGACCTTGGATATGATTGTACTATTGCTCTATTTCCTATCCCGTTCCTGTCACTCATTTGCCTCACTGCCTTCAACTGTAGTTGGCTCCCCATCAGGTTGTATCTAGTCACTTTGGATTACCTTATAAAGGCTACCCCCTTGCCTGATGATTGTCTCCTGAGTTAGTTAATTTCATACATTCTTGCATTTTGCTACAACCCAGTTATCACATCGGACTTGGGTTGAGTTTCCCTCCTTGGAACACACTCCATTCCTCTTGCCGTTTGCCAAGTGGCATCACTAAGTTTGCACTTTGCAACTGAGTCTTGCTATTTTGCACTTGCCCTTGCACTCAGCATTCCTCTGCGCTCACAATCATCTAAGAATTGCCCTATAGTACGTGGGATGGTCGTGTGACACAGAGGTTGGAGTTTTGGTGAGAGCTGATTTATTTTCATGCAGCCAGTGGAGTTCTTGAGAAGTGGCAGGTTTGGAATTTCAGTATTTTGTTTGACAGGTAGCCACATATTTCAAAGTTTTTGGTGATCATTTCCAGGAAGTCTGAGTGGTCAACACATTGAAGTTTGATTTCCAATGAGAGAATTCTGGGTAAATGAATTAGACAGTGGTTGATTTCAGGGACAAGAAGGACTTCTGTGAGGAAAATTTCATGGTGTTTCTTGTCTTTGAGGAGAGAAGAGCCAATACCTGAGGCCTTGAGAGAATTTTCAGGGCTACTGGTTCCTATGGAAATTTCTACAGGGAGGATGTTGAAGAGAAAATTTGGATCATTCACAATATGGTGCAAAGCACCAGATTTGAGGACAGTTTGTTTGGAGTGAAGGTTGGTTTAAAGGTAGAGTTTGGCCATGTATTGGGTGACTGGAGAGGTTGCCTCTTCAGTAAAGGCCATTGGCTCATCAAGGTTATCTTTAGCTTGTTGTGTGGTGTGGTAAGGTGGATGGATATTGGGATGAAGTTACTGAATATTTTATTGCTCTTCTTTTTCTTTGTTTTTTTTCTCTTAACTTCTTTTGTTTTATGTTCTATGTTCTATGTTTTCTTTTCTTTAAGTTCTTTGTTCTATCTTTTCCTCTCAGTGTCCGCTCTCTAGCTTCACTTTTCCTCTGTCACCTGGCTGTCACTGCCTTCACTCACGCGCGCGCTCCCAGTTCCCTGACCTCACCTGAATCCATTACCTGGAATTGAGGTGATTGGGGCAACACCTCACTCAACAAAGATCAACTCAACCAAAAATGGCAACTCTACGAATCCAGAAACTTGCTACACTTCAAATCTCAAAATCTCAACTTTCACTATTGATTTCTCTCTTCAAATGTCAACTTTCACTATCAATTTCTCTCTTCAGCGCCACCCTCTTTCCCATTTTCTTTCCTCTCTCTATATTTCTTCAACTCTTTTCTTCATTCTCACTCAATCTCTACCTCAAATCTCACACCCTGGCTGTCTTCAATCTTGAGTATGTCTGCTATGGCTGGTTTCTTTCAAGTTCTCAACCTCTCAATCTGATTCTCAGTCCATTTTTATATTAGCCCGCTTTCTCCTCAACCATCAACTCTATTGGCCACTCTTTTTCCAATGATCTCTTTCTGCTATCTCTAGAGTCAATCTGCTTGATGTTGGTTTTATGCATGTCTTCTTCTTTCTTTTTTAGAGTCTTTTCTTATCTTGTTTCTATTCTTTTACTGATTCTTTGGTCTGTGCAGCCCTTTTTATTATTATTTCTTTGAATTCAACTTCAGAAATTTATCATGGTTAAAAGCCAAAGATCAGCCCAACTATTCTCACCAGAATCATGGAGGGATCAAGCAGCAGCAATGGATTTTGACAAATCATCCTCAAGGCAGCTCTCAAGGTAGTACCTGTTCTCACCAACAAAAACTACTCAATCTGGAAGGATAAAATGACCATTCTCTTGGAACTGAAAGGTTTCAAGGAAGCTCTGGAGGACAACACTAAAACTATCAAGACTACTGATGACATGGAAATTAGGGTTATTTTACTCTCTCCAATCAACTTGATTACTCACAACAATGTTGTTAATCCAACTAACATTACTTCCGCAAAGCTACTCTGGCAAACCATCAAGGAAAGGTTTGCCTCTTCTCAAACCGCCAATTGAGTGAGAGTTTTCAACGAATTCCTTTACCATCAATTCAAAACCGATTCAATTAATTTGTTCATCACCAAAACTAAAATCTCCATGAAGAAAATGATCAATGTAGGAATAAATCTTCCAGAAGATATTCTAGCTTATCTTATTCTTTTTAAATTCCCTTCCACTCTTCAATCTCTTTGTCAACAAATTATACATTCCAATAAAAGCATCTCAGTTGATCTAGTTCTTAATCATCTCACTCAACTCAACAATGAAACCAGATTGAAAGCCAAAGATTCCAAATCTCTCAACACTGCCCTAGTTTTCTCATGAAACGTCAAAAATCCCGTGCCTCAAAAGCTCCGCTGTAAAAGAGGTTATCACAATCCACAATCACCCAATCATACAGAGGACAAATTTTGGGACAAACATGAACACCTAGCTCCAGATTGGTGGAAAGAAGCCCAAGCCAATTGGAGAGCGCAATTCAATGCCAACTCTAAGGGAAAGGAAGTGGCTCACTATCATGCACTTCTCACCACCTGGATCAAAGAAATAAACTCGCATAATCAAATCATCCTTGACTCTGGAGCCTCCTGTCACATGTTCAACTCCGCTAACTTTTTCATTGATCTCACCAAATGCTCTGGAGACAAGTCTATTAGCACTGGAAAGGAAGGAGCTAAGCTCCCTATTAAAGGAAAAAGAACAGTCCAACTTGTCTTGAAGGAAACCACGGTCACACTCTCTAATGCTTTCTTTGTTCCCAATCTTGTTGTCAATCTTATCAGTCCTGGAGAACTCATTGCCTCTAAAAGATGTTCTTTAACCACTGACAGAAATCAGTTTCTACTTTTCTCCAAATCATGTCCTGTCTTCTTGGGATTTATTTGAGTTAATCTTTTCATCCTAAACAATCCCTCTAAGGTAGGACTCAATTGGAAACTTTGCTACATCTCCCAAAACAATTGGAACTCTGAAAAGCTCAAAAATCTTCATCTATCCTTTGAACATGCCGGTCTATATTGACTCAAAAACCTTTTTCCTGATATTTCTTCCAATTTTATGTCAGACTTTCAATGCAAAGATTGTCTATTTTCTAAAATGACCAAAAGTTCTTTCAAAAACACCTCAACCTCCGCTACCCAATCATTCAAAAAACTCCACGTTGAACTTGTCAGACCCATCACTCCTCCTTCCAGAAACGGTATGAATTACATCATGACCACAATCAACAATTACTCAGGTTACATTTCTGCAATTCCGCTTCAACAAAAGTCAGATGCCGCTCCGCAACTCAAGATAATCTTAAACTTTGAAAAAAAAAAAACTCTTTTCCTGCTACCATCTGCTCTGATGGAGGAGGAGAGTTTATTTCCTCTGAATTGAAGGATTTCTTTTTATCAAACTCCATTCAACATCTCATCACTGATCCCTATCATCACAAACACAACGGCAAAATCAAACGAGCTAACAGAACACTAACAGAATCTATTCAAGCCATCCTCCAAAGTTCCAAGTTGCCTCTTAATCTCTGGGCCAAAGTCTCCAAATCTGCTTGTCTGGTTCTCAATCAAATTCCTAAGACTCCAAACTTGCCCTCTCCCTAACAAATGTTTATCAATAAAACTCTTCCTCTTGACTACTTTCATCCAATTGGCTCCAAGGCTGTCTATCTTGAAACCAGGGTAGCTTGAGGCAAAAAATTCAAAGAACACGGCCTTGATGGCATCCTTGTGGGCTAAAACCCTCATTTTCCTTTGTACCATATTCTTTGTCCTGACAATTCCATCATTTCTTCCAAACATGTAAAAATACTCAAAAATTCTTCTTCTCCCCAGATACTCTCATCCTCTCCTAATTCCAAATCCGATACTCTCCCACATCTCAACTTGGACATTGACCTTCCTCTTTCTTTCTCTTTTCCTGAATCTTCCTCTTCTCCCCTTTCTCCCAATAATCCTGTTGAACCCAACAGGAACAATCTCTCTCCCTCTCTCTCTTCCAAACCTTTGAATTATTTTCACTCAGACTCCTCATCCAAGTCCTCTGACAACCTTGCTGTTCAACTAAACCCAAACTACTCTTTGCAAGATCAATCATCCATCAACCCTCCTCAACAATATGGCTATCACCATTACTTTTTACCTAAGACTTACAAACAAGCCAAGAAATGCTCCAACTCACTCAATTGGGATGCTTCTATGGACTTTGAACTCAACAGCATTGAAGAACTCAAAGTGTGGGATGACTGCAACGGACCTGAACCTTTCAATACACTAAATACAACCTGGGTCTATTTTCTTAAGGATAATTGCCACAGCAACCCTCTTATCTATAAGAGCCGGCTCTGTGTTTGGGTATTTGATCAATTTTTCTGGAATAGAATATCTTGACACCTTTTCTCCCACCGGAAAGGCTGCTTCTCTTTGTATTGCTCTTCTCTTTGGACTTTACCATTCTCTCCCCATCACCCAACTTGATGTTAAAAGCGCTTTCCTTCATGCCCCGTTGTCCAACACGGTTATCATAAAACAACCCAAAGGATCAAAACAAACTTTGAAATACCTCATTCCAAACAAATATCTATATGGAATGAAACAGGCCCCAGCCAACTGGTTCAGTACTCTTACCTCTTGGATTTGCAAAAAGGTTTCCCTGAATCTATGTCAGATCTGTGTCTCTACATTCATCCCTCAACCAACTCTGATCTTTTCTTCCACCTTGATGATCTCATCCTTGTTGGTTCCTGCAATAATTTCTTAACTAATTTTCTCAAACAATTTCCAAACTCTAGTCATCACAAAACCAACACCATATTGGGCATGAAATTTGAAAGACTCAACAACTCAATCTTATTATCCCAACCCAAACACATCAAACACGGACTGAAAGAATTAAAAATGATGGATTTCAAACCTTCCTCCATCCCTCTTACTATCAACACCAATCTTTCCCCAGCTTCCAATGAAGAACACCACAAGTTTCTCTCCCTTAACATCAACTATTGATCAGATCTTCTGCTGATGAACTATATAGCTGTTCTGACTCTTCCAGACCTAAGCTTTGCAGTTTCAAGTCTTGCTAGATTTTGTGAAAACCCCGACATTCAACACTGGAGAGAATTTAAGCATTTCTGGAAGTACTTAAACGCTGCTAAGCATCTCAAACTATCACTCTCTGTTTGCAATTCCAAAACTCAAATTCAATGCTACAGCAATGCTACTAGGGGGGATGATTTAGAAACTAGAAGATTGCAATCAGGTCATTCATCCCTACTTTTTGGCTCTCTCATTTCCTGGAGAAGCTACCGTCAAAGGAACGTTACTCACTCAACCACCAAAGCTGAAGCAATCCTCTTGTGGACTCATTTCTGGAAGCCATCTGGATGAAAGACTTAGTATCTGAACTCTGGAAGAAAGATGTAGAACCCAGCAAACACTACGTGGATAATAAAGGTCTTATCAATAAACTCAAAAATTTTGGGTGCAATTCAAAAACTTGACACATCAACATCAAAATAAAGGCTATTCAAGAAGAATTGAAACAAGGAAGTCTGGTCATTGATCTCATTCCATCTGAAAAAATGAACGCAGACGGACTCACAAAAGCCTTGCCACCAACTCTCTTAGCCAATCTCACCTCTCTTATCAATCCAAACTTTTCTCTTGTCTCCAGCCCTACCAGAAACGGGGGGTGTTGAATATTTTATTGCTCTTCTTTTTCTTTGTTTTTTTTCTCTTAACTTCTTTTCTTTTATGTTCTATATTCTATGTTTTCTTTTCTTTAAGTTCTTTGTTCTATCTTTTCCTCTCAGTGTCCGCTCTCTAGCTTCAATTTTCCTCTGTCACCTGGCTGTCACTGCCTTTACGTAAGCGCGTGCTCCCAGTTCCCTGAGCTCACCTGAATCCATTACCTGGAATGGAGGTGATTGGGGCAACACCTCACTCAACAAAGATCAACTCAACCAAAAATGGCAACTCCACAAATCCAGAAGCTTGCTACGCTTCAAATCTCAAAATCTCAACTTTCACTATTGATTTCTATCTTCAAATCTCAACTTTCACTATCAATTTCTCTCTTCAGCGCCACCCTCTTTCCCATTTTCTTTCCTCTCTCTATATTTCTTCAACTCTTTTCTTCATTCTCACTCAATCTCTACCTCAAATCTCACACCCTGGCTGTCTTCAATCTCAAGTATGTCTGCTATGGCTGGTTTCTTTCAAGTTCTCAACCTCTCAATCTGATTCTCAGTATATTTTTATATTAGCCCGCTTGCTCCTCAACAATCAACTCTATTGGCCACTCTTTTTCCAATGATCTCTTTCTGCTATCTCTAGAGTCAATCCGCTTGATGTTGGTTTTATGCGTGTCTTCTTCTTTCTTTTTTAGAGTCTTTTCTTATCTTGTTTCTATTCTTTTACTGATGCTTTGCTCTGTGCAGCCCTTTTTATTATTATTTCTTTTAATTCAACTTCAGAAAATTATCAGAAGTCTGAAGCATTGGTCTCCTGGATTTTTTGCAAGATTTTTGTGATGTCCTGGGCTACATGGATGCAGTGGCATGTTGTTTTGGGTTTTCTTGTAGCCCTGGGTGGATTTTTGTTTTTTGTGGAAGTTTTTGAGGAGAGCAGTGGATGAGCCCAGAAGGGATTTTTTTTTGTGAGTTTTCCAGGTGTACCATTCCTTAGAGTTTATTGAGAACAGGTTGAGGTTTTTAGAAAATGGATTTTCTTAAAATGATTTTTTTGATAATATTCCAAGGTCAGATGTTAGCTTGGCCAGGATGGAGTAGCTCATTATTTTTTCAGGGATGTGGAGATTAGCAACATCCAGCTTGTTTGCTATTTCCTTGCATTTGCATAGGTATTATTTGAGAGATCCAGGAAATTCAAAACACATGAAGCGGGCCCAGACTCATCCTTTTTTATGCACTGATTTAGAATCAAATTGATCTGTGATTGCTTCCAACAGTTCATGAGATTTGGAAGCATTTAAGGGAGTAACAATGTTGTCAAAGGCTTATCTTCCAAGGTTCTGGAGGATGATGTTGGAGGCTTTATTGATCCTTTGGGTCAATGGTGGATTGGGATTCTTAGGAGGTTTTCTGAGGCAGAAGTCAAGGAGCTTCTTTTTTTGGAGATAGATTTGTATTCTGATTCAAAATTGGGGATAGTTGTTTTTTTTGAGTTGGGGAATGCTTTGGTTTTTTCCTCTTTCCTCTTCACTCTCTTAAATAGTTTAGTTGTCTCTTTAGCTTTTAGAGTGTGTTGCTGTTTGGATTTGATGGGACTGTAAATCTTCTGAATTTAATGCAAAAACCAAAGAAAAAACTTCAGTGAGTGTGGAATGAAAAAAAAAAATGAGAAGAACAGTCCACCTAAAGAGACAACTTTACCACTGGTCTTTAGAGCAAAATAAGAAAAAATTAGATGGAGGAGAATAAGAAAATGAGTTTTAAGGAGGGTTGTAGGTTCTTTTTTCATGTATACAGTTGAGCTGTTGTCAGGAGGCTGTTGGTGGTATTCAGGTTGGAAGTAAATTTAGGGGTGTTTAGGTTGAAGGGTTGAGGCGGATGGGATGAGGTTGTTTGGAATTGTTTGATGAGAAGAAGGTGTTTACATATGAAAGAGTCTAGGGAAAATAATATGGTAGGTTCAGGTAAGTGTGAGGTTGAGGTGAATGAGGTGGTAGTTTTGGGTAGTTCTGTTTCTTATGTTTCATTAGAAAAGTTGAGGGGGTAATTGTGAGTTTAGGTGAATGTTGCATGTGCACACTAGGTTGAGGTTGGTTGGTGTTGTGAGTAGGGTGAATGTGTGTTATTGAAGTTAGTTGTTGAGAATTAAGGGCCCCAGAGGAGCAAGAATGAAAAGAAAGATGAATGAAACAAGGAGATGGACAACAATGAACTAAAGAAATGGATGAAAGACAGAGATGAAAAAGATAATGAAACAAGGAAATAATGAAAGAAGTAGAAGAGGAGAAAGATTGATCCAGGAGCAGAGAGAGAGAGAGCAGTTATTCAACAGTATGCAATAGTAAACTTCAGTACATTGTCAATTTTTTAGCCTTTCAAAACTAAAAGCCTGATCTTAAATCATGGGAAACTCACAAAAAACTTTTAAGATTCCTTGAGTTTGTAAAAGAATCCCATCAAAGATAACCTGACCAAAATTGACTCTGTATCCTCACTTTTTCCTATATGTTTTTCAAACACTTGTTCTCTCTCTTTTCTAATCTATCCTTTATTTTTGATTTTTATTTTATCTTTCTTCTTCTTCAAACTAAATCCAATTTCCTATTTTAAATATAACTCACCCACCCATCCCCAAAAAAATAAACAAAACTGAAAAAAATACAACAAAAAATTTACAGGAACTTGAGAATTTCCAACTTCTTCTACTTTGAAAGATTGTTCATACTGATTCTATTTATTTTCATCTGCATCAAATTCCCCCCCCCCCAAAAAAAATAAATAAATAAATAAAACTGAAAAAAAATACAACAAAACGTTGACAGGAACTTGAGAATTTCCAACTTCTTTTACTTTGAAAGATTTTTCATACTGATTCTATTTATGTTCATCTGCATCAAATTCTATTCCTTTACCATTGTAGGAATTCCAACAAAATCTCCTCTGAATCCTTCTTCAATTCCTTCAAACATTTCTTCTGCTTATTTCTTGATCCACCTTGATTTCACCACCTCTTCACTTGTTTTTTTTTATTTTTCCCACCTGAATCCAACCATTTATCTTTTACCTAAGATCCACCCTCAAGAGTCCCCCCCCCCAAAAAAAAGACTCTCAACCATCCGCACACAACCTTCAATGGTTGATGCTACAGATCCTTCTTCAACCATGTGGGTTTACAACCTTTGATCCAAAAACCTTGAGTTTGGCTGCCTGGGTACTCAAACTTTTTCCCCATGCATTCACTTCCTCCTCTCTACTTGCAAGTTGCACCTCCCATCAATTCAATTATTTGAGTCTCAAATCAACCATTTCTCCCAAAGCATCAAGCTTTCCTGATTACTCAAGTTTGTTGATCTCTAACTCCACCTTTTCTACCTCTGTCAGCCTCCTGGATGCCAAGAACCTTGCTATCCTTTAGCTACCAGAGGTGATAGAATAAATAATAAATATATTATTTAATAAATGCAGCAAAAATCTGTAAAATATTTGGATTAAGCTTATTGCAAGGTTAAGTGGTTTGGTTATGGTTTATTGTTTTAAATCAATATGAATAAATTGATTATTAAATATTTTTATAAAGGGGCCACAATTATATTGGGGATCTTTAACACCTCTCTTCAGGGATTTCAGTATGAAAACACGTAGTCCTGGTTACTTTGGGCTCTTTTGTTTAAAGGATATTTTACCCAAAGATAATATGTATATAAAATACACGGTGGAGTGGCAGGGCCTTGTAACCAAGCTGCCACAACAGAGAAAGGATAATAAAACTCACTGGTATATTATTAAATCCTTTGGGTATCTTTTTGAGACATGCACTGATGGGTTAAACCTGTATACTGGGGTTATAAGGTTGTTCAGCAGTTTTAATTGATAAAAAAAAGAGGTTGAGGATGGATATTATTGATCAGACTTAGCCATAAATCACTTACTTATCTCTTTTAAGTACTTGATTACCTTGGCAAGGTGTCTTGATATAAATATAACTGGGTCTCTGCCCATCAATTTCCTCAAAAGAGCTACTTATTTATAGCTTTTGGAGTCCCAATGTTGTCCTTCTGAGGGGTACAGGGGCTCAAAAAGACGGACACTAAGGCTAGCAGGTTAACCAGGGGTAGTCTGTCACGTGTTCTTGGTGCTATAGCACGTGTAGCATCTAATTCCTCAGGGTATGGGAATTATTCTACTTTATAATAGATATTAAGACGTGTGAATAACACTAATCTGTCCCATTTATGTATTATTTAATTAATTATCCTTAGTAAATGTTTTCAGTAATTCAATAATTATTTAAATAGACATTTCTACGGACATCCTGATGTCAGGTGAGTTCTCATTATGTATTAAATAACTGGAGTAAAGTCATGATATTGATTTTAATCCTTATTTTCAAGTTCCAGTTGATTTACTAAAATAATTACTTAAAAATATAAGTCATGTGAATTAATGTAATATTGCTACATCATTAGTTTTCTTGGTATTTCACAAAGATATTGATGTCTAGGAATTCTCATAAAAGTATATTGAAGTATTTTTATATATTTTTAGAAGTTGTCATTGTCTTATTTTTGACATTCTTGGTACTTTGAATTATATTTAATAAAAAATATTTATAAGGGTTATTTAAGTATTTTTTATATAATAGTATTTACTTTTAGACTATCTACTATCCACGGGATCATTTATTACATATGTAGAATGTTCCCGTGTGGGTTGTAGCATGTTTATGCCGTACCTAAGCCTCTCAGGCCGCCTGTCACTCTGTCAACCCGTAGTCCCGCGGCTGCATACTTGTCAGAGGCCCAGGGCTGCCTACACAACCTTGATGGAGTGACAGGGCTGTATCTCAGCGGCGCGCGGGTTCATTGGCTACCGCGGCTGCGTGCGGGAATTGTGACAAAACACATTTCCATCCCTAACTCCTAAAATATACACAACACCTCCATTCTGACTGAATTTTAGGTGTGAAACCTATACGTGACAATTTGTGTGAAATATTTAATTGACCAAAAGCTCAAATAGTGGAGCCGTAGTATTTTGGTCTTTCTTTCCTTAATTATTTAAAAATATAAGGAGTTGGATTTCAAGGGTGGGGTCAGTGAGTGACCCTAATTAATTTTGGGTGGAGAATCCATTTCTGTAATAATATTTATTTTTTTCCTACTCCTTCTTTGGTTAATTGTATTATTATTATTTTCATGTTATTTTTGTTACTTTTGCAGCTTGCTTTGCAATAGTAGCAAGCTGACAACCTCTTCTACCTCTCCTTTTTTTTTCTCTGCTTCCCCCCCCCTTTTTTTCCTGATTAATGGCCATCTCCAATTTACTTCTCATGTTTGGCTTGGGTACTCTCACCAATTTGGCATGGCTTCAAGACCCTCAACACTTCCCCCTCAAATTCATCACTCAAGATCACAACCAGGCCTTCATCAAACCAACATTGAATGCACTTGAAGCCCTCCATGACTATCTTAAAATCACAGACTTTCCAATCCTTTAATTCAGGTTTTATTCTCCTTTAATTTTTTTTTTTTTGACTTTCAAAGGATTGGCTCACCTTCCTCTCTGTCATAACCACAGTTTGACTAAGTCTCCTAAGCCTCACTCAGCCCTCAGCCAATATCAGTCCAGCTCAATCACACTCTACTGCTGAATATCCTGAAGTATCCCCCTGCATATCCTGTAGCCTTTGGGTAATCTCCCAGGCATACCCTCTACCTCTCTATGGCTTGGTGCATCCTCATCTCTCCTTCAACTCTATCTAGCATGAGAAGTACATACAGTAAACCCATAGTACATACTCCTGGCTGGACAACCCATACTCCAGTTCAGTACATGACCTTCCTGGACAGGCCCACTACTCAACCTGTCAATCTGCAACCTCCAACCCAATTGGTCCACATGTAATGCCATGGGCCTCCCATCCCAGCACCAGTCATCCAATCCTCAAGGCCTACTCTCAGCTCTCACATATACTGGCCTCTCTTCTCCTCTTGGACTAATTCCCCCAAGGAATTAGTATACTACTTCTTATTGGTTAGTCCCTCATCCAATAGGTGTCATCTCAGCACAAGAAAACCAACCAGCCTACCTTACTCATCTCACCTATCCCTCTGGTGTTACTCTTACAGGATTCCCTCATCACAATCCTTCAGAGCCTTACTCCTGGATTCTTCTCCTCATCATTGTCCTTACTCTACATCTCTTCTTCATATGCAATCAATCTCTTTATCTCTATCCTGAGTTCTGTGAGAAGTAGTGCCTGTGCCTTCAGCCCCTTGCACGCCAGGGGCAGCTGTGACACTCTCCTGAACTCTCATTGATCTCATCTTCAAGGATCATCATCTCCTGGGGACTTTAAAAATCTAATCCACCAAGCCTTGAAGGCACATAATACACAATCCAATTCCATTGCCTTCACTTCAACCAAGGGCTACAGTTTGAAGTTGATCCCACACACATTAAGTCTTGAAGTTGACCCTCATCACATGGTTTCAGGTATCTCTGGGTGCAAGTGTTATCCACACCATGGCTGGTTACTTCCAAGGATATGACCCAACCATCCAACATCATGAAGAATTAAAGCAACTAAAGAAGCCTATTCAACCAATGTTAAGGGCATACAACTAGTGTGAAATGAATCAATCAGTGATGATGAGATATTCTAGGAGCTTTTAAGGATCTTTTTAAATTGTCTATAGCTGGGTATCTGTGAACATTCAGACCTAGAACTCCAGTTACCTGCCTCATCAAGCCAATCAGGAGCCCTCTGACCATCCAAACTTATACTCACATCCTCACTCTGGCCCTAATCCACAAATTCTCAGTGACTCTTCATGATTCACCTCAATGGACAATCTCTCCCTCTGCCATCCAACATCTACATCTTTTCCCAACCTAACTTTCCATCTCTACCCAATCAATACCCAATCTGAGTCTCCCCACACATCTACCCTGGTATCTCCAGTTAACCCCACACTCCAGCTTGGACTTGACTCCTTCAGACATTCCAGACCCTTCAAATCCTGAGATAGTCTATCCAAAATCAAGTGTATCACACTAGTTGTTAGTGTACCATTACCTCAGGTATCTGTTCACTCAAGCATTTTTGAACAATCTAGCCACCCCACCTTGGTATTCATGACTTAAGACACCCTTTTCAAATCAATTGTAGACAGTCCTTCTTAGTTGTATATGTGAGGTGACTTGTTGCCTGCATCCCTTGGATCCTCACCTCTCACCTGCACCTCTACTTGTTCAACCTTCCCCCCATGGGTTTTTAAAATTCAAGAGCATGCTTCTTGGTATTGGCATCCATTTTTCCTAAGAACTCAATCCAATCACCTATCCTGAGCTCTCAAACACCTACCTATCCTGATCAGATTCCAAAGCCTTCAAGACTCACCATGGTTCCCCCCTTGGTCTGTCTTGGATTTCTCAAGCCCAGTCCTAGCCTGATGTCCACCCCCCCCCCCTTGTTCCTTGAATCATTCCCCAAAGCTTCCTCAAGCTTTTTTGAAGAAACTCCTAGCCTCCTCAAGCTTCCTTGAAGAAACTCCTACCTTCCTCAAGCTTCCTTGAAGAAACTCTTAGCTTCCTCAAGCCTTCCTCAATCTGTTACCTCTCTCAGTGCCCATCACCACAGTAGTACAACAGCTTTGTCCGGTGATAACTCCTGCCCTTTTCAGCTCTTCCCCCCCGTGTCTCCCGCCCCTTCATTTAATGATCTTCTATTTTTTTTTTTAAAAAAAAAAAAAAAAAAATCTGGTGAATTGATTAATTTCAAAGGCCATCATCATCATCATCACAAATGCAACCTTGATCTGGTTTGTTTTTTTTTTTTTTTTTTTTTTTGGCAGTAGTGGTCTCAAGTGCACTTCATCACCCATAGGGCAGCTCATGGATCTTCAAATCCTTCCAATAATCTCATCCTTGCTTTTCCCCTATTGTTACTACTCTCATGGGGATCTGAACAGGTTCAGAGTAGGATGACCAAGTGGTGGTTGGACTTCTCTCCCTGTACCATCAAGGCCCCAATCTGTGGGATTTTGAGGGGTACTACATACTACCAACTTGATTGGGGTAATGTATAGGTTTATATACTTTCAAAGAAAGAGTAAATTTGGATTCAATATTGAACACCCCACTTTAGCCTTATAACAAGCCTTGCCAGAGTAATCTTAAACTTCACTTACCAAGTATCTTCTAGTTGAGTTTTTTTTTTTGGGCTCAAACAAGGGAGAGGGAAAGGGCAGAAAGAAACAGAAACCATTGCAGAGAGAGAGCAGAGCCCAAAAAACACTATGATTCAAAAAAAAAAAAAAAAAAAAACAAAAAAAAACAAAAAAAAAAAAACTCACAAGACTAAATACAAGAGGTGATACTGGTGGGATGAGGAAAGTGATGGGACTATATCAATCTCATACCCAGAGGCTGATTTTTCTTCACACCAAAAAAAGTAAGAGCAGGGGCATTGCAATAGGGCCTGTTATCTTAAGGTTTGTTGTCAGAGCTTGGGGGTATTGTGAATGGTAAAGCAAGTTGAGGTGATGGTCCAACCAGAGTTTCAGGCTATGCAAATGCCCTGGATCAATGTTCTTGATTGGCATCTCACCAACCAAAAATAAGGTGAGATGTCATGTTTGACAGTTTTTGATGTACTGCAACTCATGTAGATTGGATAGGGGAGGTGATTGATTGTGAAGAGATGTTGTCAGAATTTAGGTTGATGTGCTTGGAGTAAGCCAGTTCACTCAAGCTTTACTTCCCAATGCTCATCAAACGCAAGCTATTAGCTGACAGAGACCACCAGGGAGTAAGTTTCAGGGCAAAGTCATCCGATTATCTATACACCCAAGCCCAGGCAAGCTGAGAGTGACGGTGACAGAGGTGGGTGGGTATTTGAAGTATAAGAGTGATGAAGGATGGTTTGGTTTGATGAGCCAATCTGCAATTCAATACACTGACAGGGGCAGATACGTCAATGCTTAATCTAAGTCAAAGGGGGGCCAAGTTTGGACAATGCTCATGAGCTGGGATGTATGTGTTAGGACTTGGTATGGGACATTGGTAAGGTTAGATTACTATGGGATATGGAGCAGGTAGAAGTACCCCGCTCCAGATACCTGTCAACCTGTGGGTGATAGTGAGGCAGCCGAGCAGGCTATGGGACCTTAGGTCACAACAGTATGAGTAGGTTGATACAGGCGTTATGATGCAATTCCTGTGGACGAGAGAGAGAGAGAGAGAGGTCAACAAAGTTTTATTGAAAAGAGAGAAGATAGAATGGTGGGAGTTTCTATTCAACAAGTCGTTTGACATGTTGGCATCTGGGCTTTGCAAAACTCCCACACGGTGGCTTTGTGTAACGATCTCAAGTTAGATAGATATCGGATAAATAATAGATAGTATAGATTTAAACAAGTTGATCCGATGAGGAGCCTATGACAAGGCATAATATCAGTCAATTTATAGTATGGACTTTTCTTGAGGACTAGAGTGCCTGAGGATCTTATATTCTGACGGGGGCGGTAGTAATACTGGGTAACATGTATGTATTTACACAATTATAAACTGTCCGTGTTAATTATCCGAATTTTCCATGAGTGGGATCCTGACACTTTGGTCGGATCGATCGACGTTGGGGACGATCACGATCGGGTGAGTGTGATGGATGAGTGAAAGGATTCCAGGTTGGTTTTTTTTTTTTTTTTTTTTTTTTTTTTTTTTTTTTTTTTTTTTTTTTTTTTTTTTTTTTTTTTTGAATTTTTCGTTGGGTTGTTTAGCTTCGAAGCGGTGATGGGTCAGCTATAGGAGGGTACGTCGTGGGCAATTTGGGATCCCGTTTGAATCGGTGGTCCAGCTCTGTGGTACCCGGCTCCGGATGAGTGGTGGCCGTGGGATTGGGAATGAGGCTCATTTTGTCGATGGACGGATGATCGATCATCTGCGCCTGCGGTGATGAGGGCACGTACGTAGATATGTACATATCGACTTTTAGTATGCACATCATGGAAACAGTGAGTCAATCAGGATGTGGAGGTACGATCGATGCCGGTAGTAGTACGACTGACAATCGCGTATGTAAGTATGTAAGTATGTATGTATGTATGTACATAAGTTTAGGTTGCTCGTCGCCTGGTAGTTACTAGTGGTTGCGCGAGTGAGAGCTGCCCGGCGGTAGGGGGTATCGGTAGTCTTGCTTGGTTGATCGTCGGTCGGTGGGAAGGATGAGTGGGTGTTGGTAGTCAATGCATCCATCAGTCGAGAGTCGATAGGTAGTCTGGCCATTTGAGCCATCTCGGTATTTATCCGATATCACCGGAGTGCCTGCCGATTTATACTTGGGTAAGAGGAAAGAATGGCCGGAAACCTTGGACTGCACCCATCATCACATGAGGGATTAAGCAAAAACGTCTACAACGTCCTAAGGCCAGGGGGGGGGGGGGGGGGAGAGCTGATCAGAGAGGGATCCAAGGAATCGGGTATCCGAACAACAAAACAAAACGAGGCGAGGTTGTGATGTAATAAGTTGTAGTTGGTATCTACTGATCAGTTAAGATGGAGCGGTCGCTAGGTGAAGATGGGGTGAGTGGACATGGATGTGTGGGATCTGAAGCGAAGAGGAAGATGGTGATGAGAGTGGATGAGATAGATAGTACATACTATAATATACGTGTGCGGGTGTAGTTGAGTCGAAGCGATGCTTGGGCGTCAATCGAGGTCGTGTCGTGAGGTGAAGTATGGTAGTGTACCAGTCTCGACATCTTCCGATCCTAGGCTATTTCATTATCGAAATCCGGTATCTAGCAGTGCGGTGCCAGTGATGATGATCAGTCTCTGGAGACTGGGAGTGGATGGTTTGCTGATACTAAGGACATGGCTGTCTATCATAGATAAGTATGGATACGTATTATTGATTTATGTAGTAGTGCTCAAGTCGATGTACAGTGTGGATATGGGATTGCAATAGCTTATAGCATATGCCATGCCATGCCATGCCATGTCATGTCATGTCATGTCATCCTCCGATCCAGTTCATGATCATGGCCTGCTTCACTCTCATCCATCGCTCGATCTTGGGTATGTACTTATCAATCGATGAAACCCTGACTAGGTACCCGAGATCAGATGATGGATTTCTTCCGATCGAATCACGAGATTCGATAAACGAATTTAATCATTTATTTCCATCTCGATTTCTTCCTTATCCTTATACATAAATATGGATTTATTTTTAAAAAAGATTCAACACCAGGCCAGTCAACAAAACTTCGCCCGCCCACCCTTTTGCGTCCAGTGGGGTATGTGCATATATTATAATGTATCTATGTACTTGTGAACTCGCTTCCACCATCGTCTCAGGTCCACCACGTCCAGAACAGCAGCCCCTCCCCTGATGAGCTGACAGCGACTTTGAGCACCACTCCACTGACACTCGAGCTGCCTCTGTCTCTGTCTCTCAGCCTCAGCCTCAGCCTCAGCCTCAGCCTCTCCTTCTCCCTCCGCTCCCATTGCTCTCCCTCCCTCCCCCACGGCCATCCTCCCACCAAGCTAGCCTCTTCCGCCGCCTCCACCCCCATATCCTCCATCAACCCCACCCCCAGACGAGCCCCCATCATCATCTCCCACCTCCCCCCCCTCCCCTTATACCCCCCTACCCCCCTCGCCCAAGCTTCCTTCAAACACTTGAACCCACATGGCTCGAAACAGATTGGCCGCGATGAGGGTATGTCTGTCCGCCCCTCCTCCCCCGCATCGTCCCCACTCACTCACCCCGTTCTCATCTCATCCATCTACCAGACTGCCAACAACCCCAGCGAAGCCGATTACTATCAAGATGTCTACGACTCGTATTCGTATGCTCTCTCTCTCTCTCTCTCTCTCTCTCTCTCTCTCTCTTCAGCCCTCAATCCTATTCCCATCCACCTCCATCTACTGATCATCTACCTACCCACGCTCTCCATCCGACCCTCAGAGACCCACCCGCAGCACCCGCCTACCGTGCTCATGATACCCACCGTCAAGCCCCTCCCAGGAACGGCCTACCCCGTGGCCCTGGCCCCGCTCTTAGAGGCTCCCCATCCAGCTCGTTCGACGAGAAGCCGAGCTATGACGAGTTCGATCGTCAACCCTCTCGCCGTCAAGCCGATTACGATCAACCCGCCATGGAGATGGGCCCACTGTCGACCAAGAACCCTCCCAGGCACCATCGAGCTCCTAACGATTCCAAGGGGCCCAGAGAAGTTTCATCCACCGAAGAGTTTTTCGAATCCATCTCTAACCTCCAAGTCGACCTCAAGGAACTTCAGCATATGATCAACGAGATGGCCGATCTCTCCCAACGATCCTTGGATACTTCCTCCGACTCGGATCGTGAGGCCATCCAGGATGAAATCCATCGGATGGGCGATGATATCCGAAGCCTATCCGCTCAACTCAAGCAGTCCATCCAAGCCTTCGAAGCCGATCACTCCCTCCTACGTCAACGTGGTGACCCCGAGGGTAACCTATCGATCCGAGTCGACCAACTGGCCGCCCTCAAGAAGCGATTCATCGAATCCGTCCAGAGGTACGCCGAAGTCGAACAGGCCGCCAGGAGGTCCGTCAAGGCCCGAATCGAACGCCAGGTCAAGATCGTCAGACCCGACGCAAGCCCCGATGAAGTCCGGGCGGCCGTAGAGGATCAGATCAATGGCGGTGGGGCCGTCTTTCAACAAGCCGTCAGTCTTCTCATTGCCCTCTATCTTCAGTCCCCGTCGGTTTGTTTTCTATCTCTCAACCTGCAACCGCCTGCTTCTCACCACAGCTCGCCAGCTCCAATCGCATGGGATCGGCTCGAAACGCATTGAGGGAAGTCCAATCCCGTGCTGAGGATATCAAGCGGATAGAACAGACTATCACCGAGTTGGCCCAAATGTTCAACGACGTACGCAACCGATTCTCTCTCTCCATCGGCAGTGTTTGTTTCGAAGGATATTGATTTGGTTGTGATCTCATCTCTCCCTTTGGCGCATTTTTTTTTCCCGGGCACCTTTAGATGGCTACGATGGTTGAAGAACAAGACGTTAAGGTACAGCACATCGAGAAACAAGCTGAAACTGTCCACCAGGATGTCGAGGCGGCGTGAGTTGTTTCTTCCCACACCCTCCTCTTATCGACGACGACGATGAGTAGCCGGATTCCGAAGGTCATGTTGAACGCTTTGAATACTCGTCCTCCATTCTTTCTCGACAGAACGACCGAATTGAAAACCGCCGTCGCATCGGCCCAGGGGGCTCGAAGTAAACGAAAGTGCTGTTGTGTGATCATCCTCATCCTGATACGTGAGTTGGTTTGGCTGTGTGATCGGTTGATATTCCATCGTTTGAGCGATCCAATCCTTCGCTCGAGTTCTCACTGACATGGATTGATGTCTCTATATATATATTGTTTTTTTTGTCGGTTTTCCTTCGATGGACTTGGCTGATGGTCAATTTCCCCTTAACAAGTGGTGATCGGAGGAGGAGGGACGGCTTATGCATTGTATAAGACTGGTGTGATTGGAGGACCTCCTAAGGATTCGACACATACCAATGGTTCATCATCCGGATCTTCGACATATCCCTCTCCAACACCCCCAGCTACTAGTAGTCCTACACCCTCAAGTTCCAAAACACCTACCTGATTAATCGACAACCTTTCCTCGCTTTACATTTCAACTTATCACCCGATCGCATTTGCCTACATTTTCTTCATTTTCGACCTGTAGATTGATTAATTTTTTTTTTCCATCAAAACCTCAAAGAGTTACTCTTGATCACCTTTTGCCTCGTGTTGCGCACTTCTTCACCTAGCTCGTTTCCCACTCTCAATCAACTTGTTTTCTTTTCTTTTTTATTTGAACTTTTTTTTTATCCTGATCATTAGGGGGGGGGGGCTTATCGTATTGAAATTTCTTACAAGATCGAGGCATGATTCTCAGCATCAGTTTAACAGATGTTATTCGTTTTTCACTTCTTTTTCAGAAGAAGAAGAATCAAATCAGTTCTTGCACTTCCTTTTTTTTCTTCGCGATTCTTCGATTCTCTCTCTTGACAGTTTCTCCTGTTGATGTTATTACTGTTTTCTTCATCATCTGCTTCTTTCTAACTAGTTTCTTTTTCTTTATCATCACTCGTGATCACTCTCACTCATTCCAAGTTGACCTTCGTTACCATCCTTAACACCTGCCCATCATCATCGAACCCTCTAGCTCCCGCATCTCTTTCTCTCCCGGTCTCTCTCTACGCTTGCGACCCCTTCTCGATTTGTTTGCTCTTCATTCGCTCACGCTCGGTTGCGATGGTCTTGCTGGTGATACTTTTAGCTCCTTCTCTTCTCATGGACGCGCCCTAATTCTTCCCGTGTTCTTCTTCTTCTTTTGTTGTTGTTGTTGTCTCTTTTTCTTTCTTTTTTGTTACTTTTTGAATTCAGATCGATCGCCGTGAACTACTCGAACTGCTCACTTTCCTCCTCCTCCTCCTTCCTTTTCTTATCACCCTTTCTTCCATCTCGGTCACCTCGATCGCTTCCCACCGACCTAACGCGAGAGAGTGAGAGTTAGAGGGTGAGGAGTGAGCTGACGGGGTCGTTAAGTGCAACGAGCCTGGCCTTGGACCAGGCCGGTCTGCGGCCCTGAGCAGATCGCACCCCGTCACCCGCCCTGCTCTGCTGCAGAGCTTACCCCGTCGCCCGGCCTGGACACTTTCCTCGCCGGCCCGGGCGCCCTAAGGCTCACTCGCTAACGCCCGCAGATCAACCATCATTACTCCTTCCTTCACCCTTCGCTTTTTCGGTTCTTCTCTTTCCCCTCCCCTTTCTTTTTCTCTTTCTCTTTTTTTTTTTTTTTTTTTTTTTTTTTTTTTTTTTTTTTTTTTGCTTGTTTGTTCGTGGTGTGTGGTGTGGTATGGTGTGGGTACGTAGGTATATGTATGTGTCCAGATGGAAATAAACTCGCTCGGTCGATTGGGCTCCTGCCCTCCCCCCTGGTTAGTAGTACTCAACTTCCTCTTGGGCCTCCAATCCGATCCAACCTCACACTTCTATAGCACATACCCATGAAAGCCAGAGAGAGAGAGAGAGAAAAATAAAATAAAATAATAAATAAATAAATAAAGAAACGAATGGCAACAGATCATGGTCTGGTGGCATCCGATTCTTGTTCTTTGGACCTGGTTGATCTTCACTTGAGGGTTGAGACCTCCTCAACGTCTGACTCTGTGAAGATACGATGGATGCGTTCATGCGAACATCACCCTCTAGAAGTGCATGTCTCGACCGTTCAGAAGCAAGCGTCCTTAGTTTAGGTGGTCGTAGGCTTGCCATGTGCATGAGAGGCCTGGGTTCAATTCCCAGAGGACACAGGTTATTTTCACTTTAGTGCAGGCTCAAGGCTGACAGGCTACACAACATCCATCTCTCTCTATCTCAGAGGGGTTTCTTCTATGATCATGCTGATCACCCATCCATCCATCTTCTCTTCTGGATTCTCAACTCCAAAGAGTTTTCTGCAAGTCTCAAAAAAAAAAAAAAAAAAAAAAAAGAAAAGAAAAAAACCTTGAACTTGATGGATTTCTGGTTTGTACTGTACAACAGGAAAGGGGGGGAGTTAGTCTGTCCCCACTGATTGGCCAAGATTGGTATACTACATCAAGTTTAATTCTTAGGCAAAAAAAAAAAAAAAAAAAGAACAAGAAAATTCCAAATCCAAAACAAAGTAAAAATCAATAAAAGGATTTATTGGTTTAGTGGGGCATTATTTCTTTCATGCAGCCTACCCCTTAACCTAAAACCCATGCTCCTGGAAATCATAAAAACCCTCCTAGCACAGTTCATTTCCTTGAACTCCTGAGAGGTGTTTCTTGGGGAGGGTTGAATCTGGTAGGTCTGCTACTGAAGATCCATAGATGACTGTCTAAACAAACCCCCCCCCCCTCATTGGGGAGTAAAATAAAAAATAAAGATGAAAAAGATGAATAATTAGGTATTCAAGTCTTTTCAAGGCCTTCAAAAAATCCAAAAAACTTCACAACACATCTTTGGATGGTTTCCTTTGCCTTTTTTTCATTTTTTTTTTATTCATTATTATTATTATTATTTTATTTATTTATTTATTTATTTATTTTTTTGGTGGGGGGAGGGGGGGTGAAGAAATTTCAAATTGAAAAAAAGGGGGGTTTCAAATCAATCAGAGAGCTCTAAATTTTTTTTTTTTTTTTTTTGGATTTTTTTTTTTTTTTTTTTGGGGAAGGGGGGGGGGGGAAGGATAACACATCCTTTTCAATATATATAGGGCATTATTTTTTTCACACCACCAACCTTTATTTTTGTGTGGTTTTGAAGTCACCAAAACTTCCCCCATCCTGGTTGTATGGTGCAAGAAAGTGTACTAATCAAGATGTCTGCAACAATCCTGCTCCAGTCAAGGAATTCATCAATCCTCTTTGGCCAAGTACCCTTTTGCCCTGTTATCTTGGGAAAAAAAAATCTGCCTCTGAAAAATAATAACCATAAACTTCAACAACTTGGAAGACAATTCCTGAATTCCTTGTTTGTTGTTTGTGTTATGAGTCTCCACCTTTCAGACTCCTCTTTGATTAATTATTGCAATTTAAAGAAAAACTAAAAATGAATAAAATAGGAACTCCACAAGGAATTTCATACACTGATTCTCCTTGATGATACTAAATTTTATGTATCATCCAATACCTAATGATACATTCAATACAGTACCCTCCTCTAAACAACCCTCTATATATATAAACCAAAAACTCACTTCTAAAACAAGATAAATTCAACAAATGACTCCCTCTGAACTGCCTCTCCTCCTTATGCACCTCTGCAATTGATCCTAACTACTATCAATCATGATCTTCCTAGACAATCCATCTGCATGAATTATTTATAGTATTGACTTTAATCTCCAATAGTCTTAATAGTCAATCAGCCCCAATATGCCTTTCTGAAAGATCCTCATTGATATTCCTTGGCAGATCCCCTTTGATATCCACATACTGCATCCTTGAAATTCACGTTTGGTGGTACCAATAATTACACACCCTTCTGCAACTACCACTGCATACTCCTCAGTTGTCCTTGGTTACATACTTGATAGTTCTCCAATTGTTTGACCTGGCTGAAACTCCTCTGCAATTATAAAAAAAAACAACCCTAGAAGATGTTGTCCCTAAATCCATAGCTGCAGAATGTGGCTGAATTCTGCAATGCAACCCTTCTTTTGCACCAAAGGTAAGGGTTGGGCTCAGAATCCCTTTTGTGCTGCCAATACCACATCTGACCACTTCTGAGCTTTTTCATCCTTCCTCCAGAGTTGGAATTCAAATTTTTTAAAATTTCTTTTCTGGTTATTTTAAAAATTCTGACAAGACAGAAAGTCAAAAAATATAAAAGGTAATTCAAATTTGATTTCCTTGGATTTCTAGTACTTCATTTTACTACCAGAAGATGGGATTAAAATAAAAAAATAAGACATTATTTTCAACTTTTTTTTGTTTCCCTTATCTTTCCAAAAGGTTTTCCAAATTTTGAGATTGCAGTCTTACAGTGAGCATTGAAGAGGGCACAAAAAAATCATGCGAGGATTTGTTTTTTTAGGTTTTTTTCTCCAAAGAAATTCATAACTGAAAACACAAAATTGGAATTTTTTGCTCTAAATGATCAAGTCAATAATCAATAGAAAAACAAATTATGGAGAATTCAGCAAAAAAAAAAAAAAAAACAAAAAAAATAATTCAATCAATATCAATTTTTGTTCCTTTATTTCTTGGATGTGGAGACTTTTTAGGAGGAAGGAAAATGTTTAAACCAAGTTCCAAGTTATTATGAATAAAATCCTCCCATTTTTGTGATTCCTTGCTAGAAAAAGACTTCCAAAGGGTATCTAATTGGGGAGCTGGCCAAAGTTCAGAATTATAGCAGGAAGAAAATATGTGCTTGAGATATTCCAAAATAATTAAACATATGAGAGATGTTTGAGAATTGGAAATTGGAGGGGAATCAAGGGGAAAATAAGTTGATGGAATCAACTTGAATAAAAGTACCACTGGTCTCTTGTATGTATCTGCCAGCAGGAAAACATGGCAAGGGAATTTCATCCAGTAACTTCAAGGGGAAAGACCAGAAGGGTGGTTGAGATGGTTTCTTGATTTGTCAAAAAGTTTATCCTAGCCTTTATCCATGAAATTTTCATCCTTGAAGAGAGAGTTTGATTTCATTTCCTTGATCATTTCCTAATGTATTTAACTCCAATCTTCAGATCTAGGGCCCAAATTAACTGCTACTGATCTAAACACACAGCTCTGATCACCCATCACATCTTGAACATGAGAAGTTTTGGGTATGGCTGTCTTGGGGAAAATGAAATTCTTTTGTGGATACTAATGAAAGAAAGATTAGTGTTATTTAAGAGGAAATGAAAAAAAACAACTTTATCAATAGTTACCACTTCAAGATGATCACAAAATGAAAAAGAAAAGATTTTTGTGACCTTGAATATCATCACCAAAAAAAAAAAAAAGTACAGGTTGATCAATAAATCATAAATCCAGATTCTTCCAGGAATATATTCACCTTTTAGTTTCAGAAGCTGTAGCTGTGGAAGCAAGGATTGGATTCCCTGGAGGCCTATAAAAATCTGCATCTGTATCTTCTTTTTTTCTTCTATTGACCCTTTTAAAGGTCCCAGGACTCAAATTATGGGAAAAAATCCACTTATTGATGATGGTTCCTGACCTTTTATTGACAAAGGAAAATATGAAAATTCATGAAAACTAGAAAAACTAGACTGATCCCCCCAAAAAAGAAATTTCTCACTTTCTGGATTATATCCAATTCTTCAAGCTCTGGTAGATCTTCCCCACTTAATTCAACTTATTTTATGAAGTCATAATGATCATAATTGAATTTCAGCCTAATTAAAAACAAAAAAAGAAATTGAAAAAAAAATAGGAAAAAAAGGGGAAAGAAACCCTCTTCCTGTGAATCCTGTTTCTTTTTTTCCTTTGACTTTTCATGGGCTTCCATTCTGTTCCTTTAAATCATCCTAAAACTCCCCAAAGAATATTTTTTTGCCATTTTAAATGATCACTAAATGTCTGATAGCTCAAAATATGGAAAATGTTTTGGAAAGGTAAGGAAAAAAGAAGTTGAAAACATTGTTTTATTTTTAATGTTAATCCCATCTTCTGGCAGGAAAATGAAGTACTAAAAATCTAGAAAAATCAAATTTGAATTAAACCTTATATTTTGAAACTTTCTGTCCCTTCAGAGTTTTCAAAATAACCAGAAAATAAATTGCAAAAAATGTGAAAAGATTTGAGACATGATGGTTTTTTTTTTTCAATTTCTTGATTTTAATTTTTGAAGGCCTTCAAATTGGCCAAACCCTCTCAATTTGTTTAGGGAGTTTTTAGATGCCTCTCTATGTGCTATGGTTTTTAATTTTTCAAACTCATCCAAAACCCTCAAATTCAAGGAAAAACAGGCAGATGGGAAATTTTATGGTGACTTTGAAACCATGAAAAAGTAAGGGTTGGGTGTTTGAAAAAAATAATGCCACATATATATATATATATGTATATATTTAAAAAAAATCAAGTTTCATTATTTCTTTTGATTTTATTTTGTAGACCTTTAGAAAAAAATTAAAAGGATAAGATAAAAGTTTTTCTTGATTTTTGTTTTGAGGGTTTTCACAACCCAAAATATTGGTCACAATGATCCTAAGTCAATACAAAAAAGGGGGGGGGGGTTGGCACTTTTGAAGCCATTTTTGGGTTTTGTTTTTCTTAACCAATTTTTTCAATGTGGAGATATTTGAGGCTATATGTTTGAAGATAGCCTTTCAGAGTTTTTGAAAGGATTTTTTTTCAATCTTTTGGGAACTATTTATGCCTAAAAAATTAGACAAAAAACAAAAAAGGAGGGAAATAAAACTTTTTCAGGCTGGGGTCTGCTTTTTTGACCCCTCTTGAATAATGAAATATTCAATCTGATTTTTCTCAATGAATTCTAGGTTCCTCCCCAACGTTTGGAGCACTATCATAATCTCCTCAACCACCACATCACCCATCAACTCCACGCACCACCCAACACATCTCCACAACCAATCAACACCACTCCTCATCACTCACCATAACTAAATCAAAACAACTCAACACTCCAAAAATACCAAATAAAAAATTTCTTCATCCAAATCTTTTATTCAAAAATCAAGAAGATTCAATCCTCAACAAAATTTTATGATTTTTTTGAAATTTTAAACTTGAACCCACAACCAATCAATACAAATCCACAAAAACCTTAAAGAAAAAATTTTAGACTCCTGGATTCCAAGGTCCTTGCTAACTTCTGGCTACTAGAGGTGATAGAGTAAATAATAAATGTTTTATTAAAAACAATAGGGCATATCAGAGTTGGCAAACCTGCCATTAGAAACCCGCCATTTTTTTTTTACCAAACCCACCATTTTTAATGGTGGGTTTCTGAAATACACATACCCCCTAACTGGTGTATTTCAAAATGGCAAATTTCATGAAAATGGCAGATTTCAAACATCAAAACTGCCATTAAACCCACCATTTATGCATCATCATCCATCCACCATCCATCAAATCTAAAACACCCATCCACATCAGAAAATCCATATTGGTCTCATCTCCATCACATCACACACATCTCATCTCCTTTGCTTCACATCTCCGTCACTTCACATCTCTATTGCTTCACATCTGTATTGATTCACATCTCTATTGCTTCACATCTCCATCTTCAAACAAATCCCATCATCATCTCATCACCCCACATCAAATGACCATCTTTCTCCCCATGTCCCATCAAACTTCTTGGCAGAAAGTTGAAAATGCAAAAAAGCTGACTGAACTTTTGTTAGTATTTGAATGCCATTCAGACTCTGATTCATACTCAGATTTGGAATCAAATTGGTTGGCTTTGAATTCTTTATTAAAAAGCAATACATGGTTCCAAGAAGACAAAATCTCCACAACCCTATGTATGAAAGGCAAAAGCTTCATCTCCTCCCCAACCTAAGCTTCCAGCAACTGTTCCAAACTCTATGGCCTTCATTCATAAAAATTTTGGAGATTATTGAAGACCACCACATCTTCCAGAACAATTCTTGGAATCCTCAACGCGATCCAGCTATCCAACTGGCTGTTGCTCTTTGTAGATTGGGATCAAATGGAAATGGAGCAGCAATCCATCAATTGGAAAATCTATTCTCAGTCAGTTATGGAAGCATTGACTCATACACCAAAAGAGTCATGATTGCTATCCTATATTTCCATTTCTCAGTCCTTTTTTGGCCAACAAAAGAAGAACGCAAGGAGATATTCCAATTAATGAAAACCAAAGGATTTCCTGGTTGCATTGGTTTTGTTGATGGAACCACCATCCCCTTGAGTCAAAAACCCAAGCTAGATGGCAACCACTATTTTGATTGGAAAAAAGGCAATTGATTCATATCTTTTCCAATCAATTTGATAACAACATTGATCACAAACTGACAAAATATGTTTTTTCTGTTTGTTTAGATACTCTGTGTCACTACAACTTGTTTTTGATAACAACAAGAAGTTCATATCCCTCCATGCTTGCCTTCCAGCTTCTTGTCATGATTCATACATGTTCAATTGGATGCAGATTTCCCAACAACCAGAGAACTACTTGCCACAATCAATACCTTCTTGCAGACTCAGCTTATACTACTGGGAAATATGTGGTTCCAGCATACCGGAATGTTTTTTCCAACAATCAAGGAAAAACCAATTTCAACTATCATCTTGCCCAATCACAAGCTTGGATTGAGCATGCCATAGGAGTACTTAAAGGAACATGGGACAGCTTGAGGGAAACGCAAAACCAGCTTCAAAACCCCAAAGACATGAATTTCCTCATAAACTGGATTATCACTTGTGTCATCCTTCACAATCTTTTGGCCAACATCAAAGATGAATGGGACAAAATATTTGAAGATGATATTCCTGATCCTCCTCAAGTCATCCCCATCTCATCTTCTACCTCATCTTTGGCCATGAGAGAGCGTATTCTACCCCTCACACTTGCTCACTTTTATGTGTATCATTTGGTTTTTAAATAGGTGAAATATCTTTTTTGGTTTTAGTTGTTCAAACAAGCATCCAAGGCTGACTTGGATTTTTTTTTTTGGTGGACTTAGACCAAAACAGAACCAAAACTTCCAAACCACCCACATCACCCCACCAAACCACCAGTCCACTCTCCTCCTCACCCACCACTGGTCCACTCTCCACCTCATCCTCCACCTCCACCTCACCCACCACTCCCCCCCCTGGTAAGCTCCTGCCCCTCCACCTCATCCTCCTCCCCTCACCCACCAACTCCACCAACTCCACCTCACCCACCACCTCCACCTCACTAGCACACCTGGTAAGCTTCCCCCCTCCTCCTCATCATCCCCATCATCAAATACTGACATCCACCCCCCACCATCCCCCTTCACCCCCCCACCTCACCTCCCTGGTTGATTCCCCAGGTAAGCTGCCCCCCCTCCTCCTCATCACCCTTTGCCCTCCCACTCACCCCCTCTACCTTGCTCCCAACTAACTCCCCACCACTCTTGCCCCCCCCACCACCCTTGCTTTGGTCAGCAGCCCACCCCCCCACCTTGGCCCCCCCACTGGGCCCTCCCACTGCCCTTGGCCCCCCTTGGCCGGCCCCCTGGCGGCTCCCTCCCCCCCACTGCCCTTGGCCATCCTTGGCCAGCCCCCCAGCAGCTCCCTCCGCCCGCCTGGCCCCTCCACCGCCCTTGGCCCCCCTTGGCTGGCACATTGGGCCCCCCCACTTCCCTTGCTTGCACCCCCCCCCACCTCCCTTGACCGGCCTGCCCCCCCCCTGAACCACCAATGGCGGGCCCCCCCTCCTTTTGCCACTTGGCCCAACCCAAAACCCAACCCAATCCCAACCAAAAGGGCTGGCCCCATTCCCTCACACCCTGTATTTTTTTTTTTTTTTTTTTTTTTAGGCGCTGATATCATGTTTTTTTTTGTTGATCCCATTTCTGGTGAACTTGGGATCAATTCCAGATGTGGTTTCATTTTGTTTGATCCAATCTTGTTTCACCAATGATGCCCATTTGACTGACGGTTTTTTGTTTTTGTTTGTTTTTTTCAATCCCTCAACCGCTATTGGTGAATGTTTGATTCTTCTCCCACCCCCTCAAAATGTTACACAAACATCCAAAAATATTCTTGTTCCTCACCCCAATCTAAGTATAGGATTGGGAGGGAACAAGATGGAAGGAGATGGCTTGAAAAAATACAGAGAGTTGGGAAGAGTAGGGCTGCTTGCCAAAAGAGGAATTGAATGAGAGATTCCAAAATATCTTTGGAGGTTTCTGAGGAAGTTATTAATGAAAAGGTGGTCTGGTTGGGTTGGAAACCGCATCCTTTGAACCTGTACCCTTCAATTGTTGCGGAAAAGAAAAAGAATAGTCAAAAACCAACCCAGGAAGAGTTTGAGAAACCAAAACAAACAATCAAACAGTTCCATTTCTTCCACCATGGAAAAGTAATTGTCCTTGATCAATCTGATCATCAAGCCCTGGTTGCAATAATAAATTTTTCCCATTGGAGAAACTTTCTGACCAAGACAAGAAGGACATCAACTTTTGTGGCAACTTGTCTTCACCAGTCAAAAAGATTTTCAACCCAGTTGGTCCTTCAAGATCTTGGGGTGGAAAAATGTGGGCTGTTGGATGGCAAAAATTGATGCACCCTTCAGAGTTATTTGGACGTTATGTGAAGAAATCATCCATTAGATCTTCTCCTCAAGAGTATTCTTTCCTCAACCTTAAGGCCAACAAAGTATCCTAAATTCTAGGACAGATGTTTTGCAATTTGGCCAAACTTTCATTTGAAGCAAACTGTGATGCCATGAAGGACAACAACATCCCCTCTTTCTCTTCATTGGAATTTGGTTCGAAGCCTACCCCTTTTGATTTCTCCCTACACATCACTTTAACCTCCAATTCTTTTTAAAACCCTCCTCATATTGAGAAAGGCAACATCTCTGGCTACTCCTTTTTACTGGTGGTTCCAAACAAGTAATCAAATGGTTGACTTATTGAAAATAAGGAAAAATAACAAGTATTGGATGGCCAATTTGTTTTTCCTGACCTTGGCTTTGGAATTGATTTCAAGAAAAAAGGTATAGTCAAAATGGTTTGGGCAGCTAATAAGTACAAGCACTGTACCTTTCCTGCTGTGGAAACAGAAAACCATACCAGAATGGCCATGTCACTTTAAATTAATAGAACAACTAGAAACACTTTTAGGGACTTGAATAATGGCCAAATTTACTCTAGAAAAAAAATTTAAATAAAAACAAAAAAGATTTTTATGTTGGTGGGGTTAAGAATACTCTCAAACTTTGTAATCAAAAATGATCTTTTTGTTTTTCTTTCACCCATGAAAATATATTTACAAGCCCAGAATTCAAGGTATCTGCTGTATTTCATCTACTGTTCTACTGCTACCAATGCAAGCCAAGGCCACTGATACCTTATGCTTTTTTTTGGTTGCAAGTTGTTCCCTCTCCTTTTCCAGTTGTTCTTGCTGTTGATCCTTCTCCTTTTCCTCTGTTTGAAATTCTAGCTCAGCCTGTTTCAACTTCCCTCAGCATCCCATTTTTGTTGATGAGACAAACTCTTGGCTTTCTTCTTTTTAACATCCATGGCCAGTTGACAATCCCACTTTTGTTTTTCAAACTCAAGTTTTTTGGATTAAATTTGTGATTTGACAGTTTTTTGCTGGGGAAAAGCAATGAGCATGATTTCAAAAGCAAGGTCAACCAATGGACTTACATGAATCTTGCTTCTCCATGATTTCTTCAAAGCCTGAAAAAATGGAAGTGTTTCTCCTCTTTTGATGACTTTTGGGGTTGATATTGATGGAATTGGAGGCCTTGTTCTTACACTTGGAAGAGGAGATTTGATTCTGAAAGTTTTCCTTAGTGTTTGAAGGCAATGTGGGAGGCCCCATTGGCTTGAGTTTTTTGCCATTCTGGAATGGATGAGCCTGTTTTTTTACAATCTAAATCAGTCAGGATTAACCAGATGGAAGAGAAAAGAGCTTGGTTCCTTACTTGAAACAATGTTGGGGGTGATAGAGACTGAGGAGTATCTTGTTACGCATCAGCAAGGTTGATGAGATCTGCTAACAGAGGAAGAAAGCAATCCAAAGAAGGAGGGGAGGGGTTGAAGGTATGGTTTGACTCCTCAATCAATGCAGAAGTAGACGTGATTGGAGCTGATTGCGTTTGAATATCCTCCTCTGCATTGGATGGGGGACACTCATAGGTTTCTTTGGGATCACCATTGCTAGGCTGAGCATCCCCAGCCAAGTCCTCAGCTTCAACTGAATTGGATTGTTGGGAATCAAAAGCAGCTAGGGGGGTGATGTTGGCCTTATTTCCAAAGATTTAATCCATTTGAATATAAAAAGGACAAATGGATTCCAAATTATCAACCACCAAGTTGATTCCCTTGGCTTTGTCAGAGTTGGTGATACCAAAGCCAGTGGAGATTGAAATGGAGTGGGCCTTTTTGTACTTGGATTAATAATTTATGAATCAATCCCTCATCTGTTTGGATGACAGATCCAGCCTACCTTTTGTTTTTTTCTTGAGTTCATTGGCCATCAGGAGATAACCATTGAACTTAGAGGATGGAGGTTGGCAAATGCATGTTTCATTGTGCAATACAAAGCAGGCATCATAGTTGGACGGAATTTTGAGCCAGTTTACCAGGATGATGTGATCAGCTCTCTTGAGCTGAATTGAGCACTTGGAAGCTGATGGGGGAGAATTGTTTAAGCCCTTGGAAGCTTATGGGGGAGGATTGTTTGTTCTGTAGTTCCTTGGCAATGTTGGCTTTGGTGTGTTGGACTTTTGTGGGGACTTCCAGGGGGAGGTTTTCTGAGGGGCCATTTGGAAAGAGTAAGGGCAATAAGGTGATGAGAGGGATAAAGTGAGAAGCAAGATAAAGTGATGAGAGATATGGAGTGATGAGAGCAATAAAGTGAAAAGAGCAACAAAACAATGATTGGATTCTTTGGAAGGGGTTGGAGGTACAAGTTCTTGTTGGAGGTAGAGTGATGAGAGTGATGAAGCAATGAGACCAATGAAGTGATGAGAGCAATGAAGCAATGAGAGCAATGAAGAAATGAGAGCAATGAAGCAATGAGAGCAATGAAGCAATGAGAGTGATAAAGTGGTGAGTGATCAAGTGATGAGGGTGATAAATTGATGAGAGTGATGAAGTGATTATGAGAGTGATAAAGTGATGAGAGTGGTGAATCTTTTTATGATGAGGCGGAGGTAAAAAAATTTGCAATGAGGTTGGAGGTAGAAGGAGGTGGGAAGTAAGGGGTGGATAAAGTGGAAAGGTGGTGGAAGCCTTTAAAAACTTTATTTGATAAAACCAACTCATTTCCAGGTAGCTCTGACACGTCTGATGTGAAATAAGTGGGTTTTTTTGATTTTTAATGCAGGGTTTGAAATGGCGGATTTGGTTTGAAACACGCCATTAACAAATGGTAGGTTTGCTTAACTCTGATACTCCCTAATGCAGCAATGATCTGTATTTACATGGATAAAGCAAGTGAAAGGTGAAGGGGTTGGGTTATTGGTGATTGATATTTATAAATGGCCAAGGTTAAATTTGGAACCTCAAAACCTAACAAGGGTTTCATGGCTCAGTTTGCATTTGGTTTAAGTTCTGAACCCACTCACAACCCATTTCAGTTGTGAACCACTGCCCATGACTTCCTTTCACCACAAATGGCCACTCACAGCCAATTTTGGGGTTGTGAACACCCATTCAGAACCCATTTGCCGTGAGCAAAAAAATAGACAGTTAAAATAATAATAGATAATTGAGATTGATTGAGCTAGAAACTGGAAAATCAGGCTTTGAGGATCTTGAAATTAGTGTACATGAGGATCAAAGAAGCATTGGGAGAGTATAGTGAGATGAGACGGGCACATGGATCATGAATGAGGCATCAAAGATGGAGGCAATGAGAGAAGATGAGAGAATAAAGAAAAGGAAAAAGAAAGAATGAGGGTAGGAGTTGATGGATGGTGTAGATTAAAGAGAGAAGGAGTTGTTGTGGTTGCTATCTGGTCAGATTCTGGAATTATGAGTTTTTGTGATTCTGATGATTTCTGTTGAGCGCGGAACTCAAGAGAAAAACTACTTGATGATGTTTTTGTACTCTTGAATTAGAGTATCCACATCCTCATGGTTTTGTCCCTGCGCAGACACTTTTATTACTCCACTCTGCCATTAAATACTTAACACTCCTCCATGCCCAATGAGATGACAGAACTATTTAGTAGGATTAAGAAAAGAAAAGAAACAAGAAAATAAAGCTATAATTTGAGCAGAGGCAGACTTAGTCAATGAGTCTGCGATCATTGTTGAGGATTTCACTAGCTTCAGTTATATATTGTTGTCTTTAAGTTCTTCTCTCATCCCTTTTGTTTTTAGATCTAGGTGCCTAGTCTTTGAGTTTGAGCCAAACTTTCTGATTTTATCTTCTAAAACGCTATTGTCAATATTCATTGAGATGGTTTTGATGGATTGAGTAAAGATATCATATAGGAGAGCCTTTATCCACATAGCTTTGTGGTACAATTCAACTAGAGCGTTGAGCTCTGCGTCTGTGGATGACCAGGTTATATTTTGTTGTTTGCAGCTATTCCATGAGACAAGACTACCAAATACAATACATAGATATCCCATTTGAGATTTGTGTGTATCCCAATTGTCTGCCCATGATGCGTCCAAGTATACTTGTAGAGGATCAGATTCTGGTTGACAGGTGAGTTTTAGGCAACAATTTCTTGTAGTCTTCAGATACTTCCATGTTTTCTTTAATTCATTCCAATGAGTAAGTCCTGGCTTGAAGTTGAATCTTGCTAGACTCAATAACACAAAGCTAATATCTGGTGGCGTCTAACATGATATGTGATTGAGCATCCCAATTGCCAATTGATAGTTTATATTTAAAGCCTTAAATGCTTCATTTTCTTTGTCGGTTGCAGGTTTAAGTTGTAAATTCTGAGTGAGGGGTGTGATTGTATCTCTACAGTTGCATAGTCCCAGTTCTGTGAGCCCATGTTGGATATGATTGGGTTGACTTAGTAAAATTCTATCCTGCTCTACTTGTATTTTCATGCCTAGTAGCGTATCAGGGTTTCTGCTTTCAGACCTGTCAAAATTGCTGAGTAATTTCTGTTCAAAGTCCTGTCCATCTCCAACCAGGATCAAGTTGTCCACGTGGAAGAAGAGTCTTGACTGGCCGTCTTCAGATAGGTAGAGACATGGATCACATGTTGATTCATGGAATCCAATCTCTTTGGACCATGTTGTGAGAGTCTCATACCAGTTCTTGGGGGCTTGCTTCAAGCCGTACAGCAATTTCTTGAGTTTGAGAAAAAAAGATTTATGATTTGAACCTTTTGGAGTTCAAATTATCACTTCTTTGTCTATTTTTGAATGTAGAAACGCACTCTTAAAATTTAATTGTCAAACTTTTTGTTTTGACTTTAACGCATATACAAGTAGCATACAAAGAGAAGAGGGTTTCCCCATTGGAGCAAAGGTCTCAAAATAATCTAAACCTTCTATTTGATTAAAACCTTGGACACATAGCCTGGCCTTATACTTGATTGGGTCGCCATGGCAGTTCTCTTTGAGTTTGTACCTCCAGACTGTCCGCAGAGGATTTGTTGGTTCTGGTCCATCATAGTCTTCCAAGACTTCTAATGATTCAATTGAACAAAGTTCTGTGTCCATGGCTTTGATCCATTTTTCTCCTTCTTTGCAAGTTGTAGCATCTTTGTAGTTTCTTGGTTCATAGTAGTGAAAGAATCCATACCTTTGCGGAGGCCATAAGGATGAACAGTCCCAAAGGGCCCTCCAAGGCTGGATTGATTCTATTGTTTCCGTTTGAGGAGATTGATATTGATGATCTGATCTGTCTGACTGATGGCTTTCAGACGAGTGTCTTGACTGAGAGTAAGAATTCCCATACTCCGACAGAACCAAATCAGAGTTGGAGTTGTCCTCGGACTCTGTTGATGATGATTCCTCCACTGGATCTCTATATTCCGTGTATGCGGAGGTATTCATGACGGGAGCGGGATCTGGAGGTTGATTGGTGAGCACGTTCTTATTTACCTCTTCATTGCTGTTTTCTGATGCTTTGTACTCTGAGAGAAGAAGATTTGAGTGTTGGGGATTTGCCATCTTGAGAAATTTGACATGCTTGGTGAGGATGATAGAATTGGATTTAGTCAGAATTCTGTATGACCGGAGAAGAGGGTTGAAGCCTACAAGGATTCCTTCTTCCCCTCTTTCCTTAAACTTTTGACCTTTCTCCCACCTAGACAGGAGATGGACACACGGGTTCCCAATTGGTTTCAAGAAGCACAAAGGTAATTTGTACCCATGAATTCTTGCCCAAGGTGATTTGTGATGTCCATCCCTGCGGATTTGATTCAGCATAAGAGAACTTGCCTTAATCACCTTGTGCCATAGGTTCGCAGGAAGGTGGGCCTCTTTGAGCATATTTCTGGTCAATTCAATTAAGGTCCTGTTGGCTTGTTCCGCTTTTCCATTATGTTCCAGGTGATAGGGCTCTGATATGATCTGGTGCATGTGTTTACTCTTGTAGAACCCCTTGAGTTTTTGATTGACAAATTCCAAGCCTCCATCTGAACACATGTTGGTTGGATAATATACTCTCTTCCTATGTTCTTTTTCTATCATGTCTATTAAGATTTCTGGCGTCTTGTCCTTTGATCCCATTGGAAAGGCGCCAATATAACCTGAGGCGTTATCTACTAAAGTTAAGATGTAACAATGTCCACCCCTCAATTGCGGCTTGAGAGGTCCCATGAGGTCTAGGTGGATTCTTTTGAAGACTTTTCTCACCGGTTTGGAGGTTTCTTTGAAGGATGTTTTCATGATTTTACTTCTAATGCAGTGAATGCATTCAAATCTCTTCTTTATTTCCGCTGGGATATGTCTGGTGACTCCCTCAAGCCAAGAGATCAAGGCGTGTCCATGATTCCGGTGAATTTCCATTAATTTGTCCTTGTAAGAGTAGGCCAGGTTTGCAGAGTTTGCATTGGGTTGAGTGAATTTTGGGGTTTCTAACGTATAGAGGTTACAAACTATTTTCCCACCAAACAGACGTTGTTTGTCCTTCTTCACATGAAATTTCCCCTTCTTGCCCTTTAATACGCATCCCGCTTGATTTAGTGCACCCGCTCTCAGTGGATTTATGGTTAGACTTGGTACATAATATACATTTGACAGTTCCAACGTGAAGTTGCCCCATATAAAGACAGCTGTACCTTTTCCTTTAATCTCCAGCTTGGCTCCTTTCTTTCCGGTCTTGATACTGTCTTCTTTGAAGGGGGACATTTCCATGAAATATCTGCTATCATTGACCATGTGCAATGACGCTCCACTGTCAAGTATGAACTTGGATTTAGGATCTCCATGGTTGATCCACGTTGTGAGCAATGCAAGATAGTGTGCTGAAGCAGTTGCTTTGTTTTTTTGAGCCTTCCATTTTGTTTGATCTTCTCTCCACCAATCTGGGGCCAATTCGGGGTGAAGATGCCAGCAGTTATTGGCTGTATGTAGCTTATCTTGTTTATGGTTGTGCCACCCCTCCGTGCATGTTTGTCTCTCTCTGTTGTGAGTATTACCGGCCGAAGATTTGGTATTCATCAGAGCTATCTCGGATTGGTCGTTTGGTATGTCTTGTGAGCCTTGAGCTTTTGATTTGTTTTTTAGTTGCGTGAGATGATTGAGCATGTATTTGACCAAGAGCTCCTTGTCTTTGTGCATGATTTGTCTCTTGAAGTCCTTCATATTTTTGGGAAATTTGAAAAGAATGAGATAGGCCAGGATGTTGTTTGGCAGTGTGATTCCTACTTCCAACATTTTCTTTAGGCAGACCTTGATCCTTGTTATGAATTCTTCAATTTTGTCTGGTTTGAATCTTATATAAAGGAAATTGTTAAATATCCTTGCCCTATTTGATGCTTGAGATGATGCGTATTTCTCTATGATAGCCTTCCATAGTAATTTAGCCAAGTTTTTGTTGGATGGCGTTACAATATTGTCATGAGTTGATGGTTCCAGTCGGGAGATGATAAGAAGCTTGATCTCATTGTTCACGTCTCCATCTAGAGTTGAAACTTCATTTTTTAAGGCCTTTTTGCATCCTCTTACGTCCAGTATAGCGTCCATCTTGTCTTTACAGACGCCATAGTTTTCCTCACTTAGCCTTGGAATTGTATCCAGAGCGGTTTTCAGCATAGCTTGTTGAAATCCTTCTGAGGCCACCATTTTCCAGTTTCATTGATTGGTTTGTTTTGCAGAGCTGAGAGAGCCTTTTCTTTGGCTTTTAACCTTAATAGATAATTGAGATTTATTGAGCTAGAAACTGGAAAATAAGGCTTTGAGGATCTTGACATCAGTGGACATGAGGATCAAAGAAGCATTGGGAGAGTATGGTGAGATGAGACGGGCACACAGATCATGAATGAGGAATCAAAGATGGAGGCAATGAGAGAAGATGAGAGAATAAAGAAAAGGAAAAAGAAAGAATGAGGGTAGGAGTCGATGGATGGTGTAGATTGAAGAGAGAAGGAGTTGTCGTGGTTGCTATGTGTTCAGATTATGAGATTATGAGGTTTTGTGATTCTGATGATTTCTGTTGAGCGCGGAACTCAAGAGAAAGACTACTCCATGATGTTTTTTTACTCTTGAACTAGATTATCCACATCCTCATGGTTTTGTCCCTGCGCGGACACTGTTATTACTCCACTCTGCCATTAAATAATTAAAAAATAAGATAGGTAAAAATAAATAAAAACAAAAAAAAAATGCATAAAGGGCCCAGAAATGAAGATAGGGTATTATTTTTCTCACACATCAAATAATTTATTTCATGCAAAGCAACATTGACAGATGGTTGCACCCCTCTGGTATTTCACACAAAAATAATTTATTTTTTGCAACTTTCAAAAGTTTATTTTTCTTGGTTTCTGAATTGGCAGCCTCGTAGAAGGGGTTCTCCAAAACCTAAACAAAATTTTTGGTATTTTTGGAGGCATTAGGACCCCTTGAAAAATGGAATAAAAAAATTAAAAAATTCTGTAAAAAAAAGTTTTGCATGGGTTTTTACATCCTGATTTTGGCTATTTTTTTTTTTTTTTTTTTTTTGGTTATTTCAGCAGCCAGAAAGCTCAACCAAAATTCAAAGAGATTCAAAATATTTTTTATATATTTTTGGGGTGTATCCTTTCACCTTGAAAAATTCCTTCAAAAAACACAAAAAATCAAAAAAAATCAAATTTCTCATTGGAAATTTCTATCCTTTTATTTTCCTTTTTATTTCACTTTTTTTGGTGATTCAAGCTTTATAGAATTTAAAGCAAAATTCAAAGAGCATTTCATTTTTTTTCAGATTTTTTGGATATATTATTTTACCTTAAAAAGTACCTTTGAAAAATCAAACAATTCAAAAAATTGAATTTCCTTATTGGACTATTGAATCCTTTTGTTTGCCTTTTTTATTATTATTTTTTGGTTTTTCAAGCTTTTATAAGTTTAATAGAACTATTGAAGAGATTTTTAAAATTATTTTCAGAATTTTTGGATGTATCATGGCCCTCCAAAAACAGAATCCAATGTTAAAACACTTCAAATTAACACAACTGTTGCAATTTTCTTTTTTTACATCTGGCATCAAAATTTCCACAATTGTTTTCAGAAAAAACTTGAGATTAGAACCCAAAGCCCCCATACAAATTTCTCTGACTGCATCTGAAATTTTATACCCCTCAAATTAAAAATCATAATGAATTTAATCCAACAGAAAAGGTTGGTCTCTCTTTAATTATCCTTTTTGTGTTATTTTTCCTGAAACAAATAATGATTATCTGAAATATTTGAAGCTGCAGCTTTTAAAGTATTATTTAAAACTTTTGAAAAATAATCATATTAGACCTCTGGGACTCTTTTTTGAGCCCTTTCATGGAAAACCATTGTTCTGAGAAATTGAGAGCTTTTTAATGAGGTTTTATTCCCTCCATGAAAATCAGGTTAAAACATAAAACCAATCATAGTTGCATTAAATTCAATATTTGTATCCATATTTAATGGAATTTTTTGAGGTAAAATAATACATCAAAAAGATGTTAAAAAAATAAAATGCTCTTTGAATGTTGATTTAACTTCTACAAATCTTGAATCACCAAAAGAAAATGAAATAAAAAGGAAAATAAAAGAATGGAAATTTCCAAAGGGAAATTTTATTTTTTTGATTTCTTGTGTTTTTTGAAGGAATTTTTCAAGGTGAAAGGATACATCCCAAAAATATATAAAGAATATTTGAAATGTCTCTGAATGTTGTTTGAATGTTCTGGCTTCTGAAATAACCAAAAAAAACAATTAAAATAGCCAAAGTAAGGATGCAAAAACCCATGCAAAACTTTGTTTTTACAGAATTTTTCAATTTTTTGATCCCATTTTTCATAGGGTTCTGATGCCTCAAAAAATACCAAAGATTTTTTTTCAGGGTTTAAGAAGCCCTGCTACAGGTCTTCAGACTCAGAATCCCAAAAAAATAAATTTTTGAATGTTGCATGAAATAAAGTATTTCTGTGTGAAATACCAGAGGGGGGAAACCTTGCATCAACCTCAATTTGCATGAAATAAACTATTTGATGCGTGAGAAAAATAATGCCCTAAAAATGAAGAAAAATAAAATAAAATAAAAATCGCACATTATTTTTCTCATGCATCCAACCCCCTATTTCACAAATTTTAACGTTGTTGCACAGTGGTGCCCCTTTGATATTTCATGCAAAAATACTTTATTTCACGCAAGTTTGGAGAATTATTTTTTTTTTGAATTCTGACTCCGCAGCCCCATAGAAGGGCCTCTTAAAACCTTAGCCATAATCTTTGGTAATTTTGGAGGAATTAGAACCCCTTCAAAAACGCAATGAAAAAATGAAAAAATTCCCTCAAAAAAAGTTTTTGCGTGGGACTTTGGATCCTTATTTTGGCTATTTTAATTGTTTTTTGGCTATTTTAGCTTCCAGAATTTTTAACAAAAATTCAAAAATAGTTCAAATATTTTTTTCCCATATTTTTTGGATGAATCCTTTCAACTTAAAAAGTTCCTTCAAAAAACACAAAAATTCATAAAAAACAAATTTCTCTTTGGATGTTTAAATCCTTGTATTTTCCTTTTTATTTCATTGTTTTGGGAGATTAAAGCTATGGCAAAGTTCAAATAACAGTCAAAGAGCATTAAAATATTTCTTTCAGATTTTTTGGATGTATTATTTTACCTTAAAAATTTACATCAAAAAAGCAAAGATTTCAAAAAAGGGTAATGTTAAATTCACAACTCAAATGGGCCGTGTGGCAGGCTACACAACTCAAATGGGCCCTGTGGCACACTAAACAACTAAAATGGGCCCTGTGGCATGCTAAACCACTCAACCGGGCCATGTGGCAAACTACACAACTACAACTCAGTTGTGTAGCCTCCACACAACTTGACTGCAGTTGTGTAGCCCGCACATGACGGTTCAGTTTTGTGTGGCACCACGCACAACTACATTCAAGTTGTGTAGGGTTTTACATAACACAAATCTAGTTGTGTTCTGTGCCACACAAATAAAAGAATTGCGGGCCAAAAAAAGAAATAAAATAAAATAAATAAAAATACAAAAACAAACAAACAGAAATCAACCAAAAAATCAAAAAATTTTGATTTTTTGGTTTTAAAAAAAAACAAATAAAATAAAATATGAAATATGAAATAAAATAAAAATAAGCAAATTTCTTGAACAAAATTGGGGGGGGTTTATACCCCCGTATAAAGGTCTAAATGGTTGTTTATGGAGTAAAAAAATCAAAAATGCCCATTATGGGGGGTATATCCCCCCCAGTTGTTGCGCGTGTTTGGAACAACCCTTTTGAGTAGTTTATGGGACCCTACGTATTGATTGGGTCATGTGGGGCTCTACACAACTCCCACAGGTTTTGTGGGGCGCTACACACTCCTACACGACTGGGAGTCCTGACTTTATCATCACCCTTCAAAAAATTAAATTTTCTCATTGGAATTTTGTATCCTTATGTTTGCCATTTTGAATATTTTTTTGGGTGTTTCAAGCTTTGAGAATTGTAGAAAAACTATTGGAAAAATTTTTGACATGTTTTTCAGAATTTTTGGATTTAATTTTTTTCTTATGTTTTCAGGTTTCAAGAAGGTGGAAGGCCATTCAAGGGAAAGGGAAGCTGAAAAGGAAGGAGGAATCAGAGGAAGAGGTAATTTTATAACTATACTTATTTTTTCTGCAATGGGTGTTTTTTTAAATGAGTCCTTGTCATTTTTTTAACATGGAGTGAATTTCAGACTGAAGAGGAATATTCAAAAGACAATGAGGTGGGCCAAATATGGTTGAAGAGGAGGATTCAGCAGAGGAGGAGCTGCCAGATTTGGATGTAATTAAGATGTCAAGCTTTCATTTTCTATTATTTTTGGCTAATTTTTTGGATATTATTCTTCATTGATATTTTCATCCAAACTTTGGTCAGAGGTCTGGAACCATTGTGAATGAGTGAATTGGTTCTCCTGAATACAATCCTGGCACAAAAATCAAGAGTCAAAAGGTTTTCTATGGAGATGGTGATGCTCCTTACCACCCTCCTTGAAGCAAAATATCAGCACAAACAGCCCCAAAAAACTGTGAATAGGTGAGTAAATTTGATATTTTCTCATTTATCAATTTTTTCTGATTTTTTGGGGGGTTTCTCTCTAGCTAGCTTTCCTGCACATTATCTTATTGTTCTTCTGGAATCTTTGACCAAGTATCAATTGAAGAAGTGAGTTTTATCTTTAGATCATATTTTCTGTTATTAAAAAATCTGACTTTTGGTTTTAGTTCCAATACAAAAATTTTATTTCCCCAAAAACAGCCATTCCACATATCGCAATTGTCCAAGATATCACAGGGGAGGGGGGATGTGTCTTTAGAGCATCAGCCATTTGTTTGGGGAGGATCTCAGAAGGATGGATTTAATTCAGGAAATAAATGGTGAAAGAGCTTGATTCCAAACCAATCTTCAAGGACCCAAAATTACTGTGTGATATCTGGGGTGAATCTTTTCAAGAAGCAAGAAGGCCACTGAACCACATTTATGGCCCAGCTCCCATGAATATGTGGATGAAATTTCCATGCCATGGTTCCCTTCTGGCTGAATCATATAAGCGTCCAGTGGTTCTGTTTTCTTCAGTAATGCCTTCCACTTATCTTCCTCTGAATTCCCCTCCCAATCAAAATTCCAAAACTTCTCCTATTTGCTTCATTATCTCAAAATATTTCAAACATATAGTCTCATTCAAGTTCAATTCTGATCATTAGCCAGCTCCCAGGTTAGATCCACTTTGGAAAAGCTTTGTGACAATGGATTCCAAATATTGGAAAACCATCATTCAGAAAAATTCAGAGCTTGGTATTGAAGTTTTTTTCCCTCCATGAAAATCAAGTAGAAAAATAAAACCAATCATAGTTGAATAAATTTTAATGTTTGTATCCATATTTGTTCTTCATTTCTAATTTTTTGGATGAAGTTTGTAAGGTGTTTACATACATGCAGATGATATTTAAAAAGTATTAATGAACCATTTTGTTGTTTTTTTAAAATTCTGAAAGGTTGAATCACCAAGGAAAATAAATTCTAAAGGCCAACAAAAGGATTCAAAAATCCAGTGAGAAAAGTGAATTTTTCAAATATTTTTGTTTTTTGATGGAATTTCCAATGGTAAAAAATAAAATCCGGCAGATGACCTTTAAAAAGTATTAATGAACTTTTTATTTTATTTTTTCAAAATTCTGAAAGGTTGAATCACCAAAAAAAATTAATTTTAAAGGCCAACAAAAGGATTCAAAAATCCAGTGAGACAAGTGAATTTTTCAGATTTCTTTGTTTTTTGATGGAATTTTTAAAGGGAAAAAATGAAATACAAAAATTCAGAAAGTTTTTTTAGAAAGATCTTTGATATTTTTTTTAAATTCTATAAAATCTTGAAATAACAAAAAAAGTTAATCAAAAAAGCAAAAAAAAGTATCCAAAAGTCCAATGAGAAAATTGAATTTCTTGAATTTTCTGCTTTTGTGATGTAAATGTTCAAGGTAAATTAATACCTCCAAAAAATATGGAAAAAAATTCCATTCTCTTTGAATGTTAGTTTAAATTTGAAATAGCTTGAATATCCCAAAAAAATGAAAATAAAAGGATTTAAATGTCCAAAGAGAAATTTGATTTTTTTTGATTTTTGTGTTTTTTGAAGGAATTTTTCAAGGTGAAAGGATACATCCAAAAAATATGGAGAAAAAATATTTGAAAGACTTTTGAATAATGTTTGAAATCTCTGGAAACTGCAATAAAAAAAAAATAAAATAAAATAAAATAACCAAAATAAGGATCCAAAAACCCATGCAAAAATTTGTTTTTAAAGAATGTTTTGATTTTTTTGATTGCATTTTTGAAGAGGTTCTAATGCCTCCAAAATTACCAAAGACTTTGGCTAGGGTTTTAAGAACCACTGCTAAAAGTCTGCGGAGTAGGAATTAAAAAAAAAAGAATTCCTGAACTTGTGTGAAATGAAGTATTTTTGCATGAAATATAAAAGGGGCGCGACCACACAACATCAAACCGTGTGAAATAAAGGGTTTGATGCATGAGAGAAATAATTCCCTAAAAATAAATAAAATTAAATAAAGGGACGGAACATAAAAATGAAGAAAAATAAATAAAAATGTAAAAATGGACATTATCTTTCTCATGCATCCAACCCTTTATTTCACGCATTTGAATGTCATTGCCCCGTTGCGCCCCTTTGATATTTCACGCAAAAATACTTTATTTCATGCATGTTTCAACAATTTATTTTTTTTGAGTTATGAATCCGCAGACCGGTATCAGGTTTTCTCATAAACCTAACCAAAATCTTTGGTAATTATGGAGGCATTAGAAACCCTTCAAAAATGCAATCAAAAAAGAAGAAATTCTGTAAAAACAAATTTTTGCATGGGTTTTTGGCTCCTCATTTTGGCTATTTTAATTGTTTTTTTATTATTTCAGCTCCCATAAAAATTTAACAAAGTTTGATGAGCTTTTAAATATTTTTTCAGTTTTTTTGATTTATTCTTTCATCTGAAAAGATACCTCCAAGAAACACAAAAAATAAAAAAAATAAAATTTCCGTTTGGACATTTGAATGCCTTTATTTTCCTTCTTATTTTGTTTTATTGGGTAATTGCAGCTATCACCAAGTTAGACCAAAATTTAAGAATAATTAAAATATTTTTTACAGATTCTTTGGATGGATAATTTTACCTTGAGAAATTCCTTCAAAACAGCAAATATTTGAAAAATTCAATTTTCTCATTGGACTTTTGGATCCTTTTTTTTGCCTTTTTGATTAATTTTTTGGGGTGTTTCATGCTGTTATAAATTTAAAAAAACTATCTAAGAGATTTTAAACATTTGTTTCAGAATTTTTGGATGTCATTTTTTACCTTTAAAAATTCCATCAAAAAACAAAAACATTTGAAAAGTTCACTTTTCTCACTGGATTTTTGAATACTTTTGTTGGCCCTTATAATTGATTTTTTTTTGGGTGATTCAAGCTTTCAGGATTTTTATTTTAAAAAAGGTCATTAATAATTTCTAAAGATCATCTTCATTCTTGCATAAAACTCAAAAACTTCATTCAAAAAATTAAAACTAAAGAACAAATATGGATAAAAATATTAAAATTTATTCAACTATGATTGGCTTCATTTTTATACTTGATTTTTGTGGAGGGACCAAAACCTCATTACCAAGATCCAAATTTCTTTGAACAATAGTTTTCCAAGATTTGGAATGATTTTTCACAAAGCTTTTCCAAATTGGATCAACCTGGGAGCTGGCCAATGATCAGATTTGAACTTGAATGAGACTATATGTGTGGAATATTTTGAAAGAATGAGGAAAATAGGAGAAGTTTTGAAATTTTGAGTTTGAGGGGAATTCAGAGGAAGATAAGTTCAATGAATTAAAGCAGAAAAAAGAACCACTGGAAACTTATATGTTTCAGCCAGAAGGAAACCATGGCATGGAAATTTCATCCACATATTTATGGGAGCTGGCCCATAAAGTTTATTCAGTTGCCTTCTTGCTTCTTGAGAAGATTCACCCCGGATATCACTCAGTAATGTTGCGTCCTTGAATATTGGTTTTGAATCAAGCTATTTCACAATTTTTTTCCTGAATTCAATCCAGTCTTCTGAGTTCCTCCCCACAAAAATGGCTGCTGCTCTAAAGCCACAGCTCCCATCCCCTAGGACATCTTGAACATGTGAGATATGGGGAATGGCTGTTTTTGGGGAAATAAAATCTTGGAAAATGTTATATTCACAAACTCAGGCTTGCTAACGGGTGTGAATTGCTGTTCACAATCCATACAGGTTGCCAACCACCAATCATGGCCCAAAAAGTAGCAAGCCAGGTCTCTAGCAACTTGGGCATCCCCTGGCAGGTTGAAAACCCCTGTTTGCAACCCATCTTGCATTTAACCCCTATTTTTGGTTGCAATCAAGGGTTTTCAACCCCCCAGGGGATGCGCAAGTCTCAAGTGGGGGTTGCGTTTGTTTTCCTGGCCCATTTGGGCTACTCCCCCCCAAATGGGACATTTGAGGGGGGATTTGGGGTACCTAGGCACCCCTGGACCACAAATGAGTGCTGGAAACCCAAATTTGGGGATCTGGCATACTATGTAGGACTATTTAACCACAAAGAAACTTGGAAATCAAATATTCTTCCTATTGGAAAAAACTCTTGACACACACCACATACCTGTCACATGAATTGCTCAAAATTAATTTTTCTCAACCCAAAAGTGAGCAAATGTTTGGAGTTTTTGAATTGAAAACTAAATTTTGATTGAATTATTTGGTTTATGGGAACAGTGGAAATTCCAAGCCCTCCCAAATTAAACAAGGCTACGTTAAGGGACTTAATTTAAAGTGTACTTAACAAATTTTGGTGAAATCTAGGGATTTGGGTAGGGAGATGGAAAAGAAAAAATTGGAAGCCCCAATTTCATCCTCATCTAGAGTTAAAATTGAGGGAAAAGATGTTTATTTGCAACTGGAACAAGATGTTCTGTTCCAAGTTGAATTTACTAAAGGTGGCGGGTTCAAATTTCATATGTCATTTGACTGAGAAGGATTTGGCTTGAAAAATACTAATGTAAATAAGTGGTGCCAAAACCACTTGACCCAGCTCATGTGGGAGCCTTTGATAATAGGAAAGAAGCCAAGTTTTATTGTCAGAAATGGGAAGCCATGCATGGTTATGCATTGACAAATTTCAGGTCAAGGAGAGACAAATACGTTGATCTAGCTTGTGACAGATTTGGGGTTTATGAAGGGCCATGTCTCACCAAATGTCAAATGCAAACTAACACTAGGATTGTTGGTTGTTAATTAATGATAGGTGCAAGTAGGAAAGTAGCAGATCACATGTGTAATCTCTCCATTAGGAATGGAATACACAATCATCAACCATCTGAAATTCCTTCAGTGCATGCTCAAATGAGGAGAATATCAGGTAAAGCATTAGATTTACTTAGGGAAGGCATGAAAGATGGGTTCAATACGGTTCATCTTAAAAGTAAATTGAGCAAGATTGATGGTTGAGAATAAATTGAAAATTCAACAATCTATAACACTAAGCAAAATTTAAAGCTTGCTGAAATGGATGGGAGAGGTGTTATGGACACTCTATTGGAAATTCTCCAGGAATCCTAGTGGGTTTTCAGGTCCAAATTTGGTGTGGAGGGTCATTTAGAGGCCCTTTTCCTGGCTCATCCTGAGTATATAAAACTTTGAAAAAAATAAAATCATATTTCTTTGTTGGATTGTACCTATAAAACAAATAGTTAAAACATCCCTCTATTGCATGTTGTAGGAATGCCTGCCAAAAGAAAGACTTTTAAAAAGGATTTTTTATTATAACAAAAGAAACATATTAGTTCTACAGTTGGGCGTTGAATGAATTAAAGGAGTTGGATGATGATCCCAAGAGGCTTCCAAAACTCTTTGTGACAGAATGTGAAAAGATCTTATTTGTGCTATTAAAAACAGTTTCCCTGAGTCATCCAGACATCTGTTCTCCTGGAACTTGTCTAAAAACATCAAAGAAAACTGTGACTTGCGCTTGAGTAATGAAAATTAAGGATGGCAAAGTTTCATGACTTTTTGGGCCAAGTATGGGGCCTCTAAAACCAAGGGGGAGGCAGAAGTTAATGATGCGGGATTCAGAGTATGCCAATTTAATTCTTCTTCTATTGATATCTTCTGGGAGTTCCTGATTCTAAAATTGTATAAAGTGTTTCTTGAAAGACCACAAGGATTTACTTGAGTATATGGAAAAGAATATTTTCCCTATCAAAGAGACATTTGTAATAAAATGGACTTGTGTCAACCCAGAATTTGGAAATAAAAAAATGTCTTGGGTAGAAGGGGCACAGGAATATTAACTTTGTGTCAAAAATTTTCAATTGAGGCAATTAAAATCATTGGCAAAAAATTTGAGAAGTTAAAGCGCAATCATGATGGCAAGGTGTGCTCCAACTCATATTCAGAAACAATGAGCTTGCCTTTTTCCCACATTTTAGGTGAAATACTAGCATCAAGAGGATCCATTGTGCCTGAGGATTTTCATCCTCAGTGGAAGTTAGACTATGAACCTTCCAATGAAGTAAGTGGGGTTTTTTTAAGGGTCCCAATTATTTGATTGACAGATTAATTGTTGGATTGACAGATTGATTATTGGCTTGGAAGATTAGTTATTGGATTGGCAGATTAATTATTGGATTGACAGATTAATTATTGGATTGAAAAATTGATCATTCTTTTGGTTTTGACAGTTTGAGACAGATTGAGGGTTTGATGAAGAATCTCAAATGTTGAACAAGTGGAATTCCATGTATAGGAAACAACCTAAAGAAGTTAGGTTGGATATTCTAAGGTCAATGCTCAAGAATACAGCTGCTTTGATTGCCAATACAATGTTTGAGCCAAAGGTGTTAAGGTCAAGCCACGGTCAACCAAAATTGAAGGCAACCCCTTGTGAGCTTTCAAAATTTGAGCATGTTGAAAGAGCAATTAGAAAGGAAAAAAGGGTTAAAAGGGGAGCCAAAAAACCAAAGAAAGTAAGGATTTTGTTTTGAGTGATGAATGTTCATTTTTATGGTCTAATGAACTGATGGGAAAATGATTTCTGATGTGCAATGATGGCTCTTCATCTGAATCTCATAGTTCAGAGGACAAGACTGAAGAAAGAATTAAAAGGGGACCAGAAAGACCAAAGATAGTAATTCTTTGATTTTGAGAAATTTTCAATTTTATGGTTTACTGAACTAATGGGGTGATTATTTCTGTAGTGAAAGTATGGCTCTTCATCTGAATTTCATTTCTCAGTGGAAGAGACAGAAAGTTCAATTTTTTTGGTGCCATTGGAATCAGATTCCTTTTCAAATGATGAAGAAGAAGCAATGGAGGATTCAAACAGAAGCTCATCTTTGGTGATTGGTGATTCCTTTAATTAGATTAGAATTGTGGCTAACTAATTTTTGATTTTAGGAAGTGAATTACCAAAATCAAATACTTGAGAACTTACATAAGTTCTTGGATGGGATTTGGGATCTGGTTGGTGATGGAAATTGTGGATTTAGAGTCATTTATAAATCACTTTGGTAAGAAGAGCATGGATGGTTTCAAGTAAGAAAAGAAATGCTTGAAAAATTGAGGAAAAATAAGACGTGCTATGATAAGATCCTTCGTGGAATTAAAGATGTTGAAAAGATAGAAAAAAGACTTGATGTTAATGAAATCAATGAAAAGATTCCATCGTCAAAATGTATTTCAAAGCTTGAAATGGGTCAAATAATAGCAGAGGCTTATGAAAGACCAAAATTTTTTATTTCATTGGAATCATGTTGCACATTTACTCCTATGAAAATGGGTGTAAAAGAAAAATCAGATCCTATGTTCATTTGCTTTGTTAACAATAACCATTGGGTCCAGCTTGTTCTTAAGGAAGATGTGATTGCAATGCTCCCCATAGTTTCCAATCCATGTTCCATGATTTGCAAAAAAGCCTCTGGCTGGTTTGATCACCTCAAAGATCAACTTTAGTTTTATTCTAATTTATAGAAATCATTTTAATTTCATCATTTGGGTTTGGGTTCTGATTCTGATCTTGTAATTATATTATTAAAAGGGTGATGAGAAATTTGCAACCCCAAGTTATGTGGAAGTTGTGTAGGGCTCTACACAGCTCATTTAACCTGTGGGGGCCCCATACATGACTCCACACAACCCTGGGGGCTGGTTGCAATGAGGCAGCTGGCGGTGGGGGGGATTTTATCACCCTCCAACCAGACATGAAAACTAGGCCAGTTTCAGCAAGGCAACCAGTGGTGGGGGGGGGACCTGGTCACCTCCCCACCATCAAGGAATGCTGTCCCCCCCCTTTACTAAGGGGGAGGAGCAAATCAAGGGGCGCTTCCCCCCCCCTTTACCCAGGGAGAGGAGCAAAGTGGCGGAGGGGATCTGACCACCCCCAAGCCAATCTTTCAATAGAGATGCTGCCCTGGCATAGGGATTTGACTTCCCCCTCTAGGGAATTGAAAGAAAGAGGGGGGGCATGTCTGCCAGTTACACCCCCCTCCCTAGTCATGTGTGGTGCCACACAACTACAAACCGTTTTTTAACATGCTACACAACTAGGGGGGCTGTGTAGAGGGAACATGGACCAATAAAGTCGTGTAGAGCCCATAAAACTCAATTTTAATTGTGCAGTGTGCCACACAACCCATTTAAGTCATGTACACAACTCAAATGGGTTGTGAATTTATCATTACCCTCAATATAAAGGGTTATCACATTTTGAGCATCATTATGTTGAGTGTTTTGAGTTAACAGCATTATGATGAGTTTTTTGAATGAGATTTTATTGGTAAGTCAGTTCAACTTGTTTTGGACTGATCCCATCATAAGGAGTATTTTTACTTTTTGTGATGAGATCAGCTTAACACAGGTTGAACATGTTTTTTTGGTGCTTTTACTTTAGGGCTGGTCATTTTACTTGTCTTCTTTTTTTTGGTGTTTTTACTTTAGGGCTTTTCAAGAGACTTGTTTTTTTTGGTGTTTTTACTTTAGGGCTTGTCAAGTTACTTGTCTTTTTTTTGGTGTTTTTACTTTAGGGCTTCTCAAGTTACTTGTCTCTTTTTTGATGTTTTTACTTTAGGGTGTTTCAAGTTGAACTTGTATTTTTTGGCACTTTTAATTTAGGGCTGCTCCATAGACTCTTTATTTTTAATTATTTTCAATTTATTTTTATTTATTTTTGGCCTTATTTTTATTCATATTGATTAATTTTTATTTAGGCCTTATTTTTATGGGTCATGTTAAATTCACAACCCATTTGAGTTGTGTACATGACTCAAATGGGCCATGTGGCAAACTACAAAACTCATTTTGAGTCATGTGGACTCTGAAAAGCTCATGTTGAGTTGTGTGGCCTCTACACAACTCATGTTCAGTTGCCTCTACAAAACTCATGTTGAGTTGTGTGGCCTCTACACAACTCATGTTGAGTTGTGTGGCCTCTACACAACTCATGTTGAGTTGTGTGACCTCTACACAACTCATGTTGAGTTGTGTGGCCTCTACACAACTCATGTTGAATTGTGTGGCCTCTACACAACTCATGTTGAGTTGTGTGGCCTCTACACAACTCATGTTGAGTTGTGTGGCCTCTACAAAACTCAATTGAGTTGTGTGGCCTCTACAAAACTTGATTGAGTTGTGTTGCCCCCACACAATGGTTTGTAGTTTTGTGGCACCACACAGGACTACATTTGAGTTGTGTGGGGTTTTACATGGCTTGGATGTAGTCATGTAGCATGCCACACGACTAAAAAATGTTGTGGGCCAAAAAAAAAAAAAAAAATAAAAAAATAAAAAAAACTAATAAAAATTGGTGGGACCCAGGAATCACCTGGGTCTGGTCTCATCCTCAAATGGGGGGGTGTAACCAGCAAACATGCCACCCCCCCTCCTTTCTGTCAATTCCCTGGTGGGGGTGGTCAAATCCCCCCACCAGGGCCCTGGAGGTTTATGCCCCCAGGGCATTGGTAAAAACAGATGGGCTGGGGGGTGGTCAGATCCCCCTTGGTAAGTGGGGGGGGGGGGGAGAGTGCCCTTCATTGTTGGTGGGAGGGTGGTCAGCTTGCCTTGATCCAGTCATATTTGCTGGCTGGTTGCAACTGGGCTGCGTGGAATCATGTATGTGCCCCAATGGGTCAAATGGGCCGTGTACAGCCCTACATAACTCCCACACAACTGGGATTTGTGAATTTATCATCTCCCTATTTGTATTCAGGTTTTTTAATCTTTATTTAAGCCTTGTTTTTATTCATATTTATTTATTTATATTTTTTTTTCAAGGTCTCTTTTTTTTTTTTTTTTTAATTATGGTTTTTTTTTGCAAATGGGTTGTGAATGGCCGCCCAAAAATCAAAATTGGGTTTTGAGTGGCTGTTTGTGACTAAGACGGGTTGCAAGCGGACATTCACGGCTTAAAAAGGCCAAAAGCAGCCTCTCACAACCCTAAAAGGGTTGCAAGTTGTGCCATGCAACCCTTTTTAGGTTGTGAAGGGGGGGTTGCAAGGTTGCAATTTAAAATTGGCCTAAAATATTTGTATTGGAAATAAAACCAAAAATCAGAATTTCTTATAACAGAAAATATGGAATAAAGATAAAACTCACTTCTTCAATTGATACTTGGACAAACATTCCAGAAGAAGAAGAATATAATGTGCAGGAAACTTCAAGGAAAAACCCAAAAGAAATCAGAAAGAATTAAAAAATAAGAAATTACCAAATTTACTCACTCTTTCACTGATTTTTGGAGCTGCTAATAATTTCCTCCTGGGAGGATGGTAAGGGGCATTACCATCTTCATTTGATACCTTTAGTTTCTTGATTATTGTAACCACATTTTATTCAGGTGAATCAACCCGCTTATTCACAATGGTTCCAGACATCTGATAAAGGTTTGAATGAAAAAATTAATGAAAAATAATATCCAAAAAATTAGCCAAAAAATAAAATAAAATGAAAGCTTTCCATCTTAATTACATCCAAATCTGGCAGATCTTCATCTGCTGAATCTTCCCCTTCATCCAAATCTGGCAGCTCTTCATTTGCTGAATCTTACCCTTCATCCAAATCTGGCCCAACTTTTCATATTTTGAATATTCCTCTTCTGTCCAAAATTCACTCTATGTCAAAAAAATGACAAGGACTCATTAAAAAAAACCTATTGTAGAAAAAAAGTATAGTTACAAAATTAAATCTTCCTCTGGTTCCTCCTTCTTTATTCCCTTACCCTTCTCTTTAATGGAATTTCACCTTCTTGAAACCTGAACACATAAGGAAAAAATTAATTATGAAAGTTGATATATTTTTTTCCCAAAACAATGGTTACTGACCTTTTAATTTGGGATGAATTTCTTCTTTGGCCTTCCTCTCCTCCTGGTTTCTTCTAAATATTCAAAAACAGATGGATCTCTTTTTCTTGAGAACTGAGAGATATTCTCAAAATTCTTGGCTGCTCCTTTGGATCTTGCTCTTACATTGAATCTTTGAGTGGAATTTGGCTCTTCAATCAGGGTAAGTTGATATCTGCCACCGTAAAGCTCAATGCTTTCACCCAGATAATATAGCTGTTCTCCAGGTGGAAACATGTTTAATTCTTCAAAATTTTTAGTGAAATATAGTTTTTAATTACTTTCTTTGATTGGGAATTCAAGTTTTTCTGAATATTCAGTTGATTCAGGGTTCACAGTAAACTGGAGAAAGGAAAATAAAAATTAATCAGGAAAGTATTAATTTGAGCTTGAATTCCAAAATAAAAACAAGAAAAACACTTACTAAGATGGGAGCTTTCAAATGCCATTTAGGATGAAAATCATCAAGTTGGAAGATTTCACCGTTTCTGATGGCCAATTTGACTTTTTGAGCACATGGTATACCCATGTAAGAAGAGTAATAACAGTTGTTGCAATTGGTGGAAGAATGAGTTACTTGATGAAATGAATGAATAATTTTGAGGGGAATTTTGCTGATTTTTCCAGAAAGATGATCCACACAGTGAGGCAAACCAATGAGATACTTGAATTCTTTCTGAGGCTCCAATTTCTCTCTCATGGGTATGGATGGTGATTGAACTGTAAATTTGTTGAACTACATTATAGAAAACGCCAATGGAAGAATTGTTGAATCTTTTAATGTAGGAGTTGGAACCTTCTATTCTTGATGTAATTGTGTTTCTAAAATGAAAGTATTTCTTTTCCAAATAGGAGAAAAATTTCCTTTTTAGAGGAATCCAGTTTTAAAGAAGGTAGTCAGAAGTGGGAGGACTCCAGACCAGAGAAAGTTTTGTGAAGTTTTCCCAATACCTATATTCAAATTTTGAATAAACCAAATGATGCAATTGTTTTTGGAGTAGCTTTCATTCATCTTCCCATTAAAAGTGCTTCCTGCAATGAGTTCAAATATCCTTGAAAATTTACCAGACACAGAGAAGATGATGAGAGGAATGGAAAACTGATTCAATTGAACTAATAAGTTCTTGTTTCTTTTCTGTCAAAATCACACTAGTTTCTTTATCTTCAAAGATTTCATGAAGTTGAGTCAGGGCCTAATCATAGTTTTGTTTTTTTCTCTTGAGATAAAAAACAGAAGGGAACTGAGAAGCTTCTAGAAATATTGTTTACCCCAAGAATATGAAGAAGGGGAATTCCAAATTTGTTGGTTTTATATGTACAGTCCATCATAATGAGAGTAGGGAAAAGTTTGAGAATTTTCATGGAATCAGGGTTTGAAATGAATAATGAAGAAATTTGAAAATCCAAATTGTTCTCTTTGTAGTAAAAAAAAGAATTCTGCAGTTCCAGTATGAGTTCTTCCACAGGAGTTTTGCCATCAAGTGCATTTTTTTTGTATGTGGGATCTTTTGTTGTAAATTGTAGGGAGATATGTATGGATAGGTGATGATGAGTTTTGTATAAGAGAGTTAAGAATTTTTAAAGGGGGGAAATCCAGCTTTGGATAAATTTTCAACCACCTCCTTTTTCTCCCCTCAGATTTATTTGTAAATGGTATGATTTGAAGGATTAATGGAAGGTGGATTTTTGTGCTATGGAAATATAACCTTCACAACCCAAACACCCAATCTTTTTAAAAAATTCCCTGATAACCTGAATGGACAATTGGTCTTTCTTGATTTTTCAAATTTGGTGGTATGTTTGCTGGATTTATATTCCCCAGTTTTATTAAATTGATAAGTGTAGGACTGATTCTTGTGATTTGATACTCTGGTAGATATGGCATATCCATGCGAATTCGCTCATGATTGGATAGCCTCAACCAGCTCCTCCTTTTCATTATATGGTAGCTCAGGAGGAGGGGCCAGGGGGGCGGAATCAAGAGTTTGAGTATGTGAAGAAGGAGCAAGAGGAGTTGAATCACTAGTTTGATTAGATGAGATAATGGAGGATGGGCCTGGTGAAACAGTTGAAACAGTTCTAAATAGTGGTTTGATGCTTTCTTGAGCCATTGGAGAAAGCAAAATTGTTGTTTGAAAGTATCTGGAGTGTTGAGTTGTTTTGATGAGTGGTTTGTGGTGTGGTTTGGTGTGGTGTGGTGTGGTGTGGTGTGGTGTGGTGTGGTGTGGTGTGGTGTGGTGTGGTGTGGTGTGGTGTGGTGTGGTGTGGTGTGTGGTGTGGTGTGGTGTGGTGTGGTGTGGTGTGGTGTGGTGTGGTGTGGTAGTGGTGGGGGGGGGTGATGGGAGGGTGTAACAGGTCAAGGGAGTGGTTTATAAGATAATTGTAGCACCCCAAGATGGGTGTTGGTCCCAGGAAACATTTTCTCAGTCATATTGAATATATGCATGTGAATTGCTCAAAGAAGAGTGAATTTTTCAAATTTTTTTGGTTTTTTGATGGGATTTTTTAATGTCAAAAGTAACATCCAAAAATTCTCAAATGAAATCTTAAAAAGCTCTTTAATGGGTCTTTCACAATTATCAAAGCTTGAAACACCAAAAAAAATGAGTTAAAATGGCAAACATAAGGATCCAAAATTCCAATGAAGAAATTGAATTCTTTGAATTTTTTTTATTTTTTAAACAAATTTTTTAAGGTAAAATGATACATCCACAAAATTGGGAAAAGGTATTTGAATGATTCTTAAAAGTTGATCTAAATTCTTAATAGCTTGAATCAACCAAAAAAATTACTTACAACGGAAAATTAAAGGATTCAGATGTTCAAAGAGAATTTAAATTATTTCTGATTATTTGTGTTTCTTGAAGGAATTTTTCAAGGTGAAAGGATACATCCAAAAAATATGAAAAAATATTTGAAAGATCTTTGAATGCTGATAAAGTTTTATTGAAGCTGAAATAACCAAAAAGAAAAATTTAAATAGCAAAAATAAGGATCCAAAAACCCATGCATAAAATTTGTTTTTATGGAATTCTTTTATTTTGTTGATTGCATTTTTGAAGGGGTTCTGATGCCTCCAAAATTATCAAAGATTTTGGCTAGAGGTTTAAGAACCCCTGGTTTGGGGCGACAGAGTCAGAATTAAAAAAACAGAATTCTTCAAACTTGCCTGAAATAAAGTATTTTTGCCTGGAATATCAAAGGCGTGCAACAGCGTGACAACCTCAATATGCATGAAACAAAGGGTTGGATGTTTGAGGAAAAAAATGCCCTATTTTTATTTTTATTTTTATTTTAATTTTAATTTTAATTCTAATTTTAATTTTAATTTTTATTTTAATTTTTATTTTTATTTTAATTTTTATTTTTATTTTTATTTTTATTTTTATTTTTATTTTTATTTTTATTTTTATTTTTATTTTTATTTTTATTTTTATTTTTATTTTTATTTTTATTTTTATTTTTATTTTTATTTTTATTTTTATTTTTATTTTTATTTTTATTTTTATTTTTATTTTTATTTTTATTTTTATTTTTATTTTTATTTTTATTTTTATTTTTATTTTTATTTTTATTTTTATTTTTATTTTTATTTTTATTTTTATTTTTATTTTTATTTTTATTTTTATTTTTATTTTTATTTTTATTTTTATTTTTATTTTTATTTTTATTTTTATTTTTATTTTTATTTTTATTTTTATTTTTATTTTTATTTTTATTTTTATTTTTATTTTTATTTTTATTTTTATTTTTATTTTTATTTTTATTTTTATTTTTATTTTTATTTTTATTTTTATTTTTATTTTTATTTTTATTTTTATTTTTATTTTTATTTTTATTTTTATTTTTATTTTTATTTTTATTTTTATTTTTATTTTTATTTTTATTTTTATTTTTATTTTTATTTTTATTTTTATTTTTATTTTTATTTTTACTTTTACTTTTATTTTTATTTTTATTTTTATTTTTATTTTTATTTTCATTTTTATTTTTATTTTTATTTTTATTTTCATTTTCATTTTTATTTTTATATTCAATTTTAATTTTATTTTTACTTTGACTTTGACTTTTATTTCTTTATTTATTTGTAGTTTCTTTTTGCAGGGAATCAGGGGGAAGTAAAACTCCCCACCAAGATGCATTAATCAAAAATCATACAAAATTCAATGAATCAAAGCCAAGAAACAAAAGATGAAAAATCAATTTCTTTGAATTAAGATTGGATTTTGTGAAATCAATTGTAAATCTTATTGAATGGGGTAGTGAAAAAAAATGAAATGTAGAGAAGGAGTTTCTTTTCATATATTTGAATATTAACCTGATTTTGGATTTTTTGATTTCATTTTAAGATAAATTCTCAATTAATAGAGAAAAAAAAACAGCATAAAACTAAAAGGCCAGGGAAAAACTTTTGGCCCAGCACAACCCATTCACAAATAAAAATGGGCTGTGTTGCACATTTCACAGCCCTGTGCAACCTGCAGAGTTGTGAACAGCCGTTTGAGACTTGATACGGTGTGTGAATGGCCGTTTATGAATTTTTCACAATTCCAGGGCTGTGAGAATTGTGAGAAAAAAAAAATAATTCAAAAGAATAAAACAAATAAACGTAAAAAAAAAATGAACAAAAAAACAAAACAAAACAACAACACCAAAAAAATTTTGAAAAAGGAATTCAAAAAATTAAAAATTGAAAAAAAATGAAAATTTCACAACTACAGGTAAATGAATGCACATTCATGGCCCTATGAATGAATTAAAATAAAAAATCAAAAAGTTCAAAAAATTAAAAAATTAAAAAAATTGTTCCCAAAGAAATAAAGAAATGGAAAAATTCAAAATTCAAAATTAAAACAAACAATCTAAATAAAATACAGCCCTGAAGCAATATGATATTTGAATAAAATAAAATAAAGCCACCTCAATAGATTAGCCCTAAATTCAAAATGCAAAAAAAAGCAAGTTCAACTGTTGTTGATAATTTGGAACTCCCTGGGGGCTGCACAAGTTTTAAGTAACTTTGCTCGCAAATTTTTGAGTTGTGAAACTTCTTTCACAGCTCATATGGGTTTCAAATGGCACAGGGCAGTTTATTTAACACCTACCAAACCAAAATTATATTTTTTTTTTCATAAAAAAAAGTCTTCTTCTACTTCCAACAAAAAAGAAAATGCGGCTTTTTCCAGATAAGCCTACAAGAATCCAATAAAAAAACACTCATTTGGAAAGAGGAATTTTAAGTTTGAAGAATAGATAAATGGCTTTCCTCCTGATTATATACTCTATCCAGAACATCAAACACACCCAATCTATCCTTCCCTAATCACTACCAATCACTTCAGTCTCAACCACATCTGGTCCCAGATCACCCCAACCATTCCTCATGACTTCCATCCACACTTCAAACTATCTAATAAATTAAATATCTAGCATCATTTGAAAAATATTCAAAAAAGCATGAAAATGATATCTGAAATCATGAATTCACCAGAATTCATAAATTTGGCTTACTTGATAAGAAAACTTAGTTTTCTTCCATCCCAAATCCATATCACTGCCAACCTGACAGATTTTTAATTTTATTTTCTCATAAAAACTAATTTTTTAATTTAAGAAACTAATGAAAGATCCATAACTTGGTAAAGCCAATCATCAATCAAAAAAAACTCAACCTAATCATAAAGCTAATAAGCAAGTTATACAAATTAATCAATCCATACACCTAATCAATTGTTTTTCAGAGGCTTTAAATCATCACTATCCTAAGTGAAACTCATCTCTGTGGGTTTTCTAATAAAAATAAATTATAATTCCAATTTTCTTTCATTTAAAATCCATCTTTTGTGGCATGATCATTGGTTGAACAAGACTTAACCATTCCTAAAGAATTTTAATCCTTCATTTGAGAATAAGCTTTCAGACTACCCATATCTCTAGATTAGTTTTTTTTTCTGATATTTTTTTTTAAAATCCAATCTGTCTAGTTTTTTTTATTGTGGTCTCTAAAGCACTTCTGGGGGCCTGTCAAAGTTTGACTTGGCGTGTGCCCAGAGGGACTTGGATAGGCACCCAGAGGGCTTGATTGAATTGGGCTTATGGGGGTAAAAACTTGGCTCCCAACAAAGATCCTCTTGAGACCAATAAAAGCTGGTCACACTTGAGAAACCAGCTTCTCTCCTCCCACTCTTTGATCCATTGATTTCATCTGAATCCGAAATTCAATCACTAGAAAATTAAAGCTTTATTTCTTATTTTTTCTATTTTTCATATTCTGGTATTCATATTCATATTCTGGTATTCATATTCATATTAATTTCTTTTCCTTTTTTGGGGGGAGGGGGGAGGAGGTTACATGGCCAAGGAAACTAACAGATCCAAAAATTGAGAAAACCAGATGCATAGTAATCAGTCTTGATTAATGAGCCTTAAATAAATACATATCCTTGTCAAGACTTGACAACTCCATTTGAAAGATGATGAAAGCTTTATTGATCAGGTTTAAACTGATGAGGGGATGAAGGATTTGTAGATTATCTACTAGGAGGCAAAAGCAGCATGGAGGAAGGAGCCTGATTGGAAGACTGATGGATGATTGAGGAAGCATGAGGTTGGTGAAGTTTAAGCTGTTGAGTTGAGTAATGGGAATTCAATCCAGGGGCTGAAGGTTGGTCACTAGCAGATTGATTGAGAATTAAATATCTCAAGTGAGTCCTTCTCTTAAATATGCATTGAATTCCCTCTTGACCTACCCAAGCTCTTCAGCTGAATACCAATGAACCAAAACTGACCAGATTACAATCAAGGCAGCTACTGCAAACTAACCAGAGTTGCCAAGAAAAACTCACTGCTGTCCATGAACTGTGGTACCTGGGATCCTAATCTTCCCCTGTTTGGTTTCTTGATAATTAGATTTATCAGGGGACCATCCAGTTTATTTCTTCCCTCCCTTAAATACCCCTCTACTGCAGATCATTTGGTGAAAAAAAATAAAAAAAAACGTTCACATTTTTTTTTATGTTCATATGGATTCATGTAAATATACAAAAAAAAGAATATTAAAAATCAATTAAATTAGTATTAATTTTTATTTTTATTTTTTGAAATGAAATAAAATAGTTTATATGGTCAATACAAACAACTTTTATTGACATCAAAACAAACTTGGAAAGGCACCAGACCAATTTGGCCTGGTGCAAATTCAACCTTGGCCAGGTGCCAAGAGATCTTTGCTAGGATCCAAAATGGCTTTGCTAGGCCCCATGCAAACTTAAGGAAATCTTTGAATAACTTTGTTTGCCACCCAGATGGGCTTTACAGATGATATGAATTGAAATCAAAATTTTCAATTGGGGTTTATTTTATAAAGAGAGCTTCTAGAGTTGGATCAAAGATATTTAAAACTAGGAATCCTGAATTCTAAAATATTCCATCCACAGTTTATCAAAAACAATTTTGACTTCCAACGTTTCCTCTTTCATCTTTGATAAATTTTTGCAAGATATTGGAATATTTAGATAAATTTTGAAGAAATTATTCAATAAAATAAATGAATTAAGGGAAGTGATAAATTCACAACCCCAGGTTGTGAAAGGGTGTGAAATGACCTTCAGAACCCATTTGAGTTGTGAAAAAAACCTTCAAAACATGTGCAACCCCCAGGGGGTTGTGTGTGTTTTTCACAGATCATTAAAACAACTTGCGTGAAATTTCAATATTTGAATAAGTTGAAAATAAAATTAAGAGGGAAAGGCAGGTTAGAAGGGAACCAAAAAGAAAAAAATTGTAAGTATCTTATTTTCAGGCTTCTTTATTTTAATGGTGTCATGAAATGAAGGTGATATGATTTTTATATTCCAACTCGTCAGGCTCAGAATCTGAATTTAATAGCTTGGAGGGAGAGACTGAAAGTGAATTGGCCTCCATTCATTTGGAATTTGAATCCTCTTCTGAGGAAGAATATTTACTGTAGAAGTCAACCAGAAGCTCATCTTTTGCAAGGATTAATTTGATTAATGTGATTTTAATGTTGGGTAAGTCAGTTTTGATATTGGGAACCAACAGTGAAATACCTCAATCAAATAACTGAGCCGTTACATAAGTTCAAGGGTGAGTTTTGGGATCCTTTTGGTTATACTGGTTGCGATTGAGATTTATTTCTAAATCACTTGGTCATGATTAAAAAGGATGGTTCAAGGTGCAAAGGGAAATGATAGAAACATCAAGGAAACATAAGGTGTGCTATGATAAGATCCATGGTGGTAGTAAAGATTTAGGAAAAAATGAAAAAACTTGATGTTAAAGAAATAAATGAAAAGATTCCCTCTTCAAAATGGCTGGGTTCTTTTTTTTCTTCTTTATTTTTATATCACAGATACTCAAATGAAATTCAAGTAAGTTTTTTTGGGGTATCTACATGTGTGTGGGTGACTCATGACTTTTTTTATTTCTTGGTTTTTCATTGTTGTTGTTAGGATCAACACAAGGTATTCTATTTTTTTGCTTTGATAAAATCATGAGTCAATGATGATCATCACATGACTGACCTGTTTGTTTTTTGGGTTTTTAGTTTTTTTTGGTTTTTTGGTTTTTTTTTTGGGGGGGGGGGGGTTGGTTTTTTTTTTGGGAGGGGGGGGGGGGTTGGTTTTTTTTTTTTTTTTGGGGGGGGGGTGGGTTATGGTTTTTTTTTGTTGTTAGGATCATCAAGGGGTATTTTTTCCCAATGTTTTTTTGATCATCCACCTTGGTTATAACATGACTAATGATGGGGGTTTTTTTTGAGTGTATGCAATGTAACACCATGTTTGACCCCTTGTTATTTACACACACATCCTTTTTCTGCTATGCCAATTCTTGTTGAGTTGACAATTGCTCAAACCACTTCCCTGCTTCTCTTCATTTCCCCGCGCACGCTCAAGCCTGACTTCCCCAACTGCCCCCGGGGGAGGTGGTCCCCTTTGCCCTCATCTACCACCATCCCCTCAGCTTTGGAACATTCCCTTTTCTCCTCCACTCCTCACCTCTCCAACATTCCCGCTCCTCACCTCTCCAACATTCCCCTCCATTTCTCATCCATCAATCATCACGTCTCAGTCATCACACCAACAATCCTTGATTGTATCCTCAACTCAGTTTATCTCCATTTGACTGTCAGTCAACCTCCGCAACAACAACAACCAATTCTTCCTTGACTGTCAACTCATCCTTTTGTCCAGCTGTGAGGCAACCTCTACTTCTTTTGTTCTGTGAAATGCATACTAACTACTCTGTCCAGTTCTCTCCTCTCCGTACTTCATTGTCCTTCCATTCTTTCACAATCTTATCCTTCCGTTTCTATTCTCTTTTCATTATTGTCAATCCCCCTCTCTGTAAGACCCTTCTCACTCTACCCTGGCTGTCAATCCCTATGTCTTACGCGTTGTGCTGTTGTTCCTTTAAAGTCTCTGTCGGCCCTAGTCTGAAATACATGATATTAAGTTTTCAATTCTTCTCCCACAATCCTCAAAATTTTATAAAATGAATTGAATCCCTCTTGAAATTCACCCCAATCAAAGCATGTGGATGGAAGGGAAAAAGATTGGAGGAGATGATTTGAAAAATGTACAAAGATGGGGAAAGAATAGGGCTTTTCAGCAAAAGAGGGTTCAAAAGAGAGATTCTGAAATTTCTTTGGAAGTAGCAAAGGAAGGGATTGAAAAAAAGTTTGTACTGGCAAAATAATGCAACCATTGGGTCTTTATCCATTCATTTTTACTGGTGGTTCCCACCAAAAAATCCAACATAATAATTATTTACAACAAGGAAAAATATCAAGTATCTGACAGAACATTGGTATTTCCTCACTTGGGTTTTGGTATTGATTTCAAAGAAGAAGGTGTTGTTAAAATTATTTGGGCAAAAAATAATTAAAAGTACTGTAATTTTCCTGCTGTGGAAAATTCCAATCATGCAAGAATGTCCATGTCTACGGAGATCAACAAAAGAACTTGGAAAACTTGAAGGAAATTAAAAAAATTGATGATCCCACCTTTTCTTTTCAAATTAAAGTTTTTTGGATTAAATTTGTGATTTTAACATCAATTTGAATATAAAAAGGACAAATCAAGTTAAATTTATCAACCCTCAAGTTGATTCCCTTTGCTTTATTGGAGTCAAAGATGCCAAAGCCAGTAAAGATTGACATTGAGTGGGCCTTTTTTTGATCGGATCAATAGTTCTTGAATTTCCCCCTTCATCTTTTTTGATGAAAGATCCAGCCTAAATTTTGTTTTATTCTTAAGTTCATTGGACATCAGGAGATAGCCATTAACCTCAGAGGATGGAGGTTGGCCAACTAATTTTTCATTGTCAGATCCAAAGCAAGTGTAAGAGTTGGAGGGAATTTTGAGCCAGTTTACCAGGATGATGTGATCATCTCTTTTGAGCTTAATTGATCATTTGGAAGCTGATGGTAGGGGATTTCTGGTTTTAGAGCTCCTGGAGGATGTTTGCTTTGGTGTATTAGATTTTTGTGTGGACTTATGATAAGACTGATGAAGTGATGAGGATAGGAATGAAGAGATGAGAAATATGAATCAATGAGAGTGATGAAGTGATGAGGGTGATAAATTGAAAAGAGTGATGAAGTGATGAGGGAAATAAATTTACAAGGGTGATGAAGTGACAAGAGCTATAAAGTGATGAGTGATGAAGTGATGAGAGCAACAAAGTGATCAGAGTGATGAATCAGATTTTTCCAATGAGTTTGGAAGTAGAAGGAGGTGGGAAACCAGGGGTGTATGACTTGGACTGATGTGTAGTTGAGGTTGCAAAAAATCTTTAAATGTTTTATCTGAAAACCATCATTTGTTTTCAGGAAACACTGACACTTCTGATGCGAAATAAGTGGGTATTTTTGATTTCTAATGGTGTGTTAGAAATTGGGGTATGTTTCTGAAACTCTTCATTAAAAAACTGGCAAGTTTTCTAAATCTTATACACAATAAAACATGAAATATAAAAATTTATTTCTTTGAACAAGAATTGAAGTTTCCAGTTAGATGTAAATGACTTATAAAAAAAGAAAAAGACATAGATAAATGCTACATATAACTGTATAATCAGCGGGATTAAAATATTTTGAAGTAGTCAAAAAATTTTTTAATTGATTGACACAATCAGAATCATAAAATAAAAACATTAGGGCATATCCAAGTTAACTAAACCCACCATTTTTTAACAGGAGGTTTCAACCCAAATCCACCATTTCAAAACCGCCATTAAAAATTGAAAAAAACAACTTATTTCACATCAGACGTGTCAAAGTTAACATGAAATAAGTGGTTTTTTTCAAATAAAGTATTTAAAGGCTTCCGCCACCTGTCCAAGTCATCTGCCCCTGGCTTCCCACCTCCTTCTACCTCCAACCTCATTGCAAATGTTTTTACCTCCAGCCTCATCATCAAAAGATTCACCACTCTCATCACTTTATCACTCTCATCATAACTCTCATCAATTTATCACCCTCATCACTTGATCACTCACCACTTTATTTCTCTCATTGCTTCATTGCTCTCATTGCTTCATCTCTCTGATTGCTTCATCACGCTCATCACTCTACCTCCAAAGAGAACTTGTACCTCCAACCTCATCCAAAGAATCCAATCATTGTTTTATTTCTCTTTTCAATTTATTGCTCTCATCACTTCATATCTCTCATCACTTTATCTTGCTTGTCACTTTATCCCTCTCATCACCTTATTGCCCTTACTCTTTACAAATGGTCCCTCAGCAAACCTCCCCCTGCAAGTCCACACAAAATTCCAACACACAAAAGCAAAAATGGCCAAGGAACTCCACAAAAAGAAATCCTCCCGCATCAGCTTCCAAGGGCTCAAGTCAGCTCAAGAGAGCTGATCACATCATCCTGGTCAACTGGCTCAAAATTCCCTCCAACTATGATGCCTGCTTTGGATCAGACAATGAAACATGTGTTGGCTGACTTCCATCCTCTATGGTCAATGGTTATCTCCTGATGGCCAATGAACTCAAGAACAAAGTAAAAGGTAGGCTGGATCTGTCACACAAACAGATGAGGGAGAAATTCAAGAATTATTGAGCCAAGTAAAAAAGGGCACACTCCATGTCAATCTCCACCAGCTTTGGTATCACCAACTCTGACAAAGCCAAGGGAATCAACTCAGTGGTTAATAAATTGTACTCCATTTGTCCTTTTTATATTCAAATGGATGAAATATTTGGAAAGAAGGCCAACATCACCGCTTTAGCCGCTTTTGATGCCCAACAATCCAATTCAGTTGACGCTGAGGATTTGGCTGGGGATGCTCAGCCTAGCAATGGTGATCCTGAAGAAACCTTTGGCTTCGAGTGGCCCCCATCCAATGCCAAGGAGGATATTCAAACACCATCAGCTCCAATCAGGTCTACTTCTGCGTTGATTGATGTTTCAAACAATACCTTGGACCCCTCCCCTCCTTCATTTGATTGCTCTCTTCCTGGGTTAGCAGATCTCATCAACCTTGCTGATGCGGAACAAGATACTCCTCATTCTCCATTACCCTCAACATTGGTTCAAGTAAGCAACCAAGCTCTTTTCTCTTCTTTCTGGTTAATCCTGACTGATTTAAATTGTAAAAAAACAGGCTCATCTATTCCTTAATGGCCAAAAACTCAAGCCAATGGGGCCTGCCACATTGCCTTCCAATACTATTCAGAAATTTAAGACTCAAACCTCCTCTGCCAAGGGCAAGGAAAAGGCCTCCAATTCCATCAATATCAACCCCAAAAGTCATAAAAAGAGGAGAAATACTTGCAGTTTTTTGTGCTTTCAAGAAATCATGGAGAAGTGAGATTAAAGTAAGTCCATTGGTTGAATATTGTTCCTTTCAAAATCATTCTCATTGCTTTTCCCCCAAAAAAACAGTCAAATCACAAATTGAATCCAAAAAATAGTCAAATCACAAATTGAATCCAAAAAACCTGATTTTAAAAAGCAAAAGTTGGATTTTCAACTGGCCATTGATGTTCAAAGCAGAAAGCCAAGGTTTTGGCTCATCAACCCAAATGGGATGCTGAGTGGAAGTTGAAACAGGCTGAGCTAGATTTTCAAAAAGAGGAAAAGGAGAAGTATCAACAGCAAGCACAACTGGAAAAGGAGAGGGAACAACTTGAAACCAAAAAAAGGATAAGGTATCAGTAGCCTTGGCTCGCATTGGTAGCAGTAAAAAAGTAAATTTAATACAGCAGATAACTCAAATGCTTGGCTTGTAAATATATTTGCATGTTTGAAAGAAAAACAAACAAATTGTTTTTGATTAAAATGTTTGAGAGTATTCTTAACCCCACCAAAATACAGATCTTTTTTGTTTTTATTTATATTTTTTTCTAGAGTAAATTTGGCCATTATTCAAGTCCCTAAACGTTTTTCTAGTTGTTTTATTAATTTGAAGTGACACGGCCATTCTGGTATGGGTTGCTGTGTCCACAGCAGGAAAGGTACAGTGCTTGTACTTATTAGCTGCCCAAACCATTTTGACTAAACCTTTTTGCTTGAAATCAATTCCAAAGCCAAGGTCACAAAAAACAAATTGGCCATCCAATACTTGATATTTGTCCCTATTTTCAATAAGTCAACCATTTCATTTCTTGGTTTGAACCACAAGTAAAAAGGAGTAGCCAGGGATGTTGCCTTTGTCAAAATGAGGAGTGTTGTAAAAAGAATTCAAGGTGAAAGTGATGTGCGGGGAGAAATCAAAAGGTGTAGGCTTGGAACCAAATTTCAACAAAGAGAAAGAGGGGATGTTGTTATCCTTCATGGTATCACAGTTTGATTCAAATGAAAGCTTGTACAAATTGCAAAGCATTTGTCCCAGAATTTGGAATACTTTGTTGGCCTTAAGGTTGAGGAAAGCATACTCTTGAGGAGAAGATCAAATAGATGAGTTATTCACATAACATCCAAATAACTCCGAAGGGTGCATCAATTTTTGCCATCCAACTGCCCACATTTTACCACCCCAAGATCTTGAAGGACCAACTGGGTTGAAAAAATGTTTTTGAACCATGAAGGAAAGTGGTGAAAAATTTCATGTCCTTCTTATCTTTTTCTGAGAGTTAATCCAAGGGCACAAATTCAATTATTGCCACCAGGGCTTGGTGATCAGATTGATTGAGGACAATGACTTTTCCACTTTGGAAGACATGGAACTGTTTGATTTTTTGTTTTGCTTTCTAAAACTCTTCCTGGGTGGGTTTTTGACTATTCTTTTTCTTTTTGGCAACAATTGAAGGGTACAGATCCAAAGGAAGAGTTTTCTGGCCAGACCAGACCACCTTTTCATTAATACCTTCATCAGAAACCTCCAAAGATATTTTAGAATCTCTCATTTGAATCCTCTTTTGGTGATGGGCCCTATTATTCCCACCTTTCATTATGTTGGTCAATCCATCTCCTTCCATCTCAATCCCTCCCATCCATATACTCTGATTGGGGTGAGGAACAAGATGGGATTTGATTGATTGGGCAACATTTGGAGGTAGGTGGGAGATGAATTGGAAATTCACTGAAAGCGGTTGAGGGATTGAAAAAAACAAACCAAAAAAATAAAAAACAGTCAGTCAAATGGGCATCATCAGTGAAAAAAGATTGGATCAAAAAAATGAAACAAAAACTGGACTTGATCCCAAGTTTACCAGAAACGTGATCACCAAAAAAAAAAAAAAAAAAAAAAAAAAAACTGTACCAACAAAAAAAAAAAAAACATCACATCAGCACCCAAAGAAAGAAAAAAATTACCAGGGTGTGAGAGAATTGGGCTGGGTTGGGGTTGGGCCTGGGGCAAGTTAGGAAGGGCCTGGGAACCAGGCAAGGGGGGGGGGGAGTTTGGTTGGCTGCGGGCATTGGTCAGGGGCCAAGTGAGCAAGGGGGGGGGCTGGTGTTGGTCAGCCAAAGGCAAGCAAGGGGGGGGGCAGCGTTGGTTGGCCAAAGGCAAGCAAGGGGGGGGGGGGGTCAGCGTTGGTTTGCCAATGGTGAGCAAGGAGGGGGGGCCGGTGTTGGTTGGCCAAAGGCAAGCAAGGGGGGGGGGGGTGGCATCAGTTGGCCAAAGGCAAGCAGGGGGGGGGGGGGGCTGGCGTTTGTCAGCCAAAGGGGAGCAAGGTGGTGGGCCAAAGGCAAGCAAGGGCAGGCCAGCATTGGTTGGCCAAAGGAAAGCAAGGGGGGGCCTGGCGTTAGTTTGCCAAAAGCAAGCAAGGGGGGGGGCCGGCGTTGGTTGGCCAAAGGGCAAGCAAGGGGGGGGGGCAGGGGGGTTGGCAAAGCAAGCAAGTGGAGGTGAGGCCTGCAAGCCAAGTGGGATGGGAGGGAGACCAAGAAAGGGGGGAGAGGGGGGGTGTTGGTGAGTGAGTGAGAGGGAGTGAGAGGGGGTGAGAGGGAGTGAAAAGGGGAATGAGAAGGAGGGAGGGGGGAGCTTACCTGGGGAATCAACAAAGGGGGTGCCTGAAGGGGGATGGAGGTGGATGAATCAAAGGATGAGAATTGGATGATGGGGAGTATGAGGAGGAGGATGAGGGAAGAGCTTGTCGGTGCCAAAGGAGGTGGGTGAGGAGGTGGTGGTGGGTGATGAGGAGGTGAGGTGGTGGGTGAGGAGGAGGTGGTGGTTGAGGAGGAGAGTGGACCAGTGGGTGGGTGGGGTGAGGTGGGTGGTGTGATGGGGTGAGGTGTTGGGTCAGTTTTTTAAGAAAAAAAAAACCTGAGTGAGTCAGCCTAGGATTCTTGGTTGAACAACCACAACAAAAAAAATTTTTTTTACCTTTTTCAAAAAAAAATCTTACTCATCAAAGTGGAAAAGGGTGAGGGTTAAAATCCGCTCTCTTATAAAAGAAGATGAGGGACAAGATGATACAGGGATGATTTGAGGCGTATCAGGAATATCATCTTCAAATATTTTTTCCCATTCATCTTTGATGTTGGCCAAAAGATTGTGAAGGCTTACACAAGTGATAGTCCAGTTGATGAGGAACTTCATGTCTTTGGGGTTTTAAAGCTGGTATTGCATTTCCCTTAAGATGGCTCATCTTCCTTTCAGGACTCCCTTGGCATTCTCAATCCAAACTTGTGATTGGGAAAGATGATAGTTGAACTTGGTTTTTTTTTTTGATTGTTGGAAAAAAAATTCCGGTATGCTGGAACCAAATATTTACCACTAGCATAAGCTGAATTGGCCAGAAGGTATTAATTTTGGTCAAAGTAGTTCTCTGCTTGTTGGGAAATTGGCATCCAATTGAACACGTAAGAATCATGAAAAGAACCTGGAAGGCCAGCATGGAGGGATATGAACTTCTTGTTGTTATCACAAACAAGTTGTAGGGCCACGGAGTATCTAAACAAAAAGATGAAACATATTTTGTCAGTGGTGTGATCCAAGGTGTTATCAAAGTCATTGGAAAAGAAATGAATCAGTTGCATTTTTTTGCAATAAAAATAGTGGTTGCAATCTAACTTGGGTTTTTGAATCAAGGGGATGGTGGTTCCATAAAAAAACCCAATGAAACCAGGAAAGCCTTTGGTCTCCATTACTTGAGATATCTCCTTGCGTTCTTCCTTGGTTGGCCAAGAAAGGACTGAGCAACGGAAAGATAGGATAGCAATCATGACTCATTTGTTGTATAAGTCAATGCTTCCATAACTGACTGAGAATAGATTTTCCAATAGATGAATTGCTGCTCCATTTCCATTTGATCCCAATCTACAAAGAGCAAAAGCAAGTTGGATGGCTGGATTGCATTGAGGATTCCAAGAATTGTTCTGGAAGATGTGGTTGTCTTGGATCATCCCCAAAAGTTTAATGAATGAAGGCAACAAAGTTTGGAATAGTTTCTGGAAGCTTGAGTTGGGGATAAGATGAAGCTTTTGCCTTTCATACATAGGGTTGTGGAGGGTGTGTATCCTTGGAACCATGTATTTCTTTTCCAACAGCAAATTCAAATTTAACCAAGTTGATTCCAAATAGGAGTCTGAATCAGAGTCTAAATGGGAGACAAACAGTAGGAAAAGTTCAGTCAGCCTTTTTGTGTTTTCAAATTGCTGGCAGAAAGTCTTATTGGACATGTTGAGAAAGATGGTGATGTGATGTGGAGTGATGAGATGATGATGGGATTTGTGTGAAGATGGAGATGTGAAAATTGATAGAGATGTGAAGCAATGGAGACGAGATGTGGTTGATGCAATGGAGATGGATGTGATGTGGGGTGATGAGATGATGATGGGATTTGATGTGAAAATTGATAAAGATGTGAAGCTATGGAGATGAGATGTGTGTGATTCAATGGAGATTGATGTGATCTGGGGTCATGAGATGATGATGGGATTTGTTTGAAGATGGAGACGTGAAGCAATGGAGATGAGATGTGTGTGATGCAATGGAGATGCGACTGGTATGGATTTGCTGATGTGGATGGGTATTTTAGATTTCATGGATGGTGGATAGATGATTATGATGCATAAATGGCGGGTTTAATGGCGGGTTTAATGGCGGGTTTGATGTTTGAAATCTGCCATTTTCATCAAACCCGCCATTTTGATATACACCTGTTAGGGGGTATGTGTATTTCAGAAACCCGCCATTAAAAACAACAGGTTTGGTCATAATAAATGGCGGGTTTCTAATGGCCGGTTTGCTAACTTTGATACACCCTATTATTTATTGAAAAATAAACCATTATTTCTTGTGGAATTTATATATTTTTCATTAAAAAATAGAAAAAAACCAAAAATTAAACATAAAACTCTTTAATTACAAGAATTGTAATATCATTAAAAGCTTCGAGATAAGCTCCATCAAGTGAAAGAATAATCAAAGAAATATGAAGAATTGATCTCCATCAATTAAAATTGAGATTTCTAATAAAATTTCAATACTATTCCTACAAAAATAAAAAATATAGATAGGTTTTGAGTACACATATCTTGTAATATTTTAAATTTTCCAGAATATTTCAACAAAAAATCAATCAAAATCAAGAACAATGAATAAAATATCAAAAATTCATTCTTTTTTAATAAAATATAATGTTTTGGATGAAATGTAGATGAATTCGTAAATTTTTTGGAAAATGAATTAAAATTTTTATAGAAAGGTCATTATTCTTCACAACCCCAATTCTTAAATTTGGGAAATTCTGAAAACCTTATGTTTTTTGTTAAATTTTTGTGGTCTTGTGCATTTGAGAAAAGGAAAAAAATACCAACATGCAGGGGGACATCTCAAACATATCTAATAATGTTTTGAGAATTTGTGGTCCATTTAAAAGCCTTCAAAATTAGTTTCAACAATTTGAAAAAAAAAGAAATTATGTTACAAATTTTTTCACTTTTTTTTAATAATTTTTCTCCAAGGATTTTGGAATTTACAAAACAAAAGAAATTTTCAAAATAAAACAGGTAACTCAAATATTATTTTTGCAGATTTTTAATAATTCATTTCCCTGCCAAAGAATACTATTGAAATAAAAAAGAAGATGTTTTTCTCTCCTTTTTTTCCATATCTTCCTGAAGCATTTTCCAATTTTTGAGTTTTCAGTATTTTATTTTGCAGTGAAAAAGGAACAAGAGAATTATCAGAGGATTTTTTTCAGTTTTTCTTTTCCCAAAAATTCATAATTAAAAAAAAGGGGCATTTTTTGCTCTAAATAATTAATTCAATGATCATTAGAAAAGAAAAATGAGAAATTCAGGAAAAGAAAAACAAAAAATTATATCAATATCAATTTTCATCCCTTTTTTCCTTCTAATTGCACAATTTTTAGGATGAAAGTGTTTTTTAAAAAAAATTTTAAGTTATTGTAAATAAAATCCTCCAATTTTTTTGATTCCTTGCTATAAAAAGCCTCCCAAAGGGGATAAAATTGGGGAGCTGGCCACAATTCAGAACTATAGAAGAAAGAGACCTTGTGCTTAAAATATTCTAAAATAATTAAAAAAATGGGAAAATTTTGAGAATTGGCAGTTGGAGGGGAATTGAGGGGCAAATAAGTTGATGGAATTAACATAGATAAAATTTACACTGCCCTTTTTTATGGATCTGTCAGCAGGTAACCATTTCAACTTGATTACATCCAGCTAAGTTAAGGGGCAGCTCCAGAAGGGTGGTTGAGATGTTTTCTTTCTTTGTCAAAATTTTCATCCCAGACTTGATCCATGAAATTTTCATACTTGAAGACAGAGTTTTATTCCATTTACTTGATAATTTCCTGATTAAGTGTACTCTAATCTTCAGATTCAAAGCCAAAATTAAATTCTACTGATAATTCTTTTCCAATTTATAAACTTGGATTTTCCATAAAAAGAATTGAAATAGTATCAAAAAAAGTTGCAGAACACACCCCAAAACAGAAATTTCCTCTTATCTTTGATGTTGCATAAACTTTTTGGAGGTAAATAATTGATCCTATAAATGTCCAAATAAATTTTGGTGCCCTTTTTGATTCTTCCTAAAAAATAAAACCTCCAAAATTGAAAAAATGCTTCAGGAAGATTTGAAACACAAAGTTGGGAAAAGTATCTTTCTTTTGTTATTTTTACACCAATTTTGACAGGAAAATGAAGTACTGAATATCTCCAAAAGTAATATTTCAATTGTCTCTTATATTTGTAAAATTTTTGTGTCTTCAGAATCTTAAAAATAATCAGAGAAAACTAATTTGCTAATGTTAAGTTCCCAACCCTGTGGTTGGGACGGGCACAAAACACCGTTAGCAACCCATCTGAATTGCAAATGGCGGTTTGAAACCCATCTGAGTCACTTTTTTATAATATATATATATATATATATATATATATATATATATATATATAAGGAATTATTTTTCTCACTCATCAAACCCTTTATTTCATGCATTTCAAAGTTGCTGCACGGTTGCGCCCCATTGGTATTTCACACAAAAATACTTTATTTCACACAACTTTCAAGAATTAATTTTTTTTTGACTTCTGACTGCGCAGCCCTGTAGCAGTAATTTTTTAAACCATAACCAAAATCTTTGGTAATTTTGGAGACATTAGAACCCCTTCAAAAATGCAATCAACAAATGAAAAAATTCTGTAAAAAAAATTTTCCATGGGTTTTTGGATCATCATTTTGGCTATTTTCATTGGTTTTTTTTTGTTTTTTCAGCTGCAATAAATTTTGAAAACATTCAAAGATTCTTCTCATATTTTTTCATATTTTTTTGGATGTATTCTTTCACCTTAAAAACTTCCTTCAAAAAACTGAAAAAAACAAAAAAATTAAATTCCTCTTTGGATATTTGAATCCTTTTATTTTCCTTTTTATTTCATTTATTTGGGTAATTAAAGCTATCAAAAAGCTAAAGAAACATTGAAATAACATTAAAATATTTTTCCCAGATCTTTTGGATGTATTATTTCACCTTAAAAAATTCCTTCACAAAAGCAAAAAATTCAAAAAATTCAATTTTCTCATTTGACTTTTGTATCCATATTTTTGCCATTTGGACTTATTTTTTTGGGTGATGTTAAATTCACAGCTCAAATGAGCCTTTCAAATTGTCTATTTGATGCGTGTGGCACAGCTACACCACTACAACTGAGCTGTGCAGACCCCACACAATTTGAGTGTGGTCAGGCCATACTGCACATGGCCCCGGCCCACATGGCTACATTTGAGCTGTGTAGAGCTTCAGGCGGCTCAAATGTAGTTGTGTTGCCATTCCAAACAGCCAGCCCGACCACATTCAAGTCTTGTGGGGCTCTACAAGGCTTGAATGTAGTCGTGTTTCCGTTCCACATGGCTACAAGTCTAGTGGGCAAAAAAAAAATAAAAAAAATAAAGGGTATAAAATAAAGCAAAATCAACTAAATAAACTAAATAAAAATACAAAAAAATCAAAACAGAAAACAACCAAAAGATCCATAAAGTTTGGTTTTTGGTTTTTTTTAAAAAAAAAACAGAAAAATAAGAAATAAAGTAAAAATAATAAAAAAAAAAAAGAAACACTGAAGGGGCCGCGTACCTCCAAACACAGATCAAAACCGCTGCGTACGGTGGTACATGGCTTAAATATTAAGGCGTTTATACGGCCCCCTGGGGGTTGCGTGTATTTGAGACAAAACCTTTGGAGCTTCTAGACGCGTTTTTTTTGCCCACAGGCGCGTCTTGGACGCGTGTATGGGCCCCCATGCGTCCATTGGGCCGTGTAGGGCCCTACACAACTCCCACACAACTAGGAATTGTGAATTTAAAATCACTGTATTTTTTTGGATTTTCAAGCTTTGAGAATTGTAAAAAAACTATTCAAGATATTTTGAATTTTTTTTTCAGGATTTTTGGATTTCATTTTTGACCTTAAAAATTCCATCAAAAAATTCACTTTTCTCACTGGAGTTTTGAATCCTTTTGTTGGACTATATAATTTTATTTTTTTTGGGTGATTCAAGCTTTCAGAATGTTCAATTTTTTTTAAAAAATAAAAAGAACTTAAAAGCTGCATTCAAAAAATTAAAAATAAAGAACAAATACGGATACAAATATTAAAATTTTTCAACTACAATTGGTTTTATTTTTCTACTTGATTTTCATGGAGGGAAAAAAACATCATTAACAAGATCCAAATTCCTCTGAATGATGGTTTGAAAAGATTTTGAATCCATTGTCACAAAGCTTTTCCAAAGTTGATCTAACCTGGGACCTAGCCAATGATAAGACTTGAACTTGAATGAGACTATATGTTTGGATTCTTCTAAAATAATGAAGCAAATAGGAGAAGTTTTCAAATTCTGAGTGGGGGGGGGGGGAATTCAGAGGAAGATAAGTGCAAGTAACTAAAGAAGAAAACATAACCACTGGACACTTATATCATTCAGCCAGAAGGGAACAATGGCATTGAAATTTCATCCCTATATCTATGGGAGCTGAGCCATAAAGGTGTTTCAGTTGCCTTCTTCATTCTTGTAAAGATTCACCCCAGATATCACACAGTAATCTTGTGTCCTTGAAGATTGGGTTTGAATCAAGCTCTTTCATCATTTCTATCCTGACCTCAATGCAGTCTTCTGAGATCCTCCCCAAGCAAATGAATGCTGATATAAAGCCACAGTTCACATCCCCTATGACATTTTGAACATGGGAGATATGTGGATGGGCTGCATTTGGGGGAAATGGAATCTTTTGAATGGAACTAAAACCACAAATCAGAATTGTTTATAACAGAAAATATGGACTAAAGATAATACTCACTTCTTCAATTTACAATGTGTCAAAAATTCCAGAAGAAGAGTAAGATAATGTGAAGGAAACCTAGAGCAAAAACCCAAAAGAAATCAGAGAAATTAATAAATGAAAAAATACCAAATGTAATTCCTTTGTCACTGATTGTTGGGGCTGCAAATATGTTCCCCCAAGGAGGATGGTAAGATCTTCATTGGATACCTTTAGTCTCTAGATTCTTGTTCCAGGATTGTATTCAGGAGAAGCAACTTTCTTTTTCACAATGGTTCCAGACCTCTTAAAAAGGTTTGAATGAAAGAATTCATGAAAAATAATATCCAACAAATTAGAAAAAAATAAAAGAAAATGAAAGATCATCATCTTAATTACATCCAAATCTGGCAGCTGTTTGTCTGCTGAATCTTCCCCTTTATCCAAATCTGGCACCTCTTCATCTTCTGATTATTTCTCTTCAGTCAGAAATTCAATTTATTTTAAAAAAACAAGAAGCACTCATCAAAAAAAAACAACCCATTGCAGAAAAAATAAGTATATTTATAAAATTAAAACTTCCTCTGATTCATCCTTCTTTTTTCCCTTCCACTTCCCTTTGAAGGCCTTGCACCTTCTTGAAACCTGAAAACATCAGAAAAAAAAATTAATTATGAATCTTGATATATTTTTTTGTCCAAAAAATTGGTGACTGACCTTCAAATTATCTATGACTTTCTTCTTTGGCTTTCCTCTCCTCTTGGTTTCTTCTAAATATTCAAAACCTGATGGATCTCTTTTTCTTGATTACTGAGAGATCTTCATGAACTCATTGGCTGCTCCTTTGGGTCTCCCTCTAACTTTGGATCTTTGAGTGGAATTTGGCTCTTCAATCAGGGTAAGTTGATATCTTCAACTGTACAGCTTCATGCTTTCACCCAGATAATATAGCTGTTCTCCAGGTGGCAACTTGCTGAATGCTCCAAAAAGTTTAGTGAAATATAGGTTTTTATTACTTTTGTTGGTTGTAACTTCAATTTTTGCTAAATCTGCAGTTGATTCAGGGTTGAAAGTTGAATGGAGAAAGTAAAATCAAAATCAAATAGGAAATTATTCATTTTAGCTTGAATCCAAAAAAAAAGGCGGGGAAAAGAGAAAAACTTACTAAGATGGGAGCTTTGACATTCCATTGAGGATGAAAATCATCAATTTGGAAGAGTTCACCCTTTCTGATGGCCAATTTGAATTTGTAAACACATGGTATACCCATGTAAGAAGAGCAATAAAAGTGGTTGCAATTGGTGGAAGAATCAGGAACTTGATGAGATGAATGAATGATTTTGAGGGAAAATTGGCCGATCTTTCCAGAAAAATGATTGACACAGTGAGGAAAACCAATGAAATTCTTTAATTCTTGCTGAGAAGCTTCAATGGCTCTCTTACAGGTTTGGAAGGTGATGGAACTGTAAATTTTTTGAACTACATTATAGAAAGAGCCAATAGAAGAATTGATGAATCTTTTAATTTAGGAGTGAGAACATTCTGTTCTTGATGCAAGAGTTTTTCCAAAGTGAAAGTATTTGTTTTGAAAATAGGAGACTAATTTTATTTCTAGAGAAATACAGTTTTGAAGGGGGTAGTCAGAAGTGAGAGGATTACAGACCAGAGAAAGTTTTGTGAAGTTTTTGTGATAGCTTGATTCAGGTTATGAATAGACCAAATGATTCCATTGTTTCTGGAATAGCTTCCATTCATCTTCAGATTTCAAGTGCTTCCTGAAATGGTTTTTAATATTCTTGAAAATGTGCCAGACACAGAGAAGATGATGAGAGGAAGGGAAAACTGATTAAATTGAGCTAATAAGTGCTTGTTCCTTGTCTGTCACAATCAAACTATACTCTTTATCTTCAAATATTTCCTGAATTTGAGTCAGAGCCTTAATTTTTGCTGAAATGTAAGGAAGCTGAAACAAAATTTTGGCTATTTTCATTTTTGTTGTTGTTGTTGTTTGATGATCCCAAAACCGATGCAAAAATTTGTTTTTACAATTTTTTTTCACTTTTTGATTACATTTTTGAAGGGGTTCTAATGGCTCCAAAATTACCAAAGAATTTGGTTAGGGGTTCCAGAACCCCTGCTACGGGTCTGTGCAGTCAGAATTTTAAAAAAAAGTTAATTCTTGAAAGTTGCATGAAATAAAGTATTTTTGCGTGAAATACCAAAGGGGCACAACCAGGCACCAACATCAAAATGCATGAAATAAAGGGTTGGATGTGTGAGAAAAATAATTCATTATATATATTTTGAACATTTTTTATCTATTATTTCTTCTTTTGATTTAAATAAAAAATAAAAAACAAAAAAACAAAAAACAAAACAAAAAACAAATAAAAAATAAAAAATAAAAAATAAAAAATAAAAAATAAAAAATAAATCAATCAGTTAAATTAAAAATATCAATATATAAATAAATATAAATAAATAAAAAATAAATTAATTTATTAAATTGAAAATATAATTATGAAAAAAAATAGAAATAAGTAAAATGAAATGAAATTAAACATAAAAAAATATATATATAATCAATTGATTCATTAAATTAATATATATATATATGTATATATAATGAAATAAATAAAACCCACAATTTTTTTTTTTGCCATTCACTACCCAAAATGGGTTGCTAACTGCCATTCACAACCAATCTGAGTTGAAAATGGCCTTTTTCAACTCAAATGGGCCGCAAATGGCTGTTTGCAACCCAAAATGATTCGCAAATTGCGTCACACAACCCATTTTGGGTAGTCAATGGGTTGGGGGGTCAAGAATTTAACATTGCCCAAACTAATTACCAGAAGGGAAATTATTTTTGGGATATTTTTTTTTTCAAATTTTGAACCTAATTTTGAAGGCCTTTAAATGGACCAATAACTTTGAATAGATTATTAGGGCATATCAGTGGTAGAAAACTCACCATTAGAAACCCTCCGTTTTTTTTTTGAACAAATGGGCCATTAAAGATGGCAGGTTTCTGAAATACACATACCCCCTAACTGGTGTATTTTGAAATTGTGTGTTTTATGGAAATTTCTGATTTCAAAAATCAAATCTTCCATTTATGCACCATAATCCATCCACCATCCATTGCACACAAAACACACATCCACACCTCCACCTCAGCAGATCCATACAAATCCCATCCCCATTGAATCACACACATCTCATCTCTGTCACTTCACATCTCCATTGCTTCACACACATCCCATCATTATCCCATTAGCCCAGAGAAAATCACCATGTTTCTCAACATTTCCAATCAAAATTCCAGGTATCAAGTTGAAAATTCAAAAAGGCTGACTGAACTTTTTTTATTATTTAACTCTGATTCAGACCCCAATTTTGAATGAACTTGGTTAGCTTTGAATTATCTATTTCAAATGCAATACATGGTTCCAAAAAGATAGACCCTCCAAAACCCTATATATGAAAGGCAAAACCTTCATCCCCTCCCAACTTAAGCTTCCCAAAACTTTTCCAAACTTTATTTCCTTCATTCATGAAAATTTTGGAGATAATTGAAGACCACCACATCTTCCATAGAAATTCTTGGAATCCTCAATGCGATCCAGCTATCCAACTGGCCATTGCTCTTTGTAGATTGGGATCAAATGTAAATGGAGCAGAAATTCATCAATTGGAAAATCTATTATCAGTTGGTTATGGAACCATTGACTTATACACAAAAAGATTCAGGATTGATTTCCTAGCTTTCCATTTCTCAGTCTTTTATTGGCCAACCAAACAAGAATGCAAGGAGATATATCAATTTATGGAGGCTGAAGGATTTCCCAGTTGGATTGGTTTTGTTGATAGAACCACTATCCTCTTGAGTCAAAAACCCAAGCTAGATGACAACCACAATTTTTATTGGAAAAAAAATAAATAAATTCATTTCTTTTCCAAAGCCTTTGATAAAAAATTTGATAAAACACTGAAAAAATATTTTTTATCTGTTTTCTAGATACTCCGTGGCACTAAAACTTGTTTGTGATAGCAACAAGAAGTTCACATCCCTCCATGATGGCCTTCCAGGTTCTTTTGACAATTCATGTCTTCAATTGGATTTGGATTGCCCAACAACCAGAGAACTACTTTGACCAATATCAATAACTTCTGACAAACTCAGCTTATGCTTGCAGAAAATGTCTTGTCCCCTCTTATTGGAATTTTTCTTCCAATGATATACAAAAAACCAATTTCAACTATCATCTTTCTCAATCATGCGTTTGGATTGAACATGCAATTGGTCTTCTGAAAGGAAGATGGGCCAGCTTAAGGGAAATGCAAAACAAGCTTAAAAATCCCAAAGACATGAGATCCTCATCACCTGGATTACCAGTTGTGTAATAATTCACAACCTTCTGGCCCAAATCAAAGATGAATGGGAAAAAATATTTGAAGATGATATTCAAGATCCTCCTCAAGTCATCCCTCTCTCATCTTTTCCCTCATATTCTGCCATGAGAGAGCAGATTCTACCCTTCACACTTGCTCACTTTAAGAATTAACATTCTGTTTTGAAATAGGTAAAAAATCACATAACAGTAATTTGATTTTTTTTTGTTGTTCAACCAAGAATCATAGGCTGACTTGGTTTTTTTTTTTTTTTTTTTTTTTTTTTTTTTTTTTTTTTTGGTGGACTGAGAAAAAAAAAACAAAAACTCCACCTCATACCTCACCACTCACCAAACCACCCACCTCACCCCACTCAATCACTGGTCCACTCCTTCCTCCTCCTCACCAAACCACCTCACCCACCACCCCCACTGCACCAACCATTTCCACCTCAAAATTCCACGTCCACCTCAAAATTTGTCCCAGTTGTCCTCCTCCTGATTCTTCTCCCCATTGATCCATCAATTTAGGTAAGAAAAACTCTTCCTCCTACTCCCTTCTGGCTATTAACTGGTTGCTAGTTGTTTGATTAATTGAATCCCATCCTCCTCCTCTTCCTTTAGCCATTACCCCCCCCCTTGTTGCTCAATCTTACCTCAGCACCCCCCCTCCTCCTCATCCTCCTCCTCATTGTTGCTCAAATGGCAAGAAAATAATTGTTTGCTTGCGGTTCAATCAATTTTTTGCTTGCGGTCCAATCAATTATTTTCTTGCGCTTTGATTGATCAATCAAACAAACTGCAAGCAACTGATAGATCAAAAAAACCACAAACAATCAATCAGTCACTTGCCATTCAATAAATTGAACAAACCGCAAGCAAAAAATCAATTTTTTGCGGTTCAATAAATCAATCAGTTGCTTGTAATTTGTTTGATCAATCAAATTGCAAGCAAAAAACCAATTATTTGTGGTTTTATCAATAAAACAAACCGCAAGCAATTGATTTTTTGTTTTTGGTTTGATAATTCAATAAAACTGCAAGAAAAAAATTGTTTGGTTGAAGTTTGATCTGTGAATTATTTTCTCCTCCACTTCCCCTCCTCCTCCCAGATGATCAAATATTGGGACTGACCATTTTTTTTTTTTTTTGAGTTTTTTTGGGGGAAGATTGGCCGGTATTGTTTTTTTTTTTTTTGATAATCTACCTTGATTATAACCAACTCATTAATTTTATTTTGATTCCATGAAATGCAACACATTGTTCCACCCCTTGCTCCTTCTACAACCACCATTTTTCTTGACTTCCAATTCTTCTCCCAATAAACTCAAAAATTTACACAATGAATTGAATCCTTTCTTGATCTTCACCCAAATTGAATTATTTGGATGGGAGGAAATGATTTGATAAGCATACAGAGATTTGGCAAGAATAGGGCTTTTCAAATGAGAGATTAAAAAAATCTCCCAAAATCTCTTTGGAAGTAGCAGAGGTGGGGGGGGGGAGGTCAATCAAACGGTTGTGTGGCATGAGAAAAAACTATAACCTTTGGATCTGTATCTTTCCATCATTTCCAAAAAAACCAAAGAACAGTCAAAAAACCTCCCTAGAAGATTCTCAACAGTTCAAACAGAAGATCAAAAAGTTCTTTTTCTTCTCCTATGGAAAGATATTTTTTCATGATTGATCTGATAATGAGTCTCTGGTTGCAAACATCAAATTTTCCCTTTGAATAAAATCTCTAGGCAAGAGGATAGGGACATCAAATTGGTCACCACTTTCCTTCATCAATCCAAAAAATTTAACAACACTGTTGGTCCCTCAAGATCTTGGGGAGGAAAAATCTGGGCAATTGGATGGAAAAATCAATGCACCCTTTTTAAATATTTGGAAAATATTTGAATAAATCCACTGTTCAATCTTCCCCTCAAGATTTTTTTTTGAGCCTTACGTCTGACAAGGTCTCTCAAATTTTAGGCCAAATGTTTTGAAAATTAGCCAGACTGTTGTTTGATTCCAACCATGAAACAATGATGGAAAAAAGGATCCTGTTGTTCTCTTCATTGGAATTTGGATCCTGTCTCACTCCTTTTGACCACGCCCCCCACATCAACTTCTCTTCAAATTCCTTCTACAATTCTCCTCAAATTGAAAAAGGAAATTTCTCTTCATATTCCTTTTTAATGGTGGTTCCAACCAAAAACCTGAATGGAAAAATTATCAAAAATGAGGAAAAATATCAAGTATCTGATGGCCAGTTTGATTTTCCTGACTTGGTTTTGGAATTGATCTCAAAAAAAAGTTATTTTCAAAATGATTTTGGAAGAAAATACTTACACGCAGTACTTTTCCTGCTGTGGAGACTGCCACTCATACAAGGATGGCCATGTCTATGAAAATCAAGAAAACCCCTCAGAACACTTGCAAGGACTTGAACAGTCCAAAAATATACTCTAGAATAAAAAAACATAAAGTAAAATATAAAATATAAATTAAAATATGAAATATAAATTAAAATATAAAATATAAATTAAAATAAAAAATATAAATTAAAATAAAAAATATAAATCAAAATAAAAAATATAAATTAAAATAAAAAAGATTTTTTTATTGTTGTTTTAATCAATTTTGTTTTCCTTTTTTAAACTTTTTCCAAGGATATATATTTAGAAGCCAAGCAATTGAGTAATTTTATTGATGTCTTTCACTGTTCTACTGCTACCAATACATTCCATGGCTACTGATAAGCTATCTTTCTTTTCCATCACCAGTTGTTCCCTCTCCTTTTCCAGTTGGTCTTCCAGTTGATCCTTTTCCTTTTCCTCTTTTTGAAACTCCAGCTCAGCCCTTTCACTTTCCACTCAGAATCCAATTTTTGTTGATGAACCCAACTCTAAGCTTTCTGCTTTTGACAATCAATAGCCAGTTTATGATCTCACCTTTTCTTTTCAAATTCAAGCTTTTTTGATTCCATTTGTAATGTTACTGTTTTTTGTAGTGGAATATCAATGAGATGGATTTTAAAAGCAAGGAGATTCCATCAATGCAATTAATTGAATCTTGCTTCTACGTGATCTCCTCCAAGACAGAATAATTGGAAGTGTTTCTCTTCTTTTTATAGCTATTGGGGTTGATATTGATGCAATTGGAGACCCTTTGCTTTCCTTTTGCAGAGAAGGTTTGTGTGGGAATGTTGTCACTCTCATTTTAAGGTGATGTGGGAGGCAACATTGAATTGAGTTTTCAGCCATTTAAAATGGTATGAGCCTGTTTTTTTACAATCTAAATCAGTTAGGATTAAACAGAAAAAAAAGAGAAGTAAATTCTTCCCTGCTTAAACAGATGTTGATTGTAATGGAGATAGTGGAATAAATTGCTCCTCATTGGCAAAGTTGATGAGCTCCTCCACCAAAGGAATAGAGCAATCCAAAGAAGTAAGTGAGGGTTACAAGGAAGTTTTTTAATCATTGATCAATGCTTATGTAGACATGATTGGAGCTGATTGCGTTGGAATATCCACCTTGACTTCAGATTGGGGCCACTCAAAGTTTTCATCAGAATCATAGTTGCTAGGCTGAGCATCCACAGCCAAGTCCTCAGGATCAACTGAATCTTATTTTTGGGAATCAAAAGCAGCCAAAGGGTTTATTTTTACCTTCTTTCCAAATAATTCATCCATTTGAATATAAAAAGGACAAATTGAGTCCAACTTATCTACCACCAAGTTGATTCCCTTGGATTTATTGGAGTCTGTGATACCAAAGCCAGTGGATATTGAAATTGAGTGTGCCTTTTTCTAATTGTCTTGATAATTCTTGAATTGCTACCTCATCTATTTTGATCAAAGATCCAGCCTACCTGTTTTTTTATTCTTCAGTTCATTGGCCATCAGGAAATAACCATTAACCTTAGACAATGGTGGTTACCCAACTTGTGTTTCATTGTTAGATACAAAGAAAGCATTTTAGTTGGATGGAATTTTTATCCAGTTTACCAGGATGATGTTATCAGCTCTCTTGAAATGACTTTAGCCTTTGGAAGCCAATGGGGGAGGATTTTTTTTGTAGAGGTCCTTGGGGATGTTTGCTTTGGTGCATTTGATTTTTTTGTGGACTTGCAGGGGGAGGTTTTCTGAGTTTTCATTTCAAAATATTAAGTGGGATGAAGGGATGAAGGGATTAGAGAAATAAAGGAATGAGAGTTGGAAATTCATGAGAGCAATAAAGTGATGAGAGTGATGATGTGATGAGATCAATTAAGTGATGAGAGTGATGAAGTGACAAAGCAATAAATTGATGAGAGTGATGAAGTGAAAAGGGGATGAGAGATGAAGCAATGGGGATATCAATGAAGAGATGAGAGAAATAATGAAATGAGAGCAATGAATCAGATTTTTCCAATGAGGTTGGAGGTAGAATTTTTCTGATGAGGTTAGAGGTAGAAGGAGGTGAGGTTGAAAACAGGGGTGTATGACATGGACTGATGTTTGGTTGAGGTGGTGAAAGCCTTTAAATACCTGATTTGAAAAAAACCATTTATTTTAAGGTAACTCTGACACCTCTGATTTGAAATAAGTGGGCTTTTCTGATTTTCAATTGCAGATTTGGGCTGAAACCTGCCATTAAAAAATGGTGGGTTTGGTTAACTCTGATACACCCTATTGGAGATTTTTTCAATGTCTCCCTATGTGCTTTTTGTTTCAAATTCAAAAAAAAATCCCAATTTAAGGAAAGCCGCATGGATGGGGGAAATTTTGGGGATTTCAGAACCTTGCAAATTGTTTTTCTAGAATTTTATTCTTTTTATTGAAAAAAATTGATCCATTTTTTATCTTTATAAGAAAATATTTTTTGAAAAATTGATGTTTGTCCTGAAATAAATAATTTAAATTTTTCAAATTTTAAACTCTGATACATCCTATTATATAGGTATATCTGACATTTGTATATGTCTTTTTATTTTTTCTATAAGTTATTTAAATCTCCCTGGAAACTTAAAAAGTTATATCTAGCAAATTTTTCTGTTTTCTTTTTATGCTTGGTAAAAATTTATTTCTATTCCACTTTAAATATTCCATTAGGGCATATCAGAGTTAGCAAACCTGCCATTTATGCATCATCATCAATCCAAAATCCATCACATCCAAATCACCCATCCACATCAGCAAATCCATACCAATCCCATCTCCATCACATCACACACATCTCATGTCCATTGCTTCACATCTGTATTTCTTCACATATCTATTGCTTCACATCTCCGTCTTCACACAAATCCCATCATCATCTCATCAACCCAAATCAAATTACCGTCTTTCTCAACATTTCCCACCAAAATTCCCAGCAGAAAGTTGAAAATGCAACAAAGCTGACTGAAATTTTGTTAGTATTTGACTGCCATTCAGACTCCAATTCAGACTCCAATTTGGAATCAACGTGGTTGGCTTTGAATGCTTTATTACAAAAGAAACACATGGTTCCAAGAAGAAAAACTCCCCAAGACCCTCTGTATGAAAGGCAAAAGCCTCATCTCCTCCCCAACTTAAGCTTCCAGAAACTTTTCCAAACTCTATTGCCTTCATTCATAAAAATTTTGGAGATTATTGAAGACCACCACATCTTCCAGAAAAATTCTCTGAATACTAAACGCAATCACGCTATCCAACTGGCTGTTGCTATTTGTAGATTGGGATCAAATGGAAATGGGGCAGCAATTCATCAATTATAAAATCCATTTTCAGTTGGTTATGGAACCATTGACTCATACACCAAAAGAGTCATGATTTATATCCTATCTTTCCGTTGCTCAGTCCTTTTTTGGCCAACCAAAGAAGAAAGCAAGGAGATATATCAAGTAATGGAGACTGAAGGCTTTCCAGGTGAATTGGGTTTGTTGATGGAACCACCATCTCCTTGAGTCAAAAACCCAGGCAAGACGGAAACCACTATTTTGATGGGAAAAAAAAGGCAATTGATTAATTTCCTTTCCAAAGCCTTTGATAATACAATGAACAAATCTGTTTTATTGGTTTTTATAGATACTCTGTGGCACTTAAACTTGTTTGTGATAAAAACAAGAAGTTCATATCCCTCAATGCTGGCCTTCTGGGTTCTTGTCATGATTAATATGATTTCAATTGGATGAGGATTGCCCAACAAACAGAGAAATACTTTGACCAAGATCAATACCTTCTGGCCAATTCAGCTTATGCTAGTGGGAAATATGTGGTTCCAGCATACTGGAATGTTTTGTCCAACAATCAAGGAAAACTTATTTCAACTATCATCTTTCCCAATTGCAAGTTTGGGTTGAGCATGCCATAGGTGTCCTGAAAGGAAGATGGGCCAGCTGAGGGAAATGCAAAACCAGCTTCAAAAACCCAAAGACATGAAGTTCCTCATCAACTGGATTATCACTTGTGTAATCCTCCCCAATCTTTTGGCTGAAATAAAAGTTGAATGGGAAGAAATATTTGAAGATTATATTCCTGATCTGCCTCAAGTCATCCCTGTCTCATCTTGTCCCTCATCTTCTTCTATGAGAGAAAAGATTCTTCCCCTCACCCTTGCTCCCTTTGATGAGTGATGTTTGATTTTTAATTAGGTAAAAAATCCCTTCACCAATTATTTTTGGTTTTGGTTGTTCACCAAAGATTCCTAGGCTGGGTTGGTTTTTTTTCTCATTTAGTGGGGTTTGATTAGGAAAAACAGACTCAAAACTTCCAAACCCCCCACCTCACCCCATCAAACCACTGGTCAAACCACCCACCTCACCCCACCAAACCACAGGGCAGTCCATTCCTTCCTCCTTCTCACCAACCACCTCCACCTCACCCATCACCTCAACCTCACCCACCACGTCCCCTCCTCCTTTGGTTGGAACCCCTGGTAAGCTTCCCCCCCTCCTCCTCATCCTCCCCATCATCTGATGCTCATCCTTTGATTCATCCACCTCCATCCCCCTTCGGGCCACCACCCCCATGGTTGATTCCCCACATAAGCACCCCCCTCCCTCCTCCTCATTCCACTTTTCCCTCCCTCTCACCCCCTCTCACTCCCTCTCACTCACTCACCAACACCCCCCCTCTCCCCCCTCCCTTGGTATCCCTCCTATATTGCTTGGTTTACTTCCCCCCCGCTCCCCTCTGTTCCTCCTTGCTTGGCTTGCTTCCCCCTCCATGCTCCTCCTTTCTTGGCTTGCCCTTGGGTTTCTGCCCCCTTGCTCCGCCTTGCTCCTCTCTTTCCAGCGCTGCCCCCCTTGCTCCACCCTTGGCTTGCCGCCCCCCCTTTCTCTGGTCTTGATGGCGCTGCCCCCCCTTGCTCCACCCTTGGCTTGCCGCCCCCCCTCCTTGCTCCTCCTCCCTGGCCCCGCCCCCCCTTGCTCCGCCCTTGGCTTGCCAGACCCCTACCCCCTTGCTCTGGCCTGCCCCCTCCCCTTGGTCTCCCTAGGCTTGCCGGCTCCGCCCCCCGCCCCCCTTGATCCCCTGCAAGCCACCCCCCTCCCTTTCCTTGCCGCCAGGCGCCATCCCCCCTGGCCCACCTAGCCCGGCCAAAAGCCCAACCCAAGGCCCGCCCCAAAGCCTGGCCCAATCTGCTTGCACCCTGGTATTTTTTTTTTGTTTTTTTTGGTGATGACATTAACTTTTTTTTTTGTAATAAGCCTGGCCCAATTAGCTCATGCCCACGCCCAGTAATTTTTGTTTTTTTTTTTTGTTTTTTTTTTTGGTGATCACATGACTGACATGGGTTTCTTTTTTTTAACCCTTCTTTTACCCCTTTTCCTTCAATGCCACCCCTTCTCCCACTGAACTCACAATGTTATACTCTAAATTGAATCCCTTCTTGATCCTCACCCCAAGCAGAGAATTTGCCTGGGAGGGAACAAGATGGAAGGTGATGAGTTGAAACAATAAAGAGAGGTGGCAATCAGAGGGCTTTGAAGCAAAAGAGGGATCAAATGAGGGCATCAGAAATCTCTTTGGAACTTGCAGAGGGGGGGGAACTTGCAGAGGCGGGAATCCATGAAAATTTTGTTTGGTCAGGACAGAAACTACAACCTTTGGATCTGTATCCTGCAATCACTGCCAAAAAAGAAAAAGAACAATCAAAAACCCTCACCCGCTGAGTTTGAACATGCCAAGCAGAAAATCAAGTGGTTCCATTTCTTCAGCCATGGAAAAGTAATTTTTCTCACTGAATCTGATCAAAAAGGTCTTGTTGCATTAATTGAATTTTTTCCTGTTGGAGAAACTTTATGACCAAGACAAGAAGGAAATCAACTTTTTGACAACTTTCCTTCACCAGTCAAAAAAAATTTCAACACTGTTGGTCCCTCAAGATCTTGGGGTGGAAAAATGTGGGCAATTTGATGGAAAAAATTTATGGACCCCTTTGAGTTACTTGGAAGCTATGTTAAGAAATCATCTATTCAATCTTCCCCTCAAGGGTACACCTTTCTAAATCTTAAGGAATACAAAGTCTCTTGAATTGTAGGACAAAAATTTTGAAATTTGGCTAGACTTCCCTTTGAATCAAACCATTGAATAATGAAGAACAACTGCATCCCCTCCTTCTCATCACTCAAATTTGGTTCTTGGCCTACTCCCTTTGACTGCTCTCCGCATGTCACTTTCACATCCAACTCTTTTCACAACTCACCTCACATTGACAAAGGTGACATCTCTGAGTATTCCTTTTTACTTTCAGCTCCAACCAAGAAATCAAATGGGAAACTTATTGAAACTACAGATGAATATGAAGTACCAGATGGCCAATTTGTTTTTCCTGAATTTTGCTTTGGAATTGATTTCAAGCAAAAAGGTATAGTTAAAATGGTTTGGGCAGACAATAAGTACAAGAACTTTACTTTTCCTGCTGTGGAGACTGCCACTCATACAAGAATGGCAATTTCAATGCAAATCAACAAAACAACTCAAAAAACTTTCAGGGACTTGGGGAGTGGTAAAATATACTCCAGGAAAAAAATATAAACAAGAAAAAATATTTGTTTATTGGTGGTGTTAAAAATAGTCTTGAGCATTTTTGTAATCAAAATTTTTTTTTTCTTTTTAAGTTTTTCATTAAAGCAAATATATTTACAAGCCCACCATTTGATTAATCAGCTTTAATTAATCTAATGTTTTAATTCTACCAATGTATACCGCAGCCATTAACCCCTTATCCTTTTTTTCTGTTTTCAGTTTTTCCCTCTCCATTTCCAGTTCTGCTTGCTGTTGATCCTTCTCCTTTTCCTCTTTTTGAAATTCTAGCTCAACCTGTTTCAACTTCCACTCAGAATCACATTTTCAGTGATGAGCCCAACTCTTGGCTTTATGCTTTTGCAAATTGATAGCCAGTTGACTCTCCCACTTCTCCTTTTCAAACAGAAGTTTTTCAGATTCAATTTGCCATTTCACTGTTTTTTGTAAAAGTTTTATTGAATTGAGAAACCTAGACCAGGCTGGTTCATTTCAGGTTCAAGTAAAGGGTTAGAGACCATGAACATGAGATGAGGAACAGATCACAAAACAGAAAAGAACAGTAAGGAAAACAAACAGAGACTGATGGTTCTACAGGCCGGGTTATGACCTCTAAAGAGATTAAGTAGAACAGAGCAGTTTGAGGATTTGTTGACAACTGATCCGACCAAAATACTGAGCTGAGAAAGTCAATAGATTAGTTCAGAGGAATGTTGAGTTGATCATTTGTTCGTCTAGTCTTCGGGTTCAGATGATTTGTTGATCAAAGTCAAGTAGGTGAAGCTGGCCAAGTGGTCAAGTTGATTATCATGAGTATGAGGACAGGGCACAGTTACTTGTATTTATGAGCTGAGTCAAGAGGTCGCGTGAGAGCCGTAGGTGACAGGTTTGAGAAAGGTGACAGCTCGACACACAGGCAATTGGACAGACAACAAAGTAACACATACAACATGAGAGATAGAAGGGAAAGAAGAAAAGAAACGCGGTAACACATCTGACACTAAGTACAAAGATGAAATGGAAATGGGAATATCAGCACGCCAGCTCAACTCAACATCCCAGAGAGCTTAGCTCCCTACATACCTGGTAAGCCTGAGTACAGAGGTGGGATTGGCTGGTTTGGTGAGGGAGTCCGCGAGCATGTCGTGGCAGGAAATGAGTTTAACACTGATCAGGCCATCATTCCAGTTGTTCCTTATACTTTTAAGTTTGATATCTATGTACTTTGCATGAGACTTGCAACCGAATTTCTTGATTTTGTCAACAAGGCCTTTGTTGTCAACAAGGTGCACAGGAGGTCCGAGAGATGTTGACCTCCAGATTTCCGTCAGGAGATGATGAAGCCAATGGCCTTCAAGATGACTTGCTGAGAGAGCATTACATTTGGATTCGGTGGAGGACAAAGCTATGCTACGTTGCTTTCTGCTAGTCCAGTAGATCGGACAACCCTTGAAGAGAGATATGAAACCGGTCTGCGAGAGTCTGGTGACTGGGTCATCGCCACAGGTTGCATCACTGTAGTTGACAAGATGGTTCGAGATTGATTTTGATCAAAACTCAAGTTTATAGTCGATTGTATTCAGCAGATATCGCCATACATGAATTACTTCCTTCCAGTGGGTGATCCCTGGTCTTTCACAGAAGCAAGCTAGATTTGATAGAGCAAAGCTAATATCAGTTCTAGCCAGGTTTGCAATGAAATTCAACCTACCAATTGGGGATCAATAATTCTTTCCCAATTCTTCAAAAGCTTTGATTTCTTTGGGTGTAGCTGGTTTCAGTTGTAGACCCAAAGTGCAAGGATTGTTCAGCGGCTTAGCGTCCAGTAGATTCAGCTCTTCAAGCCCTTTTTTGATATGATTTGGTAGTGAGAGACTGATTGAGCATGGAGTAACTTCCACCTTCATTCCGAGCAGCGTGTCGACCTTATGCGCTGAGGAGTCCTTGAATCTTGTAAGAAATCAATCTTTAAAGTCTTTGGTGTTTCTGACAACTATTAAATCATCTACATGAAAGAAGAGAGCAGTGGTTTGATCTTCATGGAAATAGAGACATGGATTGCTGTCGCTCTCCTTGAAACCATTTTCCTTAATCCACTCACTCAGGGTCTTGTACCAATTCAATGGCGCCTGTTTCAACCCGTACAATGATTTCTTCAACTTGAGATATTTGGAGGTTTGTTTGGAGCCAGCTGGGGTTTTGATGTAGACGTTCTCGCTGAGCGGAGCGTGTAAGAATGCCCCTTTTACATCAAATTGTAGGATGCTAAGTTTTCTATCCACAGAGTATCATAGTAGGGCTCGTAGAGAGGCCACCTTACCTGTGGGAGAAAACGTGTCAAAGTAGTTGATTCCAAATTGTTGGTTGAAACCTTGTACACAGACACGAGCCTTGAGGGTGGTGTCCCCGGTGTGCAGGTCCTGTTTGCATCAAAAGGCCCAGGTGGTGTCAAGGGGATTGGTGACTTCCGACTCATCTGCATCTTCCCAAACTCCAAGTTCCTCAACAGTGTTTAGTTCTTTATTGACTGGAGGTACCCAGGCGGGATTGTTCAATGCTTTGTGAATGTTTTTTGGTACATTGGAGTGATAGTACCCGTATTGTTGGGGGGGTTTAAGTTGACTTCTATCAGGTAGATTTGGTCTAAGCGTTTCAAGAACCTCGGTGTCTGAGCTGGCTGATTTGGAACTGTCTGACTCCGTGCTGGGTTCGATGAGAGGTTTGATGTTGTCCTGGAGTTGGATAACAGTAGTGTCAGTGCTGGCTTGAGTGCCTTTGATATTTTCATTCTGAGTCGCTTGAGTAATTCCTTCAGCTGCTGCCTCGCTGGCAGGCAGTTCTAAATTAATTGGAGAAGGTTTATTGATAAACTTAACATGCTTTGTGTCTACAATTTTTCCGCTTCTGGAAAGAATTTTATAAGAAAAGAGACAAGGCGTGTAGCCTAGAAGAATCCCTTCCTCCCCTTTTTCACTCAGTTTCGAGGGGATTTTGGTGTCGTTGAGTAAGTAGACTACCGGACAGCCTATGGGCTGAAGGTAGTTTGAGGGTAGGTCGGTTTTTTGAAGCATTTTCCACGGCGTCTCGCCGCCTTTTTCGGAAGGAATTTGATTAAGTGCAAAGCAAAAGCTTTGAATGACTACGTGCCAGTAGTTTCTGGGAATGGGAGTCGAGCTGAACACGGAGCAAACAGACTCGATTATCGTCCGGTTGGCTTGTTCTGCCTTCCCATTGTGCTGTGAGTGGTAAGGTTCACTGATGATGTGTTGTATGGCCTTAGACCGGAAGAATTGATTGATATTGTCATTCACAAATTCGCCTCCTCCGTCGGATATGATTTTGGAGGGGTATCTAAGTAGTTTCTTGGCTTCATTTTTGATTACAAATTTGATTGTGTTAGCAGCAGCGTCCTTGGAGGGAAGAGGAAATGAGGAGAGATAGCCCGACTTGTTGTTGAAAATTGTAAGAGAATATTGCATCCCCCCTTTGCTGGTTGGATTTAGGGGCCCAATCAGATCCAGGTGAAGTTGGTCAAAAACCCTCAAGGCAGGGGCTTGAGTACTGTCAAAAGGAAGTGTTGAGATCTTTGCCTTGCTGCAAGCAAGACATTGAAAGTTGCTTTCTAGGGCTTTGCCAATGCTATGACCTAGATGTTTTTCCATGCGCTTTAGGCTAGCATGACCAAGTTTCTTGTGGAGACTAGATAAGTCCGCTTGAGTTAAGTAGCACTGAAGAGGCTGAGATTGACTTAAGGGACCAAACTTGATGAGTAGAAGATTGTTCTCTATGACGCCAGTCAGTAGCGATCTACCTTTGAAGCAGAGAGAGAAAGAGGACGGTTTGGTTTTGGTGTTGACTTGTAATAAGCAACCTTTGTTTAGCAGGGCTCCAAGGGAGATGAGGTTAACATTAGCTTCAGGAACCCAAGCTGCATTATCTAAGCGTATTTGGTTGGCTTGGTCCGAGATTTCTATGGTGCCGAGTCCTTTGATGGATAGTCCTTCTCCTCTTTTTCCAGTTTTAATGGTGTCGTCTCCTGAGTGTTCTGCCAGAGTGGTGAAGAAATCTTTACTTTGAAACATGTGAATTGAGCATCCGCTGTCAAGAATGTAGCGGTCTTTAGAGTCTGTTTTTGCCTTGTCTGGAGCGCAGTAGAAGCTGTAGTAGTGAGATTCTTCTTGTGGTTTCTTTTTAGGTCCCCGTCTTGCTTTGTTTGGGGGGTTATCGGGTTTCAATTCTGGAAATTCAATCCAGCAGGAGGACTGAGAATGTGACTTCACCGCTGGGTTGTGCTTCCCATCCAGGCATCTTGGGTAATTTGACTCTCTTTGATGATTGGAGTGATACAAGGCGGAGTTAGTGTCTGTCGTCTTGGGCAGTTTTGCCTGAACTTCGTTCTTGTGTTGAACTAGGTGATCAAGTACCAGGGAAACAGAAAGTTGTAGTCCTGAGTGCATGATTTGAGAGCAGATTGCCTTGAGAGACTCGGGCAATTTGAATAGGATTAGGTAGCTTAAGATTTCGGCCGGAAGCTCTATTCCAACTTCATCAAGTTTTCCTAAGTGAGTTCTTACTGAGGTTACAAAGCTTTCAATATTGTTTTGGTCAAAAGTCAGATAAAAAAAATTGAAGAATGTTCAAGCTTGATTAGCCACTTGACTGGAGGCAAAGTGATTCTTTTCTGCCAACCAGATCAGCTTAGTTGAGTCTTCATTTTCTGAGCTTATGATGTTGGTATGAGTTGCTGGATCTAGTTTAGACATGATGTATCCAGCCATCTTGTCGTCGTCTGGGATTTCAGTATAAGGATTGTTTGAATTGATGAGGTCGAGGATTCCGCGCATTTTAAACAATCGTTCCATCTTCTTTCGCCAGATTGAATAGTTTGTCTTGGTGAGAAGTGGTGTGGATTCCATGAGGGACTTCAGAGCCAAAGCCTTAAAATTCCCTTCTCCTCCTCCTCCTGGTCCAGGTGTTTCTGTGATTTGATTTGTGCCGGATGAGCTGGGGTGATCCATCTTCGGCTTTTAACCGTGTAAAAGTTTTATTGAATTGAGAAACCTAGACCAGGCTGGTTCATTTCAGGTTCAAGTAAAGGGTTAGAGACCATGAACATGAGATGAGGAACAGATCACAAAACAGAAAAGAACAGTGAGGAAAACAAACAGAGACTGATGGTTCTACAGGCCGGGTTATGACCTCTAAAGAGATTAAGTAGAACAGAGCAGTTTGAGGATTTGTTGACGACTGATCCAACCGAAATACTGAGCTGAGAAATTCAATAGATTAGTTCAGAGGAATGTTGAGTTGATCATTCGTTTGTCTAGTCTTTGGGTTCAGATGATTTGGTGATCGAAGTCAAGTAGGTGAAGCTGGCCAAGTGGTCGAGTTGATTATCATGAGTATGAGGACAGGGCAAAGTTACTTGTATTTATGAGCTGAGTCGAGAGGTCGCGTGAGAGCCGTAGGTGACAGGTTTGAGAAAGGTGACAGCTCAACACACAGGCGATTGGACAGACAACAAAGTAACACATACGACATGAGAGATAGAAGGGAAAGAAGAAAAGAAACGCGGTAACACATCTGACACTAAGTACAAAGATGAAATGGAAATGGGAATATCAACATTTTTCAGAGGGGAATGAGAATGAGCTTGATTTTGAAAGCAAGTAAAATCCAATGGGCTTACTTTGATCTTGCTTCTTGGTGATCTCCTCAAAGCCCAAAAAATTTGAAGTGTTTCTCCTCTTTTGAATTCTATTGGGGTTGATGTTGATGGAATTGGAGGCCTTTTGCTTCCCCTTTGCAGAGGAGGTTTGTGTGGGAACATCGTTGATCTCATTTGAAGGGGATGTGGGAGTCCCCATTGGCTTGAGTTTTGGCCATTCAGGAATGGATGAGCCTGTTTCTTTGGAATATAAATCAGTCAGGATTAACCAGAAAGAAGATAAAATAACTTGGCTCCTTACTTGAGAAGATTTTGATGGCAGTGGTGATATGGGAATGACATCCTCCTCATCTTCCAAGTTCTCCAGTTCTTCCACCCCAGGAAGAGATCAATCAAAAGAAGTAAGTGAGGCCTCCAAGGTTGGTTTTGAATCATCCTTCAATGCGGAAGTAGACCTGATTGGCGCTGATTGTGTTTGAATATCCTCCTTGGAATTGGATGGGGCCACTCAAAGGCAAAGGTTTCATCAAGGTCCTCATTGCTAGGCCTTCCCCAGCCAAGTCCTTGGCATCAACTGAATCAGATTTTTGGGCATCAAAAGCAGCTAGAGGGGTGATGTTGGCCTTCTTTCCAAAGATTTCATTCATTTTAATATAAAAAGGACAAAGAGAGTCCAGCTTATCAACCACCAAGTTCATTTCCTTGGCTTTGTTGGAGTTGGTGATACCAAAGCTGGTGGAGATTGACATGGAGTGAGCCTTTTTGTACTTGGCTTGATAATTCTTGAATTGCTCCCTCATCTGTTTGGATGACAGATACAGCCTAACTTTTGTTTTATTCTTGATTTCATTGGCCATCAGGAGATAACCATTGACATTAGAGGATGGAGTTTGTCCAACATGTGTTTCATTGTCAGATCCAAAGCAAGCATTTTAGTAGGACGGAATTTTGAGCCAGTTTACCAGGATGATGTCATCAGCTCTCTTGAGCTCACTTGAGCCTTTGGAAGCTGATGGGGGAGGATTGTTGGATTTTGATTTACTGGGGAATGTTTTCTTTGGTCCATTGCATTTTTTAGTGGAATTGCAGGGGGATTGCTGAGGGGCCATTATGAGAGTGATGAAGCAAAGAGGATAGCAAGAGATTACAGTGATGAAGTGACAAGAGGGATAAAGCAATGAGAGTTAGGATGTGATGAAAGCAATAAAGCAATGAGGGTGAGGGAGTGATGAGGATAGTGATGCAATGAGAGTTAGCTGGATGTGATGAAAGTGATAAAGAAATGATAGTGATGAAGTGATGAGGATAGTGATGCAATGAGAGTTAGCTGGATGTGATGAAAGTGATAAAGAGATGACAGTGATGAAGTGATGAGGATAGTGATGTGATGAAAGCAATAAAGTGATGAGAGTGATCAAGTGATGAGGATAGTGATGAAGAGATGAAGAGCAATGAATCAAATTTAGTTCCCATGAAGTTGGAGGTAGAATCTTTCCAAGCTCAGAGGTGGAAAACCAGGGGCTTATGGAGTGGACAGTTGGTGGAAGGCTTTATATACTTTCCTTGAAAAAACCCACTTATTTCCAGGTAACTCCGACAGGTCTAATGTGAAATAAGTGGGTTTTTTTGATTTTTAATGGTGGGTTTGAAATGGCAGATTTGGTTTCAAACCTGCCATTAAAAATGGCAGGTTTGCTTAACTCTGATATGCCCTATTATTTGTAAAGAAAATGAAATTTTATTTTTGTTTTTATTTTTCTGATATTTCATTAGTTTTATTCTTGAATCAAATTTCAGATTTTAATTACTTTCAAGAAACCAATATTGATTTCATTTTTAAATATTGAAGTAGGGGTTTTATTTTTTCCACACCCCAATCCTTAAATTTGTGCAGTTTTGAAATCTCCACAATGTCCCCCATCTTCCCAGTTTTCCTTAAATTTGGGAAGTTTTTTTAGTCTGAAAAAAAATAAAAAACCAAAAATGCATAGGTGGACATTAGAAAATTCCCAGATAACTTTTTCAGAGTTTTTTGTCAATTTACAGGCCTTCAAAATTAGGTCCAAAAATTTTGAAAAATGAAAATCAAAAAAATTAAGTCACAAAATTTTCCTCTTTTTTTAATGATTCTTTTCTGATCTTTTTTATAATTTGGAAGAGACACAATGCTTCCAAATATGAAAGAAAATTAAAACATGATTCTTGCAGAGTTTTGGTAATTCATGTTTCTGCCAAAAAATTAGATTAACATAAAAGAAAAGATGTTCTTTTCATGTTTTTTTTCCATGCCTCCCTGGAGCATTTTCCAATTTTTGAGCTTTTAGTCTTTTATTTACCATGGAAAAGGGCGCAAAAAAATTAGCTGGATATTTTCAGTATATATTAACTACCTCCAAATATTTGATGCAGCATCAAGAATAACTGCAAATGTCCGTTTTGGAGTATGTTTTGTAACCATTTCTGATACTATTTTAATTCTTCTTATCAACAATCTTAATCTATTATTTTAAAAAGCACTTTAAATGAAACAAATTTGTTTTTTTATAATTTTTTCACCTTTATTTAGTCCTCAAATGCCTAACCCCTCAAAGTTGATGGATGAAATTCTATTTCCATGGTTTCCTGCTGCAAGATACATACAAAAGACCAGTGGTAAATCTAAGTTGATGCAATTAACTTATTTGCCCCTCCATTGAACATCTACTTCCAATTATCCAACTTCTCCCATATTCTTAGGAAGATTCTAAGCACATAGTTTCTTTCTTCCAAATCAAAAATTTTAATGATTCATTTTTTTTACACAAAATTGAATATTTCTGGTGTAACATAGATGCCTTTGTGTCAAACTTAAAAAAAAACTGAAAATTTCTGAATGATTAACTCTCATGCTTTTAATTAGAATATTCTGGAATATTAAAACAAAAATATAATCCAGTACATAAATGATTATATAAAAAATATATAAAACATACTTCTTCAAAGAAAATCCAGCATTTGTGATAAAATTTAAATACCTGTTTACCAAGCATAAAAAATAATAGAAAAATATTCAATATATCTATGTACCAAGGATAATTTGAACCTTTTGAAATAATTAAACAAATTTTTGATCAAGTAAAAAAATAAAAAAATATAATACAAGAAATTGATTATTGAAAAAAATCAAATGCTGATATTTCTTGGATTGTTCATGCACTTCATTAAGATTCTTTTTTAAATTTAAATATTATTTCAGTTCCTCTAATAAAACAGTTTCATATAGATTTTTTGAGTTTTTTTGTATTTTTGTGAAAATGCATCTAGGTTCAATCACAAATAATGATTTTTTTCAAATAAATTTTTTTTTGATTCCATTCTTCTTATTATTTCACTCAATCAATCATTTTTTGGAAAATTTTAAAATATTAAAATACACCTCATATGATAGGTATATATAGAATTTTTCTATTTTCTTTCATTTTTTTGTAGGGTTTTTAAATCTCACTGGAAATTTCAATTCTTATTCAAAGAAATCAAATTTTTGCATTGGATGTTTTTATTTTTGTAATGAGTTAAATTTTTTTTAAATTATTTCAAAATATTTTGATTTAAAATTTGAGATAGAAATATTTAGTATTTTTTTATTATTGTTTATGCTTGGTACAAAAGTTTTTACATTACAATGCGAATGTTGTATTTTCTTCAAAGAAGTATGTTTAATACATTTATTATTATTATTTTGTTAATTTATTGTATTTTCTTAAAAAAAATTCCAAAATATTTGAATTAAAAGCATTTAATAATTACATTTAGAATTTTTCAGTGTTTTTTATGTTTGGTATAAAGGTATTCATTTTCCACAAGAAATATCCAATTTTGTGTAAAAAAAATGAAAAATTATCATTTTTCTCACTTTTGTTACATTGGATAAAGTTTTTTTTCACATCTGATTTCAGATTTGAATTTTTTGCAAAAATTTGATATTTTTAGCATTTTCAAACATTTAACTAACTAAATTTGTTTCCTTCATTGAATTGTAAAAACCTTTATAACCCAACAGACTCCACAGGGGGTCTTGAAGTATCAATTTAATCCTCCAGGGCCTCAATTAATGTTTACAGGCCTTTGGGGGCTCAAAAATACATTGAACAGTGTTTTCTCTCACCCCAGGCACTGTTTCAAACCTGAATAAGTCTGCCCATATTCCTGGTGTTGGAAGGCACGCCAAAAGGCTTGATTATAGAAAAAACAAAGTGCTTTAATGATGCCAATGACGCCTGTTGGCATCACTTTAGCAATTTTTTTTGATAATATCAATACTTTTGGCCTCATTGAAATGTTTTTGGTAATAAGTGTGGCATTTTTATAGGCTGGGCCATGGAAAAATAATTCCTGAGGGGGGGGGGGGGGGGTGCACAGGCTCTCTTGAGGGCACTTCTGAGCCTCTCTTTTTACTGATGATTTACAGGGGGGTACAGTTATATGAGGCATTTCTTCTAGCTGGTAAGAAAAATTGCAGATTTATGAGATTTTTTTGGCAGTTGTTAAAAAGGTAGCAGATGATGCTCATGCTTTCAAAACTTGCAGATAATAAATATTCATTGTGCTTCATGTTCTCTCTTGCATATATTTCTGGGTATACTTGTCAGGAGAATTTTTTTTGTTTTGACCTGCATTTGCTTCTTGAATATATTTCTGTGTATACTGGAAACGTACCTGGTTATTTCTTTGGTGATGCATGTTATTCTTGCATATATTTCTGTGTATCCTGGTCAGGTGAATTTTTGTTTGTTTGGTTCTGCATGTGGTCCTTGCATATATTGTTGTTTATGGTGGTCTGGTTACTGGTTGTTTGTTTTTTGCTGTATCTGGATCTTTTTTTTATGGTCCAAGTGTTGATGTAAGCTTCACTGTTATTTATTCAGGGCTTCCAAGGTATTTCCAAGTGCCTTTCACTTATTTGTGATACATGATTTGGATATGGGTTGGAAAAAGTTGATTTGAGATTTATCTTCTAATCCATGAGAGATAGAGGTTTTCTTTGGCTGAGTGTCTATAGTTTATTTTTGGGGTTAAATTCATTATTGAGTTTCATGTTCTAATATATATTATATTTATACTAGAAAAGTGAGTCTGATGGTTATAGGAAAGGTTTGGTCTTCCAAAATGGTGAGCTCAGACATGATATTGGGCCAATCTTTTCCAAGGAGGCTGTAGAAGCCTTCTATGGTCAAACCTTTTTTGTTGGAAGTAATGGTTTGAATGAAGAAAATTCTCAATGCTTACATGGAATTGAAATTGAGTCTTAAATTTATGGAAATAATTCCAGTTTGATAATAACCCTTATGTACCAATCAGCTCACACCATAATTGAAAATTAAGCCTTTCTAATTAATTTGCAATCAGTAGAGAATCAAAACCTGGGTAAAAAAACTAAAAATTGGCCAAGATTGAATGGGTTTTCAATGGTCATCTATGGTGAAATTAAAGAATTACCTTTGCATGATATCTTGCTTCATTGGTTTGGGGGTTACTTTTAAATTTTCAGCAAAATCTATTCATGGTATTTGTCACCACAACATCCGTTTTTGTTTTTCTTTTTTTTTGTAACTGCTTCTCAGAAAAACACTAGCACTCAGATGATTAAATTGAATTTTGTCAGCATGAGTAACACTTTCCAGGATAATGAAGTTCAATACTCAAAGTTTCATGCCTAGTTCAAAATGGGAAGGTAACCAGGCTCAAATGGTATGCACACTTAAATTTTGAGTAAAATGGCACATAAAATCTATTGAAAAAGGGTGGGATCTTTTTTCAAGAAATAATTCTTGAATCATAAATTTTTAGTGAGCAGTAAAGACTCAATTTAATAAACCAGTATCAGATTTGGATTAAGGTTGATATGTCTAAATTATTGATTGAATTATTTGATGGAAAAGGCAATACCATTGGATAGAAGATCATTATACCATCAAAGGTAATTTTTAGACTTCAGGAAATATTGAAATTTACCAGGATGCAATTTCATTTGTGAAACTATTTGGAAGGCCCCAAATTTTCCTCAAAATTACTGAGAAACCCAAAAGGCCTGAAATCATTTCAAAACTAAAACAAGGGGATGTTGCAAGTGATCAACCAGATTGAATAGCTACAATCTTCATTATTAATCTCATTGTCCTTCTTGATGATCTAACTCAAAAAAAACATATATGAAAGGTTATATCATATGTATATTTTACAGAATTCCAAATTTAAGGGGTGCTACATGCACAAATTTTTTTAATATTGGAACCCAGAACTTTCTGAAACAGCCCAGAAAAAATCAATCAGCTGGTGTGTGCTGCATTTCCCAGTAAGGAAAAGCAAATAATGATTTATTCAATTTTTATTCATTGGATGCTGCATGGGCCCTGCAGGAAAGGGATACAATGCTGGAAAAATAATGGGTGTAAATATAAGTACCCAAAGTGGGATAATGAAGGAAAACTTTTTTTCCCAAAATAATTTTCATATTATAGATGGGTAGAAATGGGAAGAGTGTTTAAGAAGGATTAATATACTTACAGGATTTTGTACCTTAAAATAAATATTTACTATTGTTGTACAAATGTCACATAAATCTTGAGCTCCCATTCAGTCTGAATCCAGTTAAGTACCTCTATAAGTACATCTTAAGATTGGAAGAAAGAATTCATCTTTTGTTTTGAGCCTAAGGACAAAATGTTTTCTGTTGTAGACACTTGGTACATAGGCCCTTCAGAAGGCATGTGAATATGCAGGAAGGCATTGTTCAAGAAATGATTTTTTAATTTTCTAGGGGTGTGGAAAATTTTCCAATATTCAATATCAGGATGATTGCCATCTATGACTAAACTGAGCCTTTACCTTTCTGGAAAAAAACTGATATTTTTTATTGAAGAAAAGGGAGCACTTAAAAAAGTGGGCTTGGGTGTGAATTCAAGGACTAATTTGAGGGAATACTTCAAAATTAACAAGTTTGCTGCAATAGAGTTTTCACAGAACTCACGCCAACTTCTATCATGAAATTTACAAATACTTCACCTGGTATCATTCCAAGAAGATGTGAAAATTTTGTGAAAATTCCTTGTATAAAATTGGAAGGATTACCCTTTATCAAATAAAAAAGGGAGAGCATTATTATCTTTGAATTTTTATTTGAATGTAAGAGGAACTGTAAGTTTTTTTCTCACATGCAGAAAATTTTGAGATGGAAGATTTAAACTTTCTGGGAAGCAGATGACATACTTGTCTTTCTCAAGTGCCATGATCACTACAACAAGTCATTCATCAAGGCTGCAATCTTTATGATTTATCAGGTTCTCTGGAACATTTTTTTCCTCTTTTTGATTCTATCCCACATTCAATCCCACACTTGCTTTTTTAGAAGCATGAGTTAAATTGAATGAAAAGGCCAAAGCTTTTTTTTAAATCATCACCATTATACTCCTCCAAGGCAAAAAAATCAAAATGTCTAAAAACCCAAGACTTTGATCCAAAGAGGTGGTGGAAGGGGAGGACTCAAATCAAACCTACACAGCATGGCTTCTACTTGCGGGCAAAAGACAATTGCAACAATACAACTACAGCTGAATTGAGCCCAAATTGTTGAAACAAGAAGTATTAATAATTTCTGATTAGCTGAGGAGTGGAGTAAAAAATTATAATTTTGGGAACTTTCCTCAAACATTTAAAACCAAGAATCCTGTTTTAATCTTGAAATGTTTGCAAGAATGCACAATTGCAACTCCCCTGAATAACAATATGAAGAAGCTGAACATCTAAATTACTGAAAGCATGGTTTTTTCCTCATGTAAATTGGTTTTAAGAATGCAAAAATAACATTTGGCCTCTGTTGATTGAACCCAGGTCTCTCATGTGCATGGTAAATGTACTACCAAGTATACTAAGGACACTTGCTCCTTAGTGGTCAAGATATGCTTATAGAGGTTGGTAATAGTGTCACTTTTGGGGATGGAATGATGAATGTGTAACCAATTAAAAGCATGCAGGGACTTGGGTCCTGAAGAATGCATGAAATTATTTATCATATTTCAACATTTGTTTTGGTTGATATTGTTGAAAAAAGACATTTCTGTGCCAGAAGAAATCCTTCATGGCATCAATCCTCTTGGGTTACCACTGCAGGCTTTAATTTTGAAGTTTTTCATGTATCTCATGCTACGGCAAAATCTAAATCTGGCTGAGGGGCTTTCAAATGCAACCTAGCTGATGTTTTTGGAGCCAAACTGCTCAAAATGCAAAATTCTTAATGGGTTGCATCAGGGGCAGCACACCCTCCTCCAAATAATAAAGCTATTGCATGAGGAGAATTGAAGGCTTGGTATAATTTTTATTTATGTCAATTTATGGTTTCCATTGCCTTTACAATAACAAAAAACATGTCACAAGGGCAGTTTTGCAACAAAGTCAGATTTACTTTGTCATCAACTGTGTTTGCGCATGGTCAATTATATGTTGCCCTATCCCAGAAAAAATTTGTATCAAGCCTCTTGGTTGAGGCCCAAAAAGATGGCAGAATGGCACACCAAACGGCACCAGCATCCTCTCTCCCCAGTGCACCAATTGCAGGTGGCAACAGTGGTGCACCAAACCCAAACCAAAAAATAAATCAAAATAACAAATTGAAGCATTTGATTTTGAATTAGTAAAAAAACCATTTGAACTGGTTTTATGAGGTTCATCATGTTGTACTTCTAGGATTAGAGGAACAATCTGCTGGAATGGTTTCAAGTGGAGATGGAGTTAAAGCACTCCGCCCCCCAGTTTCCTTTCTTGAATCTCATAAAAAAAAAAAAAAAAAAAAAAAAAAAAAAGCACAACCATCCTTGATTCCTTGACTTACAACTCCTTGCAACATTTGGATTCTCTTGCCCACTTGATCATCATTCTTAGGAATGCTTGTATGCTAGTACCTAAGCTTGAATTAAGCTATCACCCCCTTTTTTCTCATTGATAAAACCCCCAACTTGAGTGCACAACCCTTTGGCGCGCCAGGGGGGGGTTTGAGACACAGTTGGCCTACAACAATTGGTGCGCCATAAGTGTTGCGCCGCCAACCTTAGTTGGGGGGTATAAAGAATATGGCACACTTAAATACCTAACAGAAGATTCTATATGCATAATAAAATGCTAGAACATTTCAAATAATATTACATAGAACATAACAGAAATACAACAATAAACACATAACTCAGAATATAAAAGAGGCAGCACTTGTAACTGGACTTAACAAATCTTTGGGGGAAAGAAACAAATACATATATTTTGAATATTATTCACTTACACAAAACATCCTTTAATTATAGGAAACAAAAGGATTCTAGGCGGCATTTTGTGAGGCCCTGCAAGGGATTCACGGTCATTAAAATGTGGGGGCAGATGATTGGCAGCACAAATGGTTAATTGCAATAAATGCAACAGAATCAAGCAACTAAACGCTGGTGTATGGGCTTCTTGAAATTTCAGCCTCCTGAATGCCAAGACCCTTGCTATCCTTTAGCTACCAGAGGTGATAGAATAAATAATAAATATATTATTTAATAAATGCAGCAAAAATCCGTATAATATTTGGATCAAGATTATGCAAGGTTAATAGGTTTGGTTATAGTTTATGGTTATAAATCAATATGAATAAATTGATTATTAAATATTTTTATAGAGGGGCCATAATTATATTGGGGATCTTTAACACCTCTCTTGAGGGATTTCAGTATGAAAACACGTAGTCCTGGTTACTTTGGGCTCTTTAGTTTAAAGGATATTTTACCCAAAGATAATATGTATATAAAATACACAGTGGAGTGGCAGGGCCTTGTAACCTAGCTGCCACAACAGAGAAAGGATAATAGAACTTACTGCTATATTATGAAATCCTTTGGGTATCTTTTTGGGATGTGCACTGATGGGTTAAACCTGTATACTGGGGTTATAAGGTTGTTCAGCAGTTTTAATTGATAAAAAAGAGGTTGAGGATTGATATTATTGATCAGAATTAGCCATAAATCACTTACTTATCTCTTATAAGCACTTGATTACCTTGGAATGGTGTCTGGATATAAATATAACAAGGTCTCTTCCCATCAATATCCTCAAAAGAGCTCTTTATTTATAGCTTTTGTAGTCCCAATACTATCCTTCTGAGGGGTACAGGGGCTCAAAGGGACAGACACTAAGGCTAGCAGGGTAACCAGTGGTAGCCTGTCACATGTTCTTGGTTCTATAGCACGGGTAGCATCTACTTCCTCAGGGTATGGGAATTATTTCTACTTTATAATTGATATTAGGACGTGTGAATAACACTAATTTGTCCGATTTATGTATTATTTAATTAATTATCCTTAGTAAATGTTCCCAGTAAGTTAAAAATTATTTTAATAGACATTTCTACGGACATCCTGATGTCAGGTGAGTTCTCATTATTTATTAAATAACTGGAGTAAAGTCATGATATTGATTTTACTTCTTATTTTCGAGTTCCATTCAATTGACTAAAATAATTACTTAAAAATATAAGTCATGGGAATTCATGTAATTTTTTTACATCATTAGTTTTCTTAGTATGTCACAAAGATATTGATGTCTAGAAATTTTCATAAAATCATATTAAATTATTTTAATATATTTTTTGGAAGTTGTCATTGTCTTGTTTTTGACATTCTTGGTACTTTGAATTATATTTAATAAAAAATAAGTATAAGGGTTTTTTAAGTATTTTTATATAATATTATGTACTTTTAGACTATATACTATCCACGGGAGTATTTATTACATATGTAGAATGTTCCCGTGTGGGTTTTAGCATGTTTATGCGGTACCTAAGCCTCTCGGGCTGCCTGTCACTCTGTAAACCCGTAGTCCTTCGGCTGTGTACTTGTCAGAGGCCTGGGGCTGCGTACACAACCTTGACGGAGTGACAGGGCTGTATCTCAGCCAAGCGCGGGTGCATTGGCTGCCGTGGCTGCGTGCAGTAATTTTGATAAAAAATATTTCTGCCCATAACTCCTAAAATATACACAACACCTCAATTCTGACTGAATTTTAGGTGTGAAACCTATACGTGAAAACACATGTGAAATATTTGATTGACCATAAAGCTCAATAGTGGAGCCGTGGTATTTTGGTCTTTCTTTCCTTAATTATTTAAAAATATAAGGAGTTGGATTTCAACGGTGGGTTCAGTGAATGACCCTACCTAATTTTGGGTGGAGAATCCATTTCTGTAATAATATTTATGGTTTTCCCACTTGTTATTAGGTTAATTATATTATTATTATTTTTATGTAATTGTTTTTACTTTTGCAGCTTGCTTTGCAATAGTAGCAAGCTGACATTCCCCCACTCCAAGATATGGCCATATCTGAAAAAAATCTGGAGGATGTTGGGATAAAATTAACTTCATGTGTGTTTTAGTTCCTTTTTCTGGCCCTGTAGTTTCTGAGATGTATTGGTCCATCATGTATGATATTTTCTGGTAAACATTCATCTTTGTCTTCAGATTCTCCTTTGTATCTTACTAAGTATAGTCTAACATCTTTTCCTTGTACTCTCTCTTTGTTGTCTCTCAATTTCCTGCTGACTTTACCTTTTTCTTTCACAGGGTCAGGTTCTATTGGGATTATTGCTGAAGGGAGTTTGCTACCTTCTCTTGGTTGAAAGTGTTTGACTAGGCTAACAGGAGATACTGGGTGTTTCCTTGATAATTCTTCACTCAAGATTACTTCCACAGCATTTTTGCCATGCATCTTCTTGATAACAAACGGTCCAAAAAAGGCTGGTTTCAGCTTTCTGTTACCTGCTAGATTGTTGAAGTTGGTAGTGGATATCAAGATCTGATCTCCTATTTTAAAGTCAGGTTCCCTATGTGATTTGTCCCATCTTTGTTTGTTGTATTCTACTTCTTCTTCTACAAATTTTTGAGCATGATTATTTGCCAGATCTATCATCTTCTTAAAGTCAAGAGATTTTGGATTAATAGTGGCTAAGTTATAGTTTAAGTTATTCCTAGGGAGTTTTGGAATACATCCTCTTTCTAGTATGTAAGGAGCTTCTTTGGTAGTAGAATGTTTACTGCTGTTATAAGCCATTTCTAGAGCTGGGAGTAGGCTTACCCAATCATGGCAATAACCATCTGAGTTTTTGTATTCTAGACCAAAGCTACAGAACCTTCTTAACATATCTTCTAGGGTCTGTATCATTCTTTCAGCTAATCCATCAGTTTGGGGATGGTATGCTGTAGAAAATGCTAGAGTAGTACCCAGTATATCATGTAGATTCCTCCAAAACTAAGAGGTGAATTTGGGGTCTCTGTCACTGATTATAATCTTGGGTATACCCACATCAGCTATGATCCTGTTCCGGAAAAGTATAGCTACATCCATAGCACTATCTTCTTTGTGGTTAGGTAAGAATTTTGCCTTCTTAGAATATCTTTCAACTATAACTAGGACAGAGTTATATGAATGAGTACCTCCAGGGGGGAGGCCGATGACAAAATCCATATTGATGATTTCCCATCTGTTTTTAGGTTCAGAGATCTTCTGTAGGAGTCCAAACCTTTTTCCAGTAGTTTTATTAGATTTTTGGAAGGTCTCACAGCTAGTAACATACTTAATAGTGATTTCTTTCCAGTCTATCCACCAAGCAGTTTGTTTTACTTGTTCCAAGGTTCTCTCTGTGGATGGATGCCCTTATGAACATTTGTCATGGCATTCCTGGAGTATATCTTGTATATGTTCTTTGTTGCTTAGTACTAATACACTGGAATGTTTGTGTCTGTAGTAAAGGATACCATCCCAAAAGGTAAACCTTCCTGCTTTATAGGGTTCAAGTAATGAAGCAGGTAGACTATTTATCAGAGCTGCTTCCGGGGATTCACATTTGATAATGGTAATCAGTAGCTTGATTTTAGGAGAGTAGTTTTCCCTTACTAGGTTGAAGAAAGCAGTATCTAATTCACATAACTGGATTCCCATTATTGGAGCATTCAATGCAAAAAGATTGATGTTCATGATAGGAAAAATATCTTGATCTTCAGGGTCATATTCTGGATTGTTAGAGTCATTAGGAAAAGAATTCCTACTTAGAATATCAGAATTATGATGTTTAGCTCCAGCTTTATGCACTATAGTTATCTGACCTCTATATTGTTGTATAGCAATTTGCCACCTGAGCATATGTCTTCTGGGAGTTTTCATTTTCATAAGAGTTCTTACAGAATTACAGTCTGTGATTACTTGAAAGGCGTTGCCTTCTAAGTAATATTGTAGCTTTTCTAAAGCCCATACTAGCGCCAAACATTCCAACTGACTGGCTCCATATCTCTTTTCTGTATTGTTGATCTATCTAGATATGAAGAGTACTGGTTTCTCTACTGGTCTGTCTTCTTCTATCCTTTCTTGATGTAGAGCAGCTCCTAACCCTTCCATACAGGTGTCAATGTACAGTTTGAGGGGCTTGGAGTAATCTGGTTGGATGAGTAAAGGATTAGAGGTAATAGCTATTTTTAGTTCCTCATAGTTTTTCAGTCTCTCATGAGTCATTTCAAATAGAGTGTTGTTGTTGCATCCTTCATACAGACTCTTATTTAGCATAGCAAACTTTGGTATGTATTTTCTGTAATAACTGCAAAAACTAATGAAAGACAGTAACTCTGTTTTGTTTTGAGGCATAGGGCTATTCATGACAGCAGCTATCTTATTTTGATCAGCAGCTAGAGTTAGACCAGAGACTATATGTCCTAAGGCTTTCAATTCTCCGTAGCCAAAGTTGCATTTCTTCATGGATACCTTCAATCCTCCTCTGGAGATTGTCTGGATTACTAATCTTACTTGGTTAATATGAGTATCCCAATCATCAGATTATATGATAACACCATCTATATATACCATCATCCATCCTTGTCTGATGTATGTACCTAGAACTGTATCCATTGTCTTCTGGAAGTGTGATGGGGCATTCTTTATACCAAAGGGCATCCTAAGATATTCATATATTCCCAAATGACAGATTATTCTCATAAACTTCCTGCTTTCAGGGCTTATTGGTATCTGGTGGAAACCTTTAAGCATATCCATAGAAGTGATGTACTTGGCCTTGGAAAAGTTATGCAGAGCATGATCAATCCAGGGTATAGGATAATAATCTGCCTGAGTATAATCATTGAGCATTCTGAAGTCTCCTACCATTCTTGACTTGCCATTATGCCAAGCTATGATTACAGGTGTGGTCACATCTACCTGTTCATTATGCCCTACTTTCCTTAATACTTGTAAGTCTATTAGTTCTTGGATATGTTCATCAAGAGCTTTTCTAGACTTAGGACTAGAAGGATAGGCTGGCCTTCTGGAGTTTGGAGGATAAGGAGCCTTAATGGTCAATGTCAATACCATATCATGTCCTTTAATATCACCAATGGGATGATCTTTAGTACAAAAAGCATTTTGGTTCTCAAAGCAGACTTTCAATTTATCTTTCTTCTGTTCCTCAGAAAGGTTCATATTCAGAGCTGCTTGAGAGAAGTATTGTTGATCAAAGTCTTCTAAATGCTTTTGATAAGTAGAGGAGGGGAAGTTAGATTGAATGGTGCATATCTTAAACTTCTTGTCCCAATTACCACCTACTGTGAAGTATCTCCCTTTACTCTGGAACACATCTATACCAAATAGACACAAGGCATCATTACCCAGTATCAGGTAGTCACATAGTCTGCTGAGCAATACTACAAATTCCACTTTTATCCTCAAAGATCCTTCAGTATGGGTTAGTATTATAGGAGCAGTCCATACTCCAATATCATTCATGGTAGAGTTGCAAGAGCTAAATCTGGCTTTTGGGACAGACAGAATGTGTTCTTTCCAATTTGGATTCCAGTTGTTTAAGAATCCAGCACAGACACATGAGCAAAAAGCTCCAATATCCAGTAATAACCTTATAGGTCTGTCTTTATACAATCCTGTTGCATAACAAGTTTGACCAGTGCTATAACTTTTCCCACTCATAGGTTTAACTGTTAATGGTTTGACATCTGTAATATTTCTAGGAATTATGGTAGGATCCCATTGTTGGGGCAAGCTAGAATCCCCATGGATGTTATTAATTTCTACAGAAGTGCCTATATCTCCTTCTATAACATTAACAGGGTTGGTCAGGATCAATTCACATTCAGAAAGACATCCTTCAGTATCAGCTATATCTTCATAGTTCTGATTCCCTTCAACCTCCTGCTCTCCTTCCAAGACTGCTATCTTTCTTTTTGGTAATGGGAAGTCTTGTCTCATATGCCCAGTCTTGTTACAATTCCAACAAGTTGCAGGCATCCTCTCTTTATCCCTATTCTAATTAGGTTTCTTATTATCAGAGGTATTCATCAGAGGAGGTTGTTCTCTGGTTTTGTTAATTTTGTAGTTCTCTTTGGGTCTAGAAGGGGATTTCTTGTCTAACCCATTCATGTCTATTACTTCTTCTAGCACATTGATTAGAGTTGGCAAGTCAGCATCCATACTCATCCTACATCTTACACTATGGTTAAGATTGCCAGGACACAGGTTGAGGAGTCTTTCATTTATTTCCTCTTTATCAGCATCTGGATAGGAGCAATCCAACCTTTTCCTCTGTTCCAAGCACCATTTTTGAGGTTCATCCTTGGAGGGGTCAAATGAGGAATTTTTAAAATTTTTCATCATTTTTCTTTTCCACATTCTAGAACCAAATTGTGCTTTAATCAGAAGTTTCCAAGAATTCCATGGTAAGGATCCTACTTCTTCTCATTTACTGATAAAACAGTCCAAGGATACTCCTTCAAATAGTCTGGGCAGCCTGACTACAGCTATAGCTTCTGATAGGTCATCAGGGTTAATAGTTTAGTCAATAAATTTAATAAAATTTATGTGATTGTATTCTCCTTCACCAGAGAACTTGGGCCATTCAGAAATAGGGGGTAACAGTTTGAGGGCTTGCTCCATCTCAGGGGTAGGACTAGGCCTAAAGGTGTCACTCATATGCATTCCTAATAAGGGTGGTGCATAAGGAGTAGTGGTTTGTCTGGGAGGTTTTGGTTCCTCTGTGGTACTCCCCAAGGGGTTGGTCAGACGGACTTTTAAGTCTCTAAGATCATTTTTGATCAGATTGAGTTGCAGGTCCACTTTGTTATTAAGCACATCCAGTTTTTCACTAAAGGATAGAATGGAGCTGTTAGTAGTGGTTACCAATTCTTCTTTTAAGGGTTGGAAAGACATAATAAAATCTTCTTGGATTCCTGATAACATATGCTCAATTGTTTGAGTCTGTCTGATCCTACCTTGATTAATTGTCTCCAATAACTGTTCTTTGTGTTCTTTAATTTCTTTCATTTCTACCGTCTTTTTTTGGTTATTAATCAATTTGGCTACAACTGAGGTTAATTTATCCATTTGGGTATAAAAACTGTCCAAATTTTCACAAAACATTTTGAAATTATGATGCATATCATTATAAAAGGAAGTAATTACATCAGAGTTTTGTTTGGGCTCAGAATTAGAAGCTGATTGTTGTAAAACTTTTTCCATTTTGAGCTGGGGATATTATCTGATCCCAATCTTTCTTTCCTTTTGGCTTTGGATGGGAATAGGATCTCTTCTTTCCTGATCCTTTGCCTTTCAGTTGGGCTAATTGATCCCAAGGATTCCATTTTTCTGCGTAGGACTCTGCCTCTTTCCTTGGAATCATTTTCTGAAGAGCTATCTGGGTAGCTTTTGCCTGGGAGATTATCTTTTTCATAGACACCATGTCCTCCTTGGCTTGGGCTTCTTTGAACTTTTCCCAATATTTCACATGCTCTTTGACTAAGTCTTTGATCCTGGCTTCCTTGGCCAGATTCTGCTGGGGTGGCTGCAGGTAATCTTCTTTTAAACAAGGGTGGCTTGATTCTACTACCTTCTCCCGCTCTAGGTTGGGAGAGGGCAGAAGTAATTGGGCTGATCCTTTTCCATCAACATTTGATTCACGGGTTCCAGTCCCTTCATGGTTGTCCTTATTTGTGGTCTCACGGTTACTGGGAGCTGTTGGCAAAGATCCATAGGAGGGAATTCTCCCTGAGGCTCTTGTGTTACGTCTATTCATTTTTGAATAAAATGTTTATAATTATTTTACAGAAAAAATCCGTAAAAATAAGTTTTATTCAAAACTCACTTAAGTTGATGTTCAAAGGTACCAAGACTTTATTGGGATTAAATTGATCCTTATTAGGTAATCCTACAGGGTCTTGGTGTGTTCCAATGAGGTCTTCACTTGCCCAATCAATATTTTCAGGGCGTCCAGAGATATCTGGGATTTCTTGATCCAATAAATGAATTTCAGTGGTGGTGGTTTCTGGTACAGGAGGGTTCACTGATGTAAAAAAAGGTTTATCTTATTGGTCAATAAAATATATTAATATTATTTTTAATATAAAAAAAGGTAATACAATTTTTATACTTACTTTTATATTTCAAAAAGTAATTTATATGGTATTTCTTCCAAGCTTTATGTTTCCTTAATAGGGCCTGAAAATTGATACGCCTCTCAAGATCTTCTTGTTCAAGGAGTTTATCTAAGTGTTTACGCGCAGAAGAGATATTAAGTTGCTCAGCTTGAGTTAAAGCTTTCCAACCAGTAGGTTTATAATTTTTAATATATTCTTCTTTTCTTATCTTTAAAAGATTTAAATAATAGATTATTAATTCTGCATTGGTTTTTAAATCCACTGCAAAAGAATTTAATGATAAATCACGTTTATAAAGTCAGATAAATTTATCTTTGATTTACTTTTATGTGAAATGTCTGTTCCAAGGTTTTAAATATAAAAATGGAAAATTTCCTGGCCAGACTCCCAATTGCCACCCTCCTGGATTCCAAGACCCTTGCTATCCTTTAGCTACCAGAGGTGATAGAATAAATAATAAATATATTATTTAATAAATGCAGCAAAAATACGTATAATATTTGGATTAAGATTTTGCAAGGTTAATTGGTTTGGTTATAGTTTATTGTTATAAATCAATATGAATAAATTGAATATTGAATATTTTTATAGAGGGGCCAAAATTATATTGGGGATCTTTAACACCTCTCTTGAGGGATTTCATGTTGTCTTTTTCTGTTCATATTTTGTAACTGACAAATTTAGTCAGCTTTATTTCTACCTTACTGCTTTCATTAAGATATTATTCCTGTCTCAGGCCCCCTCTGGGGGCTCTCTAGTTGTCTTAACCCTGCTACCTTAGGCCCCCTTTGGGGTTCTCTAGTTGTCCATAAATACTGGTCCTTCCCTTGGACCAGGAATGAAAAACATCTGATTACCAGACAACTAAACCGGAGTGTCCCTTCCTCCCCTTCAGATCAGTTACACTTGACTATACAAGTGTTATCCCATTTTGATTGGCTCCTTACAGCCCTATCATTTTCCTCAATCCTCAAAATTACCTTACTCCTCATATTCAACTCTTCATTTCAGTATGAAAACAAGTAGTCCTGGTTACTCGGGGCTCTTTAGTTTAAAGGATATTTTACCCAAAGATAATATGTATATAAAATACACCGTGGAGTGGCAGGGCCTTTTAACCAAGCTGCCACGACAGAGAAAGGATAATAGAACTTACTGGTATATTATTAAATCCTTTGGGTATCTTTTTGGGATGTGCACTGATGGGTTAAACCTGTATACTGGGGTTATAAGGTTGTTCAGCAGTTTTAATTGATAAAAAAGAGGTTGAGGACGGATATTATTGATCAGACTTAGCCATAAATCACTTACTTATCTCTTATAAGCACTTGATTACCTTGGAACAGTGTCTGGATATAAATATAACTGGGTCTCTGCCCATCAATTTCCTCAAAAGAGCTCTTTATTTATAGGTTTTGGAGCCCCAATACTATCCTTCTGAGGGGTACAGGGGCTCAAAGGGACGGACACTAAGGCTAGCAGGGTAACCAGTGGTAGCCTGTCACATGTTCTTGGTGCTATAGCACAGGTAGCATCTACTTCCTCAGGGTATGGGAATTATTTCTACTTTATAATTGATATTAGGACATGTGAATAACACTAATCTGTCCTATTTATGTATTATTTAATTAATTATCCTTAGTAAATGTTCCCAGTAAGTTAATAATTATTTTAATAGACATTTCTATGGACATCCCGATGTCAGGTGAGTTCTCATTATGTATTAAATAACTGGAGTAAAGTCATGATATTGATTTTACTCCTTATTTTCAAGTTCCATTTGATTGACTAAAATAATTGCTTAAAAATATAATTCATGGGAATTCATGTAATATTTTTACATCATTAGTTTTCTTAGTATGTCACAAAGATATTTATGTCTAGAAATTTTCATAAAAGCATATCAAATTATTTTAATATATTTTTGGAAGTTGTCATTGTCTTATTTTTGACATTCTTGGTACTTTGAATTATATTTAATAAAAAATACGTATAAGGGTTTTTTAAGTATTTTTATATAATATTATTTACTTTTAGACTATGTACTATCCACGGGAACATTTATTACATATGTAGAATGTTCCCGTGTGGGTTGTAGCATGTTTACGCCATACCTAAGCCTCTCCGGCCACCCGTCACTCTGTCAATCCGTAGTCCTGCGGCTGCGTACTTGTCAGAGGCCCAGGGCTGCCTACACAACCTTGATGGAGTGATAGGGCTGTATCTCAGCCGCGCGCGGGTGCATTGGCTGCCGCGGCTGCGTGCGGGAATTGTGACAAAACACATTTCCGCCCGTAACTCCTAAAATATACACAACACCTCAATTCTGACTGAATTTTAGGTGTGAAACCTGTACGTGACAATACGTGTGAAATATTTAATTGACCAAAAAGCTCAATAGTGGAGCCATGGTATTTTGGTCTTTCTTTCCTTAATTATTTAAAAATATAAGGAGTTGGATTTCAAGGGTGGGGTCACTGAGTGACCCTACCTAATTTTGGGTGGAGAATCCATTTCTGTAATAATAATTATGGTTTTCCTACTCCTTGTTAGGTTAATTATATTATTATTATTTTTATGTAATTTTTGTTACTTTTGCAGCTTGCTTTGCAATAGTAGCCAGCTGACATGACGGAAGTTTGACTCCTGAGGCATGCAAAAAGTGAGAATAATTGAAAAATGTCTTTGGGGAAGCAGTCGCCGAGGGGGTGGCTTTCTCAAACCTTCCGACAATTCCAGCCGTGACCACCTTGCACAGACGACTTGGTACTGTTCCCTCCTTGACTCGCCAACCAATCCTGTACCGTTCATTTCTTGACTTCTCTTGCCTCATTTGGTTTGGGCAAATTGTGAAATGTTCGGAAACAAAGGCTTGGTACATTCGGACCATCAGTCATTAAGCCCCGTCGTTCATATTCCTCCACGGAACTCATTCCGCAGGCGGCTTATGGCACTTTCATTCGATTCTTGCGCCCCTATACTTGTATCATCTACCTGATACTAACGTCGTTGTCCTCATTCCTTATCCGTTAAAAAAAAGAATCATGCCATTGGTTGTAGCAATGGGTGTTCTCCACGGAACTCGTTCCGCGAATGACTTACAGCCTTTTCATTCGATTCTTATGCCTCTATATTACTCGTATCACCTACCTGATACTCGTTGTTACCTTCATTCCTTATCCGTCCAAAAATAAACCTTGTTCCGGCGAATTCATGGAGTATGCCAATAACACGACATGATTGACTCAAACCCAAACCAATGGCAGTGTTTTGCATGATGTCCCTCAATCTTGAAGGAATGCGTGCGAAAAGCGGTCGACCATAGGTTGCTCTTTCCATGCCCTACAACCAACCAAACCACAAACTTTCCTTGCATCGATTTTCCACCCGCGTACACATATGGGACACTCAATAGTACAGTAAAAGGAAATATGGAAATACCGATTTGGAACGAACTACAACTGAGCTTCGTGTGTGTTCATCTTAATGACCCCCAGGGGGACTGTTGGAGTTGTATGCCCTGCACACCGTTGTTGTAGCTTAGTGGTGAAGTAGGCACCGATGGAAGTTCCATCTTTTAGCAGGGACTTCTTAACAGCATCACCCCAATAACCTAAGTCGCGGAGCCGCACTAAATCCTAGTACATAATTGAAAAATGTCTTTGGGGAAGCAGTCGCCGCGGCGGCGAGGCCGCCGCTGAACGCTAGTTTTCTCTTATTGATTCAAATTCCAAATGGAGCGCGGCGCAGCCGCCAATCTACTAAGGAAACAAAAATACGACATTTGGTTTTGATGGCACCCAAGCGACACTCTATTTGTTACAATGCGGCCTAGAATTTCAAGCAGAAAGAATATTATTTCCTTTGCTCATCAGCAGAAAATTGTGATCGTTATCCCTTCTTTGTTTGTTGAATCGCGTGGTTCAAGTAAACTTCTATTCTCCATTTCTCAATCCAGGCCATTTCGTCTGCTGACAAGTAACGTTCGATTATGGGAAGTGACCTCCGTGATGAGCTGGGAGTTGTGTGATTGTTTTTCTCAACTGAAAGGGCTTCCTTTTGGTCCCCGCTCGAGAACATTTCAAGCAGCAAGCTGCGAAGGACATCAGCAAGATACTGAGCGCATCGACGCTCAGACATCCAGTCACCGGGAGTAATCGCAGCAGTACTACCGGGTTCCTCAACCCCGAGAGTCTTCAACTCCTCAGAGGTGAGGGGAGCCGGGCGGATAAAGGGCTCCATCCTCCTCAGTTTTGCTGACGTGGCCATCTTTCCCGATTCAAACCGACGCTTGGGTGACTGGGGCGAGACCCGGTCGAGCATAGCGCGATAAGAGGCTGGGGTACCCGATTGGGAACCTGTCTCGGAAGGGGAGCTCGTTGAGGGAGGTGAAGGCATGGAAATCTGGATTCGGTAAGGGGAAAGAGTTCGCCGGCGACTCAGTGTGAAGGGGTGTGAAGCTGGGGGAACGCTGGGGATGTTTTTTTGGAGTTTTGAAGCGGGGCACGTCGAGTTTGGAAGAGCGTGTGGGCAGCACACTACTGGGAATTTTGGATGCTTGAGAGGGCTGCCTCCGGGCGCTAACTGGGGACCCTTATATAGCACAAAGCCGACAGTAGAGCGTACTTTTGCCTAAGGATCGCAAAAGCTGCCATCAAGCATCCATCCTGTGGCTGTTTGTGCCATTTTCCCAGCCTGCGTCGTGACCCAATACCAAAGCCAACTGGAGCCGAGAGAAAAGCAACTATTGGCCCGAAAAGCAGCGCGATTCCAGTCGGGAGAGCAATACAACATGATCAAGCGTATGGAAGACTGAAACCAAAAGTAATAAGCAGTTTCAAAAGCAGGCTGTCTTGCGCTGATAAATATTTCGTACACTTTTGAAATGAGAGTTTTTAGCTAATGAATACAATATAGTGATCGTGATCTTAGTTTCTTCCCGAGATCCGATTGCTTTGTTGATGATAAAACACTTGATGGATACAATATAGTGATAGGGGTTCCAGTTTCTTAAGAAGATCAGGCCGCTTTGTTGATGATAACGCCTAAAAACATAGGTTCCCTATCAGACAATGTGAAGTGATTCATTTCACTTTCTAAATAGTACGACGTAGTAGTGACTAACACCTGAGGCATACAACATAGTGATAGTGATCTTAGCTTCTTACCAAGATCCAATCATTTTGTTGATGATAGCGTCTTACTATTGGTTCGAAATTGCATTCATATTCGCCTCATGCTAGACATAGGCAAAATATAAGCAACTCACACATATAGGCGAGGGATGGGGAACCTACAACGTGAGGGATGAAGCCGCTTTCCATACTGGCAGGGAATTGCTGGTAATCTATAATCAGGACCGATACATTGAATGTCAGAACAGCGTCTCCAATGCCGCGACGAATCTGGTCAAAAGTAAACAGAGCCTTTGTTAGAGCATCTGCAATCGTGCTCGTTAACCCCGCTCGTTAGGTAAATATACCGAGTGGGGTCCCCAGCCTTGGCAAAAACAGACCCTCGCTTACAAGCGAGCTCCATAACTCCAACCCCAAATCAACAAAGTTAGGAAAAGTTATGGAGCTCGCTAAGCGGGACCTTCGGTGGGATTTACGGGACCTTTGGTGGGATTTACATGGGATAGAAAGTATGTACAGTGGGTGGACAAAAATTGTGGCACTAACCCCCCAATTTCTGCCCACATTTTTTTTGCCTTTTTTCAATTTTTGTTTTCTCGCAAAATAAACCCAAAATGTTGTTGTAAGTTTATTTATTTTACTAGCTGAGCATGTTAATTTTAACTTACAATAATTTTAATTTTTGTAAAAAAAAAATTAGAAATAACATAAAATTAAGAGATAAAAATACAGCATAATTTGCCTGTTAATCAAGCATAAATTTAAAAAATTATAGAAAAATATTGTACCATCAAAAATTGATGGGAGTTGGGTAAGATAGGGATAAGATGTTGAGGAATAAGAAAATAAGAAAAAGAAACAAAAATAATTGAATCTACCATTGGGTAGAACCTCCATTGGCCTTGATGACAGCTTGCATGCAATTGGGCATGGAGTGGATGAGATTCTTGAGGGTTTGACAAGGAAAGTCATCCCAGGAGCTTTGGAGGGCCCTTTCCATCTCTGGGATTCATTTTGGTTGGTAAATTTGCTGGATATTATTTTTTAAAATTTTCTACAAGTTTTTGATTGGATTGAGGTCTGGGGACTGATCTGGCCAAAGTATTTTTTTTTTATCCCTGTGGAGTGTGGCCAGTCTTTGCTTATTCTGGCCTTATGGACTGGGGCCCCATCTTCCATCAAAAAAAATTGGATTGATTAAGGTTTCTGATCCAGGGGCCAAGAGTGCCTTCATAAACAATGTTGATGAAATCCTTTGCAGTTCTTTTTTTTGGTGGCATGATGAAAAGCGGGGAGGTGCTTTCACCAATGAAAGCACTCCAAATCATGATTGATGATCTCCCACTCTTGAATGTGGGAGCAAAACAGTTGGTTTTGAACTTCTGTTGAGGGGTTTGCCAGACCATCACTTGCTGGGAGATTTTTCCAATTTCAAGTCTGGATTTGTTGGTTCAGATCACCTTCATCCAATCGTCAACAGTGCAGTCTTGGTGTTTGCAAGCAAAGGTGAGTCTCTTCCTTCTTTGATCTTCATTGATAAATGGCTTCTGTGAAGCCACCCTCGAAAAATACCCCGTCTCATTGGCTTGTTGTCAGATTTTCCAGGTTGAGACATCCTTCATGATAAAGTTTCTGAGTTTGAAGGCTTTCATCTTCCACAAATGCTTGATGACACGCCCCAGCTCCCACAGGTTGCAACTATTCAAATTTCAAGGTCTTCTGGGTCTTTTTTTGGATTTGATGGTTCCTCTTTTCTTGAACCATTTGAGGAGGTTGTAGATGGTCAATCTTGGAATCACCAGTTTGACGGGAATGGCATTTCCTGATGTGCATCCTTTGTACATACCAACAATTCTTTCCTTAACATTGCCTGGTAAGTTCTTTTTTTTAACTGTGAATTCAATACCAAAAGAAATAATCAAAGGGAAAAAAAGTTAGATTAAAATTGAAAAAAGAAATAGAGGAGAAAAAAACTTACAAATGGCATCAAATTGATGGATAGAGGGAGAGAAGTCAAAAGAAGTGAAGGGGGGATGGTAGAAAATCCATTGATCTGGTCAAGAGGTGGATTGTTGAAGGTCTTTCATGACCAAATTTGCACAAATATTCCCGGTCAATAGGGTGTATCAAATTTAGCAAACCCGCCATTAGGAACCTGCCATTTTTTTGACCAAACCCGCTGTTTTTAATGGCGGATTTCTGAAATACACATACCCCCTAACTGGTGTATTTTGAAAATGGCGGGTTTCATGAAAATGGCGGATTTCAAACTTCAAGCCTGCCATTAACCCGCCATTTATGCATCATCATCCATCCACCATCAATCACATCTAAAACAACCATCCACATCAGCAAATCCATACCAGTTGCATCTCCATTGCATCACACACATCTCATCTCCATTGCTGCACATCCCTATTGATTTCCACATCTCCATCTTCACACAAATCAAATGCCATCATCATCTCATCACCCCACATCACATCACCATCTTTCTCAACATGTCCAATCAAACTTCCTGCCAGCAAGTTGAAAACACAAAAAAGCTGACTGAACTTTTACTACTGTTTGAATCCCATTCAGACTCTAATTCAGACTCCAATTTGGAATCAACTTGGTTGGCTTTGAATTCTCTGTTGGAAAAGCAATACATGGTTCCAAGAATACACACCCTCCACAACCCTATGTATGAAAGGAAAAAGCTTCATCTCATCCCCAACTTAAGCTTCCAGCACCTATTCCAAACTTTGTTGCCTTCATTCATGAAACTTTTGGAGATGATTGAAGACCACCACATCTGCCATAACAATTATTGGAATAATCAAAGTGATCCAGTCATCCAACTCGCTGTTGCTCTTTGTAGATTGGGATCAAATGGAAATGGAGCAGAAATCCATCAATTGGAAAATCTATTCTCAGTCAGTTATGGAAGCATTGACTTATACACCAAAAGAGTCACGATTGCTATCCTATCTTTCCATTGCTCAGTCCTTTCTTGGCCAACCAAAGAAGAAAGCAAGGAGATATCTCAAGTAATGGAGACCAAATGCTTTCCTGGTTGCATTGGGTTTGTTGATAGAACCACCATCCCCTTGAGTCAAAAACCCAAGCTAGATGGCAACCAGTATTTTGATTGTAAAAATAGGCAACTGATTCATTTCTTTTCCAATGACTTTTATAACACCTTTTATCACACCACTGACCAAATATGTTTCATCTTTTTGTTTAGATACTCCATGGCTCTACAACTTGTTTGTGATAACAAAAAGGAATTCATATCCCTCTATGCTGGCCTTCCAGGTTCTTTTCATGATTCATATGTGTTCAATTGGACGCAAATTTCCAAACAACCAGGGAACTACTTTAACCAAAATCAATACCTTCTGGCCAATTCAGCTTATGCTAGTGGCAAATATGTGGTTCCAGCATACCAGAATGTTTGATCTAAAACTCAAGGAAAAACCATTTTCAACTATCATCTTTCCCAATCACAAGTTCAGATGGAGAATGCCATAGGAGTCCTGAAAGGAAGATAGGCCATCTTAAGGGAAATGAAAAACCAGCTTCAAAATCCCAAAGACATGAAGTTCCTCATCAACTGGATTATCACTTGTGTCATCCTTCACAATCTTTTGGCCAACATCAAAGATGAATGCAACAAAATATTTTCAGATGATATTCCTGACCCACTCCAAGTCATCCCTGTCTCATCTTGTCCCTCATCTTCCTCTATGAGAGAGTGGGTTCTTCCTCTTACCCTTGCTTGCTATGATGAGTAATGTTTGATTTTTAAATAGGTGAATAATAACTCCACAGTAAGTTTTTTTTTGGTTGTTCACCCAAGTTTCCAGGCTGAGTTGGGTTTTTTTTTTTCTCAGTGGACTTAGACAAAATCAAAAAACACCTCCACCTCATACCTCACCACTTGCCAGCCCATCCACCTCTCCCATCCACCTCACCGCTCCAAGACTTCCACCTCACCCCACTCACACAGCAGTCACCTTCCTTCCTCCTCCTCATCAAACCACCTCCTTCACCTCAGCAACCTAACCAACCTCACCAGCCTCATCAACCTAACCAAGAAACCTGCCTCACCAAGCTCCCCAAAACATCCAACATCCAACTCACCAACAGACCCAGTGATTCCCCTTCCCTCTTTCTTTCCACTCACTAAACCACCCTTGCTTACATCTCCTTTGAACTACCTCCAGGGCTTCTCTCTCAGCTCCACTTCATCTCAGTTGCATCCCCCTCCTCATTTGGCAAGCCCCTCCTTTCTCTTTCTCCACCCTTCCTCCTCCTCCTCCTCCTCCTGCCTTGCTCAACCAACCCCCACCAATCAATTAGGATTAGATCCACCAATTGATTAGGATTTGATCCACCAATCAAAACAAAATCAATCAGTCAATTGATTGATTGATTGATTGATTGATTGATTGATTGATTGATTGATTGATTGATTGATTGATTGATTGATTGATTGATTGATTGATTGATTGATTGATTGATTGATTGATTGATTGATTGATTGATTGATTGATTGATTGATTGATTGATTGATTGATTGATTGATTGATTGATTGATTGATTGATTGATTGATTGATTGATTGATTGATTGATTGATTGATTGATTGATTGATTGATTGATTGATTGATTGATTGATTGATTGATTGATTGATTGATTGATTGATTGATTGATTGATTGATTGATTGATTGATTGATTGATTGATTGATTGATTGATTGATTGATTGATTGATTGATTGATTGATTGATTGATTGATTGATTGATTGATTGATTGATTGATTGATTGATTGATTGATTGATTGATTGATTGATTGATTGATTGATTGATTGATTGATTGATTGATTGATTGATTGATTGATTGATTGATTGATTGATTGATTGATTGATTGATTGATTGATTGATTGATTGATTGATTGATTGATTGATTGATTGATTGATTGATTGATTGATTGATTGATTGATTGATTGATTGATTGATTGATTGATTGATTGATTGATTGATTGATTGATTGATTGATTGATTGATTGATTTGGTTTTGATCAATCAATCAAAAATGAATCAATTGTTTTGATTTATCAATCAATCACAATTTGATTGACCAATTGACTTTCTTTTGATTGCTTGATTTTTTGATCAAATTGCGATCAATCAATTGATTTCAATTCAATCAACCAATCAATTTGCCTTTGATTGCTTTATTGTTTGATTTTTTTGCAATTGATCAAGCAATTTGTTTGCAATCAATCAAGTGATCAATTGCAAATGTCTCCTCCACCATTTTTTGAGATTTCTTTGGTGCTGACCTCCGCTGTTTTTTTTGTTTTTGTTTTTTTTTTTCTTTTTAGGTGTCTCTGCACTGCACTGGAAGCCAACAGGTTCTTTTTTTATTATTTCAGGTGTTCTTTGCCATGGAAGGTATGTGTTTTTTTAATTTTAATTTTTTTTATAACTTTGTTTTTGTTGGTGGGTTGCATGGGTCACTCATGTCAATTGTTTTGGGGGAGGATTCAGCTTCCAGTGTTCCTGGGCTCAAGTCCAGGTTTGGTTTCTTTTTTTTTATTCAATCATGTTTCACTGACAATGTCTATTGGACTGAATTTTTTTTGTTTTTTTTTTGGAAAACATTTGACCGCTTTTGGGGAATATCCTATTATTCTCCAACCCCCTCAAAATGCTACACAAACAATTGAATCCTGCCTTGTTCCTCACCCCAATCTAAGTATAGGATTGGGAGGGAAAAATATGGAAGGAGATGGATTGAAAAACATACAAAGAGGTGAGAAGAGTAGGGCTGCTTGCCAAAAGAGGAATCAAACGACAGATTCCAAAATATCTTTTGAGGTTTCTGAGGAAGGTATTAAAGAAAAGGTGGTCTGGTCTGGTTGGAAACCACTTCCTTTGGATCTGTACCCTTAAATTGTTGGCAAAAAGAAAAAGAATAGTTAAAAAAAACCAGGAAGAGTTTGAGAAAGCAAAACAAACAATCAAATCCTTCCATTTCTTCCACTGTGGAAAATTAATTTTCCTCAATTGATCTGATCATCAAGCCCTGGTTGCAATAATCAAATTTGTGCCCTTGGATAAAATCTCAGAACAAGATAAAAAGGACATAAAATTTGTCACCACTTTCCTTCATGGTTCAAAAAAATTTGTCAACCCAGTTGGTCCTTGAAGATCTTGGGGTGGAAAAATGTGGGAATTTGGATGGCAAAAATCAATTCACCCTTCCGAGTTATTTGGATGTTATGTGAAAAAATAATCTATCAGATCTTCTCCTCAAGAGTATGCTTTCCTCAACCTTAAGGCCAAAAAAGTAGCCCAAATTCTAGGACAAATGTTTTGCAAGTTGGCAAAACTTTCCTTTGAAGCAAAATGTGATACCATGAAGGACAACAACATCCCCTCTTTATCTTTCTTGGAATTTGGTTCCAAGCCTAAAACTTTTGAATGCTCCCCACACATCACTTTCACCTTGAATTCTTTTTACAACTCTCCTCATATTGACAAAGGCAACATCTCTGGCTACTCCTTTTTACTTGTGGTTCCAATCTAGAAATCTAATGTTTGACTTATTGAAAATATGGACAAATATCAAGTATCAGATGGAAAATTTGTTTTTTGTGACCTTAGCCTTGGGAATTGATTTCAAGCAAAAAGGTATAGTCAAAATGGTTTGGGAAGCTAATAATTACAAGCACTATACCTTTCCTGCTGTGGAAACAGAAACCCATACCAGAATGGCCATGTCACTTCAGATTAATCAAAAAACTAGAAACACTTTTAGGGACTTGAATAATGGCAAAATTTACTCTAGAAAAAAAAATATAAATAAAAACAAAAAAGATTTGTATGTTGGTGGGGTTAAGAATACTCTCAAACATTGTAATCAAAAACAATTTTTTTGTTTTTCTTTCAAAAATGCAAATATATTTACAAGCCCAGCACTTGAGTTATCTGCTGTATATAATCTACTGTTTTACTGCTACCAATGCAAGCCAAGGCTACTGATACCTTATCCTTTTTTTGGTTTCAAGTTGTTCCCTCTCCTTTTCCAGTTGTGCTTGCTGTTGATACTTCTCCTTTTCCTCTTTTTGAAAATCTAGCTCAGCCTGTTTCAACTTCCACTCAGCATCCCATTTTTGTTGATGATCCAAACTCTTGACTATCTGCTTTTGAACATCCATGGCCAGTTGACAATCCCACTTTTTCTTTTCAAACTCAATTTTTTTGGATTCAATTTGTGATTTGACTGTTTTTTGAAGGGGAAAAGCAATGAGCATGGTTTTGAAAGCAAGGTTATTCAACCAATGGACTTACATGAATCTTTCTTCTCCATGATTCCTTCAAAGCCTGAGAAAAGGAAGTGTTTCTCCTCTTTTTATGACTTTTGGGGTTGATATTGATGGAATTGGAGGCCTTTTGCTTACCCTTTGCAGAGTATTTTTGAGTCTTGAAGTTGTCACTGGTGTTCAAAGGCAATGTGGGAGGCCCCATTGGCTTGAGTTTTTGGCCATTCTGGAATAGATGAGCCTGTTTTCTTACAATCTAAATCAGTCAGGATTAACAACACAGAAGAGAAAAGAGCTTGGTTTCTTACTTGAACCAATGTTGAGGGTAATGGAGACTGAGGAGCATCTTGTTCCGTATCAGCAGGTTTGATGAGATCTGCTAACCCAGGAAGAGAGAAATGCTGTCAGCTTACTGATACCAGGAACTTTTCCGTCCTTTAGCTACAGAAAGTGATATTGGTGTTGGAACAAAAATGATTCCAAGAAAATTACATAAAAATGCTCAAATGGTTGATTTAGAAGCAAGTGCAAAGTTTAAGTGGTTTGGTTGGATTAAATTGATTAAAATATATTTTTCAAGAGGGGCCACAGTTTATGCAAACAGGGGATCTTTATTGGATAACAACCTCTCTTCAAGCGGCTCTTTTGAACTGTCTAAAGATCTTGGGACAATGAGGTCCTAAGTGATTACCCAAAAGGGGTTTACTAAAGGGGATTGGGTGGACTGGCTGGCTCACAGAACTTATGCCTGGAGGCAAGGAGGAGATAACTTAATAATTTAAGCAGACACCCCAAGAAACTTCCAGAAATTCATGGTTGAAAGGTTCTCAGGACAATTGTTGGAGATATTGCTGATATTCTTCAATTGAATTAACAATGGGTTTAGAATTAATAATTATACCAACAGACTGAGTCCATATATCACTTTTTTATCTTGAATAAGCACTTGATCAGGGATGGCAAGGGGTCTGGATTGATTACTTAAAAATTCATGGGGTTTAAACCATCTAGAAGGGGCTGTTTATATACCTTTATATGGTAATAAGACCTTCTCAGGGAACGTAGAGAGGGTTGTGATGGTATGCTGAGGCTGGCAGGCTAGCCAGGGATAGTTTGGCACGTAGTCTTGGTGCTGTCAGCTTTTTAGCCTTGCCTGTGTCATATTTCCATGTGAAATAATTGTCAGAAGGTATTAAAATATTAATTTGTTTTTTTTTGGTTCAGAAATATGTCCTTATTTTGTATTACTTTCTTTAGAGTGGCATGGGTAGAAGTGGGTATTTGTAGATTCTACGCCATCTTTGACACATTCTGGTAATTTGTAATAATTTTTTGGTAGACTTCTTGATATGCTTTGTGGTTCATGAATATTTGGAAATCTCATTTAGGTGACAACCTTCATTATTGTTTCTCTCAATTTATTTGCTTCAATGTTTTGATTTTCATATTTTTATTCAATTTTCTTAGGTTTCAAACATTTCTTTATCTGTCAGTCAACCTTTTACATATGCATTATGTTTGCATGCAAGTTTTAGCATTTTCCTGCGGTACCTCTCTGTTGGAATTACTACAGCTGATGTTGACGCGCGCAGGCTTGACAGCTGCATGCGGGAATCCATTGTCAGTCATTTTGCATGCAGGATTGCTGAAATGCGCCTGCATACTGAGTGTCAGGCATGTGTACCCTTGCTATATGAATGCGGGGCTGCACGCTGGAATTGTGACATAACACAAATCCACCTGTAACTCCTAAAATATACACAACACCTCAATTCTGACTGAATTTTAGGTGTGAAACCTATACATGGCATTATGTGTGAAATATTAACATGGCCAAAAAAAGTGCCATAGTAGTGCCGTGGTTTATTGGCCTTTTCTTCTAAAATTATTCAAAAATGTAAGTAGTTGGAATTCAAGGGTGGGGTCAGTGAGTGACCCTAACTATTTTTGGGTGGGAAATCCATCTCTGCAATAACATATATAGATTTCCCATTCCCTCTTATTTTATGATTTTTTTTCTGTTTTAAATCTGCTTTGACAGGTTTCTCTTGTCAACTAGCAAGATGACATTCCCCCACTCCAAGATATGTCTATATCTGAAGAAAGTTTGGGGCTCAGTGTCTTTTATTAGACCTGTCATTTCTTAAGTGGATAGGTCCATCAGGGATGTTGTTTTCAGGTAACCATTCATCCTTGTCAGAAGATTCTCCTTTGTATTTGACTAGATAGAGTCTGACATCTTTTCCATTTATCCTTTCTTTCTTTTCTTTAAGAATCTTTCTTATTTTTCCTTTGTCTTTCTCAGTTTCTTTTGCAACAGGTATTTCTGGTGACAAAGTTTGTTCTCCTACTCTGGGATGGTAGTGTTTAATAAGACTTACTGGAAACACTGGGTGTTTCCTGGAAAGTTCATCACTGTGAATCACTTTCACTGCATTCTTCCCATGGAGTTTCTTCATGGTGAATGGTCCAACAATTGCAGGTCTGAGTTTCCTGTTCCTAGCTAAGTTGGTGAAGTTGGTAGTAGAAACTAAGACCTGGTCACCAATTTTGAAATCAGGTTCCTGCGTGGCTTTTATCCCATCTTTGTTGGTTATATTCAACAGCTTCTTTTACACATTTAGCAGTGTGTTTGTTGGCTATATCTATCATTTTCTTAAAGTCAAGTGATTTGGGGTGAATATTTCTTAGCTGCTGGTTCAGTTTATCCTTGGGTAGTTTAGGAATCCATCCTCTTTCTAGTACATAGGGTTCTTCTTTAGTGGTAGAATGCTTGCTTCTGTTGTAGGCCATTTCTAGGGCAGGTAAAAGGCTAACCCAATCATGGCAATACCCATCAGTATTCTTGTATTCTAGACCAAAGCAACGGAACCTTCTGAGCATGTCTTCTAAGTTCTGAATCATTCTTTCAGCTAATCCATCTTTCAGGGGGTGATAGGCTGTAGAGAAGGCTAAAGTAGTGCCTAACATTTCATGGAGGTTCCTCCAAAATTCAGAAGGGAACTTGGGATCCCTATCACTGATGATGATCTTGGGGACTCCTACGTCAGCTATGAGTCTATTGCAAAATAGTAATGCTACTTCCATGGCAGTGTCCTCCTTATGGTTGGGTAGGAATTTTGCTTTCTTGGAAAAAATGTCCACTATGACTAGGACTTAATTTTACAAATGGGCTCCTCCTGGGGTTAATCCAGCCACAAAGTCCATGTTGATGATTTCCCATCTTTTCTTAGGTTCAGTAATTTTCTGCAGTAGACCAAACCTTTTTCCAGTGGTCCTGTTGGACCTTTGACAAGTTTCACAACTGGTGACATACTGGACTGTGGAATCTCTCCAATTGACCCACCAAGCAGTTTGTTTGACCTTTTCTTGGGTTCTATCAGTTGATAGATGACAAGCTGAACAGTTATCGTGACACTCAGCTAGAATATGTTTGATATGGTCTTCCTTGGTTGAAACTATGACACTGGAATGTTGGTGTCTATAGTATACTAGACCATCCCATAAAGTGAACCTTCCAGCTTTTTAAGGTTTCAGGAGAGTCTCAGGTAGACTGTTAACTATTTCAGATGGTGGAGAGTTACTTTCCAGAATGGTGCTGAGAGTCTTCATACCAGGGCTGTAATCCTACTTGATGGAGTTGAAAAAGGATTCATCCAGTTTACAAATGTGGATTCCTGGAATAGGGGCCTCAATATTTAGCATGTTAATATTCAGTATAGGAAATATATTGTTATCCTCCGGGTCATAAGCAGGATTACTTGGATCATTGGGCAGAGCATTCCTACTCAAACTATCAGAATTCTGATGTTTAGTACCAGCTTGATGGACTATGGTAATCTGACCTCTGTACTGTTGAATGGCTATCTGCCACCTTAACATGTGCCTACTAGGAGGTTTCACTTTCATTAAAGTCCTGACAGCATTGCAGTCAGTAATTACCCTGAACTTGGTACCTTCCAAGTAATAATGTAATGGAGTTTCTCTAGAGCCCAAAATAAGGCAAGGCATTCAATTTGACTTGCACCATACCTTTTTTCAGTATCCTTTACTTGTCTGGTTTAGAAGAGTATGGTTTTTTTTACTGGTTTATCATTTTCTATGACTTCTTGGTGTAAAGCAGCTCCTAGCCCTTGCATGCTAGCATCTATATAAAGCTTGAAAGGTTTAGAATAGTCAGGTTGAATCAATACTGGGGCTGATGTCATAGCTAGCTTGAGTTCTTCATAATTCTTAACCCTTTCATGAGTCATTTCAAACAAGGTGTTTTTGTTGCAGATTTCATACAAACACTTGGTAAGAAGGGAAAACTTAGGTAGGTACTTCCTGTAGTAGCTGCAAAAGCTGATTTATGATAGGAGTTCAGTTTTATTCTGAGGCATGGGCATTTTCATTATGGCTGCTATTTTGCCCTGGTCAGCAGTTAAGGTTAGCCCTGAAACAATGTGCCCTAAAGCTTTCAGTTCTCCATAACAAAAGTTACATTTCTTCACTGATACTTTTAATCCCACAGCAGAGAGGGTCTTAAGGATTAGCCTTACTTTGTCCATATGCGTATTCCAATTATCAGAATAAATAATAAAATCATCAATGTATACCATCATCCATCCTTTTCTGATGAATGATCCTAAAACTGTATCCATCATCCTTTGGAAGTGAGAAGGGGAATTTTTGATAACAAACGGCATCCTAAGGTACTCATAAATGCCCAAGTGACATATAATCCTCATAAATTTCCGGCTATCAGGACTGATAGGTATCTGGTGAAAAGCTTTCAGCATATCCATTGTAGTAATGAACTTGGCCTTGGAGGGGTTATGTAGAGCATGGTCAATTTGTGGAATAGGGTAATAATCAGCTTGAGTATAGTTATTCAGCATCATAAAGTCTCCAACCATCCTTGACTTATCATTATGCCAAGCTATTATTACTGGAGTAGTAATTTCCACTTGTTCATTGTGTCCTACCTTTATTAAGACTTGTAGGTCAATCAATTCTTGTATATGAGTTTCCAGAGCATTTCTAGATTTTGGACTAGAAGGGTAAGCAGGTCTCCTGAGGTTAGGAGGGTAAGGAGGTTTAATGGTTAAGGTTAGGATCATTTCATGTCCTTTGATGTTACCAACTGGATGATCCGGGGTACAGAAGGCATTCTGATTTTCAAAGCAAAATTGGAGGATGTTCTGTTTCTGGTCTTCACTCAGCAGGGGGTTCAGGGATGCTTGGGAGAAGTACTCTTGGTTGAAATTCTCTAAGTGTTTTTCATAAGTTGAATCAGAAGTTTGAGCATTGACATGGCATATTTGGAACTTCTTGTTCCAGTCTCCTCCTACATTAAAATATATTCCCGTACTTTGGAATACATCAATACCATATAAGCAAAGAGAATCATTCCCTAGAATAAAGTAATCACACTCCATTCTGGAGCACTAAAAACTAAATTTTCAGTTTGAGAGACCCTTTTGATTGAGGCAGAATGATATCAGAGGACCAAATCCCAATAGCATTGAGGGAATAGTTACAACTGCTGAAATTAGCCTGAGGTACTGGAAATAAGTTCATTCACCAGTTTGGGTCTTTTTGTTCCAAATAAGTTGAACTAACACAAGAGAAAAAGGCTCCACTTTCTAAGAGTAACTTAACAGGAGAACCTTGGATGAATCCAGTAGCATAGCAGGTCTTACCAGAGGTGAAACCTTTACCCGCAGAAGGTTTAAGAGCCAAAGTTTTGGCTTCAGAAACATGGTCAATTTTCATCTTGGGATTCCATTGTTGAGGTAGGTTGGAATCTTCATTAGCAGAGTTAATGTCTAAGGAAGATGTTATACTTCCTTCAATGACATTGATAGGGTTACTGATCATTAATTCATACTCAGATAGAGATCCATCAGTGTCATCAAGTTGAGGGTCAGGGTCATTGTCATTCTCTTCTCCTTCAATGAGATTGATCTTTCTCCTGGGCTGGGGGAAATCAGGTCTCATATGCCCAGTTTGGTTACAATTCCAGCATACCTTTCCCTTAGTATCAGAATTTTTCTTAACTTCTAGTTGGGGGGTGGTAGAGTCTTTGGTTTTGGGATTGTATTCTTCTTGAGTCTTGGGAGTGGGTTCCTTAGGTCTATTTTTTCTTTTGTAAAGACCATTCATATCAATGGTTTCTTCTAGAATACCAATGAGGGTGTAGAGATCAGCATACATGGGCATTCTACCCCTCACACTGTGATTAAGGTGTCCGGGACACAGATTGAGGAGCCTTTCATTGATTTCCTCTTTGCCAGCTTCAGGATAGAAACAATCTAGACTCTTCTTTTGTTCCAAACACCACTTGTGGGGTTTGTCCTTTAAAGGGTCAAAAAGTGAGTTCTCAAATGTTTTCATCATCTTTCTTTTCCACATTCTGGTACCAAACTGTTCTTTTATAAGAAATTTCCAGGAGTTCCAAGTTTTGGATCCTACTTCTCCTCTTTTGTTGATAAACCAATCCAGTGCTACTCCTTCAAACAGCCTGGGTTGTCTCACTACAGCTATAGTATCCGGCAGTTCATATGAGGCAAGGGTATAGTCAATAAATTAAATGAAGCTGATGTGATTATATTCTCCTTCACCTGAGAATTAAGGCCATTCATTGCAGGGGGCAAGAGCTTTGGAGCTTGTTCAACTTCAGGGGTAGGACTAGGCCGGTAAGACTCATTCCTTTTCACTCCAGAATTAAGAGCAATGTTAGGAGTAATATTTGTCCTGGTGTTTTTTGATTCTTCTACATTGACTAATGGAGGGGCAGTTGATTTAATTTTAAGGTCTCTTAAATCATTCTTAATCATGCCTAGTTCCAAATCCATTTTGTTGCTTAATAAATCAATTTTATTAACAAGATGAACAAAAGGGGTATCAGTTTTGTTTCTTATTTCTCCTTTGAGTTGCTCAAGGAGAAAGAATATCTCTTCCTGTTGGGAAGAAAAGGTGGTGCTAATATGATTAATAAAGGATTCTTTATTTAAATCAATGGTATTCCTTAACAATTTAATTTCAGACTCATTGGCTCTGAGATGGTCAGTGTCAGCTTGCTACTATTGCAGAGCAAACTGCAAAAGTAACAGAAATAACATAAAAATAATAAATACTAACATTAACCCAAGAAGGAGTAGTAAAACAATGAATATTATTGCAGAAATGGATTTTCCACCCAAACTTAGGTAGGGTCACTCACTGACCCCACCCTTGAAATCCAACTCCTTATATTTTTAAATAATTAAGGAAAGAAAGACCAAAATACCACAGCACCATTATGGTAATTTTTTGGCCAATGAAATATTTCACATGTATTTTCATGTATAGGTTTCACACCTAAAATTCAGTCAGAATCAAGGTGTTGTGTATATTTTAGGAGTTACAGACATAAATCTGTTCTGTCACAATTCCTGCACACAGCGGCGGCAGCCAATTCACCCGCGCGTGGCTGAGCTACAGCACTTTCACCCTGTCAAAGCCATGTACGCAGCCCCGGTCCTCTGAATAGTACGCAGCCGTGGGACTACACATTGACAAAGTGACAGGCAGCCTGAAAAGCCTAGGTACCACCTAAGCATGCTACAACCTACACAGGAACATTCTACGTATGTAATAAATGTTCCCGTGGATAGTAGATAGTCTTAAAATACATAAAAGTATATAAAAATACCTAAATAACCTTTAAACTTATTTCTTATTAAATATAAGTTAAAATACAAAGGATGTCAACAATGAGATAATGAATATTTATAAAAATATATTAAAATACTTTAATATGCAGGTATGAGAACTACCAGACATCAGTATTTTCTTGAAATACTAAGGAAACTAATTATGTAAAAATATTACATAAATACTCATGAATTATATTTTAAAATAATTATTTCTAGTAAATCAACTAGAATTCAAAAATAAGGAGTAAAATCAAAGTCATGAATTTACTCCAATTATTTAATACATAATGAGAACTCACCTGACATCAGAATATCCGTAGGGACTTCTATAAAAACAATTATTAACTTACTGGGAACATTTACCAAGGATAATTAATTAAATAATAAATAAAATGGACAGATTAGTGTTATTCACACGTCCAAACATCAATTATAAAGTAGAATAATTCCCATACCCCGGGGAATCAGCTTTTACCCGTGCTACAGCACCAAGAACACGTGCCACGCTGCCACTGTTTACCCTGCTAGCCTCAGTGTCTGTCCTTTTGAGCCCCTGTACCCCTCAGAAGGACAATATTGGGACTCAAAGAGCTATAAATAAAGAGCTCTTTTGAGGATATTGATACCCAGAGACCCAGTTATATTTACATCCAGACACCTTGCCAAGGTAATCAAATACTTATAAGAGAAAATGAAGTGATTTATGGCTTTAGTCTGATTAAAAATATCCGTCCCCAAACTTCTTTATTAATTTAAACTGCTGAACAACCTTATAACCCCAGTAAACAAGTTTAAATCATCAGTGCAGGTCCCAAACATATACCCAAAGAATTTCATAATATACCAGTGAGTCTTATTATCCTTTCTCTGTTGCGGCAGCTTGGTTACAAAGCCCTGCCACTCCACCGTGTATTTTATATACATATTATCTTTGGGCAATATATACTTTAAGAATATAAGTTAAAGGTTCCAAAGTAACCAGGCCTACGGGTTTTCATACTGAATTCCCTGAAGAGAGTTGTTTAAGATCCCCAATATAATTGTGGCGCTTCTATTAAAATATTCAATAATCAGTTTATTAATATTGATTTATAACAATATACCATATCCAAACCAATTAACCTTGCAATAAGCTTTATCCAAATATTTTATGGATTTTTGCTGCATTTATTGAATAATATTTGCATTATTTATTCTATCACCTCTGGTAGGTAAAGGGTATCAAGCATCTTGGCATCCAGGAGGCTGAAATTCAGTTTGGGTTTGGATTTTTTGGATTGCTTTTTCAAGTTGTTTGTGAATTTTGTCTAGATTTCTACTCAAGATGTTAAAGTTATGAAAAAAATTATCAGAAAACTTGGTAAACAATGGAGTAATATAATCAGAGTCTAATTGTGATAAACTTTATTTCACTTCTGATCTAGAGATATTATTTTTTTTCCCAATCTTTTGGGTCACTCAATCTTTGATGATTTGAGGACCTCAACTTTTTGGGGTCCTTTCCCTTTAATTTGGCTAGTTGATCCCAAGGGTTCCATTTTTATACATATTTCTCTACTTCTGCTCTGGAGATCAATTTCTGCAGGGATATTTGAGAGGAACTGTCCCATGAAATAGTCATTCTCATGGCTGCTGAGTCCTCCTGCTCTTGGGCTAGCTTGTAGGCCTCCCAATGACTCACATGATCCTTCACCAGATCCTTTATCTTGGACTCCTTGGCCAAGTCCGGACTGGGAGGCATAGGAGGAGGGGTAGCTTTGCGGGAAAACTGTCTGGGAAAGGACTCATCTCCAATGGTTTGTTGGTTGAGTTGGCGGGTGCAGGTGCTGGCGGATTTTGTGGCACTCAAGTCGCGGGTTTAAGCCCCCTCATTGTGCTTGCTACAGGCAATTGCATGGGCGCGTGTTCCTCCGGGAAGAGGTCCATAGGACAGGGCTCATCTGGTTGCGCGGGTGTTGGGCCTGTTTTGCAACATAGTGCAAAAAATTAGGTATAGGATTTTGTCAAAACATAGTGAAGATGATAAAAAAAATAAAAAGATAAAAATTTATTTTATTTTTGAATTAATTTAAGCTTACTTATACTTCAATTCAAGGGTAACAAAGCTTTTCTAGATTTGAAGGAGTCCTTGGGGGGTAATCCAGGGGGGTCCTTGTGGGTACCAATGAGGTCTTGGCTTAAATCCAAAGATCCATGGTGATAACTATTTTCTAACAGATTGTGCTCAATAAAATCCGCAAGGGAAAAGGTTCTCTCCACTGCCAATAATTTCAAAAAATTAAATTTAATAAGTTTTTATTTATTATAAGTTTATTAATTTTTTAATAATTTTTGATTTTTTTTGAATTTTTGTTGAAAAAAAATATAAAAAAAATATTTTGAGCTTACTTTCTTTTTTTTCTTTATCTTTTTTAAAGAAATGAAGTTTTCTCTGATACTTCTTCCAGACCGTGTGTTGCCTGAGTAAAGAATTAAAATTAATAAGCCTTTCGAGTTCAAACTCTTTATCTTTTAAAGCTTGTTTTTTATAATGGTTTAATTTTGCTTGTTGTTGCTCAGGAGTTATGATAACAGGCACAAAATTACAGATTCTCTCTTCTTTTCTCTTTTTAAGAAGATTATAATAATAATTGATTACTTCTCCATTGGTCTTAAGATCCTTTGGAAAAACAACAATAAAAAAAATAATAAGTATTTTTACTTATATTTACATAGTTTATCTGTTCCAAAGAAATAAATTAATTAAAATTGATTATTCAGGGATATTTTCCGGCCAGACCCCCAGTTGGAAGCTTACTAATACCAGTAACTTTGCAATCCTTTAGCTATGGCAAGTGATATTGGTGTTGGAACAAAAATTATTCCAAGAAAATTACATAAAAATGCTCAAATGGTTGATTTAGAAGCAAGTGCAAAGTTTAAGTGGTTTTGTTGGATTAAATTGATTAAAATATATTTTTCAAGAGGGGCCAAAATTTATGCAAACAGGGGATCTTTATTGGATAACAACCTCTCTGCAAGGGGCTGTTTATAACCCTGGAAAGACCTTGGGACGATGAGGTCCTAAATGATTACTCAAAAGGGGTTTACTCAAGGGGATTGGGTGGACTGGCTGGCTCACAGAACTTATGCCTGGAGGCAAGGAGGAGATAACTTACTAATTTAAGCAGACACGCCAAGAGACTTGCAGAAATTCATGGTTGAAAGGGTCTCAGGACAATTGTTGGGGATATTGCTGATATTCTTCAATGGAATTAACAATGGGTTTAGAATTAATAATTATACTATCATACTGAGGCCATAAATCACTTTTTTATCTTGAATAAACAATTTATCACAGATGGCAAGGGTTATTGATTGATTTCTTAAAAATTACTGGGGTTTAAACCATCTAGAAGGGGCTGTTTATATACCTTTCTAGGGTAATAAGACCTTCTCAGGGAAAGTAGAGATGGTTTTGCTGGTGTGCTGAGTCTGAAAGGCTAGCCAGGGCTAGTTTGGCACGTAGTCTTGGTGCTTTCAGCTGTTTAGCCTTGCCTGTGTCATATTTCCATGTGAAATACTTGTCAGAAGGTATTAAATATTAATTTTTTATTTTTTGGTTCAGAAATATGTCCTTATTTTGTATTACTTTCTTTAGAGTGGCATGGGTAGAAGTGGCTATTTGTAGATTCTACGCAATCTTTGGCACATTCTGGTAATTTTTAATAATTTTTTGGTAGACTTCTTGATATGCTTTGTGGTTCATGAAGATTTGTAAATCTCATTTAGGTGACAACCTTCATTATTGTTTCTCACAATTTATTTGCTTTAAATGTTTTAATTTACATATTTTTATTCAATTTTCTTAGGTTTCAAACATTTCTTTATCTGTCAGTCAACCTTTTACATATGCATTATGTTTGCATGCAAGTTTTAGCATGTTCCTGCGGTACCTGGCTGTTGGAATTACTACAGCTGATGTTGACGCGCGCAGGCTTGACAGCTGCATGCGGGAATCCATCATCAGTAATTTTGAATGCTGGATTCCTGAAATGCGCCTACATACTGAGTGTCAGGCGTGTGTACCCTTGCTATATGAATGCAGGGATGCGCGTAGGAATTGTGACATAACACAAATAAACCTGTAACTCCTAAAATATACACGGAACCTCAATTTTGACTGAATTTCAGGTGTGAAACCTATACATGGCATTATGTGTGAGATGTTAAAATGGCCAAAAAAGTGCCATAGTGGTGCCGTGGTTTATTGGTGTTTTCTTCTGAAATTATTTGAAATGTAAGGAGTTGGAATTCAAGGGTGGGGTCAGTGAGTGAACCTACCTATCTTTGGGTGGGAAATCCATTTCTGCAATAATATATATGAATTTCTCATTCCTTCTAATTTTATTATTTGTTTTCTGTTTTAAATCTGCTTTGACAGGTTGCTCTTGTCAACTAGCAAGCTGAAAAATCCAAAGAAGGAGGGGAGGGTTCCAAGGTATGGTTTGACACATCAATCAAAGCGGGAGTAGACGTGATTGGAGCTTATTGTGTTTGAATATCCTCCTTGGAAGCAGATGGGGGCCACTCCAAGGAATAGGTTTTCTTCAGGATCACCATTTCTAGGTGAAGCATCCCCAGCCAAGTCCTCAGCATGGACTGAATCAGATTGTTGGGCATCAAAAGCGGCTAGCCGGGTGATTTTGGCCTTCTTTCCAAAGATCTCATCCATTTGAATATAAAAAGGACAAATGGAGTCCAAATTATCAACCACCAAGTTGATTCCCTTGGCTTTTTCAGAGTCGGTGGTACCAAAGCCGGTGGAGATTGACATGGAGTGGGCCTTTTTGTACTTGGCTTGATAATTCTTGAATTGCTCCCTCATCTGTTTTGATCACAGATCCAGCCTACCTTTTATTTTTTTCTTCAGTTCATTGGCCATCAGTAGATAACCATTGACCTTAGAGGATGTAGGTTGGCCAACATGTGTTTCATTGTTGGATCCAAAGCAGGCATCATAGTTGGAGGGAATTTTGAGCCAGTTGACCAGGATGATGTGATCAGCTCTCTTGATCTGACTTGAGCCCTTGGAAGCTGATTTGGGAGGATTTTTTGTTGTGGAGTTCCTTGGCCATTTTTGCTTTTGTATGTTGGACTTTTGTGTGGACTTGCGGGGGGAGGTTTGCTGAGGGACCATTTGGAAAGAGTAAGGTAAATAAGGTGATGAGATGGATAAAGTGATAAGCAAGATAAAGTGATGAGAGATATGAAGTGATGAGAGCAATAAAGTGACAAGAGCAATAAAACAATGATTGGATTCTTTGGATGAGGTTGGAGGTAGAGTGATGGGAGTGATGAAGAAATGAGACCAATGAAGTGATGAGAGAATTGAAGAAATGAGAGAAATGAAGCCATGAGAGAAATAAACTGGTGAGTGATCAAGTGATGAGGGTGATAAATTGATGAGAGTGATGATGAGAGTGATAAAGTGATGAGAGTGGTGAATATTTTTATTATGAGGCTGGAGTTAAAAAAACTTGCAAGGAGGTTGGAGATAGAAGGAGGTGGGAAGCCAGGGGTGGATGACGCGGAAAGGTGGGGGAAGCCTTTAAATACTTTATTTCAAAACCCCACTAATTTCATGTTAACTTTGAAACGTCTGATGTGAAATAAGTGGGTTTTTTGATTTTTAATGGCAGGTTTGAAATGGCAGATTTGGTTTGGAACCGGCCATTAAAAAATGGCAGGTTTGGCTAACTTTGATACGCCCTAATATGAAGTGGGTCAGTGTGGGTGCTTTAGAAATCAGTGCCACAATTTCTTTCCACCCACTGTAAATTTTGATATCCCCTTTTTTTTCTTCCTTCCCCTTTTTACACCCACTCCCCATCTAAAATATCCTACCCTCCATCCCATCTACCAGCCCCTTCCCTCCTCCCATATCCCTCCCCATCCCCATCCCCATCCCTCCCCCCATATCCCTCACCATCCCCATCCCCCCTCCCATATCCCTCACCATCCCCATCCCCCCTCCCATATCCCTCCCTCAATCAGTAGTCATCCCCATCCCCCCTCCCATATGACTCCCTCAATTGGAAGTCATCCCAATCCCCTCTCCTATATCCCTCCCTTGATCAGCAGAAAATCAACTGATGACTTGCCCCCAAGTCACCCTCTACTTCCAAAGATTCTCATCTCCTCCATCACTGTCTTCTCACAACAAAGAAGGCTCAAAGAAGAAAAGGGCACCAAACTGGACCACTCAAGAAGAGTAACTTCTGGAACAATCATGGATCCACATCATCAAGGATCCTGAACTTGCAACCAATAAATCTGGGATAAAATTTTTCAAAAAAGTTGAAGGGGACTTCAACAGACATGTCAAAACCACCTATTGCAACTGCAAATGTATAAACACTAGTTTTTTTTCAAATTATTCTGTATTCAATCATTAATTTTCATCTTCTTTTTTTCATTTGGGATATATTGGCAAACTTGAACACTGCAACAGTCAAGTTCCCAGCAATCTACCAAACAATTGAATGCTCACCTTCAAGTGGCTCCAGCCCTATGGATTGGATTCAAGATAAAAAAATCTTTATTTCCAGCAAATCAAGTTTCAATCATTCAAAGTTGAATTGGAATGGGAGATACTTCAAAATCACCCAAAATTGATTGGAAATTTTTGTTCTCACAGCAGCAACTGCCCTGGGACACCTGGTAATGGTGTCCCATCCTCACCATTGCTATCCAACCAGCACCTGATGCAACCTCCCAGAGTGAAGGCCTCCAAACAGGAGCAATTGCCTTTGTAAATAAATTCCAAAGCTGGAAGCAAACATTTGACGCTTGGGGTCCTCATTGCTAGAAATAGCATTGGCAACAAACAGAACAAAATTGCAGCAAGAAAAAATGAATTGGCAGAGAAATTTTTTGAGTTTGAAGCCAAAAAGGCAGACATGAAGGTATTGATGGGGCAGTTGTTGGTTATTCTGCAGGCTGGATCAAGCTTCCCTGAAAATTAGAGCAAGGAAATTTGAAGATTCTGAAAAAGAAAGTGAGAACCTAACTCAAAGAGGGTTGATTTTGAAGATATACCAATTTTTTTTTTGCTTTTGATATTGTGTCAAAAAAAACCTTAAAACTTTTAGCTTCAAAAAAAATTGTTTTTTATTTTCTGAAATATTTGAAAGTAGATTTATATAATATCTCATAAGACAAAAAAACTTCAAGGATTTTCTTTTCCAAAAAATTAAACAAAAAAAATTCTAAATTGGATTTGAGAGCCCTCTTCTCATCCAATTGTGAATTTTCAAATCATCCATAAGCTCAAAACAGAGTTTAGAATCATGAAGTTTATAAGAGTTTTGAATAAGGCTTTTAAATGAATGAAATAAATGAGGATCACAAAGATCTGGTGTGATAATGATGTTGGAATCATTATGGGAAATGTTAAAAATGCTATTTAGAAAAGGATCAAATGGTTACCTATCCTCTACAATCATGTTATGGAGAATTATACAGAATTTCATAACTTGTATGATTTCCATCCTAAACCATAATATACTGGGTTGAGTTAGAGTAGCAAAACTACTCTGCAAAACTTCAAATGCACTTTCTATTTCCTTCCTTGAACTTTTTTGGAGGGTGTTAAAATTTTTGGTGGAATCATCTTGAGTTGATTTATAAGACTTGACAAAAACTGGCCAATTGGGGTAAATTCTATCTGTAGTAAAAATAGGAATATTGTTTGTTTTTCACCTCAAAATTTCAATTGGAAGCTGAACCTATAAATGAAAATGAAATATAATGAAATTAAAGTCAGAAAATAATGTTGTAATTCTCAAAAAGGACAAACAAAAATTTAAAACATACCATCCAGGAATTGATCAAAGATGTGGATATTTTTAACTACATTGATATCATTGTGATTCCCAGGAGATCCACAAAAGCAATGCCAGATGTGCAATTTGAGGGATGCTACTGCTTCCAAAACCATAGTGGGAACACCTTTTTTTCCTTGATATTGATCAGCCCAAGCTTGAGGACAATTTTTCCATGCCCATTCCATTCCATCAATACTTCCACAACAGCCAGGAAACCCATGATCCTCATATTTTTACATAATCACCTTGAGTCCATCATCTGTTGGAGCATGGTGGTATTCTTTTTCATAGATATCTACAACATTATTCAAAAATATCTTCAGGTTTTTAAGAGCTTTACTCTCTCCAATTTTCACATATTCATCTGTTTCATCAGCTGGGAGACCATATTCTAGTTGGAAAATTGTACTGGTCAGTTTTTGATGAGGGTAAAGGCCAACTTGGCCACAGAAATCCTACATGAAAAAGAAAATTTCAAAAAGATAAAGAAAAAAATTATTTTATATCAGTATTTTTTTTTTCAATTCAAAAGAAAACCAAAAAATAAATAAGAATAAAATAAACCAAAAAAAAGTGACAAATCATACTATTCTTTGAATAAATTAGTTTCTATGGGCTCCCAAGTCATTCACCAAGCACTCAAACATTGACTTTCTCATCCTGAATCTCCTTTGAAATATTTATTTGGTGAATCTTGAATTTTTGTTGAAATAATCTTTCATTAGGTTTAAATAGCCTTCCACCCTTTGACTCTCAATTCTAGCTTGTTTGTTTTTTATTTTTGCTCACAGTTTGGCTTTGTGGAGCTTGATCCCAACATTAAGAATCTGTTTTTGATGGCTGAATTATGGTTGGATGTTTTTGGGGAAGTACTTGCGGAGGGTTGGGATAATCATGGTGTTGGATGTTGGAGTTGAAGGTGGTTGGTGTATGTTGATCAAAGTTTGCTGCAGATTGTTGGATGTTGGAGTTGATGATGAGCAGGCTTGATTATGCACAGCTGGATGAAACGGCTCTTTAGGTAGGTGGAAAGACGCTTTTCTGAGCACCATTGGAGGGTGCACTCTGTAAAGGGCCTTGCTTACAATTTTTTTTGGCTAAAAAGGGCTTACCTATTGAAAGGTTATTGAAAAAAATTGGGGATTCTCTTATTGGGTAAGTGGTTTTGAAAGATGTGAAGGCCATCTCCAGGACTTGGACCCGGCTAAGTCTAAATCTAGGTGCTTGTTTTACCACTGAGCTATGACAACGGTGTGCAGGTTTGTAACTCTAAAAAACCCCTGTAATTGATACACCATTGGTGCTTGGACTTGGGCTGGTTTGGCTTCCATGTTGATAGCAAAGGATCAGGGTGCTTATTGGGTCGGAAGGATCAGGGTGCTTATTGGCTTGGAAGGATCAGGGTGCTTATTGGGTTGGGCCCACCCCTTTTTAACAAGCCCAAAACTGGCCCGTAGATAAGCAGGTGTTTGCCGGCTGGGTAAACTCAAGGTTTTTTCAAGCCCAAACCCAACCGAAGCTCAAGATTTTGGGCTTTTTGTGGGTTTGGGCCAGTTAGCAGGCCCCTGGATTTTTTTTAACTGAAAGCTGTTTTCTGCACTTTCAAAAATCTCAATGCAATTTTGGAAAAATGGGATGCACTTTAAAATCATGAAAAAATGCAGGTGGGAGGGAAAAACAATCATTTTTGATTGATAGAAAGAAAATCTGAAGAAATAATATTCAATTTTTCATCCAATCTTGACTGAAAATCAGAGCTTCAAGGGCCTCTGGAGTAGCTTTTGTTCTGAAATCATCCCAAATGCAACTACTGGTAGAGAAGGCCTAAAAGAGCAGAAATAAATATTAATTAATTATAACACAAAATTTAATAAAGGAAGGAGATGAGTCTTACTGATTCTGATGCAATAGATGTCATTTGAACCATCAAAATTGTCTTTGCTAAACAAGCCAATGTTGGGAATCAACATTAATTTTCTTTCCACAAGTTGAGTAAGCTAAATTCAGGATTATTTTCCAGTATTTTTATCAAATTTTCTTGAAGTTATAAACTCAATTCAGCAAACGGAGTCCTTGATTGAGATTGTGTGTTTTCTTGTAAAAACTTGCAAAAACCATCTGATTTGGAATTCCTAAAGGATTTTTCAACAATCTTGCTAGAATTAAAAAAATTTTCTTCCACTGATGATTTGGGAGAATAATAGGGTGTATCAGAGTTAGCAAACCTGCCATTAGAAACCTGCCATTTTTTTTACCAAACCCACCATTTTTAATGGGGGGTTTCTGAAATACACATACCCCCTAACTGGTGTATTTCAAAATGGTGGGTTTCATGAAAATGGTGTTTTTCAAAAATCAAACCCGCCATTAAACCTGCCATTTATGCATCATCATCCATCCACCATCCATCACATCTAAAACACCCATCCACATCAGCAAATCAATATTGGTCCTATCTCCATCACATCACACACATCTCATCTCCTTTGCTTCATATCTCCATCACTTCACATCTCTATTGCTTCACATCTCTTTTGCTTCACATCTCTATCACTTCACATCTTTATTGCTTCACATCTCCATCTTCACACAAATCCCATCATCATCTCATCACCCCACATCAAATCACCATTCTTCTCACCATGTCCCATCAAACTTCTTGGCAGCAAGTTGAAAATGAAAAAAAGCTGAGTGAACATTTTTTAGTATTTGACTGCCATTTAGACTCTGATTCAGACTCTGATTTGTAATCAACTTGGTTGGCTTTGAATGCTCTATTACAAAAGCAATACATGGTTCCAAGAAGAAAAAATCTCCACAACCCTATGTATGAAAGGCAAAAGCTTCATCTCCTCCCCAACCTAAGCTTCCAGCAACTGTTCCAAACTCTATTTCCTTCATTCATAAAACTTTTGGAGATGATTGAAGACCACCACATCTTCAAGAAAAATTCTTGGAATCCTCAACGCAATCCAGCTATCCAACTGGCTTTTTCTCTTTGTAGATTGGGATCAAATGGAAATGGAGCAGCAATTCATCAACTGTAAAATGTATTCTCAGTCGGATATGGAACTATTGACTCATACACCAAAAGAGTCATGGTTGCTATCCGATCATTCCTTTGCTCATTCCTTTCTTGGCCAACAAAAGAAGAATGCAAGGAGATATCTCAAGTAATGGAAACCAAAGGATTTCCTGGTTGCATTGGTTTTGTTGATGGAACCACCATCCCCTTGAGTCAAAAAACCAAGCTAGATGGCAACCACCATTTTGATTTGAAAAAAAGGAAATTGAATCATATCTTTTACAATCACTTTGATAACACCATTCATCACACACTGACCAAATATTTATTTTCTGTTTGTTTAGATACTCTGTGACACTACAACTTTTTTTTTGATAACAACAAGAAGTTCATATCCCTCCATGCTGGCCTTCAAGGTTCTTGTCATGATTTATAAGTGTTCAATTGGATGCAGATTGCCCAACAACCAGAGAATTGCTTTGATCACAATCAATAAACTCTGGCCAATTCTGCTTATGCTAGTGGGAAATATGTGGTTCCATCATACTGGAATGTTTTGTCCAACAATCAAGGAAAAACCAATTTCAACTATCATCTTGCCCAATCACAAGTTTGGATTGAGCATGCCATAGGAGTCCTGAAAGGAAGATGGGCCAGCTTAAGGGAAATGCAAAACCATCTTCAAAACCCCAAAAACATGAATTTCCTCATAAACTGGATTATCACTTGTGTAATCCTTCACAATCTTTTGAATGACATCAAAGATGAATGGGACAAAATATTTGAAGATGATATTCCTGATCCTGTTCAAGTCATCCCCATCTCATCTTCTACCTCATCTTTGGCCATGAGAGAGCGTATTCTACCCCTCAAACTTGCTCACTTTGATGTGTAGCATTTGGTTTTTAAATAGGTTAAATATCTTTTTTGGTTTTAGTTGTTCAACCAAGCATCCAAGGCTGACTTGGATTTTTTTGGGGGGGGGCGTGGACTTAGATAAAACAGAACCAAAACATCCAAACCATCCACCTCACCCCACCAAGCCACTGGTCCACTCTCCTCCTCACCCACCACCAGTCCACTCTCCACCTCACCCTCCACCTCCACCTCACCCACCACTCCTCCCCCCCTGGTAAGCTCCTTCCCCTCCTCCTTATCCTCCTCCCCTCACCCACCACCTCCACCTCACCCCCCACCTCCACCTCACCCCCCACCTCCACCTCACCAGCAAACCTGGTAAGCTTCCCCCCCTCCTCCTCATCATCCCCATCATCCAATACTGACATCCACCCCCCTCCATCCCCCTTCAGACCCCCCCCACCTCACCTCCTTGGTTGATTCCCCAGGTAAGCTGCCCCCCCCCTCCTCCTCATCACCCTTTTCCCTCCCACTCACCCCCTCTCCCTTGCTCCCAACTAACGCCCCCCCACTCTTGCCCCCCCCACCTCCCTTGCCACTTGCTTGCAATACCCCCACCACCCTTGCTTCCGCGCCTCCAACCACCCTTGCTTTGGTGGGCAGCCCACCCCCCCTACCTCGGCCCCCCCACCACCCTTGCCGCTTGCTGGCAATCCCCCCACCACCCTTGCTTCTGCCCCCCCCACCACCCTTGCTTTGGTCTGCAGCCCACCCCCCCCCCCCACCAGGACCCCACACTGCCCTTGGCCCCCCTACCGCCCTTGCTGCTTGCTTGCAATCCCCCCACCACCCTTGCTTCTGCCCCCCCCCACCACCCTTTCTTTGGTTGGCAGCCCACCCCCCTACCTTGGCCCCCCCACTGCCCTTCCTGCTCACTTGCAATCCCCCCACCTCCCTCCGCCAGCCTGGCCCCCCCCACCGCCTTTGGCCCCCCCACCGGGCCCCCCCACCGCCCTTTCCCCCCCTTGGCTGGCCCCCCGGTGGCTCCCTCCGCCCGCCCGGCCCCCCACTGCCCTCAGCCCCCCTTGGTTGGCCCCCCGGCGGCTCCCTCTGCCCCCTGTGGTGCTCTTTTATGGACGCAAGTTGGGAAAGGGCTGCAGGCGGCGCGCTCAGCAATAGCGGCGGGCTCAGCAGGGGCGGCACCATCAGCAATGGGTTGGGCCTTGCCGCAGCTAGTCGCGCTGCGGGCTCAGCAGCAGTCAGGTAGGCCCAGCAGTGGTCGGGTCGGGCTCAGCACCTGGAGACGGGAGACGGACGGATCGCGCGGATTGCGGACCGGACGGATTGCGCGGATCAGAAAGCTTGCGCGGACAGGACAGACTGCGCGGATTTGAAAGCTTGCGCGGATTGGAAGGATTGTGCGGATTGGAAGGCTTGCGCGGATTGGATGGCTTGCACGGATCAAGCGGATTGCGCATTGCAAGACACGCGGATTGGATCACGCAGGTACGCCCCGGATACCTGGAACGGGTTGTCGGGCGGACGCGCGCGGGCGGGCAAACCGGGCATACGTCGATATTGAGGGGCATGGGTTATGGGGCAAGGGATGGAGGGGTAGGATTGGGCTAGGGTTCTGTGCTTAGGGGTTGTGTTTCATCATTCTTGCTTATTTGTGGTTGTACTTAGGTTAGGGTTGAGAGATAGGACTTAAATACTTCACTCCCAACTCCGGGTTGTAGGGAGGGATATGATCTTGATCACTTATCACTTCACTTTATCATTGGACTATCACTTTTTATGGAATTGGATTGAATTGGATTGTAAAGGAAGGAATTCATCTTATTATCACTCTATCCCTTGCTCTCTCTCTCTGTCTCTCTCTCTTGACCGGCTGCATCCATTCTCCTTACAGACGCTTTGATCAATAACTTCTGGAACTCAAGGACAACTTAAGGGGTGTTGCCCCTTTGGTTTCCACACCGCCTGGCCCCCCCACCGCCCTTGCTTGCCCCCCCACCTCCCTCAACCACCAACGGCCGGCCCCCCCTCCTTTTGCCGCTCAGCCCAACCCAAAACCCAACCCAAGACGGGCGGAAAGGGCCGGCCCAATTCCCTCACACCCCCTTTTTTTTGGGGGGGGCGCTGATATCATGTTTTTTTTTGGGGGGGTACAGGTTTTTTTTTTTTTGGTGATCCCATTTCTGGTGAACTTGGGATCAATTCCAGGTTTGGTTTCATTTTCTTTTATCCAATCTTGTTTCACCAATGATGCCCATTTGACTGATGGTTTTTTTTTCAATCCCTCAACTGCTATTGGTGAATTTCCAATTCTTCTCCAACCCCCTCAAAATGTTACACAAACTTCCAAAACTATTCTTGTTCCTCGACCCAATCTACATATAGGATTGGGAGGGAAGAAGATGGAAGGAGATGGCTTGAAAAACATACAGATAGCTGGGAAGAGTAGGGCTTCTTTCCAAAAGAGGAATCAAATGAGAGATTCCAAAATATCTTTGGAGGTTTCTGAGAAGGTATTAATGAAAAGGTGGTCTGATTGGGTTGGAAACGGTGTCCTTTGGTCCTTTACCCTTCAATTGTTGCAGAAAAGAAAAAGAATAGTCAAAAACCAACCCAGGAAGAGTTTGAGCAAGCAAAACAAACAATCAAACGGTTCCATTTCTTCCACCATGGAAAAGTAATTGTCCTCAATGGCCAATCTGTTTTTCCTGACCTTGGCTTTGGAATTGATTTCAAGAAAAAAGGTATAGTCAAAATGGTTTGGGCAGCTAATAAGTACAAGCACTGTACCTTTCCTGCTGTGGACACAGCAACCCATAGCAGAATGGCCATGTCACTTCAAATTAATAAAACAACTAGAAACACTTGTAGCGACTTGAATAATGGCCAAATTTACTCTAGAAAAAAAATATGAACAAAAACAAAAAAGATTTGTATGTTGGTGTGGTTAAGAATACTCTCAAACGTTTTAATCAAAAATGATTTTTTTTTCTTTCACCCATGAAAATATATTTACAAGCCCAGAATTTGAGTTATCTGCTGTGTTTCATCTACTGTTCTACTGCTACCAATGCAAGCCAAGGCTACTGATACCTTATCCTTTTTTTTGTTTTCAAGTTGTTCCCTCTCCTTTTCCAGTTGTGCTTTCTGTCAATCCTTCTCCTTTTCCTCTTTTTAAAATTCTAGCTCAGCCTGTTTCAACTTCCACTCAGCATCCCATTTTTGTTGATGAGCCAAAATCTCAGCTTTTTGCTTTTGAACATCCATGGCCAGTTGACAATCTGACTTTTTCTTTTCAAACTCAAGTTTTTTGGATTCAATTTGTGATTTGACTGTTTTTTTTGCAGGGGAAAAGCAATTAGCATGATTTTGAAAGCGAGGTCAATCAATGGACTTACATGAATCTTGCTTCTCCATGATTTCTTCAAAGCCTGAAAAACCGGAAGTTTTTCTCCTCTTTTGATGACTTTTGGGGTTGATATTGATGGAATTGAAGGCCTTTTGCTTACCCTTGGAAGAGGATGTTTGAGTTTTAAATTTGTCACTAGTGTTTGAAGGCAGTGTGGGAGGCCCCATTGGCTGCAGTTTTTGGCCATTTTGAAATGGATGGGCCTGTTTTTTTACAATCTAAATCAGTCATGATTAACCAAACCAAATAGAAAAGAGCTTGGTTCCTTACTTGAACCAATTTTGAGGGTAATGGAGACTGAGGAATATCTTGTTCTGCATCAGCAAGGTTGATGAGATCTGCTAACAGAGGAAGAGAGCAGTCCAAAGAAGGAGGGGAGGGGTACAAGTTATGGTTTGACTCCTCAATCAAAGCAGAAGTAGATGTGATTGGAGCTGATTGCGTTTGCATATCCTCCTTGGCATTGGATGGGGGCCACTCATAGGTTTCTTTGGGATCACCATTGCTAGGCTGAGCATCCCCAGCCAAGTCCTCAGCGTCAACTGAATCAAATTTTTAAGCATCAAAAGCAGCTAGCGGGGTGATGTTGGCCTTCTTTCCAAAGATCTCATCCATTTGAATATAAAAAGGACAAATTGAGTCCAACTTATCAACCACTGAGTTTATTGCCTTGGCTTTGTCAAAGTTGGTGATACCAAAGCCAGTGGAGATTGACATGGAGTGGGCCTTTTTGTACTTGGCTCAATAATTCTTGAATTGCTCCCTCATCTGTTTGGATGACAGATCCAGCCTACCTTTTAATTTTTTCTTGAGTTCATTGGCCATCAGGAGATAACCATTGACCTTAGAGGATGGAGGTTGGCCAACGCGTGTTTCATTGTTGGATCCAAAGCAGGCATCATATTTGGGGGGAATTTTGAGCCAGTTGACCAGGATGATGTGATCAGCTCTCTTGAGCTGACTTGAGCCCTTGGAAGCTGATGGGGGAGGATTGTTTGAGCCCTTGGAAGCTGATGGGGGAGGATTATTTTTTTTTGGAGTTTCTTGGTTATGTTTGCTTTGGTGTGTTGAAATTTTGTGTGGACTTGTGGGGGGAGGTTCACTGAGGGGCCATTTGGAAAGAGTAAGGGAAATAAGGTGATGAGAGGGATAAATTTACAAGCAAGATAAAGTGATGAGAGATATGGAGTGATGAGAGCAATAAAGTGAAAAGAGCAATAAAACAATGATTGGATTCTTTGGATGAGGTTGGAGGTACAAGTTCTTGTTGGAGGTAGAGTGATGAGAGTGATGAAGCAATGAGACCAATGAAGTGAGGAGAGCAATGAAGCAATGAGAGAAATGAAGGGATGACAGCAATAAAGTGGTGAGTGATCAAGTGATGAGGGTGAAAAATTGATGAGAGTGATGATGAGAGTGGTAAAGTGATGAGAGTGGTGAATCTTTTCATGATGAGGCTGGAGTTAAAAAAAATTTAAATGATGTTGGAGGTAGAAGGAGGTGGGAAGCAAGGGTTAGATGGTGTGGATAGGTGGCGGAAGCCTTTAAATACTTTTTTTGGAAAAAACCACTTATTTTCAGGTAACTCTGACATGTCTGATGTGAAATAAGTGTGTTTTTCTGATTTTCAATGGCGGTTTTGAAATCCCAGATTTGGTTTGAAACCCACCATTAAAAAATGGCGGGTTTGCTTAAATCTGATACGCCCTAATATTCAAGAAATAGATGCATTTTTTTCTGAGGTCTTGTATGTAATTATGAAATGATTCAATACTCATATTCCTTGAAATGGTGTATTCTATGTATTTCAACTTGTAGCAGGTATCAAAACCAATTGCAAGAGCTAGAAATTCATTCATGTTGGACAAATAATTGCAAAATTTATTAATCATTGGCTGAAAAATTGATGCAATATTATAATTTACAACTTCTTGAGATGAAAAATTCAAATTGTATTCTACTTAATTCACAGTAAGGAAATATAGGTTTGAAGCTGAATATTTTGTGCTAGAAAGCTAATCTCTGCACTCCTTCACCCCTCATTGATTCCCTGGTATATGTAATACTCCCAACAATAACATCAACCCCACATTTGAAATATTTGAAGTTTTGGTTTCATCCATTTTTAAGAAACCAGAACACCATTCCCTTCCCCACATATGTACTTAGGGCATCCTTACTACAGGATTTAAATGGCAAAGACAAACCCAATTTACCTCCCAACCCCCCAAAAATCACCTTTCCTGCGTGTGCTGTTTGCAGTGTTATTTTACCTTGAGAGGTATATGAGGATCTTGGGTTTCCACATCTGGAAGCCATATACCTCCTGTGATGCCCATCAATATCCAATACATCCATGTGCAATGTGTGCAAATCCCACTTTAAATCTTCATGAAAACCTCCCTCAAAGGTTTTAACTGCCCCTCCCCCCCCCCAAACGGCTCAATTTTATAGTCAAGGTGGCTGAGAATCACACATGGATACCTCCCTGCACTATTGACACGGCAGTTTGAGAATTCAGACCCTGCTGGGAAAAATTTATTTTTATGGTTTGCCTCCCAACTTTTACCTCCTGTGGTAAGGATGCCATTATGTGACACCATGCAGTCAGATTTCCCTCTCTTAATTTTTCAAAAACTGCCTTGAAACTCCTCCTCCAGGCCTCAATGGCCTAGTTTTGACCATCAGATGGAAGCTCAATACCACCTCTCCTACATTTATGCAAGTTCAGTGTTTGAATCCCAGGAGACCCACCCCCTGGCCGCTACCCCTTCTACCTTGGCCAGCCATGCCCACCCCATTCATAATTTTGAACCACTCATTGGTAAGCCCTTTGGCCTTTGGATGGCATTTAAATTTCAATACCTGTTGCCCAAATCAGATTGGACTTCAGACATGGTCCAAAAAACCAATAAAAATCTTTAATCCAAGTCAAAAATTAACCTACACTATATATACATACCCTTGATGGCTATACTTGTATCTAGATCACACACTCTCTCAATGACAGCTCATAGTGCAACATGTGAAATCAATAGCATTTTTTTAAAAAAAAAAAAAAAATCTTCCTCCATCTCTAATTTGGTGCCTGCAAAGCAGCCCAAATCCCATCTCCTAATCAAGCCTTTCCTGTAAGCCCGCCAGGCTTTGGCAAAATCCAATTTTTGTCTTAGGGGTAAGCCCAAACCCAACCTCCTACAAATTGGGTATGGGCTAGCCCATGGGCTGCCCAGCCTGATGACACCCTGAGCACAGGCCCTTGCCTTGTAGCGCTTTGACTTTTAATCTTTTACAAGGGTCCATGGGCAGCTGCGCCACCTAGGAAGAAGATACCAGTTTCACTCCTGACTAACTAATTAGCCTGGGATCAAACTTTACCTAATCATTATGATTTGAGAACCATAGTCTTGGTTTGTATTCACATAAAAACTGATATTGTGGGATAAAATACATCAATGTCTGTATCCTTATTAGGCATGATTTCAGATGGTATCATGAATTTTTTTTTACAATAAAAAGACTCCAATTAAAATTTCAATACCATTCAACTCCACAAAATTATTTTTTGAGTGGCCTCTCATTCATGAACCCAAGGTTGTATTTTCAAAAACAAAAGAAACAAAAAGTTCAATTTCTGTTACACCATTCCCCCAATCTCTCAAGAATTTTTATCACTCTGATGAAAATTTTCAAGAACCTCATCATTTTTAAATTGATATTTTATAAATTTCTCAATATTTTTTGTGCTTTAAATACTTGGAAAAATATATATTCAGACTTCTTTATGGTTGACCCATGGTCTGAAGTAACATGTTTCTAAGACCCATGCTAACAGAGAATTTCCCTCATGAAATTGCACAAGACTTACCATGCTCAAAAAAAGGTTGTAGGACTTATATTTGAATTTATCACAGTCTTGTATATGTGATCTAGATATTGTGTTTACATAAGAAACTCTACTGGGGAATTGATAATTGCAGAGCAAAGCCCATTACATGGGTTTTCTAGTGAAGGAATTATTTTCTGGAAGGCAAGTATTCCAGAAATTTCTTCTTCATATTCCCAAGATAATAAATTTTTTACAATTCGATAATTTTTTGTTTAAAGAATGAGCAAGTATCAATGCATGAATTCCCCTTTGATTTCCTGACTGAATTTTCAAACCTGACGGGTTTTTACTGCTGACTAAAACATCAGAGAATAAGTGAGCTATTTTGTTTTTTGCCACATTAATTGAGCTTGATTGGAAAATTTTCAGATGAGTCTCTTACAGAAAATCCACTTTGAAGTCATTGATTTCCTCAATGGGTGAAGTTGAAATTTCACAGTCCAATCTCTTATGCTTTGGCTCTTCAGGTGCTTTGAAAATTTCTGAAGATGTTTTATTTTTTCATCTCTAGAAATTGATTCATGTTGTTTCCCTATTATTTTTCCACAAATTTTTAGATAATTTAGCTATCATCTGTCTCCTGAAAGAAACATTTTCCAATTTGGTGGGCCCTTTTGGCATAGGTAGGGTCTGGTTTTGTGTTCATTGTTTGCCATCATGGTGAAGCAAGAGGCTTTTTGAAAATATAAATGTCATTTTTTCTACTATAGATATCACAATTATTTCAGAAAAAATTATTTTATTCATAAGATACTGCATGAAAAAATGCCACTATATTCTTGAAACCACACAAAATGATAATTTGCAGTCCCCAAAATTTATCCCTTCTTTTAAATTCTTCTGAATAATTTTTGAGTGTCTACAAAAAAAATTAAAACAAAAACTTATCTTTTACAAAAAATGGAAATATTGGAGGGCAGCCTTTTTTCCCATGAATCAGATAATAGTCATGCACAAGAAACATCTGTAAATACAGTGGTTTGAATACAAATAGATTAATGGGTCTCTTAACCCTTTTTAAAGCATAAATCATATATACTCAATGGTGATAATTCTAGTTTGTTCATTATATTTTCACAAGGCCAATATTTTTTTCAGGAAAAACAAATCTTTCCAGAACTTCAAGGCCTATCAATGAATTACATGGTTTCTTGATTTCTATCAATCTATAAAATGATGGCTTTTGATATTGGCATAATGAAGGTTTCAGCCAGTAATAATATCAATGGAATTTAACTGTGCAATGTATTCAATTTAGGACTTTGAAAGTTTTTTGTTCTCCCCTATCAATGATTGAAAATTTTGAAAATTTTCCTTCTACCATATCATTTCCAAACTGACTTGAAAATTTGACTCTCTGAATCTTGAAACATTTTTAGTTTATTTGGGAACATGTATTTTTTGAGTATCCCTGGATATAAAGTTGGATCCACACAATAGTCTCCTTCTCAATATACTTGGAATAATTGAAGAGTGTGGAATGTTTTTTTAAAAGAAGAAAGGAATACCTTCAGATTGCCCAAAACCAAGGATAGGAAAAAATATCTGGTGGGTGGAATCATCAGTAATAAAAAAAGGCACTTCTAAAAACATTTTTTACAATTCTTTTCAGATTATAGAATTCAAAGGGCCTCCTCTGCTGCAAAAATTCTTCACATGCAACCACCATTTTCTGTATTAAATTCTTCAGATATGAAATATTGACAATTATTCAGGCAAAGTTTGTTGGAAATACAAAGATATAAAAAGATTCCATTGAATTTAATTAGGAGAGGTTTGAGAATTACATTCCTGCATTTTTTTCCTTTGGAGCTCTATTGGTGAATCTTATCCCTTCAGATATTGATCCTTTAAACTTGGTCTCTTCAATGAACATATCTCAAAAATACTTCTCCCTGAAATATCCCTCCTGGATTATTTTAATATAATTTATGATGATTGGTGTGAATTCCCAACCAGATTCTATGGATTTTGTTTTCAATGAGGTAGAGATAATTACAATTCTGAATTTTAACAAGGTGAAGAGCTCCCAGGTTGGATTTTATTGAAACATTTATTCTTTATCTTGATTATTAATTTTATTTGTTCATTTTTTCATTTAATCTTCTTCAAAGGTCTGGAACCTTTTTCAATGATATGTTTTTTTTTGCATGGTTACAATCCTAGGAGAAGAAGAAAGAGAAAATATTTCCAATAAAAATACTTCATATCCCCTGTAACTGCTGTTCCACATATATCCAAATTTCAAGATGTTTTAGGATATTTAAACTGTGGATTCAGAGCATGAGCTGTTGGTATGGGAAGTAAATCTGAAGATTGGACTGAAATTAGGAAAGAACCTTTTAAAGAGCTGGATTCCAAGCCAATATTCAAGTAAAAAAAATTAATGCATGAAATCTAGGATGAAAATTTTAATGAAGAAAGAAGGAAACTCATGCACCTTTCCTTCCCAGCTTGAACAATTTTTTGAATGAAATTTTTGTGCCATGGTTTTTTTCTTGATGAAACAAAGAAGTTTCCAGTTTTCATATTCTAATCCTCAAATTTCTTGCACTTTAATTCCTCTACCTACCCACTCCAAGTTCTCAATCTTCTCCTATCTTCCTGATTCTTTTTGAAGACTTCAAAAATATAGTATCCTTTAAGTTTAAGTCTGATTATTGAAAAGCCCCCAGATTGGATCCACTTTTGAAAGGCTGTGTGACCAAGTATTCCAAATAATGAACAACAATTATTCAGAAGAATTTGGATCTTGTTAATTAGGTCATGTTCCATACAAGGAAATCCAGCATAAAAATTAAAAAAAAATATAATTAGATTAATTCTCTTATTAATATTTATTTTTTATTTTTTTTAGTTTTATTTATTTATTTATTAAAACCAAACAAAAAATGGATTCAAAAATGCAGACCCTCCAACCTTTTGTTTGAATTATTTTCCTTGTAAACATTAATTTGGGGGGTTAAACCCCTCAGAAAAATTAAGAATTATTTTTATTTTACCCTTTTACTTTTTTTCCAAAGGCCTAAAAATAAAATTGAAACAAATCATTAATCTTGATATTTAAAAAAATATTGGAAACAATCTGTCAATCTTTCATTTTTTTTTTTTGCATTGATTCCAGTTTCTTCAGGCTAGGAATACACCCACAAAAAATAACCAAAACATATTTCAGCCTTCTTAATTTGATTTCAAAAGCTTTCCCTAAACACCCAATCCCCCAAAACAAACTGAAGAAAAAAGGAAAAGGAAATGATCCAAAAATGTATTTTAAAACATTGGTTTTTGGATTTTTTGCATGGATTTTTGAACACCTTAAAATGCTTCAATACCTCTGTAAAATTTTTCATGGGTGTTTTGCTCAACCAGATACACACCTGATGCTTCATTTTTTAAATATTAAAATTTCCTGAAACACCCATGATTTTAATTAAATAACCATGTACCTTTGAAAATTCAAGGACATAGTTTACTTGGGAGTTAAAGGGTAGTTTGTGTGAAAAAGAAATTCCCAAAAATATGTTAAAATTCAACAAGAATTAAAGTCAAGGTATTTTTTGAATCAGAAAAAAAATGATAAAGAAATAAATCCAGAAAACATTTTTCAATGCTTAAATTGTAGGTTCTTCCGAGATAAAATAAAAAGGAAACTAAAGATTCATTCAAAAATGATGAAAAAAATCAAAACTGATTTTTGGGAAGATTTGAAGCAGCTCAAAGTGAGAATAAAGAAGAAATTTGAATATTTGAAAGAAGCTTATTTTAACAATTATCAAGCATAAATAGATCTATCTGTACAAAAAGATTGAAAAATATTCCCAAACCTCAGCCAGCATTTATTTAAATTTAAAAATTATGTGTTATGCACCTGTTTCATTTAAACTGGTAAAACTGCATGCTTCCACCCATAGAATTCCATAAGGCACAAGGAAAATTACATTCCTCCCCATTTTCTGGGAAGTATGAAGTACTAAATAGATTAAAAATAAAAAATAAATTAAATAATGATACAAAATCAATAATGATACAAAATCAATGATGATACAAAATCAATAATGATACAAAATCAATAATGATACAAATCAATAGTGATACAAAATCAATAATGATACAAAATCAATAATGATACAAAATGAATAATCATACAAAATAAAGAATCATACAAAATAAATAATGATGCAAAATAAATAATGATACAAAATCAAGGGTAATGATAAAGTCACAACTCATTTGAGTTGTGTACACAACTCAAATGGGCTGTGTGGCGCGCTACACAACTACGATTGAGTTGTGTGGCCTCTACACAACTTGACTGTAGTTGTGTAGCCGCCACACAACAGTCCTGTGTTTTGTGGCACCCTACACAACTACATTTGAGTTGTGTGGGGCTTTATGTACACGACTCAAATATAGTTGTTTAGGGTTCCACACAACTACAAGTGTTGTGGGCCAAAATAAAAAAGTAAAATAAATTGAATAAAAAAAAAAAAAAAAAAAAAAAAAAAAAAAAAAACAGAAATCAACCAAAAAATCAAAATGTGTTGATTTTTTGGTTAAAATAAATGAATTAATTAATTATTTGATCAATGAATTAATGTATTAATGAATTAATGAATAAACTAATTAATTAATAAATCAATGAATCAATACATGAATCAATGAACAAATGAAAAAATAAATAAATAAGTAAGTAAATAAATAAATAAATAAATAAATAAATAAATAAATAAATAAATAAATAAATAAATAAATAAATAAATAAATAATGAATAAAAAATGAATAAAAATAAATAAATAATCAATCAATAAATAATAAATAAATAAATAACCAATAAATAAATAATCAATAAATAAATAATCAATAAATAAATAATCAATAAATAAATAATCAATAAATAAATAATCAATAAATAAATAATCAATAAATAAATAATCAATAAATAAATAATCAATAAATAAATAATCAATAAATAAATAATAAATAAATAAATAATCAATAAATAAATAATCAATAAATAAATAATCAATAAATAAATAATCAATAAATAAATAATCAATAAATAAATAATCAATAAATAAAAGTAATAAATGGATAGATAAAAACATACATAAATCTATAAATTGTGTTTGAAACGTCCCATTTGACACTATTATGGGCCCCCACGTGTTCATCGGGTCGTGTGTGGCCCTAGACAACTCCCACAAAACTGGGTTTTTTGAATTTATAATAAACTCAAAATCAATAATGATACAAATCAATAAAATATTAATCAATATCAAATTTAAAGCTGCTTCAAAGCACCTTAAAGTGGAATAAAACAAACAAAAACTTGATACTAAATTTCATTCAAGATGATTCAGAAATACCTTAAATTGAGGAAGCAATGATTTAAAAAAATTTGTTTCTTCCCTTTTCTTTAGAGAAGAAAGATTTATAAAGCAAAATTTGGGTTGAGGTTGTGACATCAGTTTACTTTAGTATAAATTTCAATTCTGATTCAAATATCCTAATATTCAACTTGAAATTTAATATGAATTGATTTCAATTTTTTTTTGTAATTTTTTTCATTCTTTTTCTTTTTCTTTTCTTTTTTTTCTTTTAATTGATTTTTGTAGCTGGCTTCAAAGCTGGTTTTCTTCAAAAACTGATGGATTTTATTGAATCCTTAATTTTTTTTCTCTTTCTTTGGGATCTTTATATCTGGATTCAAAGATTATTAAATCATATTCCAGCCAAATTGAAATTAATTTATTTTGTATCTTTTATTATTGTTTGTTTTTTCATTCATCTTTCAAAATTCATTGGAAAAGCTTATATTTTTTTTGAGAAAAATATATATATATAGTCTTTTCACAAAAGCTTGGACCAAGTTTTTCTCAATTCCATCAAAAGTATGTGTTCAGTATCACAAGAAAAAATCTAGGACCTTTTTGAAAAATAGTTCTGACCTGCCAGATATCAACTGATCAACCACTCAGCTATATATATAGCTTATCTATATTGTATGTACCATCATTCCACATGCAGAAAGCTCCCACACATTGATCCCAATACACACCCCTTATCTTTCTGCAGCGGTCTTTCCTCACCCAAGCTTGATAATGGAAAAACCCATCCCTAATTCATGCCCCAGCAACACTCATCTTCTCAACCTTGCTTCATAATTGCAAATACAGTAAGGATTTTATGGACCAAAAATTTAATAATTGTTTTATTTTTGATTGATTTAAAATTTTTTTCCCAAACTGAACTCATTTCTCTAATCTTTTTGCATAAACCATGGTTTATCATCAGTAAATACCATCAGTCAAAGTTTCTGCCATCTGAATGGACCTCCAGGAACTCCCCCGGGATTTCATTTGCAAATCACTTGGGTAATGCCTCTCCAGAAAATCATTCAACCGCTGGATGGAGCTATACCAAGAAAAAAAGTGGTAATTTGTGATCTGCACACATACAAGAGACAAGGACGCCCTCCTATCCTGTCAAAGGAGAACCATGAATTTGTGATTGAATTTGATTGTTTGGAATCAAACCTCTTCTTGGATCAAATTTGGACAATCATTTAACCGCTGGATGGAGCTATACCAAGAAAAAAAAGTGGTAATTTGTGATATGCACACATATAAGAGACAAGGGTGCCCTCATATCCTGTCAAAGGAGGACCATGAATTTATGATTGAATTGGTTTGGTTAGAACCAAACTTCTTCTTGAATCAAATTCAAGAATGTGTGCATGATTAAAATGGCACTTTGGTCAGCATATCAGCCTTACACACAAATCTAGTCAAAAAACTCCAACTCACTCTCAAGAAGGCCCATACTCTAAATACCCACAAGTGATTATAATCCAAGTACCTCTGGATAGAGGATACGCGGCAAATCCCTGCCAAATTTCTAGTATTTACTGGTATGTGATTCCCAATCTTTTCTTTCAGAATTTGTAATTAAATCATGGTCTGACATGATAGACTATAAATGAATCCAGTCTGTGTAGTTGCAAATTATTCAGATTTTTATTTAGATCTTCTAGAGGATGCATTGAAACATGCACCCAGGTTTAACAAAACTCTAAACAATTAAACATTGTACCATAAATCAGCTTTTATGGCCTGATATCTTTATCAATTAGTGAGGGCACAGTGAAATTTGGTGATTTGAGATAATCCTTGTCAGCCTCCTGGATGCCAAGATCCTTGCTATCCTTTAGCTACCAAAGTTGATAGAATAAATAATAAATATATTATTCAATAAAAGCAGCAAAAATCTGGAAAATACTTGGATAAAGCTTATTGCAAGGTTAATTGGTTTGGATATGGTTTATTTTTATAAATCAATATAGATAAATTGATTATTGAATATTTTAATAGAGGGGCCACAATTATATTGGGGATCTTTAACACCTCTCTTCAGGGAATTCATTATGAAAAAACGTAGGCCTGGTTACTTTTGAACCTTTAGTTCAAAGGATATTTTTCCTAAAGATAATATTTATATAAAATACACGATGGAGTGGCAGGGATTTGTAAACAAGCTGCCACAACAGAGAAAGGATAATTAGACTCACTGGTATATTATTAAATCCCTTGGGTACCTGTTTGGGACGTGCACTGATGGGTTATACCTGTATACTGGGGTTATAAGGTTGTTCAGCAGTTTAAATTGATAAAAAAGGGTTGAGGACGGATATTATTAATAATACTAAAGCCATAAATCACTTACTTATCTCTTATAAGTATTTTATTACCTTGGCACGGTGTCTGGATGTAAATATAACTGGGTCTCTGGGTATCAATATCCTCAAAAGAGCTCTTTATTTATAGCTTTTTTAGTCCCAATATTGTCCTTCTGAGGGGTACAGGGGCTCAAAGGGACAGAAACTGAGGCTAGAAGGGTAACCATTGGTATCCTGTCATGTGTTCTTGGTTCTGTAATGCGGGTAGCATCTAATTCCACAGGGTATGGGAATCATTCTTCTTTATAATTTAGTTTGGACGTGTGAATAACACTAATCTTTCCTTTTCATTTGTTATTTAATTAATTATCCTTAGTAAATTTTCCCAGTAAGTTAATAATTATTATAATAGACATTCCTACGGATATTCTGATGTCAGGTGAGTTCTCATTATGTATTAAATAATTGGAGTAAAGTCATGATATTGATTTTACTCCTTATTTCAAAATTCAGTTGATTTACTAAAATAATTACTTGAAAATATAAGTCATGGGTATTCATGTGATATTTTTACATCATTAGTTTTCTTAGTATGTCACAAAAATATTGATGCCTAGAAATTCTCATAAGGGTATATTAAAGTATTTTAATATATTTTTAGAAGTAGTCATTATCTTATTTTCGACATTTTTGGTACTTTGAATTATATTTAATAAAAAATACGTATATAGGTTATTTAGGTATTTTTATATACGTTTATGTATTTTTTTTACTATCAACTATCCACGGGACCATTTATTACATATGTAGAATGTTCCAATGTAGGTTGTAGCATGTTTACGTGGTACCTAGGTTTCTCAGGCTGCCTGTCACTTTTTCAACCCATATTCCTGCGGCTGCGTACTTTTCAGAGGCCTGGGGCTGCGTACACAACTTTGACAGGGTGAAAGTGCTGTAGCTCAGCCGCGCGCAGGTATATTGTCTGCTGCAGCTGCGTGCGGGAATTGTGACAGAACACATTTCTGTCTGTAACTCCTAAAATATACACAACACCTCATTCTGACTGAATTTTAGGTCTGACACCTAGAGGTTACAATACATGTGAAATATTTAATTGTCCAAAAAGTTCATTAGTGGTGCTGTTGTATTTTGGTCTTTCTTTCTTTAATTATTTAAAAATATAACGATTTGGATTTCAAGGGTCGGGTCAGTGAGTGACCCTACCCAGCTCTGGGTGGAGAATCCATTTTTGCAATAATATCCATGTTTTTCCTATTCCATCTTAGGTTAATTTTATTATTTCTATTTTTATGTTATTTCTGTTACTTTTTCAGCTTGCCCTGCAATAGTAGCAAGCTGACATTCCCCCACTCCAAGATATGGCCATATCTGAAAAAAAATCTTGAGCATGTTGGGAAAAAATTATTTCCATGTGTGTTTCAGTTCCTTTTGCTGGCTCTGTAGTTTCTAAGATGTATTTTTCCATCAGGTATATTATTTTCTGGTAACCATTCATCTTTGTCTGCAGATTCTACTTTGTATCTGCCTAATTATAGTCTAACATCTTTTCCTTGCACTCTCTCTTTCTTGTCTCTCAATATCCTGCTGACTTTCCCTTTTTCTTTCACAGGGTCAGGTTCTATTGGGCTTATTGCTGGAGGGAGGTTGCTACCTTCTCTTGGTTGAAAGTGTTTGACAAGGCTAACAGGAAATACTGGGTGTTTTCTTGATAATTCTTCACTCAAGATTACTTCAACAGCATTTTTGCCATGCATTGTTTTGATAACAAATGGTCCAACAAAGGCTGGTTTCAGCTTTCTGTTACCTGCTAGATTGTTGAAGTTGGTAGTGGATATCAAGATCTGATCTCCTATTTTAAAGTCAGGTTCCCTATGTGATTTTTCCCATCTTTGTTTTTTGTATTCTACTTCTTCTTCTACACATTTTTGAGCATGATTATTTGGCAGATCTATCATTTTTGTAAATTCAAGAGATGTTGGATGAATGGTGGCTAAGTTATAGTTTAAGTTATTCCTAGGGAGTTTTGGAATCCATCCTCTTTCTAGTATTTAAGGGGCTTCTTTGGTAGTAGAATCTTTACTGCTGTTATAAGCCATCTCTAGAGCTGGGAGAAGGCTTAACCAATCATGGCAATAACCATCTGAGTTTTTGTATTCTAGACCAAAGCTACAGAACCTTCTTAACATATCTTCTAGGGTCTGTAGCATTCTTTCAGCTACTCCATCAGTTTGGGGATGGTGTGCTGTAGAAAATGCTAGAGTAGTACCCAGTATATCATGTAGATTACTCCAAAACTCAGAGGTGAATTTGGGGTCTCTGTCACTGATTATAATTTTGGGTATACCAACATCAGCTATAATCCTATTTCAAAATAGTATAGCTACATCCATAGCACTATCTTCTTTGTGGTTAGGTAAGAATTTTGCCTTCTTAGAGTATCTGTCAACTGTAACTAGGACAGAGTTATATGAATGAGTACCTCCAGGGGGGAGGCCAGTGAGAAAATCCATATTAATGATTTCCCATCTATTTTTGGGTTCAGAGATCTTCTGTAGGAGTCCAAACCTTTTTCAAGTAGTTTTATTAGATTTTTGGCAAGTCTCCCAGCTAGTAACATACTTAATAGTGATTTCTTTCCAGTCTATCCACCAAGCAGTTTGTTTTACTATCTCCAAGGCTCTTTCAGTTGATAGATTCCATGATGAACAGTTGTCATGGCATTTCTGGATTATGTGTTGTATATGTTCTTCTTTGCTTAGTACTAATACACTGGAATGTTGGTGTCTGTAGTAAAGGAGACCATCCCAAAAGGTAAACCTTCCTGCTTTATAGAGTTTAAGTAATGAAGAAGGTAAACTATTTATCAGAGCTGCTTCTGGGGATTAACATTCCATAATGGTAATCAGCAGCTTGATTTCAGGGGAGTAGTTGTCCCTCACTAGATTGAAGAAATCAGTATCTAATTTGCATAAGTGGATCCCCATGATTGGAGCATTTAATGCAAAAATATTAATTTTCAAGATAGGAAAGATATCTTGATCCTTGGGGTCATATGCTGGATTTCTAGAGTCATTAGGCAAAGCATTCCTACTTAGACTATCAGCATTCTGATGTTTAGCTTCAGCTTTATGCACTATAGTCATCTGACCTCTATACTGTTGTATAGCAATGTGCCACCTGAGCATATGTCTGCTGGGGGTTTTCATGTTCATGAGATTTCTTACAGCATTAAAGTCTGTGATCACTTGGAAAGTGGTGCCTTCTAAGTAATAGTGTAGCTTTTCTAAATCCCATACTAGAGCCAAGCGTTCCATCTGACTGGCTCCATATCTCTTTTCTCTATCTTTGATCTGTTTAGATATGAAGAGTACTGGTTTCTCCACTGGCTTGTCTTCTTCTATTCTTTCTTGATGTAGAGCAGCTCCTAACCCTTCAATACAGGTGTCAATGTACAGTTTAAAGGGCTTGGAGTAATCTGGTTGAATGAGTAAAGGAGTAAAGGTCATAGATATTTTTAGTTCCTCATAGTTTTTCAATCTCTCATGTGTCATTTCAAAGAGAGTTTTATTGTTGCATATTTCATACAGACTTTTAGTTATCATAGCAAACTTTGGTATGTATAGTCTGTATTAACTGAAAAAACTAATGAAAGACAGTAACTCTGTTTTATTTTGAGGAATAGGTCTGTTCATGACAGCAGCTATCTTATTTTGATCAGCAGCTAGAGTTAGACCAGAGACCATATGCCCTAGGGCTTTCAATTCTCCATATCCAAAGTTGCATTTCTTCATGGATACTTTTAATCCTGATTTGGAGATATTTTGGAGTACTAATCTTATTTGGTTGATAAGAGTATCCCAATCATCAGAATACATGATAACATCATCTATATATACCATCATCCATCCTTGTCCAATGTATGTACCTAGAACTGTGTCCATTGTCCTCTGGAAGTGCAATGGGGCATTCTTTATACCAAAGGGCATCCTGAGATATTCATATATTCCCAAATGACAGATTATTCTCATAAAACTTCTGCTTTCAGGGCTTATAGGTATCTGGTGGAAAACTTTAAGCATATCCATAGTAGTGATATATTTGGCCTTGGACAATTTATGTAGAGCATGATCAATCCGGGGTATAGGATAATAATCTGCCTGAGTATAATTGTTGAGAATTCTGAAGTCTCCTACCATTCTTGACTTGTAATTATGCCAAGCTATGATTACAGGTGTGGACACATCTGCCTGCTCATTGTGCCCTACTTTCCTTAATACTTGTAAGTCTATCAGCTCTTGGATATGTTCCTCAAGAGCTATTCTAGACTTAGGACTAGAGGGATAAGCTGGTCTTCTTAAGTTTTCAGGATAAGGAGGCTTAATAGTCAATGTTAATACCATTTCATGTCCTTTGATATCACCAATGGGGTGATCTTTAGTACAAAAAGCATTTTTGTTCTCAAAGCAGACTGTCAATATATCTTGCTTCTGTTCCTCAGAAAGTTTCACATTTAGAGCTGCTTGAGAGAAGTATTCTTGGTCAAAGTCTTCCAAATGCTTTTGATAAGTGGTAGAGGAGAAGTTAGATTGGATGGTGCATATCTTAAACTTCTTGTCCCAATTACAACCCACTGTAAAGTATCTCCCTTTACTCTGGAACACACCTATACCATATAGACATAAAGCATAATTACCTATTATCAGGTAGTCACATAATACATTGAGCAATACTACAAATTCCACTTGTATTCTCAAAGATCCTTTAGTATGGGTTAATATTATAGGAGCAGTCCATACTCCAATATAATTCATGGTAGAGTTGCAAGATCTAAACTTGGCTTTTGGGACAGGCAGAAGGTGTTCTTTCCAATTGGGATCCCATTTGTTTAAGAATTCAGTACAGACACATGAGCAGAAAGCTCCACTATCCAGTAATAAACTTATAGGTCTGTATCTATACAATCCTGTTGCAAAGCAAGTTTGACCAGTAGTATAACTCTTACCACTCATAGGTTTCAATGTTAATGGTTTAACATCCGTGATATGTCTAGGAATTATGGTAGGATCTCATTTTTGGGGAAAACTAGATTCCACATGGATGTTATTGATTTCTATAGAAGTTCCTATATCTCCTTCTATAACATTAACAGGGTTGGTCAGGATCAATTCACATTCAGAAAGGGATCCTTCACTATCAGCTATATCTTCATATTTCTGATTCCCTTCAACCTCCTGCTCTCCTTCCAAGACTGCTATCTTTTTTTTGGTAATGGACAGTCTTGTCTCATATTCCCTGTCTTGTTACAATTCCAACAAGTTCCAGGAATTCTCTCTTTGTCCCTGTTCTCATTAGGTTTCTTATTATCAGAGGTATTTGTCAGAGGGGGTTTTTCTCTGGTTTTGTTAATGTTGAAGTTCTCTTTAGGTCTAGAAGAAGCCTTCTTGTCTAAACCATTCATGTCTATGACTTCTTCTAAAACATTGATTAGAGTTGGTAAGTCAGCATCCATACTCATCCTACATATTAAACTACGGTTAAGATTCCCAGGACAAAAGTTGAGGAGTCTTTCATTTAATTCCTCTTTATCAGCATCTGGATAGAAGCAATCTATTCTTCTCTTCTGTTCAAAGCACCATTTTTGAGGCTTATCCTTGGAGGGATCAAATGAGGAATTTTCAAAATTTTTCATCATTTTTCTTTTCCACATTCTAGAACCAAATTGTTCAAGAATTCAATGGTAAGAATCCCACTTCTTCTCTTTTACTGATACACCAGTCTAAAGCTAACCCTTCAAATAGTCTGGGAAGCCTGACTACAGCTATAGCTTCTGGTAAGTCATAAGATTTAATAGTATAGTCAATAAATATAATGAAATTTGTATGATTGTATTCTCCTTCACCAGAGAACTTAGGCCATTCAGAAATTGGGGGTAAACGTTTGAGGGATTGTTCCATTTCAGGAGTAGGACTAGGCCTGAAGGTGTCACTCCTATGCATTCCTAGTAAGAGTGGTGCATAAGGTTCAGTTGTTTTTCTGGGAGGTTTTGGTTCCTTGGTGGTACTCCCCAAGGGGTTGGTCAGACAGAATTTTAATTCTCTAAGATCATTCTGGATCAGATTAAGTTTCAGGTCCACTTTATTATTAAGCAGATCTTATTTCTCACTAAGGGAAAGAATGGAGCTGTTAGTAGTATTTACCAATTCTTCTTTTAAAGGTTGAGAAGATATAATAAAATCTTCTTCAATACCTGATAACATATTCTCAATTGTTTGAGTCTGTCTGATTTTACCTTAATTAATTGTTTTCAATAATTGTTCTGTATTTTCTTTAATATCTTCCATTCCTACAGTTTTTGTTTGGTTATTAATTAATTTGGCTACTACTGAGGTTAACTTATCTATTTTGGTATAAAAACCATCCAAATTTCCACAAAAAATCTTGAAATTATGGTGCATATCATAAGAAAAGGAAGTAATTACATCAGAGGTTGGTTTAGACAAGTTACTGGGTTCAGAATTAGAGGCTAATTGTTGTACACCTTTTTCCACTTTTGAGCTAAGGATATTATCTGATCCCAATCCTTCTTTCCCTTTGGCTTTGGATGGGAAGAAGATCTCTTCTTTCCTGATCCTTTGCCTTCCATTTGGGCTAATTGATCCCAAGGATTCCACTTCTCTACATAGGATTCTACCTCTTTCCTTGGAATCATTTTCTGAAGGGCTATCTGGGTAGCTTTTGCCTAGGAGATTATCTTTTTCATAGATACCATGTCCTCCTTGGTTTGGGCTTCTTTGAACTCTTCCCAATATTTCACGTGCTCTCTGACTAAGTCTTTGATCCTGGCTTCCTTGGGCAGAGTCTGCTGGGGTTGCTGCAGGGAATCTTCTTGTAATGGAAGGGGGCTTAATTCTACTACCTTCTCCAGCTCTAGGTTGGGGGAGGGAAGAAGTACTTGGGGCTGTTCCTTGTCCATCAACATTTGATTTGCGGGTTCTGGTCCCCTCATGGTTGTCATTATTGGTGGTCTCACAGTTACTGGGGGCTCCTGGAAAAGATCCATAGGAGGTAATTCTCCCTGAGGCTCTTTTGTTACGTCTATTCATATTGAATGAAATGTTTATAAGTATTTTTCTACAGAAAAAAATCCATAAAAATAATTTTTATTTAAAACTCACTTAAGTTGATATTCACAGGTACCAGGACTTTATTGGGATTAAATTGATCCTTAATAGGTAATCCTGCAGGGTCTTGGTGTGTCCCAATGAGGTCTTCACCCCTCCAATCAATATTTTCAGGGCTTCCAGAGATATCTGGGACTTCTTGATCCAATAAATCAGTTTCAGTGGTGGTGGTTTCTGGTATATGAGGGTTCACTGATGGTAAAAGGTTATTTTATTGGTCAATAAAATATATTAATATTATTTTAATAAAAATAATATGGTAATACAAGTTATATACTTACTTTTATATTTTAAAAAGTAATTTATACGGTATTTCTTCCAAGATTTATGTTTTGTTAATAGGGCCTGGAAGTTGATATGCCTCTCAAGATCTTCTTGTTCAAGGAGTTTATCTAATTTTTCACGTGCAGAAGAGCTATTAAGCTGCTCATCTTGAGTTAAAGCTTCCAAACCAGTAGGTTCATAATTTTTAATATATTCTTCTTTTCTTATCTTTAAGAGATTGAAATAATGGATTATCAATTCTGCATTGGTTTTTAAATCCACTGCAAAAGGATTTAATGATGAATCGCGGTTTAAAAGTCAGATGTATTTATCTTTGATTTAATTTTATGTGAAATGTCTGGTCCAAGGTATTAAATATAATAAAATGGAATATTTCCTGGCCAGACCCCCAATTTTCAGCCTCCTGGATGCCAAGATCCTTGCTATCCTTTAGCTACCAGAGGTGATAGAATAAATAATAAATATATTGTTCAATAAATGCAGCAAAAATCTGTAAAATATTTGGATAAAGCTCATTGCAAGGTTAATTGGTTTGGATATGATTTATTGTTATAAATCAATATAGATAAATTGATTGTTAAATATTTTTATAGAGGGGCCACAATTATATTGGGGATCTTTAACACCTCTCTTCAGGGAATTCATTATGAAAACACATAGGCCTGGTTACTTTGGAACCTTTAGTTTAAAAGATATTTTGCCCAAAGATAATATGTATATAAAATACCCGGTGGATTGGCAGGGCTTTGTAACCAAGCTGCCACAACAGAGAAAGGATAATTAGACTCAATGGTATATTATTAAATCCTTTGGGTACCTGTTTGGGACCTACACTGATGGGTTATACCTGTATACTGGGGTTATAAGGTTTTTCAGCAGTTTAAATTGATAAAAAAGGGTTGAGGACGGATATTATTAATCAGACTAAAGCCATAAATCACTTAATTATCTCTTATAAGTATTTGATTACCTTGGCATGGTGTCTGAATGTAAATATAACTGGGTCTCTGGGTATCAATATCCTCAAAAGAGCTCTTTATTTATAGCTTTTGGGGTCCCAATATTGTCCTTCTGAGGGGTACAGGGGCTCAAAGGGACGGACACTGAGGCTAGCAGGGTAACCAGTTGTATCCTGTCACGTGTTCTTGGTGCTGTAACGCGGGTAGCATCTAATTCCACAGGGTATGGGAATCATTCTTCTTTATAATTTAGTTTGGACGTGTGAATAACACTAATCTTTCCTTTTTATTTGTTATTTAATTAATTATCCTTAGTAAATTTTCCCAGTAAGTTAATAATTATTATAATAGACATTCCTAGAGATATTTTGATGTCAGGTGAGTTCTCATTATGTATTAAATAATTGGAGTAAAGTCATGATATTGATTTTACTCCTTATTTTCAAATTTCAGTTGACTTACTAAAAATAATTACTTAAAAATATAAGTCATGAGTATTCATGTAATATTTTTACATCATTAGTTTTCTTAGTATGTCACAAAAATATTGATGTCTAGAAATTTTCATAATAGTATATTAAAGTATTTTAATATATTTTTAGAAGTATTCATTATCTTATTTTCGACATTTTTGGTACTTTGAATTATATTTAATAAAAAATACGTATATAGGTTATTTAGGTATTTTTATATACTTTTATGTATTTTTTTACTATCAAATATCCACGGGAAAATTTATTACATATGTAGAATGTTCCAATGTAGGTTGTAGCCTGTTTACGTGGTACCTAGGTTTCTCAGGCGGCCTGTCACATTGTCAACCCATAGTCCCGCGGCTGCGTACTTTTCAGAGGCCCGGGGCTGCGTACACGGCTTTGACAGGGTGAAAGTGCTGTAGCTCAGCCACGGGCGGGTGTATTGGCTGCCGTGGCTGCGTGCGGGAATTGTGAAAGAACACATTTCCGCCTGTAACTCCTAAAATATACACCACACCTCAATTCTGACTGAATTTTAGGTGTTAAACCTATGCGTGACAATACATGTGAAATATTTAATTGGCCAAAAAGTTCAATAGTGGTGCCATGGTATTTTGGTCTTTCTTTCTTTAATTATTCAAAAATATAAGGAGTTGTATTTCAAGGGTGGGTTCAGTGAGTGACCCTACCTAATTTCGGGTGGAAAATCCATTTTTTCAATAATATTTATGGTTTCCCTACTCCTTCTTAGGTTAATTTTATTATAACTATTTTTATGTTATTTTTGTTACTTTTGCAGCTTGCTCTGAAATAGTAGCAAGCTGACAATCCTCAAGGGGAATTTGGGAAAAAGAATCATGTTCTCCTTGGATCCCACTTTTGACACCAAAATTGGATAATTGACATTGCTTCCAATTATCCCTGTTTTCATAGCTTCCACAAATGAATCCATACCCTGCTGTCAACTCAATCCTTTTTTTTTATAATGCTGCTATTCATAAAGGTCCGCAAGTAGCATGTTTGTGCTGTGAAGCTGGCACCAATGTATGGTATTTATCACCCTACTGTCTGGAGCTAAATCCTATGGATGCATTTTTTTCTCAAATAAAATCATACCTTTGTTGATCACAAGGCTTTATCTTAGCTTCCAATACAATAAAGATCATCAGCAAGTGTAATTTAAACATCATCACTCAATAATTATGCTCAAAGTTCTATTGGAATTTTAATTACCAATTCCCCCCTGACAAGGATCTTTTGGAAGTTTATGATCAATAGTTAAAAAAATATATCTCCCCAAATCCTGGATTCCAGAAAATAAATTCAATTTACCATGTTTTCTAAATACAATAAAATAATTAGATGCATGGACAAGGAGTTGTACCACTAATGATAAGGTGCACACCTTAACAACCATTCATATTATTATGTTTGCAGGCGTCTTGGATAAAGTTGTTATGGGTCCTTTTTTGCCCATAGTCCTTGAAAAATGACATTTGGTTGATGTCACCATACTCAATTTTTTTTTCCTTTGCCTTCATCATTCACTTTGAAAACCAAATGGCTAGCACTTGAGCTGCTGGGAATACCAAAAAACTCCTCCTCATTCTTCTTGACTTTTTAGATGGGTGATGAACAAGCAGCGTTGGATTTTTCCTTGAACTTTCAAAATTGCTGATTGTTAATTTTGTTCTTTGTGATGGAAAATTTTGAAAGATACTTAAAAAATCCTTTTTTGTGGGGTATTTCCTGATGAATTATTTGGCTCCCAATTCTCAATTTCTGTTTTTATTACTTTCTCTAAACCCAGAAATTCTGGACTAGGTTCAGTATATGTACTAATGAGGGAACAAATGGCTGAAGAGAAATAATGATGGAAGTATGGATTTATTATTAGTAACAGGACTTCACATCAAGGCAGAGATGACAATACAAGGAAATATGACCAAAAGGTCTTGAAGAATTTTATTTAACTCTTGGTCTATCTTTTTCTTTCCATGGGTCTGTCTGTCTGCTTGATTGTTTTCATGGGTCCTTGTCTTAGTCCTTCTATCCAATGGTCTTATGGTTCTGGTGGGGTTCCAGAGGTTTTTCTTTGTTTTACTTGATCTTCCTTTTGATCCTGCTGACAACCTTTTTCTTAGTTTGGTTTTGGTCTGCTGGGGGGTATCTGAGTTTGACTGCTTCAAAGATGGGGAGGAGGTTCTTTTTCTTCTCCTTCTGTGTCTTGATCTTCTTGTTCTGCTGTGGCTGGATGGCCTTCTTGCTGACGGACTGGCTGGCTAGTTTTCTGGCAGGCAGGCTGACTGGCTAAATGGCTTTCTGGCAGTCTGGAAGGAAGGCTGAGTAAATGAGTGGCGGTCTGGCAGGCTGGTTGATGGGCAGACTGTTGGCTGGTGGGTGTTGAAATAACTGATCTCTGTACTCCCTCAACTCGGTACAACTTCAACTAGGCACAACCCAGTGCAGCTACTTCAATTCCACAATCCCCGCTCCATCTTCATCACAATCCCGCTCCATCTTCATCACCCTGCCTGCTCAACCTTGATCACCCTTCCTCTCCCGCTCCATCCTCAAATCCCAATCTCCTTTCAACATTCATCCTTGACTCCTCATCATCATCCTTCCCTTTCTCCCCTGCTCCCGCTCCTCCAATCATGCTTATTCCTTCAATCCTCATTTTTCCATCTCATTCCTTCAATATTCCTCCCAGCTCCTTTCCATCAATCTTCTCCTTCATTACATTCTTGTCTCCGTTCTCAACTCTTACTTCTTGTCTACCAAACATCTCCTCCTCCTCCATCAAGTACCTCAACCTACAGATCAGTTATCCTTCTTTCTGTCTAGACATGAGATCACATTTTTACACTCTTTTATTAATCTCTTGTTTCTGATTTCTGCCTTGCAGTCTGCTGGTCTTATTTTGAAATACAGTCATTTCATTCTTCACAATTAAAAGCCAAAGGCCCACCAACTCAAAAGCAGGCTGGCTAAGGCAGGCTGGCTGACTGAGGTTGTCTGGCTGGCTGACTGAGGTTGGCTGGCTGGCTTCCTTGTTGGCTGATCTTGCAGGCTGACTGATGGGCTGACTTTCTGGCTGTTGGGCTTCCTTAGGCTGGTTTGCTGTCTAAGACTGACAGGTTAGATAGGGCTGACTTTCTGGTTAAGGCTGTCTTTCTTGGACCAGATTTCTGATTGGGGCTGGATGGTCTGGGCTTGATGGCTTTGTCTGAATTGGCTGGCTTGATCTGGGATGGCTAACTTAGTCTGAACTGGCTGGCTTGGTCTGCACCTTCTGGCTGATCTGGGCTGGCTGGTTGTAGTTGACTGGCTTGATCTGGGCTGTCTGGCTTAGTATGAACTGGCTGGCTTGGTCTGCGCTTGCTGGTCTTGGCTGGCTGGCTTGGTTTGGACTTGTTGGCTGTTCTGGCTTGCTTGCTAGGTCTGGGCTGAATGGCTTGGTATTGTCTTCCTAGCTGGCTTGGGCTTGAATTGTTAGATGACTGACTTTCTGGCTATCTTTCTTTTTGGGGTTGGCCACCTTTTGCTGGTTAGCTCAATGTTTTTTGGCTGGCTAGGTCAGGGTCTGGTGGCCAGGGGCTGTCTGGATGTTTCTGGGCTTCCTTTCTGGGTCTTGATTGGCTGGATAGGCCCAATTTGGAGGTCTTAGGGTCCTGGTCTGAGTCTGGGCTGGGCTTCTGGGCCAGCTGGCTGGTTTGGTCTGGCAGGCTAGGGCTGGGCTGGCCCAATGGGTTGGACTTGTAGTTGCGTGGGTGTCTTCCCCACACAACTACTCTGATTTATCCCAATTGGGATAACTTGGATGGCTGGGATTTCTTGGTCTTGTTCTAGGCTGGCTGGTGCTCTTGGTCTTGCTAGTGGCCAGCTGATTGATTGATTGGTCCGCTTTTTATAAGGGCTGGGGCTGGTTTGGAGATTGATTTTCCTCAATTATGGCTGGGTTGGCAACAGTTTACAGGTTGCTTCTTGTTAGCTTCCAGTGGTTTGAAGGTCCCATGATCAAAGTGGTCCAGTCAATGAATGAGTTGGCTTTCTGGTTAAAGCTTGAGGCGGGTTTAGGCTGAGAATGTGTTTGTGTAGGGATATGGCCTGTGCAAGTACTCAGAGTTATCCCAATTGGGATAACTCCTAGGTAGTCACAATGTGGTTGTTCAAAAATGAATACCAAAAAATCAACTACACTTTTATTTTTTTTTTAATTAACATTTTTTTTGGTGAGATTTAAAAATTTCCTATGTGCTCTCTATTATAAGTGGTTTTTTCTAATCCTGGCTTGGTTGAGTGATTTGTAATTTAAATTGTGTTTTTCTGAAGAATCATTTGTGCTAGATGAGATCTTTGTTGTTAAAATCCACAAAAGCTTCATAATACGCACTTTTACAATCCATGTGGCCTCATTTACATCCCAATCAATGATTATCCTCATTACCAATACTTCTCTTCCAACTTGGAAAAGACCAAACACATTGGCCAATACACCCTTCTTTACAAAAGCATTGATAAAATCAAATTCAGCATGTGTATGGGTCTAAAGAGTTCCAGAATGATGCTTTAGCCAAAGTAGATGATAAATTCACAACTCCCAGTTGTGCGGTAGTTGTGTATGGCTGTATACGGCCCATTTGACCTGTGGGGGCCCATACACAATTTGGTGCGGCCCAAGTTGCAACAAGCCAGCAAAGAAGACTGTATCAAGGCGACTGGCGGTGGGGGGGACCTGACCTACCTCCCACCAACAATTAGGGGCGCTCCCCCCCCCCCTTTACCAAGGGGGAGGAGCAAAAAGCTGGTGGGAACTGAAAAACCCCCAGCCCATCTGTTGTTCCCAATGCCCTGGGGGCATCAACCTCCAGGGCCCTGGTGGGGGGATTTTACCTCCCCCTGCAGGGAATTGACAGAAAGGAGGGGTGGGTGGCATTTCTACTGGTTACACTCCCCCCCCCCATTTGCGGATGAGAAAAGACCCAGGTGATTCCTGGGTTCCACCAATTTTTATTTATTTTTTTATTCTTTTATTTATTTTTGGCCTTTTTATTTATTTTATTTATTTTATTTATTTTATTTATTTTATTTATTTTTGGCCCACAACATTTTGTAGTTTTGTGGCAGGCTACACGACTAAATCCAAGCCATTTAAAACCCCAAACAACTCAAATGTAGTTCTGTGTGGTGTCACACAACTACAAACCATTGTGTGGGGGTAACATGACTCAATTGAGTTTTTCAGAGGCCACACAACTTGACATGAGCCGTGTAGCATGCCACACGGCCCATTTGAGTCCTGTACACAACTCAAATGGGTTGTGAATTTAACATTACCCTTAGCCAAATCACCCCCTACCAACCTCAATGCAACAGAAAAAAAATATGATATATGTGCCTGGAATTCCCAATCAGTGTGATGTATCATACAACATATCATTTTTTTGTGGTATTTGGTTTTGTGTATGTCTTCTCTTGATTTTAACATACCTAAAACTTCCATGGTTATCTTTTTCAAGTTTTCAATCCTATGTTTCAGGGCTTCCCTGGTGTATAATACCCAACAAAGGTTTCTTCATTTGGATGCTTCATCAGCCTAACACTTGCAGCATATCTGTTACCCACCTTGACACATTGACTGCAAGAACTATTTGCATTTATCCCAAAGGCAATATATTCCAGATCTTCTTCATCCAACCAACCAACCCCAATGGAAGCAAAACTTGAAAAGTATGCATACTGAATTTTTTATGGGGTTGCACAAGCTTTATCCTGAAATTCAACTGGCAGAGGTGTAAAAATTTGGTCAGGTATTCTTATTTTTGCCTTCCTCATTTTCAAAAGGTTGTGGATGTATGCTTGGACTTAGCTCTTTGTGGAAATCAATCAACCCATGATCAAATTTTGGGTGAGATGATTTTCTGCTGCTTGCCTTCATCTTGCAATAATTGTAATGGGGGGGAATCAATGTGTTTTTGGTGATGGATTTATTGAGGATAAAATTGATATCAAGCCTCATTTAAGATGTTTTGAATTTCTCAGAATTCCAGAAAATCACCCATGAATTGCCATTCCCCATATTGAATGGAAAAACAGGCATGGAATATATTGTGTCAGGCTTAGATTGATGATATGAATTGTGCAACATCACACAGAATACTGGCTTAAAATATATGGATATTGATTGGTATCAAGTATCCAAAGGAACATCCATTGTTGCAGTCTCTTGGTATTGAATCAAACACAGAGATTCAATACCAGTTCAGAGCGCTGAGACTCTTGAGCAAGTCACCCACAACTTGCTTTTAACAATATCCAATGGAAACAACCATGCGGACTGTAAGGCAATATCCAACATTAACTTTGATATAGACATGCCTGGCTCAGATAATTCATTTGGAGCCCATAAGCTGAATTATATTACTACTAGCCACCAATCAAGATCATTTATGAAATTATTATGAGTATATTTAGGAGAGAAATTTATTTCCTAAAACAAGGCATAAAAAAAACAAGTAACAGGGAAAAGATGATTTGAAAAGGAATCCATGATAAAAGTGACCCCAGATCCAACAGTAGCACTACTGCAACAATAATTTTTTGCTTTATTTATTTACACCCTTGTGCAATTTTCAATCACACCAAAAATTAACCCAAGCTAATGGATTTGGGTTTTGGTAAGCCAGTCCTTTCCCAAATATTTTTAACTATCAATGTTTTTATTGATTAATTTTTCTAGGACCATCTCTTTGGTTTTTTTTAGTACCCACAAAATCAATGTATTCTGCAATGGACCCATTATTGCCTGAGTCTGAGTAGGGAACCATTGGTCATTATATTTGGTGGGTTGGAGTAGCACTACCTGATGGCTGATCTCTTTTATGTGATTGTTTTAGAGATTTGAGCCCAGGTGGAGGAGAGGTTAAAGAGACCCTGGGAATCTGCTTGGCCTGGGAGTTCCCAATGTTGCATCAGCAAGGTTCAACAGTGGAAAACATTTTTTTAAGGACTCACTAGGTCTGTGGCCCACTGTTGCACGTTCTTGGTTGTTAGTAGAATGTAAAATTCAGGTTTGGAAGGGTGAGGATATACTGGAAAGCAACAATTGTATGCAATATTTAATTTTTAAAGCAAAAATAAAGAATTCATTTGAACATCTATGGAGCTGAACTCAGGGCCACTACTTTTGGACTAAGAAAACCAAAGAAATCTTTCAGTAAGCTGGATTTTTTTCACCTGTTTAATACTAGTTTGACTTACTTCTAAATTGGAATGGTTTTTACCCTGCTTTTGGCTGGAACTTTATTGCTTTTCTCGGCAATCATTCATAATGTGACATTGATGAGCTACTAACTTGGCCTTCTTTTAATTGGCCACTCCTTCACGGGGGTTGATCATCTTCAGGTTAATGCCTCCATTGAAATTTGGAAAGGTTTCAACTTCATCCAACCATTGAAGAAAGCTTACATCATTTTTGAATTGGGCTGGAGAGGTTATTTTGAATACCTTGGATTTGATAATGTGTCCAAACCAGTGAATCTTGGGGGGGTCAGAATTGGTGCTGTAAAGAATTAGCTTTCCTATTGATTCAATATGCTTTTTGCATTTGTTTGAAATGAGATTCTTGAAACCATCCCACTGCATTATAAATGTATCAAAGGTGACAATAATGTTCTTTTGCAGCTGTATTTTAACCCAACTTTTCATCTCCTTTTTCTTCTCAGGTGCATAGAGGAAAAATGAAATATGAAATTCAAAGTTGAATGATAACATCAAAGGGGATCGTGTTGGAAGGGTTAGCAGTTGAGGGGTGCAGGGTCATTGAAATTGGAATTGGTGAGTGTCTCCTCAATGTGGTAACAATAGAAAGATGGGATTCGAGGTGATTGACTAAATGAGATTAGTAGAATGGTATTGGCATAGGTGGAGGGTGATATTTCTGGGTTTTTGAGTGCTGAAAATGTGAAGAAAAAACACAACAACTAGCAGCTTTTCTAGCATGATTATTTGGAAATTAATTTTTTTGGAAGGAGGGTGGAAGATAGCAAAGGAAGGAGAGCATACTATTTCTGAGAAATCCTTGAAAGGACCATGCTATTGGATTAATTTTTGCTTTGATTGTGGGGATTCAGGAGTTCCAGAGGCAATGATATCCTTTTGCAGATAAATGATGAGACAAGCATGTGAGATGAGCAAGGGGAAATCCAGCTTGGGATATCATGTCCAGATTGCAGAAACCCAACAAAACCATTGACAAAATCAAAATATAAACATAACTTATGGGATCTCAGCTTAATTCCAGTGAGCAGAGGTTGCAAGCTTTTATGAAAAGGAAATTTATCAAATTTATTTTATTTCTCCTCCTCTTCTTCTTTCTAGTTCCTATAAAGCTAAATAAAATCAAATCTCTATCAAATTTTTATTTATTTTTATTTTTATTTTTATTATTTTTTTTTTTAAAAAAAAACTAATTTTTCTGGAACTTTCCTTATCATTTTTTATTCATATTTGAATTTTCTTTGACTCAGGGTGAATTGAAATTTTTATTGATTATTTTTGCAGTTTATTTTTATTTTTATGCTGTTCAAGTCCTTTGAATTGAACTAAATTCAAAATTCAAGAAGATTTCCATCCAATTATTTTTAAAGTAATCTTCTTATTTCTTGAAATTTATCTTTGAATGAGCTTCAATAAATGTATTTCTTTTGTATCTAAATATTCATAATTTTTCATCTTTTTCTTTGTTTTTTTTTTGCTTCAAATTTGACTCAAACCAACTTTATATTAGATTTATGTATATATGTATAGCTATATATATATATATATATTCTCTGTAAGGTTTTTTATGTTTTTATTTTGAATTTTGAATTTTTTCTTCAAATCTTCTTCCAATAAACTATAAATTAAAACTTGAATCATTTCTTCACTATTTTTCCTCATTCTTTAAAGCTTCCTGGATTTTGTATTGGTCTTTTTTTCCTAATCTTTAATTTTTCTTTTAGGAACCTTCAGTCCAATTCTTTAAGTGAGATCTCCTCATTTCTATTTATTTCATAACCATTTTTTATTATGCTTTTATTTTTCTTTGAAGTAGCTTGAAGTTTGTATCTTATCAAAAAAGAAATCATTCACTTGATTACTATATCTTTTTATATGCTTTGTTTTTTTTTTGAAGAAAGTTGAAATTGATTTCAAACTTATTTATTTCATATATTATTTCTTTAATTGATTTTTGAGCCTCAAAATATTCCTCTCCTCTTATATTCTTGCAAGGAGGTAGATTATAACTAATAATTATAATAATGTAGTTTCTCTCAAGCAACTAAATTTCAACCATGGTGAGTTATTGCAATTGCCACAAATTGCCACAGCCATTAAAGAAATGTGCTGTGTTTGGAAGTTGTCCCAATCAGGAAAACTCCTGAATTTGTGCAAGACCAAATTAATGTGTGACTAAAGCTGGGGTCTCCCTCTGCGCCAATGCCTACCTCAATTCCCCCAACAATCATCATCTCCACCACAGCAATCTCCCAAAGTAAGAAAAACCCACCTAGAATATAACCAAACAACCACTCAAGACTGATTGAAAAAAAAAGGATCAAAACTCCCTCAGAAAAATTTTCGGCCTTGATTGCCAGCCAGACCAGCCTAAAACCATCCAAACTACCATCCAAACAACCAATCAATCTCCTCTTTTCCTCAAGCTTCCAACCAACCAAGGCCTCCACTTCCCTCTAGCCATTGGCCAGAAACCCAGGTACAAAAAGAAAGTCTGCTTGATTCAAACAAGCTCAAATCAACCACCAACCCCTCAATCCTCAGAACAGACCAAGACCAAAAAAGACCAAGCCAGCTGTCTGACCCACAGAGACCAGGAAGATCATGAGAACCTCAAGGCTCCCCCAGAACTATTGGTCAGAACCTGCATAGCTGGATTGACATGGAGAACCTCTTTCATAACTGATATTTCATATTCCTTTATGCTCTATCTGTCTTCTCACCTATATGTAGACCAAATTAAAAAAATTCTGGTTTTAGAATAATAGTAATAAAACAAAGACATGGGATTATCAACCCTGGAATTCAACATGAGGGTGAGATTTTTTAAACTCTTTCTTCCTTTGAATATATTCATAAACAGCTTTCATTAAATTCATTGAATTTTTTCACACCTTCAATGGGTAGCACAATTCATTTGAGTGCATGAGTTCATTAAAAAATGCATGGCTCTCATGCTTTTTTGATTTTTTAGATAAATTAATTCTTAGTTCAATGGACTCCATTTGAGTTTTATTTTTTTTTATTTTGAATCAAGGACATTTTTTTCAACTCAGAATTCCCAATTTCAAATTTTCTCTAGTAATAAAATTAGATAGATAAATTAAACTCATAATTGATTCATCTATCTTCCAGAAATATCAAAAAAAAATTGATTTTTCCAGAAAAAACAATCCAACTATAAAATATCTTGAAAATCCTGAACTCATACAGAAATTTTAAGTACTAATTTTTTTTGAAAAAAATCAATGGATTTCCTTCCTATATATTATCCAATTTGAAATATTTGACCTTTTGAAAATTTTGATGGAAACGTAGTTCATTTATTTTGTTTAATTTTCCAAAACAAAAAAAATAAGAGAAAAGAATATAAAAGAAAAGCCCATGACATAAAAATTCTTGTCTTCACAAATGATCAAGATATTTCATTCAAAAATTTTTAAAAATAAATTAGACAAAAAATTCAATTTCATCACAATTTTTTTTTCTTTGAACATAACAAAAAATAAATGAAAAAATCAGAAAATTCAACAATCAAATTTTGTAAGAAAATTGAATTTTTTTAGAGATAATTAAATTTTTTGATTCAAATTTATCTCAAAGAATTATCCTTGGTTGAAATTTTTAATCCTTTCACAAATCTTTGTACTCTCTTTTTCATCAGAATTTAAATTATATTTTAAAAAAAGGAAAATATTAAAATCATTCTTCTGGACTTTTTTTTTTTAAAAAAAAAAAAAAATCTTTATTTTTTCAAATTAAGTTTTTGATTTCCAAGTTTCAATTTTTAAATATTTCTCTTGAAATTTTAACTAATTTATCTCTCTTTCAAAATTTGATCTTTATTTTTTTTTGTTTTATTCAATCAGTTCATTAATGCTTTTTTCTAATAGTATTCATTCCTTTGAGGCTCATTTTTTTAAATTTACAATTGATATCTAGATCTCCCTTGATAGATTTTACTGATTTTTATTGATCAAATAAGCTAAATTGGATGGTTGTGGTTTTAAGAAAACCTGTAAATGCAAAACAAAATATAACCATCAGCATGACTGTCTTTCATTTTTTATTTCTTTGCCAAAAAAAAGAAACAAAAAATGAAAATTCTAAAATTGTTGGTTTTTTCATAGTCACACTAGTGAATTTTTCAATGCTTTTTGAAGTCCTCTCTTAATTTTCCTAGGAATACTTCACTGGATTGAGCTGCTTCCAATGCAGGTTTCTCATTGATCTGAATTCAGGTTCTCTTTTCTGTGACAGGAAATCAATATATATATTTATATTTTTTTGAGACAAGTCTGTAGCCAAATTAAAATCTATGGGATGGGTTAGGATGGCCAAACAGGTTTGCTGATGGAGAAAGTATTGATAGATTTGATCAGGATTGAAGCAGGAAGGGGGAGGTATAGGTGGATTGAAGGTATGGTGTGGAAGGGTGCCTGAGAAGGTATGGGGGAAGGAATGAGTGTATGATGAGAAGGTATGGAATATATATTGAAGAAGAGACCAAGATTTAAGGGAAAGGAGGAATGAACAAAGCAGTGGGTGAGGTGAGTATTGAGGGGGAGGGAAGGATGATATTTATAATAGAGTGTATCAGAGTTAGAAAACCCACCTTTAGAAACCAGCCATTTATTTTTTGAACAAACCTGCCATTTTAATGGCAGGTTTCTGAAATACACATACCCCCTAACTGATATATTTCAAAATAATGTGTTTCATGGAAATGGAAGATTTCAAACCACAAATCCGCCATTTATGCATCTTCATTCATTATCATGCAAAACACCCAGATAACCCTCCACATCACCAAATGATACACATCATGGGTGGTATTGTCACTTGCAAATCACTCACAACCCCTAAATAACTCAATTTTAGTATCAATACCATAATTTCCCTCAGCTCCCCTCACTCAATCCCTCCCATTACCCTTGAGCATGGGATCCAGTCATTTTACAATCATTTCAACAAACTCTGGAAGCAATCTCATTCATATTGACTCAAGCCATCCCCCCTCAAAGTAATTGACCTGTTCTGTCTCTGGTGGTACCTCTGATAATTCCATCTCTTCCAAATCCATATTTCTAATATCTTTGAATCCTTCCAACTCCAGTCTGTAAAGATTACTTATTGAAACCAAACTGTCCTTCTCCTAAGAGAGCAAGGACAAATGAATACTACTGGGAATGGGCCAGTTCCAAGTAAGCCAAAATCAATGCATCCCACACTGAAATCACCCTCACCTTGACTAATCCAAACCAATCTAATTTATCCCCAGAAAAATAATTGGGACTTCTAGTCTAACTGGCCAGTAAGGCCAGGAACTAGGAATGAAACATGAGAAATGTGGAATTTGTTGCTGAGGCTCATTCCTATGCAATCACCATTTAGTCTGTGTCCTATAAAAGGCAGTGAGTTACCTGTTCTGCTTTGGCATCACCATCTTCACTCTTTATCCACTCCACCAAATAACCACTGAAAATCTCATCATACTAAGCTCAGACTCAATTCTAACAAATTCAATCACAAACAATATTAAAGTCAAATCTACAACAACTAAAACTTGGAATCAAAATTGTGTACATTCTAAGCATCCTGAAACACGTGTTCATGGAAACATTATTGCAATCTTATTATTCCCTCATTTTTATTTCTTTCATTGTTTTTTTTTTTATTTTTTTCCATTTCCCAATTTCCTTTCATTCTGAATTCTCCTTGTCATAAATTTCTCCAAAACTTGTTATCATTTTTCAACATCATCTTTTCTCATTTTTCAGAAACATAAAACAGTCTGACTTTCAAGCATAATTGAGTCAATCTCTTCTCTTGAAGAAAGTCTATGATAACAATAGCAGATGGAATGGTATTGTAAGGAAATCTCATTCAATTCTCATATCACCCCAATCAACTAAAAACCTTGATCAAACCTCTTGGATTCTTTGAGCATGTCCCTTCTTCCATTTTTGAACCATATCATTGGTTCTGGAGGTTGATGTTTAATTGGAGTGAAGGTTGAAGGGGACCAAGATGAAGAAACAGATGGGATGGTTTTCCCTACCTTGGTGATGATCAGGAAATTCTGGGTGGAGGATTTGATTTGAGTCCTTCCGAGTTGCTTGGAGATCTCTTGGACACTGTTAGCTTCCTCAGAAATTTGATGAGTCCTACTATCATGGTTCTTGTTGTCATCATTTTCATTTTTTTTGTAATCATCATCTTCATCTTCATCATTGTTTTCATCTTTATTTTTGGCTGCTGACTTGGGCTACTCCTCCTCCTCCTCCTCCTCAACAAGCCCCCTCTCACTTGTTCTTGATTTTTTGAATCAATAGATCCCTCTTTATTACATCCCTCCTGATTTACTAATCAATCATGGTGCTTGTTGGCTAAAAGAAGGTCACCAGGCATCCAACAACCAGTTGAACATCATCTTTGGCACTCCCTGCATGCATATATTTGGTTCTAGCAATGGAAAGTGATGTTTCCATTGCACATTTGACTATAAGCACAAACAATATTTGGCCTGGGAGGTACCAAAGTTTGTTGAAAATAAAATCTATAAGCAATTGAAGTTTACATTGTGGGTTTGACTATGAGCACTCAAAACTTTTGGCTTGGGTTGTAAAAAAGTTTATTGAGGATAAAAAGGATGAGTGATTGATGTTGCAATTGCATATTTGACTAAGAGTACCCAAAACATCTGACCTGGAAGTTAGAAAAGTCTATAGAGGATAAAAGCTTTAAGCAATTGATTTTTCCATTTCAGTTTTGACTATGAGAACCCATAAAATTTCTCCTGGGATTTGACAATGGCTTTAGAGGATAAAAGATCTAAGAAATTGATGTTTCTGATATTAGGGGACATGGTCAAGCTGGTGGCACAATTCAATGAAGAATTATTTTGCTTGATGTGGAACTCCAAGCATACATTTACCAGGGTTGATAATTGTGAAAATAATTTCATAGTAAGAACAATGAACAAGTGGGTTTGTAAGATGATGGCTTAAATGGTATCAATTTGAATTGTTGGCCTGACCTAGCAAGATCAAAATCTCTGACATGGATCTCAGCCCTATGATTCCTTGGAAAACCAAGCTAGTCTGATTAGGGGTTGGCCCAAAGACTGAAAGGTTACACCAAGATAGATAAGAAAAACAAAGAAAAGGAGAATTATTAATGGATGAATGGTGTAAGAAAAAGGGTGAGGGGATAAAAAAAACAATCAATTGTGCTCTTTCTTGAATTTAGTTCTGCCAGCAAGCATTCAAACCAAGAAACAAATGAAAAAGAAAAAAAGAATCATTTTACATATGAATTTGACCTGATGACTCACAATCATTGGTAGATCTTGAATAATAAGTCAAAAAGCAAGGAAGGGGGGGGGGAGAAAAACATACAAAAAGGGTTGGACATCAGTGATTTTTTACTTTCCTCTCTATCATTCAGTCAAAGGGGTAAGGGAAACCCCTAAAGGTGCAGAAATGTACCAACTTTGATGATTGGGATAAAGAGTGTTATCAATCAATCAATCCACCCATTGTACCAAGATATGATAATAGGTTTGAGCTTGATCTTGACAAGAATCTAATCTTAGAAAGGCCAGGACCATGGCCAAGAGATTACCGGATTTCTCCAAGGGTAGATTGTCATGTATAAAATTTTTCTGGCTGGTTCCATTGGGATAATGATCACCTAGGTCATGTGGAACTGGTTTGGGTTGATAGGTTCCAGTGGCAATGTATCAAAATATTGGTTCCAAGAGTTGAAGAATCTTCCTTGGGATTGCATAGATCAGGAAAAGAAGCACTGGAGTGATCACATCAGCCATCTGACAGTTCCCATTTGAGCATACTTCCTTCAACATCATCATTGTGCTTGGACCATTGACCAGGATAAAATTGCCCAATGTGAGGGTCTTGGTACCTTTGTAATTGGCTTGGGTGTCCTCAATGGCCCTAAAGATCTGCCAACTGAAGATGGCTAAGATATGCACATAGGCTTGAGTATGGACTTGATTGGCATTGGCATAGAGTTGGGGGTCCCAACTCTGAGTGGTGGCAAGGATGTGATAATAGTCAAAGATGTGGAATTTGATCATCTTGGTCATGTTTTTGAACCGGGAGGGGATAATTGATTGCAGTAAAATGTTAATTTCAAACAGGATAAGCAGGGGTGGATGATGATGGGAGAGGAGCTGAGATTGAGTGATGAAGGGATTATCGCACGAGGCTGGATGGCCAAATCGACCCCACCCCCCGGTGGGGGTGCTCGTTGAGACCGGGGGGTGGATGGGATTGATTGAGTGAGTAGTGGTGCAAGAAATCAAATTAAGGTTCGAGTGAGTTAGCAGCCAAACCAGCCAGTCAAAAGGACTCATGAGACTGACTACAAGTACTACTACTCTCCAACCCAGTTTCAATTTAAATAAAGAGATATATTAGTCTCAGTCAGTCATGGTGGACCCAGCGCTACAATCGAGAATGACAGCAAGGGCAACGGCAAGGGCAACGGCAATGGCAACGACGGCAACGACGACGACGACGACAACAACAACAACAACAACGACAAGAAGAAGAAGAACATCATCATTCAACAACAAGAACCATGAAGCTCATCAACATCCAAACAACTCCTCCATCACCCAGTCTCGTACCTCAGCTTCATCCACAACATCCATACCCACAACAAGAGCAGCACCGACGACGACGACGACGACGACCACGACCCAAGCCGATCACCCCACCAAGTCAAGCACATCGACCAGCGACTTGAATTCAATTCAGATCCCAACTCAAACTCAATCACTCCCAAACTCAACATCAGCAGTCTATCCACCAGATCACAAATCGATCTCATTCAATCACTCAAACCATCCTTCATTCATCATCAGAACCCCATCATTCGATCTCCCCCTTCAATCTCAACCATCTCACTCACATCATCCTCAGCACCATGACCATCATCCTGCCTCAGAATCCCATCAGACTCTAGATCATCATCATACCCATCATGATCCCAATCAGCCATCCGACGACCATCACTACATCCTCCCCAACCTCGATCAGAGGCCCTTAAAACGTAAACGATCAAATCCATCGATCGACTCATCCCGTCATCCCTCAGATCAACTACCCATCAACCAAGATCAACCTAACCCACCCGATACCACCAAACCAGCCGATCTCTCCCCAGAACCAGAGCTCTCACCTCAACAGTTGAAGAAACTGACGACCGAAAAGAGGAAAGCTCAGAATAGAGCGTAAGTATCATAGCACCCCCACACCCCGTACCCCTTGATCTGTGTAATTCAGCATGCCTATACATATCCCAAGTTTTTTTTTTTTTTTTTATTGCTAGCTTTGTACATGTATATGTATATATATAATGAAAAAGTCGTTGTTTCTCTCATCTTACCATTCGTTACTTATAGAGCACAACGAAACTTCAGAGAGAGGAAAGAAAAACAATGCAAGATGAACGAACAAAACTTGATCATTAGGACCGAAGAAAATAAGAGGATGAGAGAGTTGATCCAATCGTAAGCCTTTTGTTGATCTTCATCCCCACTCTCCCAACGTTTTCTTTGCATCTTCTTACCTAGATACTTCAGCATGGCTCATTTCATACCCTGTTCCTATCTACTGGTATGATCTCGAACTAATTTAATCATCAAATCGTACCTTTGTCTCTTTTATCGATCGACAAGCTTGGAGGCTGAGAACACTTTCTTACGCCAACACGTCTCAGAAGCCGTCATCCAACAAGTAGATAAAAACTTTCCATCTCGACCACGACTGGATTCGATCGTCGTACCGATCTCGGCCTACGACGAATTCCTAGGACCGAACGATAAATCCTTGAGTGAATCGGAGGAACATGCTCGCGCAGCCACCGCTCTCAGCTCATTGGCAGCCGCACCGATCGATTCAGTGTTCGACCCTCAACTACAAGAACTGGGTCCCTCGAAGCCTCCTCTAACCTCATCACAAGATGGATCCCCATCGATCGATTTGGTCGTACCTTCTCCCGGTATCAGCACCCCTGGGTTCACTTCCGACTCACTCATCTCATCAGCTCATCAATCAGTCCAACTCAACTGATCATCGGTCCATAACACCCATGACTCAGGAGATCGCATGAACTAAGCGAGCGAACGACTTGGTCGTCTGGAATCTTGTCGGCCAACCAACTCCTCCCAACCGTTCCTCATTCGATCGAGCCTTGGCTTATGATGGTTTTTTTTTTTTTCAAAAGTCCAACAACCGAGTTCTTAATGTTTTTGAAACTAAGACCAGTATGACTCGATTATACTCCCGCTAAAAACAAAAAAAGAAAAACCTTCTGGTGAGACGAGCGGAAACATCTGGATTGGATGAAGAAAACGATCCAGGACAACGAGAACAACGGACAAGTGATCAAAGCGGGATCATCGGATATGAATCCAAAAAAAAAAAAAAAAACAATTCCTTCAAAAGTTTGGACCCTGCCTTCTAAAATTCAACCAAGAATAACCCATCCGTGGGACGTAGAAGAAGTTTGAGCATCTAAGGAGGCCGAGGTTGTTATTGCGTTTAGCCCAGCTAAAATATCAATCGACTTCGATCGAATCTCCTTGGCTTCAAAAGATGATGAAGGGTCAAACATCGATCCATGATGATTGAAGATTGAGGAATCAAGTACGACGATCGATCATGATGCAGCCATCCTACTCGAGTCCCGTACCGTCGCTCCTAAACAAACGGGGAAAAAACCCCGGGCGGTGGGTCGATCGGTGAACTCGATCTGTCACTCTCGTCTCCTTGTTCGTCCAAGCAGGCCCCCGCCCCACTTATTTTGATACAACCCATTCACCTCCTGATCGGTCATGATAAAATAGCATGAAAAATCCAAGGAGGAGTCTTGCCTACTCTTTTTCCATGTCTTCTTTTGATTTTGAAGATATGATCATGATTAAAAGAAAGAAAAAAAAAATCAGATCAAGTGGAGATAGAGAAGATTCTGGCTTGACATGGGTCTTGGTCCTCCTCTTCCTGTAACTCTTGTCTTTTTTTTTTTTTCTTTTTGTTAGGCTCTCAAACTCATCTTAGAGGCTTGATTTAAATCCAGCAAGTATTCTAATGATTGAAGTGGTTGATCGTGTGTACAAAGTCCTCTCCTCTCTTTCCCCCCTTCTCTCTCTGTTCAAGATCTCTGTATATATATATCAATAAGAATGGCCTTTTGGGACCTCGGTAAAAAACAACTGGTGTTGTTTGCCTTGGTTAGATTAATAAGTATTCGGTAGTTGATGTCAATAATGGAGGCCTTGCATCCGATTGGGTTGTATATACGGCTCATCTCTTGTACGTACGCATGTAAAACAACAACAAAATGGGAGGGCGATCTAGTAAAATAGCCTTGGTCACACAAAACTGGTATCACTTGCCTCGGTCATCCATCAAAACCTGTTCTGGATTTGGCACATGTTGCATGGAGCTCTTTCGATCATCCAAGGCTTTCTTCCGTCTAGCTCTTTAAACCGGGAGCCTGGCCAGTCCTACGTATGGTATCGACAAGATGTCGTGGGTGGTGTGAATCGAAAAGGATGAAAGGTCACGTGACGATGTATGTACCTGCTGTCGTCGATCTTGAAGTGCTGGTGAAGATCGTACATACTTCAACCATCCCACGCCTCTCGACCATAGCTCGTCAAGCCTTGCCACACCGTCTCTCATCGATCTTGCGATCTCGGCCATCGACCCTGGAGTGTGCTTCGGTTTCGAGTTTCGATCCAGAAGCTCAGCTCTCCATCCTCTGATCATCCTCAATTATTATTATTTTGATTTCCTGGGTGCTTTCTTCTTTCTTCTTCTTCTTCTTCTTCTTCTTCTTTTTTTTTTTTTTTTTTTTTTTTTAAAAAAAAAAAAACAATCTACCTCAGGTTCCCCAGTATGGGTGTTGAGTCCAAGCTTCCAAACCATGAATGGTGATCCAAGAGCAGACAAGGATCATCCTTTCATTCTAAAAAACCACCACCACCACCATCATCATCATCATCAAAAAAAAAAAAAAAAAAAATTGATCTCTGAATAGATTAAGGAAACGCAACGGCTTGATGATTTGTGTGGAGTTTGGAGGAAACGTTTGATTGGATGATTGGGGCGGTTGATGATGAACGATTGAGGATGGATCATAAGATGAGCTGGACTTGTTTTGGAGAATCTAGGTCAAAGATTGAGGGGTGGGTGAGTGTTTTGAACTCTCTCTGGAGAGAGAGCTTCATGTCACATCCATCAACTCTAGGCTTCAAACTAATCTCATTCTTTGATGTTGATCTTCATCTGCCTTGATTGTCTTTTTTTTTAAAAAAGAAAGAAAAAAAAGAAAAAAAAAGAAAAAAGAAAAGAAAAAGAAAAAGAAAAAGAAAGAAAAAAGAAAAAAGAAAAAGAAAAAAAGGGTAATGTTAAATTCATGGCTCCAACCGTGTGGTAGTTGTGTAGGGCCCTACACAGCCCATTTGAGCCGTGGGGGCCCATAGACAACTACAAAGGGCCAATCCAAACACGCACAACCCCTGGGGGGTTGTATAGGAGCCGTTTTTGGGGGTGCGCAACCCCCTGGAAGTTGTGCCAGAATTTTGGGCACCCCCTGGACCACACTTGGGTTCCCTCAACCCGAATTTGGGATCAATGTATACTATGTGGGACAGTTGGACCAAACCTAGTGATACCAAAGCAAAATTAAAGTGAAATCAAAGTGAATTCAATTGAAGTATCCTAGATATTAAAGTGAAATTTGACACATCTTTCTTAACTCAAAAGTGAGCAAACTTTGAAGTTGTTCATTTGAAAGTTGGATTGAATACCAAAGTAGCATTTCAATTCTTTTGCATTATCAGAACAGTGGCAAGCCCTCCTTGTGACATGGCTGCATTGAAGGACTACATTGATAGTGCCATTAACAAAGCTTTGGAAAAAAGGATTTGGGTAACAAAACATTGGAAGCCCCAATTGCATCCTCATCTAGGGTGACAATTGAGGAACAAAATGTTTCAAAGTTGGATTTGACCTCTGGTTGTGAGTAACATTTTATGCTACTGGAGTCTTTGCTGGATTTAATTTGATTGAAACTAATGGGGTGCATGTAACTGAAACTATGACTTAACCAATGAATGTTTACTAGATCCACTTGTCCCACCTCCTGTGAGAGCCTTTCCTACTAGGGAAGAGGCGCAAAACTATTGTCAAACATGGGCTATGAAGCATGGTTAAGCTCTGATGGTTTTTAAATTGAAGGAAGATAAATATGTGGATTTGGCCTGTGATTGCCATGGTTCCTACTCGGGGCAACTCCTTACCAAACGGTCTTGGAAAACTCACACAAGGAAGGTTGGGTGCAAGTTTTTAATCCATGCAAGTTGCACAAAGGCAGACCCCTTGTGGTAACTCTCCTACAAAGAAACTCAACATAACCATCAACCATCAGAACATTACTCTGTGCATCCTCAACTGAGGATAATCACTGGGATAGCCTTAGACAATCTAATAGAAGACATGAATGATGGGCTCAATACCTTAAAACTTGAGAGAAAATTGAGCAAGATTGATGGCGGAAATTACAAAATCCTGCTATTGCATGTTTTAGGAATGACAGCCAACCGGAAAAAATAGACAAAAGATCTTGTTTTTATAACAAAAGAAAAGTTTGAGTTCTACAGTTGGTCTGTAAACGCATTAAAGGAGTTGGCTTATGATCCTGAGAGACTTCCAAAAGTCTTTGTGACAGACTGTGAAAAAGCTCTGATTTGTGCTATTTAAGCTAGTTTCCCTGAGTCATCAAGACAATGTTGCACTTGGCACTTGTCTAAAAACATACAAGAAAACTGTAAAGCCTGCTTTTTTCATGACTTTGAAGGATGGAAAAGCTATATGACTCTGTTGGAAAAGTATGGGGCCTCAAAGACCAAGGAGGAGGCAGAGGTCAATGATGCCAAACTCAGAGTTGGTCCAAATCACTGCTTCTTATTCTTCCTAGTTTTTGGCTCTGACCTTTAGACTTGTATAGTGTTTCTTGAAATACTATGAGGATGTGCTTGAGTATATGGAAAAGAACATTTTCCATATCAAAGAGAAATTTGTAACAGGTTGGACTTGTATAAACCCAGATTTTGGAAAGAAACAATTTCTTGGGTTGAAGGGGCCCATGCCACTCTCAAACGATTCCTTGCAAACTCTTTGGTAAACATGTTGGATGTTTGGAAAAACCTTGATGGAAAAGTTTTGAATCAAATTAAATTGGTTCATGCATCACTACACAACTCTCAAATTAAGTTAGGGAAAGTTCTCCCAGCTGAACTTTTAGCATTGGGATAAAAATTGTTTTTAGAGGCAATCTAGATTATTAGGGAGCAATTTGAGAAGTTCAAACGTGATCATGATGGCAAAGTGTGCACCAAGTCATACTCCAAGACTAGGGGTTTTCCCTGTTCCCACCAAATAGGTGACCATCTAGCATTCAGAGGATCTGTGGTACCCAAAGATGTTCATCCTCAATGGAGGTTGGACTATGACCCTTGCAGTTCTAGCTTTGTAAGTTGGCTTAATTTGGATTGTTCAAATTTCTATGTGATTAATGCTTTTTTATTAATTATTCCTAGTTCACTAATGGTTGATCCTTTTGAATTTTTGAAGGGCAACGTATAAAAAATGCTGAGAATTCCTCAGTTACCTGAAAAAGTGAATGCAATGATCTTGGAATCTCCAGATCATAAGCAAGCCTACCCATTGAAGTATATCATTCAAAAGATCACAAAATATTGATTGAAGCTAAGACTTGAACCTAAAGTCTTACAATCAAGTAGGGGCCAGCCAAAATTGACAGATACACGTAGAGAACCATCTTGATTTGAGAATTTTGAAAAACAAATCAAGCGGGAAAATAGGACTGGAAGGGTGCCAAATAAGAAAAGAAGAAAGATTTTAAGTCTTTTCTTTTGGAAAATTCTCATTTTTTGGTTTTAATGAACTAACTAACTAATGATGAATTATTAGTCAAAGTTGGTAGGATCAGAATTTGAATTTCATAGTTCAGAGGAAGAGACTGAAAGTGAATTGGGATCACTTAATTTCGAATTGGAATCCTCTTCAGAGGAAGACAACATGCAGCAAAGCTCATCTTTGGTGAGTATTCATTTCATTGATCTGATTAAAGAAATGAATACTATGTTAGTTTTCATAATAGGAACCAAACCTGAAATACCTCAATAAAATACCCAAGAAATTCCATAAGTTCTTGGGTGAGGTTTGGGATCCAATGGGAGATGGGAATTGCATATCTAGAGTCATTGATAAATCTCTTGGTTATGAAGAACATGGTTGGTTTAAAGTGAGAAAGGAAATGATTGAAAAATTAGAGAAACATAAAGCATTCTACATTAAGATGCTTGGTGATGAAAAAGAGTCAGAAAAGATTAAAAAAAGTCTTGATGTTGAAGAAATCAATCAAAATATTTTTCCTTCAAAATCGTTGGCTAAACTAGTTATGGGACAAATATTAGCAGATACATACACCAGACCTATATGCTTCATTTCATTGGAGTCATGTTGCTCTTATACTCCAATGAAAAATGGTGTTACAGATCAATGAGACCCTATTCATATTTCCTTTGTATAATGGGTTATCACATTTTGAACATCATTATGTTGAGTGTTTTGAGTTAAAATGATTATATTGAGTTTTTTGAATGAGAGTTTAATGGTAAGTCAGTTCAACTTGTGTTGGGATGATTCCATCCTAAGGAGTATTTTACTCCTTATGATGGGATCAGCTTAACACAATTTAAACTGTTTTTTTTTGGTGTTTTTACTTCAGGGCTTGTCAAGTTTCAAGTTACTTGTCTTTTTTTTTGTGTTTTTACTTTAGGTCTTTTCAAGTTACTTGTCTTTTTTTTTTTGTGTTTTTAGTTTAGGGCTAGTCCAGTTACTTGTGTTTATTTTGGGTCTTTTTACTTTAGGGATAGTCCATTGGATAGTACCATTTTTTTGTTTTTTATTTATTTATTTATTTATTTTTTAACCAAAAAATGAACAACATTTTTTGGTTTTTTGGTTGATTTCTGTTTTTTTGGAAGTTTTATTTAGTTTATGGGTTATGTTAGTACCCTTTCATTCCTTTTTATTATTTATTTTTTTGGCTCACCACGGTTCAGTGGTGTGTGGGATTAAACACAACTACATTCAAGCCATGTGGAGTTCTACACGGCTCAAATTTAGTTGTGAGGCATCCCAAACAAGCCCAGACCAAGGTGTGTTGGCCTTGCGGTTTCCACACAACTACATTTGAGCTGTGTGGAGTTCTACACAGCTGGAATGTAGTTGTGCGGCATCCCACACAAGCCCGGACTGTGGTGTGTGGGCAGCACAGTTCTTCAAGCCGTGTGACATGGGGCATGGCTTGAATGTGGTTGTGTGGCATGCCACATGGCTCATGTTGAGTGGTGTCCATGGCTCAATGGGATGTGAATTCAACATTACCCCCCAAAAAAAGGATCTCAAGATTTGCTTATATCCCAGACTCAAAAAACCTGTGTATGGTGTGTCCAATGAGTGTGGTTGGGATGTTGACTGAGTGGTTTTTTGTTCTTAAACCAAAGTTGGTTGTTGCTCAAATCTGTGTTGTGGTTAGCCAACCATCACTAGTCTGGTGGTCAACTGATGGGGGTGTGCCATCAACCTGGCCATGGAAAATTTCAACTGAATCTGCCAAGAGTTTGGCATCAACTGGAGGCCATCCTGTTGGTTGAAATGGTCATGAGGACCACAAAAGCAGTAAAATCTCTGCTTTTTTCTCTGATTTGACCAATGATCAAGTTGGGTTGATGACCCAACAAGATGAGCCCCCCTTGGCTATTCCCCCATCAGACCATTTGGTCTGGCCATCAACCATGGCCTGTTGCATGACCAGTGGGAGTTGACCACCCAACCAAACTCACTGCATACACCATATCTAAATCTTGGATTTCTGTGCATGATCCTTGTACTTCAAACTATCTTCAAGCTTGAAGTGACTGCCATCGTTGTGATTTTTCCCTGTTCATAAATAATCATATGTGTATAGGTTTTTAACTGATTTTCTGTTCATTAATCAAATTTGCATGATTGACACCCTCACCAACACTCAAAATTTCACCAACTTACTTTTATCTCATCACTCATTCCTCCTCATACTACCCTATCACTCACGGCTTTCAATTTTTATTCTCAGTTGGAAGACAAACTTTTTTCAGGTTTTCATTCTAAAACAAAGAGATCAGCTTGAAAGTCTTCAAAAACACCAAATCATCACAATCCACCCCCCCACCATTTTTATTTCTATTTTTTTCAAAAAGATTGCTTCCTGATCAGTTAGTGAATCTCATACTTAATGACACCTTGGCTAGTTTGAGTCCAAATTTGAAATTTTGCACTCAGTTTTTTCACTCTCATGAGGGACACTCTCTCATCTTTAATCTTAAATTAAGCTAATCTTTTTTGACAAAAAAAAAATAAAAAAAAAAACATGATTCTTTCAACAAAGTGTTTGCAATCCAAAGAAAATTTTGAGAATGTATGAGTTTTGGGGTGGTTATTCCTTTGCACCACATCCATCAAACATTCTTCCAAAATATAATTGAGGTGGGTGTGCAACACCCCCTCACCTCCCCCATACACAAAAAAAAAACAAATAATTAAAGGAATAAAGGGAGGGAACAATCAAGATTGAGAATCTCATGGAAGATTTGAAAGTGTTTTTGAATCTTGAATAAATCAAAGGGTCTCTTGAAGGAACTCAAGGTGTATGTTCAAAATCTAACCAGTCAGGTAGATATTGTCTCAAGAAGGTTGAGTTTGAGAGCCCCTTTAATAGATCAAGATTCATAGGAATGAAATAAGAAATTGAAGTGTTATTGACCTGGGGAGGAGCTCAGCCAACCCTGTGATGAATAAAGGAGTAACAGATGGCTAAGATTGACTCAAAAATCTGCAAACTTTGTTAGGCTAAGTAGAGTAGGCTCATGTGTGGATTGATTTTAAAGAATAGTGATGAATGAAGATATTCAAGAGTGAACCACAAAAGTAAATGAAAATCTTGATAATCACTTTAAAAACAATAAATAAAAATAGAAATGATAATAAAATGGCCTGGCCACATTAACATGTGATCAAGAGTCTACTTGGAGCATGAATGAATTCAGTATATTGAAAAGGGAAAAAAATGAAAAAGGGCATTAGATTTTCATTTACCTAAACAAAAAAAAACACATAGTACTTTTTAAGTTATCTTGATTTCTAGCACAAACATACAAGATTTTCCAAATTGTAATTTACTTATTTTAATTTAATTTTAAATATGGCTCTTGATTCCAAAGTTGCACAGAGGGGGTTTCCAAAACCCCCAGAGTTAATGATTCATTTTTCTTTTTCTTTTTTGAAGGATTTTGACTCCTTCAAAAATTAAATAAAACCAAAAAAATACTCTTTTTCCTCATTGGTTTTCAGCCACTTCTTCACCAATTCTGAGAAACAACCTTTTGGAAAATCTGAATTAAGAAAGAAAAAAAAATAGATTTGAAAAATTATTAGGGGTCTTTATGCTGGCCCAAAAATGTGTCCAAAGTTTTTTTTTTTAGAGAAAAGAAGTAGAAAAAAGATGAAGATATTTCTTTTGAATTATTTGTGACATGCTTCACTTCTTTGAAATTCATCAGGTTACAGAGATATTTCCAGCCTTTCCTAAAAAACCCCCAAAAAATCACATCTGGATTTTTTTTACATTCCATTTATATCCCTTGAAACAATTCCCAAATACAGAAACTGAGATTATTGAAGTGTTTTTGAGCTGTGTTTTGGAGAAAAAAAACTTTGGTTTAATCCAAGGAACCACAACCTTGCAAAGAAATTATTCTGATTAATTTTTGTCTTTTGCTGAGTTCCTTTTTTCATCAACAGGATTCCTGGTAGGGAAAAGAAACCATAGAACTTGATTACTTGTTTCTTTTTTAATTATGGTATTTTATTGTTTTTATTTTGTCAAAAAAAAGCAACAATTGTGGATTAATCTCTTGATTCATGTTATTTTCTATTCTTATATTCTGGAATTAATTGAATGCCAACAAAAATTTGATTGAAATTTTCATTATTCTTTTTTTTTTTTTTTTTCAAAAAAAAAAACAACTCCTCCCATTAAGTTGAAAAAAAATCAATAGTAGATTTGGAAAATTTTGTGAGAGGGAAAATGGCATTTTCCAACCACCAAACATTGAATTTGGGGTTTATTTGGCATTTTAGGACTATCTCTACAGGTTCAGAAATGCCAAAACTTGAATCATAATGACAGAAGAATTTCAACACAAGTGTGTTAACATTTTACTATTTTTTAACTTTAGACTCATATTTGGGGAGACATAAACAGCCTCCAAAATTTTCTCAAAAGTTGTTTTGAGGCTGTTTAGTTTTTTTAACTCAATATTTTTTTGTTTACATTTTTCAAAGAATTTAAGCAAATTTGATGAAAAAATGGCTGATACCAAGGACATCAAACAATTTTTTGACTTTTTTTGAATTTTGGAAGGAATTCAACCCCTTTCAAAAATTTTTAATGATAAATCCTAAGGGTTTTAGAAGCCCATCTCTATGAAAATGGGACAAATTCTAATTTTTAAAATTAAAAAATATTTGTTAAAAACCCAAAAAGCATGTATGAGCTAGATTTCAAGGCACTGTAAGATCAAATAGTTTTCCTGGTCAGGTATGTGATAAATATAATCTCTTCAACAAAAAAAATATTAGGAAAAAAAAGAAAAATAAAAAGAAGAACAAGGAAAAGGGGAAAAAGAGGAAAAGAAGGGAAAAGAAGCAAAAATAAAAGAAGAAAAGAACAAAAAAAAAATCAAAAAATCAAAAAATCAAAAAATCAAAAAAGGAAAACATGAAAAAAATAAGAAAAAAGGAAAAAATTAAATTAAATTAAAAATTAAAAGGCCAATCTCAAATTTGAAACCTCAGGGTTTCAAACAGGCATGAATTGCCATTCACAACCCATACAGGTTTCAAAGGGCCAATCACGTACCAACAAGAAGCAAGCCAGGTTGCTAGTAACTTGTGCATCCCCTGGGTGGTTGCAAACCCCCATTTGCAACCCATTTTGAGTTTCAACCTTTTTTGGGTTGCAATTGAGAGTTTGCAACCCCCTGGGGGATGCGCAAGTTGTGAGAAGGGGTTCCATCTGTTTTCCTGGCCCATTTGGGCTACCCCCCCCCCCCCCCACATGGGCCATTTGAGGGGGGATTGGGGGTACCTAGGCACCCCTGGAAAACATGTGAGTGCTGTCAACCCAAATTTGGGGATCTGGCATACTATGTGGGACTATTGGACCACAAGGAAACTTTTAAATAGAATATTCTGCCTATTTTTAAAAACTCTTGACACACAACACACGCCAGTTGAATAAATGAATATTTCTGAAAATTTATTTTTCTCAACCCAAAAGTGAGAAAACGTTTGGAGTTGTTTGATTGAAAATTGCATGGAATACTAAATTTCTGTTGATTTTTTTTAGTTTATGGGAACAGTGGCAAGCCCAAGGCCTACCAGATTAAACAAGGCCAGGTTAAAGTACTTAATTAGAAGTTTAATTAACAAAGTTTTGGTAGAATCTAGGGATTTGGGTGGGTTTATGAAGGGCCATGTCTCACCAAACATCAAAGGCAAACTCACACTAGGAAGTTTGGGTGTCAATTAATTATCTTTTCAAGTAGGAAAGAAGCAGATCCCATGTTGAATCTCTCCATTAGAAATGGCTTAAAAAGTTATGAACCATCTGAAAGTACTTCAGTGCATTCTCAACTGAGGAGAATCTCTGGTCAAGCATTAGATTTACTTAGGGAAGGCATGAAAGATGGGCTCAATATGGTTCAACTTAAAATGAAATTGAGCAAGATTGATTGTGGAGAATACATTTAAAATAGAACAATCTATAACACTGAGCAGAAAGTGAAGCAAGCAGAACTGGATGGGGAGGGTGTTATGGATGTTCTTTTGGAAACACTCCAAGAATTCCAGTGGGTTTCCAGTTCCAAATTTGGTGGAGAGGGTCATTTAGAGGCCCTTTTCTTGGCTCATCCTGATTCTATAAAACTTTGCAAAAAAATTCCATCATATTGAATTGTTGGATTGTACTTATAGAACAAATACGTACAACATCCCTCTTTTGCATGTTGTAGGAATTACTTCCAACAAAAAGACTTTGACAAGCGCTTTTGTTTTTATAAAAAAAGAAACGTATGAGTTGTACAGTTGGGCATTGAAAACATTAAAGGAGTTGGCTTATGATCCCAAGAGGCTTCCAAAATTCTTTGTGATGGACCATGAAAAATATCTTATTTGTCCTATTAAACACAGTTTCCCTGAGTCATCCAGACATTTGTGCTCCTGGCACTTTTTTAAAATCATTCAATAAAAATTCAAACTGTGCTTCAGTAATGACAACAAGGGATCAAAAAGTTTAATGAATCTTTAGGCCATTTATGGGCCTCTAAAACCATGGGGGAGGCAGAATTAAATGATGTGGAAATCAGAGTATGCCAATTTATTGCTTCTTCTATTGATCTCTGCCAGGAGTGATTACTTTGAAACTTGTATACAGTGTTTCTTGAAATACTGCAAGGATTTACTCAAGTATATGGAAAAGAATATTTCCCCTATCAAAGAGAAATTTGTAAAACCTTGGAATTGTTTCTACCCAGACTTTGGAAATTAAACAACATCTTGGGTATAAGGGGCTCATTCTACTTTCAAACAATTACTTGTGGGATCTTTGGGGAAAATTTTTGGATTTGTGGAAGCGCCTTGAAGGAACTATTGAAATTCAAATCCAATCAGTCCATGCAGCACTTAAAAACTCTTGAATAAAGTTGGGAACAGTTCTTCCAACAGAATTATTACCTTTGGGTTAAAAATTGTCAATTGAGGAAATTAAACTGGGGAAAAATTTGAGAATTCAAAGCGCAATCATGATGGCAAGGTGTTCTCCAAGTCATATTAAAAAAAATGGGCTTGCCTTGTTCCCAAATTTTATGTTTAATACTAGCATCAAGATGATCTGTTGCGCCTGAGGATGTTCATCCACAGTGGCAGTTAGATTATGACCCTTCCAATGAAGTAAGTAGGTTCTTTTGAAGGGTAACATTTATTGGATTGACAGATTAATTATTGGATTGGCAGCTTAATTATTGGATTCAAAAATTGATAATTTTTTTTTGAAAGTTTGAAACAGATCTGGGGCTTGATGAAAATAGCAAATGTTCAAAAAGTGGAATTCCATGTATAGGGAAAAACCTAAAGAAGGTAGGTTGGAGATTCTAAGGTCAATTATCAAGAATAAAGCCGCTATGATTACCAATCCAAGGCTTTAGCCAAAGGTGTTAAGGTCAAGCCCAGTCAACCAAAATTGAAAGCAACCCATTCTGAGCTTTCAAAATTAGAAAATGTTGAAAGATTAATTAAAAGGGAGAAAATGGTTAAAAGGGGACCAAAAAGACCAAAGACAGTAATTCTTTTATTTTGAGTGAGAAATTTTCATTTTTATGGTTTAATGAACTGTTGGGAAAATTATTTCTGTGGTTCAAGGATGGCTCTTCATCTGAATTTCATAGTCCAGTGGAAGAAACTGAAGGTTTATTGGGGTTGTTACCTTTGGAATCAGATTCCTTTTTGAAGGATGAAGCAGAAGAAATGGAGTATTCAAAAAGAAGCTTATCTTTGGTGAGTGGTGATTCCTTTAATGAGATTACCATTGTGGCTAACTGATTTTGATTTTAGGAAGTGAATTACCTCAATCAAATACCTGAGAAGTTACATAAGTTCAAAAGAAATTCTTGAAAAATTGAGAAAAAATAAGAAGTGCTATGCTAAGATCCTTGGTAGCAGTAAATAATTTGAAAAGATAGAAAAAAGACTTTATGTTAATGACACCAATCAAAATATTCCATCTTCAAAATGGCTTTCAAAGTTAGATATGGGTCAAAAAATAGAAGATACTTATGGAAGACCAATATGTTTCATTTCATTGGATTCATGCTGCACTTATACTTCTTTAAAAATGGGGTTAAAAGAAGCATCAGAACCAATGTTCATTTCATTTGTTAATAATAACCATTGGGTCCAGCTTTTAATCAAGGGAGATGTGATTACAATCCTTTGCATAGTTTTCAAACCACGTTCCCTGATTTACAAAAAAGCCTCTAGATGGATTAATCACCTCAAGGATCAACTTCAGTTGTATTCTAATTTATAGAAATCATTTAAATTTTATCATTTGGGTTGGGGTTCTGAAGCTGATCTTGTAATTCTATAAATATAAAGGGTTATAAAATTTTGAACATCATTATGTTGAGTATTTTGAGTTAGCATCATTATGATAAGTGTTTTGAATGAGATTTTATTGGTAAGTCATTTCAACTTGTGTTGGGCTGATCCCATCATAATGAGTATTTTTACTTCTTGTGATCAGATCAGCTTAACACAGGTTGAACTTGTTTTTTTTTTGTGTTTTTACTTGAGGGCTTTTCAACATACTTGCCTTTTTTTGGTGGTTTTACTTTAGGGCCTATTTTTCAACACTTTTACTTTAGGGGTGCTCCATAGACTCTTTATTTTTATTCATTTATTTTTTATTCATTTATTTATATTTATCTATATTTATTTATTTATTTTTATTTATTTATTTTTACTTACTTTTAATTTATTTTTATTTATTTTTTGCATTGTTTTTATTCATATTTATTGATTTTCATTCAGGAATTATTTTAATTTATATTTATCAATTCTGAGGGCATTATTTTTATCACACGTCCAACCCTTTATTTCACACATGTTGACCTCCCCAGCCAGTCGCGCCCCTTTGGTATTTCATGCAAAAATACTTTATTTTGCGCAGCTTTCAAGAATTCTTTTTTTTAATTCTGACTGCGCAGTCCCGTAGCAGGGGTTCTTAAACCCCTAACCAAAATCTTTGGTAATTTTGGAGCCATTAGAACCCCTTCAAAAATGCAATCAAAAAATTAAAAAAATCTGTAAAAAAAAAATTTTGCATGGGTTTTTGAATCATCAATCTGGCTCTTTTCATTGTTTTTTTTTTTGGTTATTTCAGCTGCCATAAATTTTGAAAAAAATTCAATAAGTCTTCTAATGTTTTTGTCATATTTTTTGGATGAATCCTTTCACCTTGAAAAATTCTTTCAAAAAACACAAAAAATTCAAAAAATCAAATTTCTCTTTTGACATTTGGATCCTTTTAATTTACTTTTTATTTCATTTTTTGGGTAATACAAGCTTTCAAAAATTTAAAAAAAATTCAAAGAGCATTAAAATATTTTTTTCAGATTTTTTGGATGTATTATTTTACCTTAAAAAATTCCTTCAAAAAAGCAAAAATTCAAAAAAAATCAATTTTCTCATTTGACTTTTGGATCCTTATGTTTGCCATTTTGAATTATTTTTTTTTTGTGTTTCAATCTTTGAAAATTTTAAAAAAACTATTCAAGAGCTTTTTAAAAAATTTTTCAGGATTTTTGGAAGTCATTTTTGACCTTTAAAAATTCCATCAAAAAACCAACAAATTCAAAAAATTCACTTTTTTCACTAGATTTTTGAATCCTTTTGTTGGCCTATATAATTTTTTTTTTGAGTGATTCAAGCTTTCAGAATTTTGAATTTTGAAAAAACAAAAAAAAAGTTCATTAATACTTTTTGAAGATAATCTGCATTCTTGTATACACCTTACAAGCTTCATTCAAAAAATTAAAAAATAAAGAACAAATATGGAAACAAATATTAAATTTAATTCAACTATGATTGGTTTTATTTTTCTACTTGATTTTTGTGGAGGGAAGAAAAACTCATTACCAAGATCCAAATTTCTCTGGAAAATGGTTATCAAAGATTTTTAATCCTTTGTCACAAAGCTTTTCCAAAGTGGATCTAACCTGGGAGCTGGCCAAAGATCAGACTTGAACTTGAATGAGACTATATGTTTGGATTCTTCTAAAATAGTGAAGAAAATAGGACAAGTTTTGGAATTTTTAGTGGGAGGGGAATTCAGAGGAAGATAATTGCAAGGTATTAAATAAGAAAACAGAAACACTGGACACTTATATGCTTCAGCCTGAAGGAAACCATGGCATAAAAATTTAATCCACATATTTATGGGAGCTGGTCCATAAAGGTGTTTCAGTTGCCTTCTTGCTTCTTGGAAATTTTCACCCCAGATATCACGCAGTAATCTTGTGTCCTTGAAGATTGGGTTTGAATCAAGATCTTTCACCATTTCTTTCCTGAAGTCAATCCAGTCTTCTGAGATCCTCCCCAAGCAAATGGCTGCTGCTCTAAAGCCACAGTTCCCATCCCCCATGACATCTTGACCATGGGAGATATGTGGAATGGCTGTTTTTGGTGAAATGGAATCTTTGTATTGGAACTAAAACCAAAAATCAGAATCTTTTATAACAGAAAATATGGACTAAAGATAATACTCAATTCTTCAAATGATACTTCGTCAAATATTCCAGAAGAAGAATAAGATAATGTGCAGGAAACCTAGAGGAAAAACCCAAAAGAAATCAGAAAAAATTAAAAAATGAGAAAATACCAAATGTACTCACTTTCTCACCGATTTCAGGAGCTGCTAATACCTTCCCCCCAGGAGGATGGTAACAGAAATCACCATCTTCATTGGATATTAATTTGAGCTTGAATCCCCCTTCCCCCCAAAAAAAAAGAGAAAAACTTACTGAGATGGGAACTTTGACATGCCATTGAGGATGAAAATAATCAAGTTGGAAGAGTTCACCCTTTCTGATGGCCAATTTGACTTTGTGAACAAATGGTATACCCATGTAAGAAGAGTAATCACAGTTGTTGCAATTGGTGGAAGAATCAGGAACTTGATGAGATGAATGAATGATTTTGAGGGAAAA